>CM067330.1:34127500-34760000 GCA_034376525.1 Nicotiana benthamiana
CCAATTAAAGTGCTATGGATGCGGAGAAATCGGGCATATCAAGTCAAATTGTCCAAATACCAAAAGGAGAAGAAACCCGTCAAGAAACAAAAAGCATACATCTCTTGGGGAGGCGACTCCGGAGACGAATCAAGTGATGGAGAAGGAAACGAGACCGCAAACTTGTGTCTTATGGCACACGAAGAAACTCAAAATGTGGTATGTACTACTTCTAAGAACTATTTCACTTTAGAAGAAATGCAAGATGCATTTGATGAGTTGTATAAAGAGTTTATTAGCGCTTCTAAATCTATAAAAGATTTAAAAAAACAAATTTCTTCAAAAGAAAAGGATTTTGAAAAACTAACTCTTGAAAATGAGAAATTAAAAGAGGAAAACAAGTTTTACGGCAAAAGAAGCGCCGATAAACCTGAAAGCTCAAACAATGGGTGTACTTCTTGCAAATCTCTAAAGGAAGAAGTAGAAAGTCTTAGAAGCACTTTGCACAAATTCAATTCTTCACACAAAAATCTCAATGAAGTGCTTGTAAATTTGAAATCCACTAAGCACGGTATAGGCTTTAAACACGAGCCAAAAGAAAAAGTTGAGTCCATTCCTAAACCACCTAAGACTCAGCTTAGGCAAAACAAAATAAATGTCAACACTCAACCTAGAAATTTTAATCCTAGAATTGCAACTCATCCTAGAACAAATGCTAGAAGAAATATTGGCATGTATAGACCACCTAGACAAGATTTTCGAAAACTACATCAAAACTATATTCCTAAAAATAGAGTGAATGCTAGATGAAATATTGGCATGTATAGACCACCTAGACAAGATTTTCGAAAACTACATCAAAACTATATTCCTAAAAATAGAGTGAATAAATTTAGACCCCCAAATTATTATCAACCTAGAAGAATGCACAATCCGAATGTCATTTGTCATTATTGCAATAAAATTGGACATATTGCTCCTGCATGCTTCACTAGACATAGACATTTCACTGCAGATCAATCACACCACTATTTTGCACCTAACACACAAGGACCCAAAATGGCTTGGTACCAAAATATCATTAATTTATTTTGTAGGTGTGTTTGAAGGGATCAAGTGTACTTTGGTACCTTGATAGTGGATGCTCCAAACATATGACTGGGGATGCATCAAAATTCCTTCAACTAAAACCCACAGAAGGAGGAAATGTTATTTTTGGAGACAATAACAAAGGAAAGATTATCGGCATTGGCTCGGTCGGTAAGGACGATTCCACCTCCATTAAGCATAGTTTGCTAGTTAAAGGTCTTAAACATAATCTCTTGAGCATAAGTCAATTATGTGACAAGGGAAATCTTGTATTGTTTGACTCCGAAGAATGCTTAGTTATCCGTCGTAGTGATTTTAAAGTTATTCTTCGTGGTATTAGAATGGATAATATCTATATGGTTGATCTTGAAAATTCTTCATCAAGTTTTGTGAATTGCCTTTTGAGTAAAGAAGACGACATGTGGTTATGGCATCGTAGAGTAGCTCATGTAAATATGAATCTTTTAAACAAACTAGTTTGACAAGATTTAGTAATTGGTCTTCCAAACATGAAATTTGAAAAAGATTCTATTCGTGATTCATGTCAAAAAGGGAAACAAACAAAAGCCTCTTTTAAATCCAAAAACGTTGTTTCAACCACTAGACCTTTACAACTTCTTCACATGGATCTTTTTGGATCATCTCGTGTTTAAAGTCTTGGTGGAAATCTTTATGCTTTTGTAATTGTTGATGACTACTCTAGATTCACATGGACGTTATTTCTTGCTCATAAAAGTGATGCCTTTCAAGCGTTTAAAAGTTTTCTTAAACGTGTTCAAAATGAAAAGAACACAATCATCACTTCCATAAGAAGTGATCATGGGGGAGAGTTCGATCACAATCTCTTCGCGGATTTTTGTGACGAACTCGGTATTAAACATACCTTTTCGGCTCCACGTACACCACAACAAAATGGAGTGTTGGACCGTAAAAATCGATGTCTCGAAGAGATGGCTAGAACCATGCTCGATGAGGCTATGATTTCCAAAAAGTTTTGGGCAGATGCCGTGAGTACCGCAAGCTATGTTTTAAACAGAGCTGTCATAAGACCGATACTCATGAAAACTCCCTATGAACTCTATAAGGGAAGGAAACCTAACCTCTCCCATCTTAGAGTTTTCGGTTGAATGTTTCATCCATAACAACGGAAAAGATAGCTTGGGAAAATTTGACGCTAAATCTGATGAAGGAATTTTTCTTGATTACTCATCGCGTAGTAAAGCATATAGAGTGTTCAATAATGGAACCAAAACCATTGAGGAATCCCCTCATGTTGTATTTTCCGAAAATGATGATCGCTTGGCGAGAAAGGATTCTTGTGTTGGTCTTGCAGATGCTTTAGACAAAATCAATCTTCAAGACGAGGTGCAAAAGGAGAATCCAAAGGAAGTTCAAAATGAAGTCATGGAACAACTTTTGGAAGAAGTACCACCACAAGAAGAAGAATCGATGATGCCTAAGGCTTGGAGGACGTCTAAAGACCATCCTCTCGACAAGGTAATTGGCAACATCGAGAAAGGGGTAAGTACTCGAAACCTTCTTAAAGACACTGTAGGACATATGGCTTTTGTTTCACAAATAGAACCTAAAACCATTTTTGAAGCAATTGAGGATGAGCATTGGACCTTGGCAATGCAAGAGGAGCTTAACCAATTCAAACGTAATGATGTTTGGGAATTGGTGCCAAGACCCGATAATCACACCATAATTGGTACGAAATGGGTTTTTCGAAATAAATTAGATGAAAATGGTATAATCACTAGAAACAAAGCTAGGCTAGTTGCTAAGGGATATAATCAAGAAGAAGGCATTGATTATGAAGAAACCTATGCACCCGTTGCACGCCTAGAAGCCATTCGTTTATTACTTGCTTTTTCATCATCTATGAATTTCAAATTATTTCAAATGGATGTCAAGAGTGCCTTCCTCAATGGGTTTATTCAAGTGGAAGTGTACGTTGAACAACCCCCGGGTTTTGAAGACTTTAAATCTCCCGATCATGTCTTCAAGCTTAAGAAAGCGCTATATGGACTTAAACAAGCTCCTCGAGCTTGGTACGAGCGCTTAAGCAAATTTCTTTTGGACAATGAGTTCGAAAGGGGGAAAGTTGACACTACACTGTTTATCAAGAATAAAAACAATGACATTCTATTAGTTCAAATTTATATCGATGATATTATTTTTGGTGCTACTAATGATTTTTTATGCGAGGAATTCTCTAAGTTAATGACTAGCGAATTCGAAATGTCAATGATGGGTGAGCTAAACTTCTTCTTGGGGTTGCAAGTGAAACAAATGAAAGAGGGAACTTTCATTTGCCAATCCAAATATTGCAAGGAGTTGCTAAATCGTTTTGAAATGAGCAACGCCAAAGCAATGGCCACTCCAATGAGTACATCCGACCATCTTGACAAAGATGAGAAAGGCAAGGAAGTAGACACAAAGAAGTATAGAGGTATGATCGGATCCCTTCTTTATCTTACTGCAAGTAGACCGGACATCATGTTAAGCGTGTGTTTATGCGCTCGATATCAATCATGTCCGAAGGAGTCGCACCTCACTGCGATAAAACGGATAATGAAGTATCTTGTTGCAACTATAAATGTGGGACTATGGTATCCCAAAGGTTCTTCATGCCAACTTGTTGGCTATTCCGATTCCGATTTTGCGGGTTGCAAATTGGACCGCATGAGCACTAGTGGCACTTGCCATTTTCTCGGTAGCTCTCTAGTTTCATGGTTTAGTAAGAAACAAGTAAGTGTTGCGTTATCCACAACCGAGGCTGAATATGTAGTCGCGGGGAGTTGTTGTGCTCAAATCCTTTGGATGAAACAACAACTCTCGGATTATGGTCTTAGTATCAATCATATCCTTCTTCGATGTGATAATACTAGCGCCATAAGCTTGACGAAGAACCCTGTTCTTCACTCAAGAACGAAACACATAGAAATTAGGCACCACTTCATAAGAGATCACATTCTCAAAGGTGATGTCGAAATTGAGTTTGTTGAAACCAAATATCAATTGGCCGACATCTTCACAAAGCCTTTAGAGAAAGAGTCCTTTTTCCGAATTCGTAGTGAACTCGGAATTCTTGACTCCACGATGATCTAATACATGCATTGCATCTTTCTTTAAACAATTACTAACTTGAGCGTCGGAGGCGCCTAACTCTTTTTTGCAGGTATCGCCCCAAAGACAGGGGGAATTCTCGGGCACTGGTGATAAATAATCGATTCTTCTTATTCAATAATCGATTATTACTCCTTTATGTTTTCCCATTATTGTACTGGAAAAATAAACTAATCGATTATACTAATACTAGAATCGATTATCTAACATTTTGATTTTGCAGGAATCTGGCAATCATGTTAAATAATCGATTATCCACATCACTAATCGATTATTGAAAGTTCAGTTTTACAAGTGTTAATAAAATAATCGAGTGTTAAAAACTAAATAATCAATTTCCTCTTACCGTCTCGGTTTTTCATCGCACTGCCTAAGAATAATCGATTATCTCCATATCAAAATCGATTATTCCCCGAGTCCGTATAACACACTGTGCAGCAGTAATCGATTATCAAAATCCAGTAATCGATTATTCTCTGAGTATAATTCAAAATTTTTGTCATAATCGATTATTCACCTTCTATAATCGATTACCAACGGTCAGTGTTTAAATTTTGTTACTGTTCCTGACCGTTTGGCACCTCAAAATCTGCAGATTTTATTTATTCAATGCCCCCCTTTCCTCTACTCTATAAATAGGGACTTCCATCCTTCACAAATCTTCACCTCTACATCCATATTAGCTCCAAAACATTCTTAAATAGTCTCCAAACTTTCTGTAACAGCTCTCCTTCCTCCATAAAAATGACGGGCAAGAATTCCAAACGCGCTCGTTCCGGCAAAAATATTGCCTCCTCTTCCGTCGCTCTTCCACCTGTTTTCTGCTATAAAGACGGCTCTTATTTGCGGTTTGATACTGAACCCGAACTCCATCATTCCTCGAAAAATTTGAGAGTCGAGAAATCCTTCCGCCTCGCTTCTCAACTAGTCGATATCTTCGCGATAGCGCACCCCCATCAACGGCAAATATTCTTATGCAAATCCAACTCCTTGACTTCCTATATCTTCAATTCCCTTACATTCACCCTTCTTTAATTCGTGCCTTCTATTCAAATCTACAGAAGGACGAAGATGGTGACCTTGTCTCAAACATCAATGGAGTTCCAGTTCTTTTAAATGAGGAACACATGCAACTCCTGACAAAACTTCCACGAAATGGGGAAGATATTTCACTTTACACTAGAGAAGAAGGAGCCTTATTTGATGAACAACTCCTTTTCCACCAAATTGGGATCGGGAAATTTGTTCAAACTCCGGAGCAGCGTCGCCCAACCATCACGCATATGCTCCCTGAATATCGTATAATTTTATACTTCATAACCCGTGTTCTCAAACCGTGCAAATTCAATCATACAACTCTCTCTCATAAGGATTCAAAACTCATGCACGCAATTATCACCGGGGCTCGCATCAATTGGTGCAAGTTCGTCATGACTCACATGTATGATGCAATTGGGGACGATAAGCCACTCCCCTATGCTTTTGTCATAATGGCTATTTTTCAAGCCTCCGGTATCGACACCTCCGTCGGTCCTCACAAAAAGGCAACAAAACATTGGGAAATTCAAGAATCTTCGTTTCCCAATATCGGTGAACATCCGGCTCCTCCTCCAACTCAAAGAATTCGTCTTCAGGCTCCGTCCGTTGCTACCCTCCAAACCATTTCTGAGCAACTTGCCTCTTTGTCCACATCTATGAATCGTATTGACAGAAATGTCACTCGATTATCCCACGAGCTTCATGGATATTTTGACCATGTTCGCTATCCCTATGCCCAAGTTGTTCTTCCGGAAGAAGTGCCGGATGCCGAGGCGGATGTTAATGTTGACAATGAATAAAATATTATTTGTATCGGTTGAATAATATTTTGTTTATTTTTTCTTGCCTTATTATGTATTTTCAATATTGTTTCCTCAATAAAAGTTTATTAATTTTTGCTAATGTCAAAAGGGGGAAGAATAAGGGCTATGCACACTAATACATATTGGCATAGATTAAGGGGTAATTCATAAATTGAAGGGGAACTCATTCATATACTTTTCTTGGATTGTCATTATCAATTACTTAATATGCATATCCCGATATTGGTTTGCCATTATCAAAAAGGGGGAAATTGTTGAAACACGTTCTCAAGTCGCTAAAACTAAACGTGTGTTCATCTTTGTAGGTTTTGATAAATGACAAACCGAAGCGCATGGAACATTGACATATGCGGAAGTCCAAGCACAAGAGAAACAAAGAACAAGATCAAGTAAAGCAACAAAGTTATACATGAGTCGTTTTATATTGTGATCTTGATCCGACAATAGATTCAAGACTTGGCTTCTCTCGTAAAATCATTTTCATTAAACCATGCATCTTTGAGTTAAAACAAAATGATTTTCAAACATTTTCATTTTAGCCAAAATGAATTTTAAACATGTCTTTCAAATCTGGACAGGAATAATCAATTATGTTTTTCTGATAATCGATTATGTTAAGACAGTGTAAACCGGAATTTACAAAACAGCAAAATAATCGATTATGTCTTTTTGATAATCGATTATGTTAAGACATTGTATAACCGGAATTTACAAAACAGCAAAATAATTAATTATGTCTTTTAGGTAATCGATTATGTTAAGACCGTTGCCAAAGTATTTTTAAACGCAGAAAGATAATCGATTATGCACAAGGCAATAATCGATTATGCTAGCATAAAATCAGCGTCTGATTTTTAAATGTTATCAGGTAATCAATTATGCAATTTGAATAATCGATTATTCTACTTAAAATCTGCATATGATTTTTGAACGATTTGCAGATAATCAATTATGCAAATCAGATAATCGATTATCCTAGCACAAAATCAGCAATTAGTGATTGGCAATTAAGCAACGGTCTTGGTGACTTTGAGTACTATAAATACACCTCAAAATCACTCTTTAAGCACAACAACTGATTACATTCTTGCTTAAGCTTACATACTCTCATATCAATCATTTTATATTCATTTCATAGTTTTTTTGAGAGCCAAACTCTTGACGAAGTTGTTGTGTTCTTGAGCGTATTAATTTTACTCGCATCTACTCTGTAAGAGAGTCTTGTCTTGAGTGCTAAGTGTTTGCATACAATTGAAGGGAAGTTCTAATCCCTTGTTGTAAGAAGGAAAGTTTAGTTCCCTGACTTGAAGTCTTGAGGTGAGGTACCCTCGAGCAGGTTGAAGTCTTGTAGAGTGTATATCTACGAGCAAGTGTAACGGTTTGTTAGGCACCCGTAAGCTTAACGGAGTTAGTGTAAAACTCGAGAGAGTCTCTCGGGGACTGGACTAACCACACGTTGTGGTGAACCAGTATAAAATTCGGTGTGTTCTCTCCTTACTACTTTAATTACTGCACTTACTTTATTCCTGCAATTTTAATTCCGCAAATTTATCTTGATTTTTATTAAAACGCTATTCACCCCCCCTCTAGCGCTAAGCGTATATTCTAACAAGAATAACATTTTTGTTCGGGGGTTCGATGGCGGAGGCAAAGATTCAGTAGGGGATATAGTGCCGGAATTGACAATAGGGCCTGTTGATTCATTATGGAATTTCAAGTGTTGGACGTGGTAGTTTCTTATAACCTGTTGTTGGACAGGCCCTGGATTCACGCAGCCAAGGTAGTTCCATCTACTTTGCACCAGATTGTCAAATTGAATGGGACAGGCAAGAGATTCTGGTGCAAGGTGAAGATAATCATTGTGTTTCAGGTGATGCTATCGTACCTTTTATTGAATCTGAAGAGAGCAAAGATCCATGGGTTTACCAGGTATTCAACACGGTGTCAGCTGAGAAGATCCCGGAAGGAGAAGTTGTCACAACTCTAAGGATAGCAGCCGCGTCAGTCATGGTGGCTTCAAAAATATTGAAGAATGGTTTCATGCCCGGCAAGGGGTTGGGTGCTTCTCTACAAGGCATCGTGCAACCAGTGTCTCTTCCCAAAAATGTGGACACTTTTGGTTTAGGGTTCAAGCCTAGAACTGCCGACATAAGGCGAGCCAGAAAGTTAAAGCAGAGGGCCTTGGCCCTCCAAAAGCCCATCCTAAGGTTGTCCAGATAGTTTGTCAGGCCTAATACTAGCAAGTGCCCAGTTCCAAAGATTCCCGCTCCACTGATTGACGCGGATGGGGATTAGGATAAGGGATTAGAAAGGATGTTTGATGAGGTAAACATGGTTGACGTAGGAGAAGGATCGAGCAGGGTAGATGTGCAATTTGTGGGAGCACCTATAAAAGTCAACAACTGGGAAGCCACTCCTTTTCCCACCCGGAGGGAGTTGTGGTAGTCGGCTTTGATTTTCTTTCAGTCTAGTTTGGATTAGTTTCATAGTTGTTAATTCAATTGTTATTTTCGTCCGGTTTGGATGTGTAAACTCTGTTATCTTTTGATTCTAATGAAATGCAATTTCCTTTCCAGCAGTGCTGATAGTTCCCGTTTTTCTTTACTCCCTTTTCTTTTCTCTTTTATACAGTTATTTTTATATTGATTCCAATGATCTGACATGCATAAGGACTCTTCGGCCTAGTCTTAAAAATCGGTCTAGTTCAGAAATAATAATTTAGGAAATAGAGTATGAGGATGAGCCAGAGCACAACAAGGAAGGAGCATGGGATGAAATTAGTAAAGAGTTTAGCCAATTTGAGGAGAGACCCAAACCAAACCAGAGCGACACATAGGCAGTCAATTTAGGGAGCCCGGATAACGTCAAAGAAACCAAAATAAGTGTCCATCTGGAGTCACAACTTAGGAAAGAGATAATTGAAGTACTTCTCGAATACAAAGATGTATTTTGCATATTCTTACGATGACATGCCCGGATTAAGCACTGACTTGGTGGTTCACAAATTGCCCACCGACCCAGCCCTTCCTCCCGTCAAACAAAAGTTGAGAAAGTTTAAAACTGATGTGAGCATGAAAATCAAAGAGGAAGAGACCAAGCAGTTTGGGGCAAAAGTTATCCGAGTCACACGATATCCCACATGGTTAGCTAACGTTGTGACCGTGCTAAAGAAGGATGGTAAAATTAGGGTGTGTGTGGATTATCGTGACCTCAATAAAACAAGTCCGAAGGAAAATTTCCCTATGCCGAACATTCACATATTGATTGACAATTGTACGAAGAATGAGATCGGGTCATTCGTGGATTGTTACGCAGGTTACCATCAAATCTTAATGGATGAAGAATGCGGAGAAAATGACATTTATCACACCGTGGGGAACATATTGCAATAAGGTCATGCCTTTTGGTTTGAATAATGCCGCGGTGACATATATGATGGCCATGACAACGTTTTTCCACCATATGATACATAACAAAATTGAGGTATATGTGGATGATTTGATTGTGAAGTCAAGAAAGTAATTCGATCATGTCAAAGATCTGAGGAAATTCTTCCAGAGGCTCCGCAAATATGATCTCAAATTTAACCTGACAAAATTCATATTTGGGGTCCCATCAGGGAAGTTGCTAGGATTCATAGTCAATCGACGAGGTATTAAACTTGACCGATCAAAGATCAAAGCTATACAGGAACTACCATCACCGAAGATTAAAACAAAGGTGATGAGTTTATTGGGAAGATTAAATTACATCAGTCGGTTCATTGCTCAGCTGACAACCATCTGTGAGCCTATCTTTAAGCTATTGAAAAAGGATGCCACAGTGAAATGGACGGGAGAGTTCCAAGAGGCTTTTGATAAGATAAAGGAATATTTGTCGAACCCACAGGTGTTGGTCGCGCTAGAACCAGGAAGACCCTTGATCTTATATTTGATAGTCTCGTTGTTCAACTCATTTGGATGCGTATTGAGTCAGCACGATGTCACATAGAGTAAAAAGCAGGCCATATACTACCTCAGCAAGAAATTTACGGCCTACGAGATTAAGTATACTTATCTTGAAAGGACATGTTGTGCCTTGACGTGGGTAGCCCAGAATTTAAAGCATTACTTTTCATCGTATACCACTTATCTCATATCACATCTGGACCCGTTGAAGTACATTTTCCAGAAGCCTATACCCACAGGAAGGCTCGCAAAATGGCAAATCCTGCTCACTGAGTTTGACTTTCTCTATGTGACTAGGACTGAAACAAAAGCACAGGCATTGGCTAATCATTTAGCTGAGAATCTGATAGACGAAGAATATGAACCCTTACAGACATACTTCCTGGATGAGAAAGTAATGCATGTTGATGAAATGGAACTGGGCAAGGAAACGGGATGGAAATTATTTCTCGATGGGGCTGCCAACATGAAATGCATCGGGATAGGAGCAGTGCTCATTTCGGAAGAAGTTCATCACTATCTAGTCACATCTCAACTCTGCTTCTATTGCACCAACAACATGGAAGAATACGAGGCATGTATTTTGGGCTTGAGGTTAGCGACTGACATGGGTGTCCTAGAAGTCTTGGTCTTGGGAGACTTGGACCTTCTTGTACACCAAATTCAAGGGGAGTGGGAAACAGGAGACTTAAAGCTCATACCATATCGGCAATGCTTGCATATCTTTGTCAATGATTTTGGTCAATAAAGTTCAGGCACATCCCCAGAATTCACACTGAGGTTGCTGATGCCTTGGCTACTTTGGCGTCAATGTTACATCATCCGGATAAGTCTTATGTTGAAACAA
Organism: Nicotiana benthamiana; assembly: GCA_034376525.1. NCBI lineage: Eukaryota > Viridiplantae > Streptophyta > Magnoliopsida > Solanales > Solanaceae > Nicotiana > Nicotiana benthamiana. The sequence goes on from CM067330.1 coordinate 34,138,357, forward strand.
TACATATCCAGATCCATGATCAACATGCTTATTGCAACATGGTGGAAGAAGAGCTTGACGGTGAGCCTTGGTTCCACGATATCAAAGAATATATCTAGATGGGTGTGTACCCGGTAACAGCCACAAGTGACCAGAAGAGAACAATCTGTCGCTTGTCAAGTGGGTTTTTCTTTAGCGGAGGGATATTATACAAAAGAATGCCGGATCTTGGTTTGTTAAGATGCGTAGATGCTGGGCAGGCGACAGGCGTCATGAATGACTTACATGCTGGTCTTTGCGGGCCACACATGAGCGGATATGTTTTGGCAAAGAAGATTCTCAGGGAAGGATATTGTTGGCTCACCATGGAGTGGGACTGTATCAGTTTCATGCGCAAATGCCATCAATGTCAGGTTCATGGAGACTTAATTCACTCTCCGCTGTCAGAGTTGCATACGATGTCTGCACCATGGCTTTTCGTTGCTTGGGGCATGGACGTCATCGGGCCTATCGAGCCGGCAGCTTCTAGCGGACACTGGTTCATCCTGGTTGCTATTGACTATTTCACCAAGTGGGTTGAAGCCAAGACCTTCAAAGCAGCGATCAAGAAAGCAGTAGTCGACTTTGTACATGCAAATATTATTTGTCGGTTTGGAATCCCCAACATCACTGACCCCGTATGTCAGCAGTTCAAGATTACACATCGCAACTCCACCCCGTATCTCCCCAAGGAAAATGGAGCAGTCGAGGCAGCCAATAGTAACATAAAGAAGATACTTCATAAAATGTTGGAAGGGTCTAGGCAGTGGCATGAGAAGTTACCCTTTGCACTGTTAGGATATCTCACTACCGTCCGCACTTCGGTAAGGGCAACCCCATATTTGTTAGTATATGGCACAGAAGTAATAATCTCGACTGAAGTGGAAATCCCCTCCCTTTGGATCGTGGCTGAAGCAGGAATTGACAACGAAGAATGGGTTAGAACCCGTCTAGAGCAATTGAGTTTGATTGATGAGAAAAGATTGGTAGCGATGTGTCACGGCCAGTTGTACCAACAGAGGTTGGCCAGAGCATATAACAAGAAAGTGCATCCAAGAAAGTTTGAAGTGGGTCAATTGGTATTGAAACACATCCACTCTCACCAGGACGAGGCAAAGGGCAAGTTCGCTCCAAACTGGCAAGGACGTTTGTCGTGTCAAGAGTGCTGTCCAATGGGGCATTGTATCTAACAGATGTGGAAGGGAAATGTATAGAAATTCAGATGCAGTCAAAAGATATTATGCATGATTTTCTTTTGTTTGAAATATTGTTTATACTTGGCATGTTTGATTGTACTTGGCATGTTTTAGAGATTAAAATGACGAAGGCATTTTATTCAGCTATTTAAACACTTTACTTTTTTGTTAACCCTCTTGAGCTTCAATTATTTTCTTTCATGTCCCTCTTTCGGAATCAGTAGTGAAAGTCAGAAACGCAATTATAAGAAGGCAGTGAAGGGAAAATAAATGAATAGAGAAAAGAAATCAAAACAAAGAAAGAAAAGAAAAGAAAAGAAAAGAAAGAAAAAGAAGAAAAGAAAAAAGAGAAAAAAAGGAAGAAAAGAACCGCAGAAAGAGAGAAGGAAAAGGAAAACAAACAAATAATAGTAAAAGTAAGGAATCAACAGGAACTACGTTTGACCTGATTCCTTTTAAGGATACGTATGCAGCCTCAGGGCTCGGTCATATTCAAATAAAATCCAAAGGCCACAAGCAAGAAACTAGGCAGAAATGGCGTTGGTTTCTGAAAGTTGTAATTTTTGAACCCATAAAAGCTATGGTTGAGCCTTTCACACCCTTTCTTTCTAACCTTATCGAAAAGCCTACCATACAGTCCAAAGAAAGACCCTCTGATCAATCTGTAAGAAATGGCGGGGCAAGCAAGAAGAGGTGGACAATACCTCGAACGACACTCTAGTTCCGACAGAGAGAAATAAAAATGAGAGTCTTATTGGTGAAAACCTTCACGGGCAATGTATGGCGGTGAGATTTTGATAGAAACAAAAAGTAGAGAGTCTATGATGAAAACACTCACGGGCATCGTAGGGCGAAGGCAAGGCAAGGAACGAAAAATTGGAAAAGGGCCGTTGGTAGAAATCTATTTTGAACACCTAAGTCAATCTAAGTTAGGGTTTGGCCGGAGGAATGGTGTTACAACGGCCGCAACAACGAAAGCATGGCGATTGAAGGCTGGTCATCGGGACAGACTGGGTCGATTAGGCTGAAGTGCATGTCATGATCGTGAAAAAATAGTTGTTTTTCCTCAGATAAGTTTCTTTCCTTCTCCCCTCAGCAGTCATTAAATGTGGAATTCTTCACCCTAAATAAAGTTCTGAGTCATTGTATTTCATTTTTATTTCGAGTATCTAAAATATTTTGTTTAAGCAAACGGGAGAGAAATTTCAAAGCTTACTATCAACTCCCAAAGGGATGAAGTGCATGATACCCAAAACGTAACAAGGGCAGCAAAGTTTGAAACAACAAGGGGAGACATTCACATGAGCTTCAATGATAAAATTGATTGAAGAGACAAAAGTTTGGCAAAGTGAAGGAGCACAACACAAAGATGGGGAAGCAAAGTAAAGCCATGATGGTCAGGGGTCAGCCGAGCATAACACCCCGACCCGGTAATATAAGAAATGATGCAAGGATTTTGGCGAAAGAATCAAAAGCGAAACGCGAAGTAGGAAAGGCCACAAGGATTAACCAAGCATAATACATTGACTCAGTAACCTCAGGAAATGATGTAAGAGTTCTAGCAAAAGGGTTGAAAGTGCAACACAAGCATGATAAGTAGAGTAAAGCCACAAGGGTCAGAGGGTCAGCCAAGCATAATACATTGAATTTGTAATCTCGGGAAAGGTGCATGAATTCAGGCAAAAGGGCTAGGAATGTAACATAGTAATGGGCGAGCAAAGTAAAGCCACAAAGGTTCGGGGGTCATCCAACCAACTCAGGGAACTCACTATCAACATGGAAACTTGAACACAACGGAATACGACAGTGGGGAGGCCGCTCCGAACAAGAATGCCGCAAGCTATCCACCATTTTTCAAACTGACAAGTTTTCTTTGATTGACACAGGGGCAGAAAAATTCTAAAAAGCCTAAGAAGGCCATCCACAAAGGAAAGCAGGCACATGGCAGGTATGATCAAAATCTCACGGCCCAACTGGAAATGGGACCTAGTTAAAACTCAAAGGTAACATAGTCCATCATAAATGTTCTCCCCAGCAAAAGTATATTGAGACAAACTTTAATTAGCAACCCCCAGCAAAAACAACTGAAAGTTAAAAGGGGTATGGAAGTTGAAATGAGGTACAGTTTAAAACTCAAACAGGCACGGGTAACATGGGCAGGCGCAAACACCTTCCCTGGTAAGAGTCACCGAAACCCTCCTGAACAGTGATCACCAACAGAAACAACCAAAAGTTAGAATTGACATTTAATCTGGAACCCTCAGGACTCTCCTTGAAAAGGGGACTTGTTTAAAGATTAAAGACAATCATGGATAGCAAAGAGCATAAAATGACTTGCATGTTGAAGTAGGATTTAGTTAAGAGTTGTCAGGACCTTCCTGAAAAATAGGACTTAGCCTAAAACACGAACAGTCGGATGGCATGGGCGGGCATGAACATGCCCCAACAAGAGTCATCATGACCTGTTTGAATAATGGGATATAGCGTTAAATACTAATCCCCAGCAGACACATCTCGCATCTAGTTAAAGGTTCCCTCCTAGACAATGGGAAGTAGCTTTAATCACCGATCCCAGTAGATCCCCGGCAGACATAACTCAGATAACAAACAATTGTGGAAAATAATACCTTTTGAGAACGCAACCTAATTTTTAAGTTGTCATGGGATTCGATTAACACATACAGATGCATCCACCACCAAGCTGGGGCAGAAAGAATTTCTCTTGTTTTGTTTGCTTTGTTGTTGTTAGGTACACAAGAAGCATGTATCAGGAAATATTTTTCAAGATTGAAGTTTTGGTAATCAGGCGCCCACCTGTTAGAACAAGAGAATATTTTTAAAAGTTCATGTTTTGGTAATCAGGCGCCCACCTGCCAGAGAAAGAGAATATTTTTCAAAGTTCAAGTTTTGTAAATCAGGTGCCCACCTGTTAGAATAAGGGAATATCTTTCAAGTTTCAAGCCTTCATAATCAGGCACCCACCTGTCAGAACAAGGGAATATTTTTCAAGATTCATGTTTTGGTAATCAAGCGCCCACATGCTAGAATAATGGAATATTTTTCAAGTTCCAAGCTTTGGTAATCAGGCGCCCACCTGTCAGAACAAGGGAATATTTTTTAAGATTCAAGTTTTGGTATTCAAGCACCCACCTGTTAGAACAAGGGAATATTTTTCAAGTATCAAGCTTTGGTAATCAGGCGCCCACCTGTCAGAAAATGGGAATATTTTTTAACGATTCAAGTTTTGGTAATTAGGCGCCCACCTATGAGAACAAGGGAATATTTTTTAAAGTTCAAATTTTGGTTACCAGGCGCTCACTTATTAGAACAAGGGAATATTTTTTAAGTTTCAAGCTTTGGTAATTAGGCGCCCACCTGTCAGAACAAGGGAATATTTTTCAAGATTCAAGTTTTGGTAATCAGGCGCCTACCTATTAGAAAGAGGGAATATTTTTCATAGTTCAAGTTTTGGTAATCAGGTACCCACCTGCAAAACAAGGGAATGCATTTCAAATTCAGCAGTTCGGCATCAAACATAGAAGAGGAGAAAAAAAGAAGTCAACAAAGCAAACAAGGAGTTCACAGGAAGAAATACAAAGCAACAAAGCAACAAGGATGTTACATTCCATATTTTCGTACGTGAGAGTACGTCGTAAGCCAACTAATATAAGCTCAGAAATGAGATCAAATTTGAAACTACATAATGTAAGTTTCATAATTTTATCTTGGAGGATACAAGTCTTTAAAATCATGAATAACAAGTACGAAAAGGGTTGGAAATCTTAGACGCTAAACGAACATAAGAAAATAAGTTTCGTTGAAAGTCGACAAATTTGGAACATTATAACATGTACTTTGGGGTGAGACTAGGGTTATTAACATGATAACTAGGTTAGTATATGAGTTATTTTAGTCGTATTATATTCATTTTCTACATTTTGAAGGCAAGCAAACTGTGGAACAAGAGTTGGCAAAGGTCATCATAAGTTACATTCATAAATTTGCTGAAATTTAGGTCAAATGTAGATGCACTTTTCTCCAAATATTCTTGGAATCAATGAATGATCTATATACCAAATTGAATATATACGAGCCTAGATTCCAGTGCATTAAACCGTTCATCCATACGACATCAGAGTAGAGAGATATTTGCGTTTTTGCAAGACAGCGCCAAGCACCTCTCTATGGGACCCACTTAAGGCGGTTTAAGACATTTGGATTTATATAGGGCACCTCCAACCCGTTTTACGTCGTTTAGTTTCACTATTTTCAGACATTAGAACTCTAGGAACATCTTCTCAAGGTTCTATCAAGATTCAAGACCCAAACAAAAGGCAAACAATACAAATCAAGTGTCCGGAATCTCGTGGCGCTAGTAAGTCTGTTGTTCTTCTTGTTGTTGCTGATATTTGGGTGGTTTCAGCTCGTATGGGAGGTTTTATGTATTTTATATTCTGTAAAATACTCTCTCATATTTGTTATATCAACCCTAGATTATTTCATGTCTTTCAAATGGATTACGCCATATTTCAACATCAAAACCTAGTCCTAGTGAAGAACAACACCTCTTTGAGGTTGTGTTGTCATTGAGGATGGTTGTGGGGTGTATTTGAAGAAATTCCAAGTTGTTGCTTCTGTATAAGGGGAGTATAACAGCCTACTAATTGTGCTTAAGCTTTCTTGTATGTTGGTTAAGTTGTTAGGATGATAAACTACAAGATAATATTTGGATTAGCTTAAGTCACTTCTATGATGTTATATTGCCATGGAGGGTTATTGTATGCTAAATATTACTTGGATTTCGACTTGAAGTTACTGTAGGAGGAAGATATATTGTGTTCTTGCATGTTCCTAAGGTTATATTGATGTTGATTAAGTTAAATGTATGGAGTAGACATGAACTAGTGAATAAAGTTACTAGTCGAAGGTAGTTAGAGTTGTGAGTTGTTTCCTTTGTTATAAATATATGGTATACGGATGGAATCATTGATGAATGACTTCATTATCATTTTAATGATACTTTTAAGTTAATGTAAGAAGTCTACAAGGTATACAGATTCCAATTGGAGCTTGCCGCCTCGTCGTGAAGTAGTTGTGACTTATTATTGTTATGTGGTGTCTTGTTATTGACATTTATATGTTGATGAACTTCTCTGGTTGCTGTTGTTGGTATATGGTATTGGTGGAGGCCCTTGTTACAAAGGAGATGCTTCCCAAATTTAAGTAAAATTAGCTACTAGCTTAAGTTATAGACTTGGCATTTGCTCAACACTAATTTTGAATCTCCTTATGCTATGATAGATCGAGTTGACTTGTTTGAAGAGTCACTTGGAAGGAATTAAGGACTCAACATGGTTAAGGTATGTTGAGGCACTTACTTTTTTCTTTCGGCATGATCTAATGTGACATGAACATAACGGTACGCCAATTCATAACTGATCTACTCCTAGAAAATAAGGTTGTCCATGTTGTTCTTTCCTTATAAAATTATTCTTAGCAAATGTGTATGATCCTTGAATCTTACTAAGGTTCATATTGAGGGTATAAATGTTCATAAGGTTCTTAAGACACTCCAAAAGGTTTAGAAGGTGATTCCATGAGTCGAGCATGCATTATATATATGTATCTATTTTACTCTATCGAGCCACAATATTGTCGACCGGGTACGGCACCTACTGTGCAACCACTGATCAGTTGGGTTTTATTGAGCTCCACGTGGCCGGGTATGATTTTACCGAGCCTTATGATGGCCGAGTACGTTTTTACCGAGTCCTCTTTGAGGCCGATCGATATGATAATGATTATGCCCACAGAGGCAAACGTTTTAAAAGTTTATGTACATAATTGTATTATGCATTTCATGTCAGTAGCCCCCAAAGGCACTCAGATGTTACAAGTTGTTTCTCATCTATCTCTCTTTACATTACTACTCTTGTTTATGCTTACCTGCCTTACATACTCAGTACTTTATTCGTACTCCCTTTTGCTTGGGGATGCTACGTTTCATGCCCGCAGGTCCCAATAGACAGGTTGGCATTTCTTCTAGTAGGCTATCAACTTAGCAAAAGGTGTTGGTGCACTCCACTTGCTCCAGAGTTGCCTATTTGATCAGTATGCTCTGGATATGTATTGATTGGTATGGCGGGGCCCTGTCCCGACCTTTATGATGTTATGTACTCTTAGAGGCTTGTAAATATATATCAGGTGTATGGATACACTTATGGCCTTGTTGGCCTACACTTTCAGTTTACAAATGGTCATGCCGGCCTTGTAGGCCCGTATATCACATGTATAAGTTTGCACATCATGTTGGTCGTCATATGTTAAGCATTCCCTTATGTTTTATTCTTGTTATCTCATGATGGGTTTTCTGGCTCACCTACCCATTATTGTATGATAAGAAAGATATGTTACATTGGTACTCGGTCGAGTAAGGCATCGGGTGCCCATCATGGCCCTTCGATTTGGGTCGTGACAAAAGTGGTATCAGAGCCAGGTTCTGTCCTAGGGAGTCTACAAGCCGTGTTTAGTAGAGTCTTGTTTATGAGTTTGTAGTGCACCACACTTATAAGTAGGAGGCTATAAGGCATGTAGGACTGTCACTGTTTCTTCTTACTCTAGATCTGTGGTAGAGCTCAGTTATAAGAACTCAATTTCCTAAACTCTATCTTATTTATGATACGATGATGCCTATATCCAGAAAGACAATTGGTAAGAGATTGAATGTGGACTTGGAAGAGTTTATCAGAGGAACTCTATTTTGTATCATGCTTATGATGCGTAAATGTTAGGTCTTTAGCAAATCATTTGTATACTAAGATATGTGAGCCTCTTGATAAGGAGCCCTAAGGCATGAGTATCTATCCACCCATATGGTAAAGAGCAACGAGGGAGTTAGGAGGTGGATATAAGTTTCAATAGGTGAAAGAAATAATATGAAAAAAAGAGAATTACGAAGTACATAGACAATGAAGACTATCAGTATTTGCAATTCAGGTAGAGAAATATATAAGCATTTTGAGTTACTTTCAATAGTAACAGTTTTATACAATTGCCCATACCCACCTTAATTATTTCCTATGGGAACTGACAAATATAGTTTAAGAGAATGACGTAATATCAGGATCAAGCTGGGGTTAGAGTAACAAAAATTTGTGGATGGATTGTTACCATTAGCTAACATTGTCGAAGAGTACTGCAAAGGTGGTAATAGATCTCCTTGTAAGGCACCCAGATGGTGATCTCTAGAATAGTGCAACCTGATATGAATAATAGGGATAAAATATTTACCTTAGTACGACTCCCGCCCTAGAGAGAGAGAGAGAGAGAGAGAGAGAGAGAGAGAGAGAGAGAGAGAGAGAGAGAGAGAGAGAGAGAGAGAGAGAGAAAGAGAATAATAGGTATCCCGAAGAGCCAGTGAAATGAATCAAAAGGAACTAAAAGTGAAAGGACGTTTTGTTGAAGTTTTCAGAATAAAGTGATAGATAGAAGTATTAGTTGAAGAATAAGAAGAAAGTAAATGAAGCATCATGAGTAAAATGTGATATATGGGTGATAACAGTAAATAAAAATATGACACCATGACAAAGTTTATAGTCAAGTGAAGGAAAATACAAGAGGTGATAGGCCTTGAGGTAATAATAGAATAGACCCAGAGGAAAGGTTAGACCCTAGAGTAAGAAAAATCAGTTTGGGCTGGTGAACAAGATAAAACCAAAAATGAATTAGGGACTGGAGGATTTAATAATTGTCGAAATCGTGAGAATTTCAAAGATCATGCTACAATAATAATAGAATAGGCAACAAACGAATAACCTTTAATGGCCATTTACGAAGTCGCTTACCTAAAGCAAGCACTCTAAGCAGAGTTAATCTTAAGGGACTAAGTGTGCCAGATATAGTAGGTGTCGCTTTCGTGCATAAGAAATTTAGTTATTCCTGGTACAAAAGGTTACCATAAGGCGGTTAAGGTTCATTGATAATGTGAAAAGACGCCAAAGATGAAGAGGTAAAACAACTATAGGTAGATCATCGTAGTACAAACTCTTAATACTCCCCTAAAGGGGGGAATATGGTGTGATATGGTATTAAGTCGGAGATAAGCGGTTCAGCTAACTATGGAATGGTAAAGGAAGAATGTGGTAAAAAGGAGAAAGGGATGATGTCGAATTATTCAGTTCCTATAGATATGTTGCGACTCTAGAACATTATACAAGGAAGACTGTAGGGAGAGGCAGTAAAAGTTTTCGGCTAGGATGTTATTTATAAATAAGTGTGAATGGACACTTGATACATCAGGAGCTAGTGGCGAGAGATATGTTAAGCCAAAGGATATATTCTAAAAGAGATTATGCAGAATATATATATATATATATATATATATATATATATATATATATATATATATATATATATATATATATATATATATATATATATACATACATACATACATATATGAGAATGGAGTAACGACTAATTAGTAGTAGGTTCAAGAAAAGACCAGTTATGGCTAGACAAGAGGTCACAAATAAATCAATAGACCATGCAAGATAAATGTAGTGAACCGCAACATAGTGAATTCAATCTCTCAGATACGAGATCATAATCATTTGAAAAAAAAATGTGATAGGATTTGGGGCAATTAAAGTTATCGTTTTAAGCATTGTGAAAATAAAAGAGACGGCCACTAAGGAGACACTAAAAATTTGAGCTTAGAAGTAACCCTACGAGCACAAAGGCACAAAGTTATGTAACTAAGGATTTTATAGGCGAGTAAGAATACCGAAAATTTCCTTTGGATGTACGATATAACAAGCTCGCAACTTTATAAGAGCCAGAAGGTCTCCCTAAGTACTACAACGAAAGACTAGCTGAGGAAATAAGGAAGAAGGTTTCCACCTAAACATAGTGAGCTAAAGAGTAAATGATCTTGTAACAATAGTCTCACTGCAATATTTTATACACTCCATAAGAAAGTGGCACCTATCATGGATAATGAATGTAAAAGAAAAAAAAGTCATCAAAGGTGATGTTTGAGATCATATCAGGTACATGAAATTATAGTATTCGTGGGCAATAAGACAATCCAAGTATTCGTGCAACAAGTGATAAAACGACCAGGAAAAGTAATTGCTTACATTTAAGGACAACTGAGAAGCCATGAAAGGAAATTTATGGTACTAGCAAGTTAAAAGAAAGTTGCGAGTAGTGTAAATAGATAGGTATAGGTTGTAATGTAAAGTATTGTAGAGAAAATAGGTTTTAGGCATATAAGAGTAAGGATATGAAAAGATGAGTGAGAAGGTGACGAGAATATGTACGTCCTCGTGATTAAACCCATCAAAACAAGAGATTTGATGGCATCCGTAAGTTATTGAAAGCCCATTACAACCTGAACGAACTTAGAGGAGTCTAAGACTAGGTGCGCTTAGAAGAGATGGAATGTTGTCCTGGTAGTAGAATAAGGGTGTAATTGTGATAGATAAGAGGAAGACGCTTAGGCCTTTGATTGAGTAACGATCTAACGAGAAAGGGATTTCAGTAATTGCAAGGGATTAGATTACCCCCATAAGATGAATTGCGTTGGGATGCAATGAAATATGATTATTGAAGCATAGTATTATCCCTATGTTTATCAGGAAAAATCACTTCAGGTGTTCCCCGAAGAGATGTGAGTCCTAGAGATAGTGCATTATGTAAGAGGTTGCAAATTATCAGTGATAGATTATGGATCAATATTAAGGTGAATAAATAATAGATGGGTACAAGTTCCAATGTATGAGGTGAGATTTGTTTGTTATTCTTGAGATGAATAGTAATGAGGAAGCACTAAAGGATTTAGATTTATACATATAGGATAAGCAGCGAGAGAGTAACCTGGAGTTGGGTAGCAAACCTTGGTAATAATTAACCGAAGTACGTTTTATGGTATAACATAACCTACCTAGATGTAGTAAATTCATAAGGATAGATACACAAGGCTATGAAACAAGAGATAGCAATAGTCTTAACTTTAATAAAGTACCAAGCAAAATACATCATTACACCTATAAATGCCTAAAGGGACAACTTGTCATAATTTTGTATATGTTCATAAAGTGAGGCTTAGATATTGGCTAAAAGATGGAGGAAAAAGGGAAGAATAGTTTCTAGGCGCACATACAAGGACACGGTTGTACATACTGCATGACATAAACTAACAAATGTTACGAAATTGGAAGAATTCCAACCACATGTTATGGCATTAAAAAAAGGCAAAAAGGGAACAACGCCGAAGTGTTTAGATTTATTCAAAAAACAGTGCCTAGATGGCAAAGTAAGCATTAAAAGTATTCGTAAGAGCTATTGTTAATGAAACCGATAAGCGCATCAGTCAACATTCAAGGACGAATATTCCAAAGGGGGGAATGATGTTACATTCCATATTTTCGTACATGAGAGTACGTCGTAAGCCAACTAATATAAGCTCAGAAATGATATCATTTTTGAAAGTACATAATGTAAGTTCCATCTTTTTATCTTAGAGGTTACAAGTATTTAAGATCATGAATAACAAGTACCAAAAGCATTGGAAAGCTTAGACGCTAAACGAACAGAAGAAAATAAGTTTCGTTGAAAGTCGACAAATGTGGAATGTTATAACATGTACTTTGGGGTGAGACTAGGGTTCTTAACATGACAAAGAGGTTATTCTATGAGTTATTTTAGTCGTATGATATTCATTTTCTACATTTTGAAGGCAAGAAAGCTGTGGAACAAGAGTTGGCAAAGGTCATCATAAGTTACATTCATAAATTTGCTGAAATTTAGGTCAGATGTAGATGCGCTTTTCTCCCAATATTCTTGGAATCAAGGAATGATCTATATAATAAACTGAATATATAAGAGTCTAGTTTCCAACTCATTAAACCGTTCATCCATACGACATCGGAGTAGAGAGATATTTGCGTTTTTGCGAGACTGCGCCAAGCACCTCTCTATGGGGCCCACTTAAGGTGGTTTAAGACATTTGGATTTATATAGGGCACCTCCAACCCGTTTTATGTCGCTTAGTTTCACTATTTTCAGACCTTAGAACCCTAGGAACATCTTCTCAATGTTCTATCAAGATTCAAGACCCAAACAAAGGGCAAACAACACAAATCAAGTGTCCGGAATCTCGTGGCGCTAGTAAGTTCTTGTTCTTCTTGTTGTTGCTGATTTTTGGGTGGTTTAAGCTCGTATGGGAGGTTATATTAAGTATTTTATATTCTGTAAAATACTCTCTCATGATTGTAATATCAACCCTAGATTATTTCATGTCTTTCAAATGGATTACACCATATTTCAACATCAAAACCTAGTCCTAGTGAAGAACAACACCTCTTTGAGTTTGTGTTGTCATTGAGGATGGTTGTGGGGTGTATTTGGATGAAATTCCAAGTTTTTGCTGATGTATAAGGTGATTATAACAGCCTACTAATTGTGCTTAAGCTTGCTTGTATGTTGGTTAAGTTGTTAGGATGATAAACTACTAGATATTACTTGGATTAGCTTAAGTCACTCCTATGATGTTATATTGCAATGGAGGGTTATTGTAAGCTAAATATAACTTGGATTTCGACTTGATGTTACTATAGGAGGAAGGTATATTGTGTTCTTGCATGTTTCTAAGGTTATATTAATGTTGATTAAGTTAAATGGATGGAGTAGATATGAACTAGTGAATAAAGTTACTAATCGAAGGTAGTTAAAGTGGTGAGTTGTTTCCTTTGTTATAAATATATGGTATTAAGATGGAATCATTGATGAATGACTTCATTATCATGTTAATTATACATTAAACTTAATGTAGTCTATAAGGAGTAGATGAGTTATATGGATTCCAATTGGAGCTTGCCGCCTCGTCGTTAAGTAGTTGTGACTTATTATTGTTATGTGATGTCTTGTTATTGAGATTTATACGTTGATAGACTTCTCTGGTTTTTGTTGTTGGTATATGGTATTGATGGAGGCCCTTGTTACAAAGGAGATGCTGCCCAAATTTAAGTAAAATGAGCTACTAGCTTAAGTTATAGACTTGGCCTTTGCTCAACACTAATTTTTAATGTCCTTATGCTATGATAGATCGAGTTGACTTGTTTGAAGAGTCACTTGGAAGGAATTAAGGACACAACATGTTTAAGGTATGTTAAGGCACTAACTTCTTTCTTTTGTCATGATCTAAAGTGACACGAACATAACGGAACGCCAATTCATAACAGATCTACTCTTAGAAAATAAGGTTGTCCATGTTGTTCTTTCCTTATAAAATTATTCTAAGCAAATGTGTATGATCCTTGAATCTTACTAAGGTTCATATTGAGGGTATAGATGTCCATAAGGTTCTTAAGACACTCCAAAAGGATTAGAAGGTGATTCCATGAGTCGAGCATGCATTATATATATGTATCTATTTTACTCTATCGAGCCGCGCTATAGTCGTCCGGGTACGACACTTACTGTGCAACCACTGATCAGTTGGGTTTTACCGAGCTCCACGTGGCCGGGTACGAATCTACCGATCCTTATGAAGGCCGGGTACGTTTTTATCGAACCCTCTATGAGGCCGGGTACGATATGATGATGATGCCCACAGAGGAAAATGTTTTATATAAAAAAATATATATGTATTATGCATTTCATGTCAGTAGCCCCCAAAGGCACTCAGATGTTACAAGTTGTTTCTCATCTCTCTCTCCTTACGTTACTACTCTTATTTATGCTTTCCTGCCTTACATACTCAGTACTTTATTCGTACTGACATCCCTTTTGCTTGGGGATGCTGCATTTCATTCCCGCAGGTGCCAATAGACAGGTTGGAATTTCTCCAAGTAGGCTATCAGCTTAGCAAAGGGTGTTGGTGCACTACGCTTGCTCTGGAGTTGCCTATTTGATCAGTATGCTCTGGATATGTATTGATTGGTATGGCGGGGCCCTGTCCCGACCTTTATGATTTTATGTTCTCTTAGAGTCTTGTAGACAGATGTCAGGTGTATAGATATACTTATGGCCTTGTTGGCTTAAGTTTTGAGTTTACAAATGGTTATGTCGGCCTTGTAGGCCCGTATATCACATGTATAAGTTTGCACATCATGTTGGTCGTCATATGTTAAGCATTCCCTTATGTTTTATTCTTATTATCTCATGATGGGTTTTCTGGCTCACCTACCCATTATAGTATGACAAGAAAGATATGTTACAATGGTACTCGGTCGGGTAAGGCACCCAGTGCCCATCGTGGCCCTTTGATTTGGGTCGTGACAAAGGATCAAGAGCAAGATTAAAAACATAGATAGGTTCTTTTGTAATCCATAGTTCATATATTTTGTATAGCTTCTTTATTTTTCACAAGGTGTAATAAGGGGATCTAGCAGCAGTAGTAGCAGCAACAACAACAGTGAATTCACAATTTCGGTAGTCCTAGCTACCAAATACTCCAGAACTACTCTGACCCAATTCCTTAGTAGCCAAGGATATGTAGGCAACCTTTGAAGCAGGTTTGGTCAGACAGTTTTCAAAAATGCTTCTCATGGAATGCCGAGCAGGCAAAAATCTCTCGGTTGCTCATTTATCATTGCCCGAAAAACCTTCGTGTCTCCGAACAAATAGGAGCAACTATGAGCAGGTGATTTTTGCCTCGCCTGAAATATTCCTATATACCTCATTAAAATTAGGATTTTTCTTTTATTATTTGAATTTTTAGGAATTAATTGCATGATTTTGTTTGTTTTCATTTTTGTGAATTTTAAATTGATATAATTCATTCATAAAAATACAAAAATAGCATATTTGCACTTAGGACTCAATTTTTACATTTTTCTTAGGTTTATTAGTTAAAATAAAGAAATAACAAAATGGTCATTTTTACATTTGTTTAGTTTTCTTTTAAATTTAGGAATTAGATTATAAGTGTTCCAAACACCCCTACCCCCTGACTCAACCTCGTACGATGTCCCCCTTAACCCTATATAACACCGGTGTAACACCACCGTAAAACCACCACCTTTCCAACGTCCGCCGGCCGGCCGAAAAATCGTCACCGCCGCAGGTCTTCGATCAACTCCAAATTAACACCCCTGAATCTCCTCCTCCTCCTCTTTCTAATGCCCCAAGTCCCGACCTTCAAATCTTAACCGATCATGTCGAGTATCCATTTAAAATCAAGGCAATTCCGCCGTCCACGGCGGCGCCGGCTCTGATGGCCACCAAAAATACACCATAGCATCCCCTTTTCACACTCGTCACAAATCTAACACCAACTTCCTTCAATTCATAATCCAACGACTTAAATATTGATTTGAAGTCCAACTAATAATCACCCCAATTTCTTAACCCAACAAAAACGGTCCCCTGATCCACCATCACTCTTCTTACCATAAAAACAAGGTTATGTGCCCTCAAAGCCCCTCCGAGTCAAAATTAGGGTTCCCGGAACCCTTTAAGTGATGCATACAGATTCTTAAGACTCAAGAAGTTTGCCGTTCTTTGGTCTCACTTGTTCTCGTTGTGATTGTTTTAGAATTTTTAGGGCTCTAATTGGTACTTCTTCTCTTGAACCTCTTCTGCTTTTATTGGTTTAAAATGGCTATTCTATTTTTTTTTTGCTAGCTTAATTTTTTTTATAGTTAGCCATGTTTGTTTCAATTTTTAGTCTTAAGTCTTGCTTTGATTTGTTTCATTTTTGAAATCCTGGCATGTTTTAGGATTAATTTAGGGTTTTAAGATGCTTGTATTAGGTTAGTGTTGATTCATGTGTTGATCTTTTGAATTGTCTAGTAGTACCTGGCGATTTAAATTGTTAGTTGGTTAATTCACATCCTAATTAGGGTTATTTGGGTCCATTGATTCAGACATTAGGAAGTTTGGTTATAGTTGATAATTGTAAACCAAGGTAAAAGGGGTTGGGGTGTAGTGAGGACTAGTTTAGTAAATCTCAAATAGAAAAGGAAAAGTGTAGGTAGTCCTAAATAGAACACAATACTGTAGTTAAGTCTAGAGCATTCTAGAATAGGGTTCAAATTCGAATTGCAATTTTTAATTAATATAACTTGGCCATATAGTGAGAATTGAGGGACTAACTAATAAAATCTGAAGAATAGAAGGGGGACTAATGGGTAAACATAAAGAAAAAGGGTTGCCCTAATGTTTTGGCTATAAAAAGGCATCCTAATGCCTTCATTCGGGTTTTTTTTTGAAGTCCGAAAATCCTAAAAATTTCCCAGGGTTAAAAATTCCCAAAAACTACTGTTTCATTAGACTATTTCTTCAGAATAGTTCTTATTCTCAGCCATCAATTTGGATTGTTAGCATAAATAAGATTAAATGATCTGAAATACATATGTTTGAGTTGTTGAGACTTCACAAGCTTGGTTGGATTCAATTTTGAGCGTATTTGGAGTACATTTGAGGCTGTTTTGGTTGGTTTACTGGTGTTGCTTAAATCATGTCCTGGTTTTATGTGATAAATTCTCCTATTCAATTCTGGGTTTCGAGCTTGGTTTATTGCTGCATCTGTTGGCGGATTTGCTGTTGTTGTTGCCTCTAATTTACCTACTCATAGGTGCTTCCTCTTTGCTGTAATTCCAGGTACACAATTAAACTCAATTTGATGTAACTTTGAGATGGACATGGGAAGAAAATGCCTAGGAACCTGCTTCCTAAATTGTATCTGTTTGGATTGCTAAGTTTAATAGTCAAATAGGTTTTAAATACTATGTAATGAGTTAATATAGTTTAAATTTAGATGCGCACTTATATAGGCTTTGGACTGTATAACTTGGACTAAATATGACGGTTTCGAATTTATGGTTTGAGCTGATTATCGTTGATTTATTTCTAAGTCTTCATTAGTTGTATTCAAATGTGAAACTCAGGAGTTGGTTTACAATTTAGTCTCATAGTCTATACAGCATTTCTCGATGACCACATGATTCATTAATTCAAATTTCTGTTAAATTCTGGATTAAATCTGTTTGTATATAAATGCGTTGAACAATGGAGTAAGATTTGAATTCAAATTGTGTTTCCTCTTCGGTTCGAATAATCGTTGGTTTTGTACTTTATGCTTAAACATTGTTAGGAGCAGTTTGTTTTAAAATTGGTATGTTTGAGAGTTAAATAACATCATAGGTTGGGTTTTGGCTGATTCACGAGCTCAGTGTGACAGGTTCTCTTGAA
Source organism: Nicotiana benthamiana (assembly GCA_034376525.1). NCBI lineage: Eukaryota > Viridiplantae > Streptophyta > Magnoliopsida > Solanales > Solanaceae > Nicotiana > Nicotiana benthamiana. Next base: position 34,155,771 of record CM067330.1, read on the forward strand.
AATGAGACTTGGGCCCAGCTATGTACTAAGAGCCAAAGTATCAGTGACCAGTTCAACCCATGTAATTTGCTGGGTAGGTTCTTATAAACGCTGAATAAGTTCACCTTTGTTTTTCCTTGGGCCGAATTTGTAACCCAATATGCTAAAGCGCGAATTCGTATTCAAGTGTTAGTCTAATTTTGCAATGTAAGATTGGGCTTTCGAGTTAGGTAGCGGGTTCAAGTTAAAAGGGTCTTTCCTTTTATTTGAATCCGGACTTGAATTCGAGGCCCGAATTTCAAAATATTAGTTAATTAGGTCTTATTAGAGACACACCTCTATAGAAAATCCTAGCTTGCTTTATGACGGGCTTTTAAATAATAAAATGAGGTGCTCCGCGTCAGATGAAACCCATAAATTGCGTGGCCCTCGTTAAATGTTTATATTAAGATACATAGAAATTTGGGACATGTCGTTTAGCGAACTTCATGGCTTCCTGCAAAGATAATAATACGTTAAGTCTCTTTAGGCATGTGTTTAATAATATTACTTTCCTAAATTCGGGTGCACATTTATGTGATCCAAATCTAAATCTCAATGAATTTGAATGTGTCAAAAACTACGGGTTCATTTATGTGACGTGGTTTCGAGACATGTTTTAACGACATTGCAATTGTCTTTAAAAATAATAAAAGTGGCTAAAGTTAAAATTGGCACATAGGTTCATAATTATTTAAAATCAAATAATTTAAGTCGAATATGACAGCTAAGCGACCATGCTAGAACCATGGAACTCGGGAATGCCTAACATCTTCTCCCGGGTTAACAAATTCCTTACTCGAATTTCTGGTTCGCGGACTGTTAAACAGAGTCATTCTTTTCCTCGATTCGGGATTCTAAACCAGTGACTTGGGGCACCATAAATTCCCAAGTGGCGGCTCTGAATCTTTTAAATAAATCCCGTTTCGATTGTCCTTAAATTGGAAAAACTCCCTTATCCACGCCCTTCGCCGGGTTGTGGATGTCCAAAAGGAGGTGTGACAAGGTGCACTGATTTAAAAAAAGTAAGAGCCACCTGAATTGATAAAAAGAGAAAAATAATAGTTGAATTGCTGTTAAAACAATATTCCTTAATAAGTGGTGGCTCTTGATGTAATTGTGTTTAAAGAAGAATGAAGTTGATATATACTGATCTGAAGATGGAGTTATGGTTTGACATAAGTGTGGGATTTTAAATGTTAAAGTATATGTATTAAAGTACATAGGGAGGCGTAGTCACTCTTATATCTAAATGTATCATACACGCCCCGCATCCTACATTACAATCAAAGAAAGTCATACTTGATCCTAGACTAAAATGAGCACGATTAGTAGAGTAGTACACTACGTGCAAGCCTATGGTACATCTTGTGCGGCATAGGAATGTTATTTATGAGAGTGAGTGAATTCTTTCTATCTTGAGTTCTTAGTGTTCTTAAATTTAATTGTGTGCGGAACTACTCTCTTTTGCTATGTGAGAGCACTTGATTCATGAAGGAAAGGTAATGTCAGTGACCTCTATGTTAGAGTAAATGAGTGAGTTGTGAATAATGGGTTGTACTTGTGAGTCAAATATTGAGGTGAATATGTTATATTTTTGTGCTTAGTCTATTTTTAATATTTTTGGTGTGATGAGAGTTGGGAGAATTGTTTAAAAAAAACTATGTCTATATAAAGTGTAGTTTGATTGCTTGAAGGCGAGCAATGATTTAAGCATGAGGCATTGATGATAGGCTATAAATACATATTTGGTGGATTATTATATTCTAATTCACTTCAGTTCAGTTGAGTTTGCGCTTTAATCACTAGTGGTTTGCACTAATCGTGTGTTTTATGCCTTGTAGGAGTGATTTCGAGCTATGTAGATGTTATGAAATGAAAATTTGGAGCTTTGAAGTCTGAGTAAAAGCCTAAAAAATTAAGCCGGGATCGTGTTCTGGGATCAACATATGATAGTTATGAACGAACTAAGAATCGAGTAGGCATATTGCGTACTTTCTAGTCAAATACACATAACATTTCGCTCAGAACTCCATTTGATCTCCACAATATATGGTTGAAAATCTAATTCAAAGTGCTACAACTTTAATGTTTTACGTTTTTCCAAATTCCAAACAAAGCAGGGTAAAAATGTACAACAATTGCTCCGCAGTCAGATCTCCGGTCGCGGATAGAACTTGGGTAAAATTCGGATCCGTAGACGTCCTATCCGAGAAAAGTATCCTTTTTTAAGTAGGAGAAAGTGTAATTGTTTGGGCCCAACCCTACTTTGTATATATACATGAAAAATGGTATTTTGAGCACCTTTGACATACTTTTGACATAATTTAGAACTAAACCTGCTAATGAGACCGGAGATTCGACCTAAGGAGGCAAGAATACAACAAGACAAGGCGAAGAATTCTTCGACGAGTTTTTCACTTCCTTATTCTTATTTCATTATTTGTTATGACTTTCGGTATCTTAGTTTTACATACTATTATGGATAACTAATTTGTTATCTAGAGTTTTGATAGAACCTTTTGTAGGATGAATTCTTGTTAGGTTCAAATATAATTTAGACTTTAAATTTATCTATTTGTTCAGCTATGTGTTTATTTCAGTTGATTGAATAACCATCGATTGACTATGCCTATTTATTATGTGTTGCTTGAGATATGATACATATTTAGGTGGTTGTTGAAAAACGTCACTCCTAATGTATGTGAAAAATCAATACAGTGGGTTTAACGGCAGGTTTAGAAATAACAAAGCCTTGACGTGATCATAATGAGTAGATAAAGCCAACTAGCGTAGTTCGAGATAATATATCTAGTAAATTATTATAGCTGCTCGAGAGAGAATTATGGCATATTTTAAATGCTCATGATCAGTAGAGAATACATTGGCAAAAAATGAATAGAACAAAGCTAAAAGGATTCCGACAATTGGGGAAATCATAACTCTAGACCTCATTAATTTAGTCTCCAACCATTTGTCTCATTAGTTAATAATTTACCGCTTTCTAGTATTTGCTAGTTAATTAGTTAGAAATATAAATCTCAATCTTTATAATTTAGAAAATAATCTAAATTTATCTTTTAGTGATATTTAAACAACTATAGCTAAACCTTGGTTTTCTTGTGGGATTTGACTCCGAACTCTTAGACCGAATTATATTTACAGCGACCGCTTATCTTTTTTAGGAATAAAGTTGGGCATGATAAGGAGGTCTCAAAAACTCTCATCTCCACCATAAATCAATAGTTCAATGACTCAATTGCATTTATCTCCGAGAAATTTGTAAAGGTCATTTCGTCTATTGAAATTATAAGTAGTCATAGGAGATCATTTCCTCATTTTAATACAGGGGATCTCTTTATCATTTGGGCAATTGATTTTGTGGTGCGTTACAAATTGTTTTAGTTTTATGTCATTTTTTAATGAATTATTATCTTTACATATAATCTTCTTAAATTATCATTCAAGTTAGTGATAACTTGTTTTGCATCTCTTGAGATTCAATACGTTACCTCTTCAATGTTCTTGTTCAAAGGGAAATCGACGTATGCGCAAACACTGTTGGATTGGGTCGAATTTAAAGCCCACTTACCCTTCCACTCCATTATACTGTTTCTGTTCAAACTTCAAAACAAAGAGATTAAAATGAAGCTTTTATCCTAATATTACTTTATTCCATAGGTAAATTGTCAATTTGAGTAAATATAGGTCGAGGTCACTACTGCACCACATTGTTATAGTATTATTTGTTCCTTATTTCCCAAAGGAAATAGTAGTAATAGGTTTCGAAGCATGACCATCGATACATCCAACTTTTTCTGTGATTGTTATTACTTTGTAATAATATTTACATTGTCAGAAAAGCAAATAAGTAAAATAAAAAAATTTATACTGGTAAATAATAAATTTGCATCAAGAAAATAATATCAAAGCCGAAAAATATTACAACAATCATAGTATTTGATTTTAAATAATATGAGTGAACATCTCTATGAACCCTCTGATTCTTTTTTCGATTAGTAAATAAATTCAAGGGCATTTGAGCTTGATCTTGAAGCTATACTTGTTGTCACAAACGATGATCTTGAATGAACTTTGATTTGATTTCGTACTCCTCGAACCTTAATTTGTTCTTCGTTCTTGGAATTAACTTGATTTCTTAAACTTGATTTTTGACGCTTGAAACTTGTAGAGAAATTTGAGGCATTTGATATGCGAGCTCTCTCTTGCTTCTTGTTATAACTTCTAGTGTCCTTTCGGAGTTATGAATACCCATATTTATAGTTGTAAAAGGGAAGAGTTGTAATGAGAACAAACTCTTTCTTATCAATCAGATTGAAGAGTGACAATACCGTATTTGATTGGAATGTCACTTGCACAAGTGGCACAGTTTTATTGGCCATTTAATTTGACTTAGAATGCCTTGTCATTTTGACATGTGGTATGATCCGTATGATCCTATTGTCTCTTCCGTTTGACTTGACGTACCACGTCTTTTCATATGTGGAACCAAACTGGATTTTAGGAGGATGACATATTGGGCGTAATGAAATGGGCATTATTTGTAGCCCAATTAAATGGGTTAGCCTAGTAGATTTGAACCTATTTCTTTAACCCATATGTATTGGTAAAAATTACACGGGCGCCCTATTTGATCACCATCATTTAATATATATCCACTTTTTAGAAAAATTTAATTTGTACCCACTTTCTAAACAACTTCAGGTCTCTTTCTCGTCCCTTTTCTTCCCCTTGGCTTTCTTCATCTCCTTCTTCTTGAGAGAGAGGCTGTTGTAATAGAAGTCTAAACATTTTGCACGATCCATCTTAGAAAAGAATTAGGCTTCTTTTTTCATGAAAAAGAATTAGTCCCACATGCTGTGATTGTGAGACAGAGAAGCTAATCCAAAATCTGGTTAATCTAATATCTATGATTATCATTTATGGAAATTTAGCAGCGAAATAAAAGAGGATTTACATGCATCACCATGGAGATCCAAAGACAACTGCCATGGGTCTAAAGTTCAGCAGCTAGAAGAAACAGTACATGGCGCCTGAAGTGTGCCCATCGCAGTGCAAACTTTAGACCTTGCTGTCTGAAGTTTCAACAACTTCATACACACGGATATGATATTAGGCTTGCATATAATTGAAGTTTTAACAACTTCAGACCTGCATATCTAAAGCTAACCTAGGCATATTGCTTGTGCAGTTCAAACTTCATACATTTTAGACCGAAGTTAACCTTGATGTATTGCTTTGTGCAGTTCAAACTTCAGACATTTTGGACTCAAGTTAACCTACATATTTCTTATGCAGTTCGAACTTCAAACATTTTGGACTGAAGTTAACCTTGGCATATTGCTTTGTGTAGTTCGAACTTTTGACATTTTAGATTAAACAAAAACTCCATCCAGATTATGTTGTAGTATTATTGAACTGAAGTTTGTCATTGCACCACGAATTGAAGTTTGCGTAATTGTCTTTGCTACTTCAGGCCAGTATGTTTGAAGTTATGCAAAAAGTAGGTGTGCTTGTAATTTTTTTTGCAAAGCAGGTATAAGTTTAAAGGTGACCCAAAAATAGGTATAGGTGCAAATGTCGCTATATATTGGACTTATATAATTAATTCAGTTATATTAGCACATAAGATTTATTTGGACTAATATATATTAATTTAAAATATAATCCAAATTGCTTTGTAATGATTCAAATTTAATAAAATTTAAATGCTTACAAATGCCCCCTAATTTAAGACTTGTCGGGTTGTAAATTTGTTGTACTTCCAAGACGAGGCTTGAAGTATAATATCCTTCTTTCCAAGATCCCTTTTTGCTAGTCCATGCACTACTTCATAGTAATTATTCCCAAGAGTTGTGTGACATAACTTTGCCAAGTAAGTTTGCACGAGTATCCTTGCATATTCATGGGGATATGCCGCCAAAAGAACCATTTAAGAGTTTCTTGGATCTCCTTAGCTATATTTTTTTAACCGAAAAGAGATCTTCTTTCTCAAATGTCTGGCATTTTTCTTTCAAAAAAATGACTTACAATTTAAGTACTCCATTCGTGTAAATACCACGAAGTATTTAATCATGGAGTGATATTTCGTGTGAAAAATTTAATGACCACAAACATATTGGAGTACTACTATTCCCTGTAGTCACGTGGGCCTTCATAAATTCTTTGACCATTTTAACGAAAATAAGTACTGGTGACACCTCCACATTCTTTCAGATGAACTAGGATACTTAATCGTTCTTTGCACTCTTACAACTGCCACTGTTTGTATCACATTAGGATTTAAAGCACTTACACTATTTATTTATAAATAGGGATCCGGCAGAAGGTTTAGAGACCAGAAACGTTGTTACAAGAATGGTTTTGGATCTGCACTTGATGCTTGGAAGAATTGAAGGTAATGTCTTCGTCTTTTCATTTCAATTTTCATCACTCTTTTACAGCTAGTACATCTTGTAGTATAAAATTGATATCCAGCTAAATAAAAGTCTAAATCATGGTCTGTTTGATTATATAGAAGCTATACTTTTAGTTCTAGAATATATCCGAAAATTAGAATTAGAATCTTCGCTGATCACCCTAGGCGATTTTTCAAAGTTAGAATTAATTTCTATCATGTTGGTATTTTTAGATTTGTGCTACTTCACTAAAAGTAGAAACCTCGGAATAGCAGAATATTTAATTTATCAAAACCTAGAGTTCAAGATATAATATGCCCGAAATTAAAAATTAAACACTTTCAGGATTATTCTAGATAATTTTTTAAAATCGGATCTACATTCTAATACGCCAATAATTTCAGATTATGGCGGCTTTACCAAAAGTGTTATATATTACTTTAGGGACCTCACAATCTCAAACCTTTTGATTTATCAGAAACTAGAGTTCAAGATCTACAACATATCCAAAATTTGAAATTAATCACTTCTAGATTCATTTTAGAGAATTTTTTGAAATCGGCTCTATATTCTAACGCGCCAACAGTTTTAAATTATCCCGGCTTCACCAAGACCTTTGTATCTCGATGATGGAATGTCATAATTGAAAACCCTTTTAATTCATAGAAAATAGACTGAAAAATCATCGTTATCATGGACTTAATCAAGCCAGAATATTCTAGCTAAATATTTTTGAATTCAAATTTCGAATCTGACACGCTTGGCAAGTAACTATCATTTCTTTACTTGTATTTTCTTTGTTGTCTTCTTTTTTGTGTTGTAGGAAATGGATATATCTTCATAAACAACGTTATATGTACATAAAAGAAAATATATGTGGCCAAAAATAAAAAGACAAATCTGCAACATCATATGGGAGGACAAATCCATGACGACATATGGAAGACAAATCCTATGGAATGACAAATCCATGAAAACATATAGAAGTATCAAATCCATGATAACATATAAAAGTATCTAATTATGAAAACATATAGAAGGATCAAATCCATGACGAGGCCAACTTAAGGTGCAAAGGGAGTTAAACATGCACCTTAAAATTGAAAAATTATAGTTCCTCTTAAGGACAAACCTACTAGGAGGTCAATTTAAGGTGCAAAGGGACTTCAACGTCCACCTTAAGATCGAAGAATTATAGTTCCTTTTAAGTACAAACCCGTAGAGAGACCAACTTAAGGTGCAAAGTAACTAACATGTCCACCTTAAGATTGGAAATTAGAAAACTTCAACCTGAAGACTTGGCGGAATTTGGAGATTTCAACTTGAAGACCAGCAAATTTGAAAATTTGACGGATTTGAAAATTTGGTGGACTTTGATGCTTTAACTTGAAGAGCGGTGACTTTTAAGCTTCAACTTTAAAAATTAGCAGACTTGCAGACTTCATCTTTAAAACTTGTAGGGCTTAAATGATTCAACTTGAAGACTTGCGAATTTTAGGACTTCAAGTTGAAGACCGGAGGACATCATGAATACTTGAAGGGATTGAATACTTCAACTTAAAGATTGGTGGACTTGCAAAATTCAACTTTAAGAGCGACATACTTGAAGATTTGGAGGGCTTATATAATTCAATTTGAAGACTAGTGAACTTGAGGACTTCAAATTAACCACTGACAGACATGAAGACTTAAAGGGCTTGAATACTTCGACTTGAAGATTGCGAACATGCAGGCTTCAACTTGAAGCAGGGTAGACTTTGCAAAATTTAACTTGAAGAGGAACATACATGAAGATTTAGAGGGCTTATATAATTCAACTTGAAGACCGATGAACTTGAGGACTTCAAATTGACCATCGACAGACTTGAATACTTGGATGGCTTGAATCTTCGACTTGAAGACTGGCGGACTTGCAGAATTCGACTTGAAGGGCATTGGACTTTGCAAAATTTAACTTGATTGGCGACATACTTGAAAAATTGGAGGATTATGTAATTCGACTTGAAGGTCGATGAACTTGAGGAATTCAAATTGAAGATTTGGCCTTCTATTAAAAGTCTACATTGATCCATCAAATATGCCAATTTTCTATGGAGGCTTTCCCCCATTGAACTGCCAATCTTTAATAAGGGAGAAAGTTTATATAAGCCCGATCTTTCAGTTACAATCAAGTGGACTATATTAAATCATTCTTTCTCCAAATAAAGATTGGGGAAATATGTATATTTTGAACGTATTCGACTGAACTTAAAATGAAACTCTAAGCTACCTACGTACCTCGGGGAAGAGCATTAAGTCATATTATAGTTTAGAATGGGTGAGTTTTTTTATGTTGTCCGCACTTTTGCCTAAACCTAGCGGAATTTTTTTTTGGGTCGTACACATTTTATACTCTTAGAGGCCAAGAGTAACATGCAGTTTATGCTTTTGCATTAAGGAGCGTTGTAACTTTAAGGATAATACTTCCTTAAGGATTTGTCATCGATAGGACCGATTCTTATGCCATATGCATGAACCAGCTTGTAAGCTCTACTTGAATAAGTTTCTTGCACAACATATGGCCTATCTCATTTTGAAGTGAACTTCCCCATAGGATTATGGGAAGTAATAATGGTTTTTCGTATTGCATGGACTTGATCTCCTGCTTGAAAGGATCTTGGGCGAACTCTTTTAATGAAGACATGAGATAGTCGAGCTTGTAACATTGAAGACTTTGTTGATCTTCCAACTTCTTCTCATCAAGAACTTCCGACTTTGCTAGTCGAAGTCGAGCACTTTATTCATCAATTATCCTTTCTTGAATAGCTAGTCGTAATGAAGCTATTTGATGCTCAAGTGGCAAAATGACTTAGACTTCATAGACAAGTGAATAAGGGGTCACTTATGTTGGTGTGCGGTGAGTAGTCAAGTATGCCCTCAGTGCTTCTTCCATGCGATCATGCCAATCTCATTTGGATTTGGAGACAACTTTCTTTAACAAATTGTATAGAGAATTATTTAACGCCTTACCTAGGCCATAGGCAGCAACATTATAAACAGAAGAATTATGTTACTTGAAGCCAAAAGATCACAAATCTTGTTCATCAACCTATTGTCGAATGGCTTGTCATTATCTGTTATTATGTAAGCTGAATGACAAAGAAATTGATTATGTTTACTCGGATGAAAATTGTAACATTTTCCTTCTTTACCTCCTTAAGAGAAACAACTTCAGCCTATTTAGAGAAATAGTCAGTAGTAGCCAAGAAGTATAGGTGCCCACTAGAGCACTTTGGCAGTGGTCCAACAACATCCAATTCCCAAACGTCAAACGGCCAGGATGTAACAGTCGGGTGCAATACTCCAGGAGGCCGATCAATAAAATTTGCATGGAATTGACAAGGATTGCATCTTCAATAGTCCAAGCAATCTTTTACCATTATCGACCAATAATTTCCCATCCTTTTATATAAAAGTGGAGCTTTGGTCCAGACTAATGTGACCCACATACCCCAGATTGTGTTTCTTGCAAAGATTGGAGTGCTTCATATTCTCTTAAGAATCACAAGATTACTCCCTCAAAGGATCTTCTGTATAGAGTATCTTTGTAGTAAAGGAAACGAGGTGCACGATGACGGATTTCAGTCCTTCACCTCGGATTTTCTGGAAGTATCCCATAGCTTACGTGTCGATAATTGGTTTTCGCCATTCTTCCTCCTCTGCTTTGGAAACCGCAATGCTAGAGTTTATTTTCTTCACTTTCCCCTTTATTTGGTGGTGATACTACCGATTTTTGGCAAATAGTAACTTGCGCTTGATCAGGCAGGGTTAACGATAAAGCTTGGGCAGCTAAAGCATCAATCTTCTTGTTTTCTTTCCTAGATACATGTTGAATAATCACATCACTAATCCATCCTATCAATTTTTTAGCATAATTATTGATAAGGGCGTATTTCAAATTTTTTACCCCATAACTACCTAAAAGCTGATTGACCACTAACTGGGAGTCACCAACAAATTGCAATTACAACTATTTCATATCGACAACTATTTCAATCCCAAGTATTAATTCTTGATACTCAGCAACATTGTTGGAACAAAGTTGTGTCAAAGTGAAGGAGTAGGGAAAAATTCCCTTTAAGAGGTGACAAATACTATGCCAACACCAGCTCCTCCATGATGTGCAGCACCATCAAATTACATCTTTCCCATACTTCCCTTTGAGAGGTGACAAATACTATGCCAACACTAGCTCCTCCATGATGTGCAACACTATCAAAGTACATCTTCTATGGAGGTTGTACTTCAAAAACCATTGCATCTTCATCAAGTAGTTCATTAGTTATTTCCAAATCGTCTAGTATCAGGTGATATGCTAAGAAGCCTGCTAATTCTTGTAATTTCATAGCCTTTTGAAGAATGTACACAATCTCGAATTGTTAAAATTAGAGGAACCATCGGGCTATTCGATCACTAAGGGCTGGTTTTGACATTACAAACTTGATAGGATTTTCCCTAGCAATAAAGCGAACGAATGAGCTTTAAAGTAGTGCTTCAACTTTTGAATTGAGAAGACTAGGCCTAAACACAACTTTTCGATTGGCGAATAATTTAACTCATTTGGTGTCATCATCCTGCTCAAGTAGTAAAGGGAATTTTCTTTCCCCTCGCTATTTTCTTGGGCCAACAATGCTCCAACTGACCTTTCTTGTACCAATATGCATAGTATTAATGACTTTCCAAGTATAGGGGGCTGCAAAAATGAGAGGCTTCATCAAGTAAGTTTTAATACTTTCAAAGGCATTGCTACAGGCTTGGTCCTACGCGAAAGGAACGCCTTTCTTTATGAGGTGAATGAATGGTTGGCACCGCCCAACTAGGTTTGAGATGAATCTCCTAAGGTATGCTAGCTTTCCTTGCAAACGTTTTAATTCATGAATATCCCGAGGCTCAGGCATTTTTCAAAATTGCATCTACTTTGACTAGATCAATTTTGATCCCTCGATGGAGGACAATGAAACCAAAGAACTTTCCAGAAATAACTCCAAAGGCACATTTCAATGTATTCATCCTAAGTTGGTACCTCCAGAGAAACTCAAACACCCTTCTCAAGTCTTTCAAGTGATCGCTCATCTTTCTTGATTTTACCACATCGTCAACATAGCATTCGACATTCTTGTGGAGAAGGTCATCAAAGATATTCAGTATAGCTCTTTAGTAAGTAGCACCACCATTCTTCAAGCCAAAAGGAGTTACCGTGCAGCAATAAATACCCTTTGGGGGTATGGAATGCAGTAAGATCTTCATTTTTGGTGCCATGCAAATTAGGTTATAGCCCGATGAACCGTCCATGAAAGACATTGCCTTGTAACCAGTAGTAGTACCGTTTATCAGCTCTGGAATAGGAAACGAGAATTCATCTTTGGGACACGCATTGTTGAGATCCTTAAAGTCAACGCACACCAGAATCTTGCCATTCTTCTTCCTTACAAGGACAACACTTCAGACCCATGTTGGGTATTTAACTTCACGAATAAATCCAGCTTCAATGAGTTTGTTAACTGCACTTTCAATCAAGGGAACCAAGTCTGGCCTAAAGCGCATGTGATCTTTCTTAACAAGATGAGTGTCATTCTTGACTGCAAGGTGATGGACGACTACTTTAGGGTCTAAGCCAAGCATATCTTTGTAACTCCGAGAAAAGAAATCCTTAAACTCCTTGAGTAACTCCATATAAGTTATTTTTTCATCAACTGCTAGTAAAGTACTTAGATAAATGGCATCGGTTCTTCACTAGTGCCAAGGCTAACTCTTTTTAAGCCATCAGTTGTTGTCTTCACCCCTTCTTGAAATTCAGGTGGATCATCTTTTGCATCAACTTCTTGAGGGTACCCATCGTTGAGGAATATGTGATAACATGGTGAAACATCATCCAATTTCTCATCATTCTCCATTTGAGATGAAATACCATTCTTGCCTAGTGCATTTACAAAGAACTCACACTTTCTTCATCTTTATCACGTTCCTTAGTCTAGACCATAGTATATGGCCTTATCTTTAGTATTTCTTTACATGGAACCATAAATTTTGTTTGTCGCTTCATTTTGGGAGGAACCCAACTTTGAAAATCCTTAGAGATCTTTTTTTATTCTTGGTGAAACGTTTGTCCATATGCTTTGGTAATTTCTATGGAACTTGTTCCCCTACTTTAATAGACCAATCTCTCAAATACTGAAGTCCTCACGGTTGATTTTATCAGTCAATCAAATATAGAGGGCCTATTGGAAGTGGTAGATTCATCTTCTACAGTGATATAATTATTACTTTCCATTCTAATGGAGATGAGTGCTGGTGAGGGTTATTTATGTCCCAAACCTTCATGTGGTTGCCTTGTAGCAGCTTCTGATGGGAGCTTCCCTAAAATTGATGGATCATTGTGATTGTATCTAGCTATTACATAACTTGTAAGCATTGGGATCAAAACCTTCATCCGTATGTTCCGTAGGAAGTTCTTTATCTTGTGGTGAATTCTGAGACACCGACTTTCTAAGTAGCTTCAAGGACCACTTGATCGCCTCAATCTGTTTGATCGGAAGAGTTAATCCTTTTAGCATGTTTGATTGGAGATTACATGACCCACCTTCATCTTTCTTCTTTCTTGGGATGTCTTGGAGCACAAAAGTTACTTTCTTACCATGAGATACAATATTCCCTTTATGAGAGTTATTTGGATTGTGGTGTACCTCCTCAGCAACAACTTTAATTTTGTTAGCAACCACCTCATCTCTATTAGACGCGGACTTGTCATTCTAGCCATTCATGATAGTATCAACTATTAGCTCTTTCACAGTGTGGTTTAAGTAGACTTTGCATCGGGGAAGTGTGACTCAACCTGAATGGCTCGTCTTCAGCAATTCGACTTCACCCTCGTAGTACTTCAAGCATTGATGGTAGGTCAATGGAACCACTTTATTCTCATGTATACAAGGCCTTCCAAGAAAGAGTTTGTATAAAGTCTTTGTATAGATTACATACATCCATGCGCTTGATTGCAGATCTTCGATGATGATCCCCAACCTGATTGCGCCTATGGGCTCTTTGCCCCCTTTGCTTGAATCCATAAATCATCATACGACTTTCTGAGAGTTAGTTCATAGGAATTCCAAGTTCTTTTGAAATGCGAATGGGCAAGATATTCACTAAGGATCCTCCATCAACCCAAATTCAATTTACTCTTTTATCGCACATATAGCCAACTGGGTATAGTGGGCAGTTATGAGGAGTGTCACCTAGTAGAAGATTGTCATTCGTGAACACAAATTTTTCCTCGCAAACATTAACTTCTTAAGGAACAAACTCTATGAGCTTTTCCAATGATGGTGCCAATGGTAGGTCATCACTCTTTTCTTTCCCTTTTCCGGCATGCTACAAAAGGCCTCACTACCATTATGGGAAATCTTCATGCGAAACTGACTTGGCAAAAGCTCATCCAAGGTTACTAGTGTCGTGGCTTTTGAAGTTGGCGCACTTTAACTTTTTCCTTGGTCTGTTTACAATCATTTTCCTTGTTAGTTGTTCTATTATTCCTTTTCGTGAGCTCTTTTTGTGGCTTCTACGATGATTCACCAACGTCCAACGTTCATCATCATCAAGTTGGCCGACTTCAACTTTGTTGTTCTTGAGTAATTCTTCATCTTTTCTTTCTCTAGAACTGCATAGTTCATCCGGACTGAATGAGCCAAATGTGATAGAGACTTGGTTTACGCTTGCTGTATCATCTTCAAGCACGTTAATTGTTTTATGAGTCAAGTGCATAACTTTGTCCTTGAAGACAAACCACTTCTCTAGAGGGTGGCTCACGAGTCGATGGTGTTTGCAGTAATTTTGGTCATTCATTTTACTTTTTTATTTGGACGCTTCATCTCTGGAAGCTCAATGAGATTTAACTCGAGGAGTTCTTCAAAAATTATTTCCAGATCAGAATCCAGAAATGGATACTTTTTCTCTTGAATTTATTTTAGAGTCAACTTTCCACTTGGTTTATCTTGAAAAGAAATGGATTTCGTACTCTGATTCTTGCTCACCTTTGTTTTGAACTTCACATGTGATGTATTGACATTCATAGCTTTTTTGTTTTCAGACTTGGGTACAAACTTGCTCCATTTCTCGAATTCTTACTTGTCGTTCCCTTTTCTAGGCTCATAGATAGGAAACCTTTCATTTCGAATGGAGGCCATGCTCAACATCCATGTCACGGGCACGAGGCATAAGTTCTTCAAATGTGCTAGGCTTGATACCTTGCAAGACTTAGCGCAGTCCCCAATGCATGTCTTGGATGTATATCTCTCTTCCAGAAGCTTCACTAAGCCTCTCTTTATAGTTGAGGTCTGCATTCCTCCAACACTTGATATAGTCGATAAGTGATCCATCCTTTCGTTGACGAGCATTTGTAAGTTCTATCATACTCACAGTACATCTCATGCTATAAAAGTGATTGAGGAACACTTGCTCTAGTTTATCCCACCTATCAATAGTCCAGTCTCGAGGTCTGTGAACCAATCAAAATATTTCCTTTTGGCGAACGAACAAGCTACTTCACGGGGTAATATCCATAAGTCCCAACATTGTTGCACGTCTCAACAAAGTGCACCACATGTTTTTTTAGATTATATTTACTATCAAACATTTGAAATTTTGGAGGTTGATAGACAGTATCCATCTTTAACATATCGACCATTGCACTGTACGACTTTGCGTATGTAAAGGAGGACTTGGCAGCAACTTGATACTTGTTCTTAAATAGTTCCTTTAATAAACTCATTCAGTTGATCGATTAGAATCATCTCTTCAGATGAGACAAGGATAACCTTAGCGAATGTTACTTGTCTTGGGGGAGAATCATTCTCTAGAACTTCTGGGACTTTCTAGGCGCATGGGGATTTTTCATCCATCAAGATTCCCACCATGTTAATTAGATTGTCGATTCTAGCATCTTGATTTTGCATGCACTTGGTCAAGCCAATGATTGCTTCCGTCAAGTTTGCCAACTGCTCCTCCAAAGATGAAGTGTTTGTCACACCATAGCTTGCGTGATTGTTGTGGATGATGGAGAGTAGCATAGATTGTCACACAGATTGATCCTCGCTTGGCTCACGCTATGTAGTATAAGTGGGGAGGATCCATCACTTGAAATATCATCCTCTTCTTTCACAGCAAAATTCTTGGATTCAGAGAGGTTAAGAAGAGCTAGAGTTTTCTTAGTCTTTTCAGCAATATTGCTTCCTTCCTCAGGTGGGTTTGTAGAAGATCTTGCTCCTTTTAAGGATGAAGATCCAATAATAGGGGTTAATGCGGACGTCACTTTGGGTGCTTGTTGTTCCAATGAGCTTACTTTGCTCCTTGTAACTGGTCCAAATCTTCCAAAAGTGACATTGAGGATGCTTTCCACATCAGCGTAGAAACTGAAATTAGCAGCCTTGGTGGAAGTTGATATGGAGTTGATCCTCTTTGAAGCCATTTCGATGTTCTTGAACTGTGATAATTGAAAAGTTGAGATGAGAGGTAGAGATTGTCGCACTGGTATGGTGGGATTTGTAGACAACAAAATTTGCATCAAGAAAATAATCGAGATCGAAAAATATTACAACAATTGTAGTATTTTATTTTGAATAATATGATGAATCCTTCGATTCTTCTTTCTAGAAGTAAATAAATTCAAGGGTATTTGAGATTGATCTTGAATCTATACTTGTTTCCACGAACGATGATCTTGAATTCAACTAGCATGAACTTTGATTTAAACTCATACTCCTTAAACCTTGATTTGTTCTTTGTTCTTGGTTTTGAACTTGATTTCTTGAACTTGAACTTGATTGTTTGAAGCTTGAAACTTGTAGAGAAATTTGTTGCGCTTGATCCAATAGCTCTCTCTTGCTTCATGTTATAGCTTCTGGAGTCATTTCTGAGTTATAAAAACCCTTATTTATGGTTGTGGAAGGAAGAGTTATGATGATAACAAACTCTTTCCGACCAATTAGATTGAATAGTGACAAGGCCGCATTTGATTGGCCAAAACATGTCACTTGCATATATGGCACAATTTTATTGGCCATTTAATTTGACTTGGCATGCCTTGTATTTTTGACACATGGCATGATCCTATTGTCTCTTTCGTTTGATTTGGCGTTCCACGTCATTTGACACGTGACACCAAACTGAACCTCTAGGAGGATGCCATATTGGGCCTAATGAAGCGGGCTCATAATTTGTTGCCTAATTAAATAGGCTAGCCCAATAGATTTGGACCTATTTCTTTAACCTATATGTGTTGGACTTATATAATTTTTATTTACAGTAGCTGATAATGTTTGTTTGGACTAATATATATATATTATATATATATATATATATATATATATATATATATTAAAATAATCCAAATTACTTTGTTGTGATTTATTATTCTACTTTCTAAATAAATGTCATCTAAAGCAGAACAAGAAGAAGCAATGCATAGAATCCCGTCTAAATAAACAAGCATCTCTTACTAAATAAGAAAAAGACGTGCAACAAAAAAAAAATTAAATTGAAATAAATATATAAAGAGCAAGTTGTTTGAGGAAGATTATTACATCTATTTGCATTCAACCAACATTAATAGAAGTAAGCAAATCGTAGTAGCCAAAGTAAATTCAGGATTTAAAGTTATGATTCTGAATTCACAATTCTTTATGTTTATTGGGTTCGAAATAATTTTTTTAACATCCTAAATGAACTTCTTAACGCGGTTATAGAGACTAAACAGAAGCAACCATGTTCTGTTGAACCAGTAAATTATATGACAAATTGGCCTCTCGTAGCAGTACAATAGCAAACCCAGTATAATCTCATTTAGTGGGGTCTGGGGAGCGTAGTATGTACGCAGACCTTACTCCTATTTTGTGGTAAAGAGGTTGTTTCCAAATAGACCCCCGGCATCCTTCCCTCTAAAAACTTCCCACCTTGCTTTTGAGGAGACTCGAATTCACAATCTCTTTGTTGAAAGTAGAGGTTGCTTACCAAAGTCAATTTATGCCATATTTCAACTATCAACATAATAGAAAAAATGGAGGAGAAGGCATTAATTACAACGAAATAAGAGTCATAGGCAGGCACTGAAATTGATTACTACGAAAAACCAGTCTTTTCTTTTGAATTCATCGTTAGGAGTTAGGACTTTCACATCACAGCTTAAGAAAACATGTGAACTGCATTGGAAGAATTACCGTGATTTTCTTTTTTACAATTATTATATGAATTTTTTAATCAATAGTTGTATCGATCTCTTAACCTAAGAAAATTTTATATTATCAGCGCATAAAAATAAAATTCAATATAAAGTATATTTTATGTCGAAAACAAGAGGCGTCAAATTAAATATTTTATGTCGAAAACAATAGGCGTCAAATTAAATATTTCATGTCGAAAACAATAGGCGTCAAATTAAAAGTTTTGTTCTCTCCCCAACAGCTCAGTACATCCCTCTCTTTTTCCCACTTCTTTCTTCACCCTTTACATTTTGAAAAGGTGATCTTTATTCCAGATAATTCACTTACTAACTATAAGTTGTTACACTTCTGTTTTACCAAAAAAGTGTTAAACCTTTTTTCTAAAGGAATTAATAAGAAAATAAGGGATGAATCCTAGTTAAATATAATTAGTATCAGATTTGACAATTATGCATTAACAATTTAGGATCGTGTCCGATAATATTGAATGTCGATTAAGGGTGCTCAATGATTGTCAATGAATTCAATAAAGGAAACCTGCAATGAAGGTAGATAATGATAATAAATGTAATAAAAAAGAACTTTGTCACCCAAATGTTAGATGACTTGTATAATTCTCCTTCTTAAAAATAACTCGGGGACAATATGAAATGAAGGTGGACAAGAGATTCTTGGACCTTGTGAGTAAAAGATATATGTTGAATAATGAAATCAGTGGATAAGACAAGATTTGTATATTTTCTGTAGTCAACCTTTACAATGTGTTCTTATCCCAAAAGTGAAGATCCCTTTTTATTCTTTATCTCTTCCTATTTACAGGGGATATTCTTAAGAAACCCTTAAAAGTACAACTGAAGAAATATCCAGTGGAATATTTCTTCCTCCTATTCTAAACTTATTCTACCGTTGCTTGCGTACATTCTTTACTTGACCTCGGTACTAATCCTTTTTAAGATGACTCATCCCTTTTGTACCATGGTCGGCTTAATCCTCAACCACGTACTCCATTTGCAGTTATTAAGTCCAGTCCAAATTTTGACCAATACAGTAAGTCCCTTCACTTGTTGAGGTCATGGTCTTAGACGTCCTCGATGAGCGGATTTTGTCTGCAACGGTTCGGAGGAAATTTGGTCATAACGATTGAACCGAATTGGTCGAGGTCGAACTGGTGGCATTGTCATTGGGGCTACGCTCGGTTTGGCTGACGTAGGATGGCGTCATTGACATGCGCGTCATCATTACGTGTCTTCCCTATGCAGTGTCTGTGCTTCGCTCGCTTCAATTTAAGTGTCATTGGCGGCTCTTTTTCTTAATTCCGGTGTCACCCAATCCTTATAGTTAGAGAAAGGGGCTTCACTTTTGAAACATTCAGCATTTCCCATTTTGTATGCATATTGTTCTTCTTTGGATTTCTTGTCTAATCTCCATTTCCGATTTCTTACAGCTTCTTCAATTTCAGTTATTGATATCTAATTTTTTTCTATGTATTTTTATGCTCAAAATACTTTCAAAATAACGTGTGTATGAGCATACCCAAGAGTTTTGGTACTTTTTCCTAATTTTAAGGATTTTAAAATTAATTTATTGTCTAGTTTAGTAGTGCAAAATCCAATAATTATTCCCAAAATTATTATTTTGGAGAATAATTTATTTCTATTCTCATATTTACACCAAAATATTATTAAGGTGATCTTTGTATGTTTTTATAAATTTAATTTAGTGTTTTTAAAACTAAATTTCATATAATTGCAATTATAGCCTATTTTAAAATTAACAGAACTTTACAATTGTAAAATTAGTTTCAGTATTTTTTTATTAATATATTTATATTATTAATTAGCTTAGTTCAATTAATTTATTTTAAAAATGATATTAACTATTTTTATAAAATTAAAAGGTAAAAATTCGCTATTTAAAATTTAGCCTACTTCTATTGCAATTACAGCCCATTTGATATTTCAATTATAGCCTAAATTGACCCAATTTTGAACCTAATTTTGGACCATCCCAATGTCTAAACCCAACCCGACCCGGCTTAGAGCTGATCTAAGATGTTGATCAAATAAGATCAACGGCCCAGATTTGTTTTCCTTAATTAAAATCCTAACTACCCCCTTCAACCTCTCATTTGCTTAGATACCGATCTCTCTTTCTCTATCTGTCTCTTCTCCTTCTCTCTAGAACCTTCTGGTTCACCATCTCCGATGGCTTTCATCGTGTCTCTGACCACCTCCAGCCTCACCTCTTTTGACCACCAGCCACCGTGAAGCCTTACTTCGCCAGTTCTCTCCCCCTCTGAGCCCTATGTGTCTCCGCCATGCAAGACGGTCACTGACGCTTTGCTGGGGTTCGTTTCCGGCCTTTCTCCGATGGATTCTGGTCCGATGGTGCTGTAAACACCATTATTCTCAAGTTTCAAAGCTAGGTTCCCCTTGTTTCTTTCACTGGTTTCTTATGAAACCCTAATCTCGATCCAAACCTCTCAAACCTCTGATTTTTAATGGTTTTAACTGGTACCTTTATGTTTGAATTATTCTCTACTCGATCTTTGCGATTATTCATGATTAAAACATTTTTTGTTCCTTTTTGAAACTAGGGTTTCTTAACCCTTTTCGAAAATACTTTGTCTTCTAATTCTAAGTACTAATCTATGATTTTCAGTATTATTTCTAAACTTTTTTTGCTTAAGTTTGATGAAACCCTAGCTTATATGTTTGTATTTTGTATTATTTGCTCGTTTGTGTGTTCTTCGGAGTTCTTCTCTAAGTTCTATGCTCTTTGTTTTAATTTTGTTGCAAGCATTTCATTTTCCTACCATTCTATGTTCTTTGCTTAAGGTCTCTGGCGGTTTACATGGTAATTTTATACTGATTCTCACAAGTTCTCTTTATGACTGTGATTACTCGCCTTAAGTTGTGATTTTGTGTATTCTCCTATAGGTTGGTACTGATTTTGAATTGATTCCTTAATTTTTGGGACACCTTCCTCAATCAACACCGATCCCTTAAGTTTTCAGTCTCGTTCATTATTTTGAAAACTATTTTTTTTCGAAATCAAAATGGTATTTTTCCCTATATGTGCGCACAAATATGTTGATTGATTTGCCTGACATATTTCATATATTAAGTATCATGCACCTAGTCTTTATTATATGCCTTATACTATTCTGTTTCCTTATATGATCATACCCTGCTTTGTGATTCCTTTCCTTTTTGAAATAACTGCTTATTACCGTTCGACCTTGATTCTTTAATTAATGGAGAGTCCATATGATGACTTGATTATGATTGATACCCAGTTCCTTAATTATGGATGGGTACCTTGTTTGTTACTTTTCTTCAGTACTATAAGTACCCCCATTCACTTTTGAGACACACGGACACAACTGACACACTGCATATCACAAACACACACACATAGAAATCACATTGCTCTCCCTTGTACTATTTATCTACTTTTCTCTCTTGTGCTGTTGTTGCTCCCTACTCTTGACTATTACTAGCCAGCGTAAAACCCGAGACTAATATTGTGCTCACACTTGGCTCTTGCATTTTGCTGTGTTTTCTTTGTTGCTGGTATGTCCTGATTAAATCTATGTTCTAAACCAATGTGATTATTGCTACTTCAGTATGTTTTGTTCCTAATTGTTTCTACTTGTGCTTCTGTTGTACAACATGTGATTAATTCCTGGTCTGCATTTTGATACTTACATTGTTCATGACTACTGTTACCTGTTATGGCTGCATGTTGTTACTATTTACTTTTGTGTCTCAACTTGTCTATTTCAAGGCCTCTTAAATCTTTTTCGATTTTGTGAGTTTGCATATGATATGTTTGTCCCTTTTACCCATTACCCTTGTATGCAACTATGCTCTTACATGTGAACTACTTATCTCATTCCCTCTTTCCATGTTTGTGTTTGCTTTCCTAAACTCTAGGTGATATTCTAGTTCTGAGATTGTCCTACTCACCTTCTTACAAAACTGCCACACTCTTCTACTGTTTTCTTTCAAGAGCTGATTCTATAGGGATCATTTTTCAAATTGTTTCTCTTAACTTAATTTCTTTAAAAGTGTCCTACCCCCTTCATGTAAGCATTTGTTTGGGTACCTTTGAGTAATCACTGAACTTTGATGCATAAGGATGGTAATTCCACCCTGCACTTGTCCAACAATTTTGGTAAGTGCATTGGGTGATGGTATTGGCCAGGGACCCAATATTTGCCTTAGGGAGCTTTGCTGCAGCTAGACTATGGCAAAGGCTGTGAAACCTGAAATGAGTGAGGTTGGAAAAATGGGCCTGACTGAAGGCTCCCTATATAATAACTTTTTCTTTTCTTTATTATTGTAATTAAGCTATCCTTGGTTTGTAATAATTTGTAATTGAACGATTGGGGCTAGATAGTGAATATGAGGGGTTATGCATGCTTAGTTTAAGTAATGGATAGAAAACATGCTTATAGGATTTTATTTACTTATTTGTGCAATAGATATCCTGTATAGGACATGCATCTGATTCATTAGAGATCCTGCTTAGGTTCTTTACTTTCAACCTATTCTTATACTCATTTCATAACCATGATCAGTAAATAATCATAATAAGCTAATAATTGTTATAAGGCAACAACTGCATTTTCATCCTCATCAGCATTTAGAAATCATGTTTCAGGAACTTCTATGTGCATTAGACATCCTGTTATTTGAGGTTCTCTACTTGCCTGAGTTACAATTACGCCTATTAGCATGTTAATCTAATGACACAAGTACTGTATGTGTACTTTTTTAAAAACTAAAGATTAATATGCATGTTTACCCTTTAAGATAATTAGGCAATGTATGCAATGCCTAGGCAAACTTTAGGCCTAATGCGTGTAAAATCAATTAATCATGTTTTACCAGCTTAGGACCAATCAGTTTCCTTTAACATCTTGAACTCTGCTTCTAGTTTTGCCTCTTTGAAGTTCACTCTGTTTTACTAAATTTTCTGCCCTATTTTGAAGCAATTTTGTAAATTGTGTATCCGCTTATTCTCACTGATGTTTGTTCTACTATGTTTTCAAACCGCTAGGTGATCCTTTCTACCCAAGATTATGCTATTTAAAATACCTATACTACATTTGGCCAAGTTACTGTAATTTCAATATCCTTACTCTATTTTCCAAAACATGTTTTTTAACGATTTCTATCTGCTATATACCTCTGAATCTTACTGCAATCTTTAGCTATATTTTCCGAAATCTCACTCCTGTCTTTAGTCACTTAGTCTTAGTTGAACCTTATGCTTTTACTGCTAGGTTGCAAAAATGTATCCTCCTGAAACCTACTGTTATAACTTGAATATTAATGTTTTAAACTCCCATCTTTGAGACCTTAACTGTGTTTGAGATGTGCTAATCATTTGCTTACTTGTGCTGGGATCTGTGAGCCTTTATGTAACCTTTTATGTGTGTTCTTATTTGTTATGTATGTTGCCTAGCATTTTGTCCATTAAGCTTAACGGATCAGCCTAGACCTTACCTCGTAGAAATAGTAGTCCTAAATACCCTCTAGGACTTACACGATGGGACAGGTAATAGCACGTAATAAGCATTCGTGACCAACTCACGCTTTTAATAAACTTTATAAGGTGGGAAGGGCAGAATATGGAGATGATGACCGATGCGCTAATATCTCACGTAGCTCCTATTTTGAGGAGTGATTACTGGATATTGCATTGACATGATCCTTGTTAATTATAAACCTAGGACCCCCTCCCTTTATTCGCTTTCATCCCTTTTTTTTTGTAAAACTATTCGAGTCTTTAATTCTGGCCTCTCTACTTACCTTCAAAAGGTTTCCAACTTATTTGTAATGACATATGCAAGTACCTCTATTTTGAGCATTTAATTGCTTACTTAGTTTTGTGAAGTCACAATTATAACACAGTCAGGAACCACACTAGTGGATCTTGAGGGGGTGCCTAATACCTTCCCTCGAGATAATTACTAGCCCTTACCCAAACTCTAGTTCTTCAAAGTCAAACCCTTTATAGTGTCCTAATGCACTTAATCATTAGGTGGCAACTTTTCACTTTCAGAACCCAACTCCAAAAAGGGAAACGAGTTGTCCTCCAAAATGTCACTAAACCCGATTTCTTGAGAAAAATGGGGCGTCGACAGCATGGTGACTTTGCTGGGGATTTTTATAGGCTTTTTTCCATTTCGTGTTATTTGTGACTTTATTTATTTTATTGACTTTATTTAATGTCTTTATATTTTCTTCTACGAAACTGACTTGGCTTTTTGTTTCTTTTACTACTTTGCTTTAATACTGTTATAATTATGAGCAATCATTGTAATAATTACTTTATGAACATGCAAATACATGGCAATTTGTTTCATTCTTGTAATTGCATCCTATCATTTTCCACTCGTGCCAAACAAAATACCATAGAAACTTTTATAATGAGTGGTTGCGCCCTTTTGATATTATCACCCCCTGAATTTGGCAAAGGCGTATTTGTGGTAAAACCACTCGATCAGCGGTGTAGTCGACGGTTCCGTGCCTTTCCCTCTTGAGTTGTCTGCTCAAGGGTACCAGTCTAATACCTCATAGAAACCTTACTCTATTTAACCATGCATGCGTCATGGTCAAATCTAGACGAGTCGGTTATATTGTTCGCATAGTGACTTTCTAAGATAGCCTTGTCCAAAGTCCACTGGGTTTCCTTGAAAACCCAAACGGACACCACCATATTTTGTGCATTTATTTGGAGAACTAAATGTTGTTTGCGCTAATTATTGGTTTAAATAGTCGAATCCAGCGAGGGTAAGGGTCTAACACTCTGTTTTGCAGAAAATGAGGCACGAAGTCCCCAGATTCAGCATGGTAACCAACATTCACCCAAGGTTACTAAACTGGTGGGAAGACCTTCACTCCAGTAATCAGACTCTCGTTCGCAAATATTTGGGAAATCTGCCTTCTCTTTTGGAAATCCAACCGACAACAAAATCATAGAGGCTGTAACTTTATTCTGGGATAGTGACAGGTCTGTATTTTGCTTTAGGGACCTTGATATGACACCTTTGCTCGAAGAAATAGAAGGGTTAGCTGGTATCCCTTGGGAGACTCTAGGTTTGCTTATGTTACAGAATTGCAAGGGTAGGGGTTTTCTCAAGATGATGGGACAAAAGAAAAACCTAGACTTGACCTGTTTGAAGGACTTCTATATTTCTTTCGACTATCTGTACGAGAGGTACAACCATAGCAAGTCCTACTGCACTTACCCAGATGAATTTTCCCTCACCTCACTGGTGCATATCCACAGAAGAGTCTTCGTCTTTATGTTCTGCTTTTTTGGGATGATAGTGTTTCCAATGAAGAAAGCTAGTACCCACACCAGACTAGCTATGGTCACCAAGACTCTAATGGAAGGAATCAACGGGTAGCCTTTTAGCATAGTACCTATGATTGTTGCTGAGATATACCGAGCCTTGGAAAACCGTCAACCAGAGGCCAATCACTTTGAGGGTTGTAACCTTATACTCCAACTTTAGGTCATGGAGCACCTCCAAAAGGGTGAATACCAGCAAGAGATTCTGCACAAAGACTGGGATGATCATATCTCCTTCCATCAGCCAGGGAGAATGAACTATATGCCTAGCATGTTTGCTCAACCAGAAGATACTAAAGGGTGGGTAGAGTTGCTTGAAAATCTGAAGGAGGACCAAGTGCAATGGATGTTCGAGTGGTTCCCTACCGAAGAGTTCATCATCCGATCTCAGGATGTACAATTCCTTATACTCATCGGTCTAAAGGGAACTTATCATTATGTCCCTCTCTGAGTCATGAGGTAGGCAGGAAGAAAGTCGGTTATACTGAAGGTCGACAAGAAGAGTCACTTCAGGGCCGACTTTCAAAACGACGATAGCCCTTACAAGTGCCAGGCCCAGCACATGTGGCACTACAAAATTATCATGGGAAAGGATTCCATAGAAACAGATAGATACTATGCTGGTTATACCCCATACTATCCAAGTTGGTTGGAAGACGATTATAGCGGGTTAGGACAACCCGGGTTCACCCGAGGTCATAGGATCATCGATGAAAAGTCTGAAGTACAGGTTTAGAACAATCGATTGTGCAAGAGGATTCGAGAGTGCGAGAGTGAACACCGAGAAATTCAAAATGCACATCAAAAGTTGATAGAAGAATGGAAAGATATGGCTGTAAGTGCCAACAAGTGACTAGGGTATTTGGAGCAGGGTTTGGTAGAGTTGGAAAGGAAAATTGTCCAGAGGATCGAAAACTGCCAGAATGTTGGAGGAAATGAGGAAGGACACATGGCTAGAGCTTATTTGCTGCTAGGACAGCTTGAGCTAGTGAAGCTGAAAATGCTCAATCTGGGAAAGGTCCTTCCGGGACCAAGTAGTTACGACCTTTTCTTTTTTCTTTGAATGTAATAAGGCCAATGGCCATTAGCGACATTTTTGTTTACTGCAATTTTTAGTGTCGTTTTGGGATTCATATTATTTTTTTCAATAAGGTGAGGCGCTTAGCATTATAAGTTCTCCAAACTATTTGTCTCTAGGCCTACCTCTTGCACATCGAGGCTCCCAAATTAGGACACGATTTATATTCTTGCACTATATGTTTAAATATTGCAATGTTTTCTTCTTATAATCCACACTAACTTGTTACCTTTTTTGTTTTTTAATTTTTATTTTATTTCCCTCCCCAAAGGTTAGTTCGTGCACTCTAGAATTATCATCCTACTTCACAAGATCCAAGGGCCCTCCACCACCTCCTCCTCCGAGTCCTATCAGAAACAAGAATAGAAGAAAAATGGAGGATTCGAACAACTCAGCCGAAAGTAGAGGTTCCTCAGAGTATTCAGGTTTCCAAAGAAAGTGCCGCCTAGCTTGAACATAAGTTATTGAAATTTCAGGAAGAACTGGACCAAATTTGGAACTTGGAAAACATATCATTTTCTCTCACTGCCCCAGACGTCGACTTTCTCAATTCTCAAAAGCCTACACCTCTACAAAACATCCCGAAACCACAAAGACAACCCACTCCCTATCAACATTGCAACACATGTCACACTTCAAACAACACCCCATTACTCATTCCTGAAACACTAAACTATACAAATGATCATCCCCACAATGCCCCGCCTATGTAGACACCATACCACACTATGCTCAACCTATTTCAAGAACACTGAAGACTGAAAACGAAGACTCTCTTATCATAAACTTGGCCGTAGAACTCAAGAAATTGACTAGCCGGGGTCCAGGGTGTTGAAGGGAACAAAGGTATCGAGGGATTGAATTACGAGGACCTTTGTATTCAGCCAGATGTCCAACTACCCGAGGGGTACAAGCCTCCCAAGTTCGAGATGTTTGATGGCACAGGGGATCCCAGAGTTCATTTGAGGACTTACTGCAACAAACTGGTTAGGGTAGGAAAAGATGATAAGATTCGCATGAAGCTCTTTATAAGAAGTCTGAAGGGAGATGCTCTATCTTGGTACATTAGCCAAGACCCAAAGAAGTGGACGATTTGGGTGGCATTCGATTTCATGAACAAGTTCAGATTCAACACGGAGAATGCGCTAGATATATTCTACATCCAAAACTTATAGAAGACATCCATCGAGACATTCCTTGAGTATGCCACTCGGTGGAGATTAGAGGCTGCTAAGGTCAGGCTGGCCTTAGAACAAGAACAAATGAACATGTTTTTTGTCCGAGCGCAAGACCCGCAGTATTATGAGAGGTTGATGTTGATTGAAGGCTAGAAATTTTCCGATATCATTAAGCTAGGAGAGATGATCGAAGAAGGCATTAAAAGTGGTATGGTCACTAACTTTGAAGCATTTCAGACCACCAACTAGATTCTACAATCTGGCAGCACATCCAAGAAAATGGAGGAGACTGCCGTGATGGTTACATAGAGAACAAAATCCCCAATAAAGTACCAAACTTACCCAATATCTCCTCTCACATATCAACCTACCTAGGGGTGTTCAAAACCGATTCGAAACCGAAGCTTAATGGTTTATTGGTATCGGCTTAACGCTTTAATGGACGGGGAACAAATTGAAAGTTTTTTATTAACGGCTTATCAGTTTGGGGGTGAATTAGTCAATTTCTTAACGGCTAATCCGTTAACCCGTTAAGAAAGAATATATATATATATTATTTTTATCCATATCTATATAAACGCCCCTGGTGCTGGTGCACCTAACGCCCCCGGTGCTGTAACAGCTGCTAACTTCATGTACTGTGCTATCCTAGCACTGCATCTAGACCGAAGCTACAGACACAGTTCCATGACTATAAACATCATTCTCATGTTGATTACTGGAGTGTTTGTGAATGGCCCATATGCGTTAATAAAGCTGACCTGGGAACACATAGCCCGTAAGTCTTTGAAGGGCGATTCACGAGCACTTGTAACTGTGACTGCTATTATTGATGGAACTGGCTCAGTTGGTGCTGCCATTGGACCATTTCTAACGGGTTACATTTCAGCTAAGAGCTCGAACTGGAATGCAGTTTTCGTGATGCTTATGGCAGCAGCATTCATTGCTGGTTTGCTTGTGACCATGCTAGTTGTAGTACAATTTAGTGGTTTACAAATGTGTTCTGCTTTTTCGCTCATTGTTTTGAAGGCAGTAGTTTCGATTTCTGTACGTAGATTCAATTGTGTAATTTTGATTTCTAAATTTGTATGCTAGGTTGTTAGTGAACAATTAATGCACGCGATATAGATTGAATTAGGCCGATAAACCGCCCGATAAGAGGTAAACCGATACCAATACGCCCGATATCTTATCAGGCGGATAGCGGATTGATACATTTAAAAACTGATAACCGTTAAGCAAACTGCTATGAGTAAATAACCGCCCAATCCGCCCGATAAGCAGCCCTAAACGTACCCCTAATTACCAAGCACCATCGCCTCCTTACCAAGATCCACCATCTGCTTACCAGTCATCTCCACCCCTTACATATCAACCCACCTTACCGAGATATTCCCAACCCATACTTATCTTCCAAGCCTACAACACTCAATCGTCTCATTATCAATCACCTCCCGCTCATCAAAACTTTCCCAGACCCTGACCAAACTTTGACCACAAGCCTCCCAAACAATATACAACCATTGCTGACCCAATCGACCAACTATATGAAAGACTTAAAGTTGCTGGTTACGTCACCCCTATCCCTGGCATAATTCTAGAAAACCCTTCCCAATAGATCAACCCAAATAAAACCTCTGCATACCATTCCGGCATGAAAAGGGGTATACCATTGACAAGTGCCGCTCGTTGAAGGATAAGATCAAGGCTTTAATTGACAATAAGATTATCGTGGAAAAGGATCTTGCCCCTAATGTTCACAACAACCCTCTACCTGACCACAAGGGCGAAGGCGTTCACATGATCGAGATAGAGGACGATTGGGACCCTAAAGGATCGATTGGATTGATTACTGAGGGTAACGAGCCAAAGAAACCAACAGTCACACTTAACCCGATTGTTGTCCACATCCAACCTTCCGGAGACGACGAAGTAAACATGTCTATCCTGCTTTAGTTCGAAGCACCTTCTTCTGCAAAGGCATCAGGATCAATTGAGGTCGCGTTTGGATCCCTGAAGGAACCTATGCCATTTGAAGTGGTTGTGTTACCTTCCAAGACAAGATTACCTATCCCAGTAGCTATGTCATCCACAACACCATTCCATACGAAGGCCATTCTTTGGGATTACACTGCCAAGGAGAGAATTAAAGGGAGAACCAAATCTGGAGAAGCAATTGCAGCACAGGATATGACCAGAACTGGTAGGGTTTATACCCCGGAGCATCTAGCTGAGTTCAGTACGCAAGCCTCTTGACGACTGACCGAAACCGGGCCTGATGATCTATAGAGGAAGATAAAAGCCAAAGAGTTTTCAGTCATCGATTATTTGAATAAGACACCAGCCCAGATCTCCATCTTAGTCCTCCTATAAAGCTATGACACACATAAGAATGCCTATTGAAAGTGCTGAACGAGGCATATGTGCCCAGCAATATAACTGGAGGAGAAATGGCAAACATGGTAGGGTAAGTATTGGAGAGTCACAATATTACTTTCTACGAAGATGAGCTGCCACCAGAAGGGCCGAGCCACAACAAGTTGTTGCATATCACTGTGCAATGCACAGATTATTTCATCACCGAAATTCTAATTGATGGAGTACCCAGCCTTAACTTTTGTCCATTGGTGACTCTTAGAATATTGGGAAAGAGCCTACATGAAATCAAGGATGGGGCTATCAACGTCAAAGATTTTGATGGTTCCCAAAGGTCCACTATTGGAGAAATCAATTTGTTTTTGCAAATGGGACCGACCTGGTTCGACATTGATTTTCAAGTGATAGACGTCCCAGTGTCTTACAATTTGCTGTTAGGACGGCCCTGAATTCACGCTGCTAGAGCCGTAGCATCAACCTTACACTAGGCATTGAAATTTGAGTGGAATCGCCAAGAGGTAATTATCCATAAATATCCAAGATACAACCGCTAGACCATCCCAGCAATAGGAGGAAGAAGGAAAATAGGAGGAGAAACCTACCACCACATTTAGCGGGTTAACGTTCTGGACAAGGATAAATGGTAGGACACCAAGATTAAAAGCATTCTAAATTGGTGTGGATACGAGCCTAGCAAGGGATTCGGCAAAAACCTCCAGGAAATCGCCAATCCCATCAAGCTGAAGAAACATGGTACCACTTTTGGATTGGGATATGAATATACTTCGGAGGAGTTCAAGCACTGGTCGCCACCATGACGCAGTCCCTACAACCCATTGGAACATCCGATACCTCGCCTAGAGAAAACTTTCCAGCCAGCTGATATCATCTATGGGTCAGAAGAAGAGGAAGCATTGGCGGTAATGAGGAATTTGTTTCTGGAAGATGACAATGTGGACTGTTGTGTTATTTTTGAGGAGGAGGAAGAGGAAGGAACTTCTATACAAGCTATGAGCCGAGGAACGCGCCTCATTAATGGGTCCATTAGAACCACGAGGGCCCGGAAAGTTTTGGGGTAGCAAGGCTGAACAAAGCACATGCATTACTTTTTACTTTTTTGCTAGCTGATTTTCTTTCCGTATTTTCTTTGAATTCAAAGAGCTCTGATATTCAAAACAATTATGAAATTTATCAAAAGTATTTCAGTTTTTTATAAATCTTGCTCTTATTATTTTCTATTGTTTAGTTTATTTACATAGCATTACTATTACTTATCTTGATGAACCGACGATTGTGACTTGCAACGAGACAACGCAACAAACAAATATAGATTCAGGAAAAGATGATATACCGGATGAGATTGTTAAAGAAGTTGAGGATTTTGAGAACATATCTAAGGCCAATTTAGATAAAACTGTGATTGTCAACTTAGGGGATAAAGAGAATGTCAAGGAAACATGCATCAGTGTTAATTTGCCACTGACAGAAAAGGAAGAATAGACGGAATTTATGAGGGAATATGAGGACATATTTGCATGGTTGTATGATCATATGACTGGACTTAGTACATCTATTGTAGCTCACAAACTGCTAACCAATCCAACATGTCCGCCGGTAAAACAAAAGCTCAGAAAGTTCAAACCTGACATGAGTTTGAAAATCAGGGAAGAAATTACCAAGAAGGTCAAAGCCAAGGTTCTCAGGGTAGTAGAGTATCCAACATGGTTAGCCAATGTTGTGCCAGTGCCAAAGAGGGATGGGAAGGTTAGAGTGTGTATCGACTACCGGGATCTCAACAGGGCCAGTCCCAAAGACGACTTCCCCTTACCAAATATACACATTCTAATTGACAACTTTGCCAAGCTTGAGCTACAGTCATTTGTTGATTGTTTTGTTAGATACCATCAGATATGGATGGAAGAAGAAGACGCAGAGAAAACGACTTTCATTATGCCATGGGGATGTATTGTTACAAGATGTTGCTATTTGGACTCAAGAATGCTGAGGCCACCTACATAAGGGCCATGACTACTATTTTCCACAACATGATACACAAAGAGATGAGGTATATGTAGACGATGTCATCGTCAAGTCCATGAAGGCCACTAACCATATTGAAGATCTGATGAAGTTCTTCAACACACTGAGAAGGTACAATCTGAAATTGAATCCTGCCAAATGTGCATTCAGGCTCATGTCGGAAAAACTTGGGTTCATTGTGAGTCACTAAGGAATAGAACTGGACCCGTTAAAGGTTACAACCATTCGAGAATTGTCACCGCTGAGGAATAAGAAGGATATGATAAGTATCCTGGGGATACTCAACTATATCAGCCGGTTCATAGCTTAGTCCACCGCATTTTTGAACCGATCTTTAAAATGTTGAAAAAGAATGCCGCTACCAAATGGGCTGATGGTTATAAGAAATTATTCGACAGAATCAAAGAATAACTGTCAACGTCGCCAGTCCTGGTTCCGCCTGATCCAGGTAGACCTCTATTGCACTATCTTGCAGTATTGAATGGGCCATTCGATTGTGTTTTGGGACAACATGATGAAAAAGGGAGAAAGGAGAAGGTCATCTACTATCTCAGTGAGAAGTTCACTCCATACAAGGCCCAGTATTCCCTGTTGGAACGCACCTGTTGTGCCCTGACTTGGGTAGCCCATAAGTTGAGGCATTATTTATGTGCCTATACCACTTACCTCATATCAAGAATGGATCCACAAAAATACATTTTTTAGAAGCCCATGCCCGTGGGCAAGCTAGCCAAGTGGAAGATCCTACTGAGTGAATTTGACATTGTCTACGTAACTTGGAAGGCAATCAAAGGACAACCACTGGCAGATCATCTCGCCGAGAATCCTATGGACGGAGAATACGAGACTCTAAAGGCGTATTTTCCTGATGAAGAGGTAGGAGAAGACATTGCAGAATCCTATGATGGTTGGAGATTGTTTTTTGACGGAGTAGAAAATTTCAAAGGAGTTAGCATTGGAGCAGTCCTAGTATCAGAAACTAGCCAACATTATCCGGTATCCGCCAAGCTCAGATTCCCATGCACCAACAATATGGCCGAATACGAAGCCTGCATCTTAGGGCTCAAGCTAGCCATTGATATGAACATTCAAGAGTTATTAGTTATCGAGGACTCAGATTTGATCATACATCAAGTCCAAGAAGAATGGGCAAACAAGAACTCCAAGATACTCTCTTACCTGCATCATGTACACTAGTTTAGGAAGAGATTCACAAAAACATAATTTCAGCATGTCCCCAGAGTTCAAAATGAGTTTATTGATGCATTGGCTACCCTATCATCTATGATTCAACATCCAGATAAGAACTTCATAGATCCTATTCCGATAAAGATTCAGGACCAACTTATTGGGCTCACGTCGAGGAAGAAGCCGACGAAAAACCAGGGTTCACAGCGCTACTCAGAAGTGCACACTTCGGAAGTTATCTAACAACTTCTTTCACAGCGTAGGAATACTATACAGGAGGACCCCTGATTTGGGATTACTAAGGTATGTCGAAGCAAAGGAACCATCCAAATTATTAGCGGAAGTTCATGCAGGGACCTGCGGTCTGCATATGAATGGTTTTGTCTTAGCCAAGAAAATACTCCGGGCAGGTTACTTTTGGATGACTATAGAAACAGACTGCATCCAGTATGTCTGAAAATGCCATCGATGTCACATACATGCAGACATAATAAAGGTTCCTCCCAGCGAGCTTACTACAACACGCTCGCTATGGCCGTTCACAGCTTAGGGAATGGAGTCATTGGACCTATCGAGCATGCTGCATCAAACGGGCATAGGTCCATTCTAGTGCCAATTGTTTACTTCACAAAATGGGTTGAAGCAGCGTCATACAGGTGACTTGATGAAGGCAATGTGTGAAACATTCAAAATTAAACATAAGAACTCTACAGCTTACAGACCTCAAATGAATGGAGCTATAGAAGCTGCCAATAATAATATCAATAAGATACTGAGGAAAATGATAGAAAGGCATAAGAAGTGGCATGAGAAGCTAGCATTCGCTCTATTGGGATATCGTACCATAGTTCGCACATCAATCGGGGCAACCCCCTATATGCTGGTTTATGGTACAGAAGAGGTCATTCTTGCTGAGACGGAGATTCCCTCCTTGAGGATCACATAGGAAGCTGAACTGGACGACGCAAAATGGGTAAAAACCCGCTATGAGCAACTAGATCTAATAGATAGGAAGAGAATGAATGCAGTTTGCCACGGTCAATTGTATCAGAACAGAACGTCTACAGCCTTCAACAAAAGATTCAAGTCGAGAAAGTTTACACCGGTGCAGCTGGTGTTGAAGAGAATATTCCCGTATCAAGATGAAGCCAAAGGGAAATTCTCTCCCAACTGGCAAGGTTCGTACATGGTTCACCGGGTTCTTACCGAAGGAGCCCTCATACTCGTAGAAATGGACAGAGATGTTTGGCCAAAGCAGATCAATTCAGATGCAATCAAACAATACTATGTGTAACCCCTATGATTGACTTATGATGTATTTTGACTATGCCTGACCTGATTCCCGTATAAGAAGGGATACGTACAATTTAATGAAAGTTTCACTTTCCCTGCCATTGGAAGCTGGGGAAGAATTTTGAGGAGTACCCTCAAAATTCATAAGTGGATTTTCAGTCGTTCATCGCACGAAGTTGCCATAAGTACCAGCCTAGTAAACTGGGGTAGGATTTTAAGGAGGACCCTCAAAAGTCTGGAGCGAGAGAGGTTGCAATGTCTTGAACCACGTTGCAGTTGTCAGTTCACCTAAAGAAAATTAATTTCAATTATATATTTTTACTAATTGATGCATGGCTATTATCAAAATTGCTTTGTTAAGTGATGCTACCCCAATAAAACACAATGTTGAGCAGGACGAGCAAAGCCCATGGGAAGACGAACTAACCTTCCCCCCCTTTTACAAACTCATGATATTTCTTTAGATGCAGGCACCCAAGACGTAAGTCGTCAGATATGATTACATGCTTATTCTTTTTAGGGAATAAAACTCTCAGAATTATCACCCATTTACAATTGCAATCCGTACGCGACATCTCCAGCAGCCACAATAAAACAATCAACTATTCGCTTTCCTACATCACCTAAGAGATTTCATTACTATTCGCCTTTACTCTCTGTATCGCATATGGCTACTTTTCTGCCTTCTGAGGTTAAGCTCTACCTCCATCTGCATTTTTTAAGGCTACGTGTTTGCCTTCCGAGGTTAGGATCTACCTTCATCTGCATTTGTACATTGCATTCCTTCCTTTCGAGGTTAAACTCTACCTCCATATGAATTTTTGAATTGCATAAAGCTATTTTTCTACCTTCCGAGGTTAAGCCCTACCTCCATCTGCATTTTTGCGTTACATAAGGCTACCTTTCTTCCTTCTGAAGTTAAGCTCTACCTCCATCTGCATTTTTGCATTGCATAAGGCTACTTTTCTACCTTCTGAGGTTAAGCTCTACATCCATCTGCATTTTTGCATTGCATAAGTCCACCTTTCTGCCTTCCCCGGTCAAGCCCTACGTCCATCTGCATTTCTGCATTGCATAAGGATACTTTTCTGCCTTTCGAGGTTATGCTCTACCTCTATCTGCTTCTTCTTCATTGCATAAAGCTACTTTTTTGCCTTCCGAGGTTAAGCTCTACCTCCATCTGCATTTTTGCATTGCATAAGGCTACTTTTCTGCCTTTCGAGGTGAAGCTCTACCTCCGTCTGCATTACTGCATTGCATAAGGCCATTTTTCATCCTTCCGAGGTCAAGCCCTACTTCCATTTGCATTTCTGCATTGCGTAAGGCTAGTTTTGTGCCTTCCAAAGTTCAACTCTCTAACTCCATCTCCATCTTCAGCATTGCATAACGCTAATTCTTTGCCTTCCGAGGTTAAGCTCTACCTCCATATGAATTTTTGCATTGAATAAGGCTACTTTCCTGCCTTCCGAGGTTAAGCTCTACCTTCATCTTCATTTATGCATTGCATAAGGCTACTTTTCTGCCTTTTGAGGTTAAGCTCTACCTCCATATGTATTTTTAGATTGCATAAGGCTACTTTTCTGCCTTCCGAGATTAAGCTCTACCTCTATCTGCATTTTTGCATTGTATAAGGCTACTTTTCTGCCTTCCGAGGTTAAGCTCTACCTCCATCTACTTTTTTGCATTGCATAAGGCTACCTTTCTGCCTTTTGAGGTTAAGCTCTACCTCCATCTGTATTTTTGCATATTTAAGGCTACCTTAAAGTCTTCTGAGGTTAAGCTCTTCCTCCATCTGCATTTTTGCATTGCACAAGCCTACTCTTCTGCCTTCCGAGGTTAAGCTCTACCTCTATCTACATTTCTGCATTACATATGGCTACTTTTCTGCCTTCCAAGGTTATGCGCTACCTCCATATGCATTTTTGCATTGCATAAGGCTACTTTTCTGCGTTTCGAGGTTAAGCTCTACCTCAATCTGTATTTTTTAAGGCTACCTGTCTACCTTTCGAGGTTAAGCTCTACCTACATCTGCATTTGTACATTGCATATGGCTACTCTTCTGCCTTCTGATTTTAAGCTCTACCTCCATTTGCATTTTTGCATTGCATAAGTCTACTTTTTTGCCTTCTGAGGTTAAGCCCTACCTCCATCTGTATTTTGCATTACATATGGCTACCTTTCTGCCTTGCGAGGTTAAGATCTACCTCCATATGCATTTTTTCATTGCATAAGGCTTCTCTTTTGCAATCCAAGGTTAAGCTCTACCTCCATCTGCATTTCTGCATTGCCTGAGACTACTTTTCTGCCTTCCGAGGTTAAGCTCTACCTCCATCTGCATTTCTGCATTGCATATGGCTACTTTTCTGCCTTTCGAGGTCAAGCTCTATCTCCATCTGCATTTTTGCATTGCATAAGGCTACCTTTCTGCCTTTCGAGATTAAGCTCTACCTCGATCTGCATTTTTACATTTCATAAGGCTACCTTTCTTCCTTCTGAGTTTAAGCTTTACCTCGATCTACATTTTTGCATTGCATAAGGCTACCTTTCTAACTTTCGAGGTTAAGCACTATCTCCATATGCACACCTTTCTACCTTCCGAGGTTAAGCTCTACCTCCATCTGCATTTTACATTGCATATAGCTACTTTTCTGCCTTCCGAGATCAAGCTCTACCTCCATCAGTATTTTTTCATTGCACAAGGCTACTTTTCTGCCCTCTAACGTTAAGCTCTACCCCCATCTACATTTCTGCATTGCATAAGGTTATTTTTGTGCCATCTGAGACTAAGCTCTATCTCCATCTGCATTTTTACATTGCATAAGGCTACTCTTCTGCCTTCCGAGACTAAGCTCTACCTCCATTTTGAATGGCTGAAAGATCACCATCTTTTATTGACTGAAAGATCGCCGCCTTCTTCATTTCATAGGCTGAAAGATCGCCAAATTGTCTGAAGGCGTCATTGTTTGGAGGCACCATCTTCATGACCCAGGACATCATAGTCTGAGGATATCATCCTAGCCATCCAAAGACAACATTCATGGTCCAACGGGACTTGCATCAAGTTTTAATTTCTGCACAATATATGTTTGTATTGCTCACTTGCAGGTACCCCGGCTATCAACAGCTGTCTTGGCAAAAGTGATCCCGCACCGATTCCCGCATCCTATCGGGCTTCAACTACCTTTCTCAATTTAAAATAGTCAAGTCTGTTCCTTCGAAATCTCCATCGGCGTGTTCCACCGACGGATCCTGAACTACTAATGGACTAATTCCTAAAAGACTAGGGATATGTAGGCAGCTCAAAAACTAGAGGTCAGTCAAAATTCTTTAGATCGTTTCATTCGGTCAAAATTGGCCATCACATCTTTACTCGACAACTCTTTAATCCTTCCTAGGTAAAGAGGGGTGGTTGTTGATATCTAATTTTTCCCTATGTATTTTTTATGCTCAAAATACTTTCAAAATAGCGTGTGTATGAGCACACCCTAAAGTTTTGGTATTTTTTCCTAATTTTTAAGGATTTGAAAATCAATTTAGTAGTGCAAAATCTAATAATTATTTCCAAAATTATCATTTTGGTGAATAATTTATTTCCATTCTCATATTTACACCAAAATATAATTAACGTGATTTTTTCATATTTTTATAAATTTTATTTAGTAATTTTAAAACTAAATTGCATATAACTGCAATTACAGCCTATTTTACAATTAACAACATTTTACAATTGTAAAATCATTTCCAGTATTTTTTTATTAATATATTTATATAATTAATTAGTTCAGTTCTTTTAATTTATTTAAAAATCATTTTAACTATTTTTATAAAATTAAAAGGAGAATATTGGCTATTTAAAATTCACCCTACTTTTATTGCAATTGCAGCCCATTTGGTATTTCAACTATAGCCTAAATTAACCCAATTTTGAACCCAATTTTGGACCAGCCCAATATCTAATCCCAACTCGACCCGGTTTTGAGCTGATTTGAGCCGTTGATCAAATAAGATCAACGGCCTAGATTTGTTTTCCTTAATTAAAATCCTAACTATCCTCTTCGACCCCTTATTTTCTTAGAGACCGGTCTCTCTCTCTCTCTCTCTATCTGTCTCTCCACCTTCTCTCTAGAACCTTCTGGTTCACCCTCTCCGATGACTTTCACCGTCTCTCTGGCCACCTCCAGCCTCACCTCTTTCGACCACCAGCCGCCGTGAAGCTTTACTTCGCCGGTTCTCTCCACCTCTGAGACCCTATGAGTCTCTGCCATGGAAGACGGTCACTGGAGCTTTGCTGGGGTTCATTTCCGGCCTTTCTCCGATGGATTCTAGTCTGATGGTCCTGTAAACACCATTATTCTCGAGTTTCACAACCAAGTTCCTCTTGTTTCTCTCACTTATTTCTTATGAAACCTAATCTCGATCCAAACCTCTGATTTTTAATGGTTTTAACTTGAACCTTTATATTTGAACTATTCTCTACCCGATCTTTACGATTATTCAAGTTTAAAACGTTTTTTGTTCCTTTTTGAAACTAGGGTTTCTGAACTTTTTTTGCTTAATTCTGATGAAACCCTAGCTTATATGTTTGTATTTTGTATTATTTTCTCGTTTGTGTGTTCTTTTGGGTTCTTCTTTGAGTTCTGTGCTCTTTGCTTTAATGTTGTTGCAAACATTTCATTCCCTTACCATTCTATTTCGCTTACGGTCTCTAACTGTTTACATGGTGATTTTATACTGATTCTCACAAGCTCTCTTTAAGACTGTGATTACTCACCTTAAATTGTGATTTTGTGTATTCTCCTATAGTTTGGTACTGATTTTGAATTGATTCCTTAATTTTGGGACATGTTCCTCAATTAGCATTGATCCCTTAAATTTTCAATCTCGTTCATTATTTTGAAAACTATTTTTTTTTCGAAATCAAAATAGTATTTTTCCCTATATGTGTGCACAAATATGTTAATTGATTTTCCTGACATATTTCCTTAATTAAGTATCATGCACCTAGTCTTTATTGCATACCTTATACTATTGTGTTTCCTAATATGATCATACCCTGCTTTGTGATTCCTTTCCTTTTTGAAATAACTGCTTATTACCGTTTGACCTTGATTCCTTAATTGATGGAGAGTCCATATGCTGTTTTGATTATGATTGATAGCTAGTTCCTTAATTATGGATTGCTACCTTGCTTGTACTCGTCTTCAGTACTATAAGTACCTCCCCCCATTCTCTTTTGAGGCACACTGACATAACTGACACACTGCATATCACAAACACATATACAATAATCACATTGCTCTCCCTTGTGAAATTTCTCTACTTTTCTCTCTTGTGCTGTTGCTGCTCCTTGCTCTTGACTATTACTAGCCCGCTGAAAAGCCAAGGCTAATATTGTGCTCACACTTGGCTCTTGCATTATGTTGTGCTCTTTTTGTTACTGGTATGTCATGATTAAATTCTATGTTCCAAACTAATGTGATTATTGCTACTTCAGTATGTTTTGTTCCTAATTGTTTTCTACTTGTGCTTCTACTATACAACATGTGATTAATTCCTGGTGTGCCTATTGATACTTACATTGTTCATGACTACTGCTACATGTTATGGCTGCATGTTATTACTATTTACTTTTGTGTATTAACTTGTCTATTTCAATGAATCTTAAACCTCTTTTGCTTCTATGAGTTTGCATGTGAGATGTTGTCCCCTTTACCCATTACCCTTGTCTGCAACTATGCTCTTACATGTGAACTACTTGTCTCATTCCCCCTTTCCCAATTTATGTTTGCTTTCCTGAACTATGGGTGATATTCTAGTTCTGAGATTGTCCTTCTCACATTCTTACAAAACTGTCACACTCTTCTAGTGTTTTCTTTCAAGAACTGTTTCTATAGGGATCATTTATCAAACTGTTTCTCTCAACTTAATTTCATTAAAGTGTCCTACCCCCTTCGTGTAAGCATAACTTTGGGTACCTCTGAGTACTCACTGAACTTTGATGCACAAGGATGGTAATTCAACCTTGCACCTTTCCAACAATTCTGGTAAATGTTTTGGGTACTGGTATTGAGCAGGTACCCAATAGGGGCCTTAGGTAGCTTTGCCGCACCCAGACTATGGCAAAGGTTGTGAAACTCAAAAGGAGTGATGTTGCAAGAATGCGCCTGACAGAATGCTCCCTATAGAATAACTTCTTCTTTTCTTCATTACTGTAATTCAACTATCCTTGGTTTGTAATAATTTGTAAATGAACGATTGGGGCTGGAAAGTGAATATTGTGTGTGTGTGGGGGGGGGGGGGGGGTTTACGCATGCTTAGTTTAAGTAATGGGTAGAAAAGATGCTTATAGGATTTTATTTACTTATTTGTGCAATAGATATCCTGCATAGGACATGCATCTCATTCATTAGAGATCGTGCTTTAGGTTCTTTACTTTCAGCCTGTTCTTATGCTCATTTCATATCCATGATCAACTGATAATCATAATCAGCTAATAACTGTTATAAGGCAACAACTGCATTTTCAACCTCATCAGCATTTAGAAATCATGTTTCAGGAACTTCTATGCGCATTAGACATCCTATTATTTGAGGTTCTCTACTCGTCTGAGTTACAATTATGCCTATTAGCATGTCTAATCTAATGACACAAGTACTGTATGTGTACCTTTTTTTTAAACTGGAGATTAATATGCATGTTCACCCTTTAAGATAATTAGGCAATGTATGCAATGCATAGGCAAACTTTAGCATATAAAATCAATTAATCATGTTTTACCAGCTTAGGACCAATCACTTTCCGTTAACATCCTGAACTTTACTTCTAGCTTTGCCTCTCTGAAGTTCACTCATTTTTACTAAAACTCCTGCCCTATTTTGAAGCAATTTTGAAAATTGTGTATTCGCTTATTCTCATTGATGTTTGTTGTACTATGTTTTCAAACCGCTGGATGATCCTTGCTACCCAGGATTATGCTATTTAATATACCTATCCTACATTTCGCCAAGTTACTGTATTTTCAATATCCTTACTCTATTAACATGTTTTCAATGATTTCTATCTGTTGTATACCTTTGAATCTTACTGCAGTCTTTGGCTATATTTTCCAAAATCTCACTGTTGTTTTTAATCACTTAGTCTTAGATGAACCTTCTGCTTTTATTGCTAGGTTGCAAAAATGTATCCTCCTGAAACCTACTATTTTAACTTCAATATTCATGTTTTAAACTCACATATTTGATACCTTAACTTTGTTTGAGACGTGTTAATCATGTGCTTATTTGTGGAGGGATCTATGAGCCTTTATGTGTCCCTTTATGTGTGTTCTTATTTGTTATGTATGTCGC
This sequence comes from Nicotiana benthamiana, assembly GCA_034376525.1. Lineage (NCBI taxonomy): Eukaryota > Viridiplantae > Streptophyta > Magnoliopsida > Solanales > Solanaceae > Nicotiana > Nicotiana benthamiana. The sequence goes on from CM067330.1 coordinate 34,197,324, forward strand.
CTAGCATTTTGTCCTATAAACCTAAGGGATCAGCCTAGACATTACCTCGTAGGCATAATATTCCTAAATACCCTCTAGGACTTATAGGATGGGATGGATAATAGCACGCAATAAGCATTCGTGACCAACTCACACTTTTAATAACCTTTATAGGGTGGGAAGGGAAGAATATGGATATGATGACCGATGCGCAAATATCTCGTGTAGCCCCTCTTCTGAGGAGTGATTACTGGATATTGCATTAACGTGATCCATGTTAATTATAAACCTAGGACCCCCTCCCTTTTTTTGCTTTCATCCCTTTTTTTGTAAACTATTCGAGTCTTTAATTTTGCCATCTCTGTCACACCTCCTTTTGGTCACTACAGCCAGACGAAGGGCATAAATAAGGGAGTCTTTCCAATTAAACGACAATCGAAATGGGATTCGAATATTTAAGAGAATTTCAATGTCTCCACTTGGGAGATTTATGGTGTCCCAATTCACCGTTTGGAATCCCGAATCGAGGAAAGAATGACTCTGTTTAACAGTCCGCGAACTAGAAATCCGAGTAAGGAATTCTGTTCACCCGGGAAAAGGTGTTAGGCGTTTCCGAGTTCCGTGGATCTAGCATGGTTGCTCAACCGTTATATTTGTCTTAGACTATCTGATTTTATAGAATTATGAACCTGTGTGCCTTTTTGAATCTATTAATCACTTTTATTATTATTTTTTAAAGAAAATTGCAACGTCATTAAAACATGCCTCGAACCATGTCACGTAAATGCACTTGTGGTTTTGACACATTTCAACTTCGTTGGGATTTGGATTTGGGTCACATAAATGTGCATCCATATTTAAGAAGATAATATTTTTAAAGACATGCCTAAAAGTGACTACCTCGTTATTATCTTTGTGGGAAGCCGTGAAATTCGCTAAATGGCATATCCATAATTTTCTAAGTATTTTAACATTCATTAATTTTTAAGAGGCTAACCATAGCATTGACTAGTGATTTCTATCATGCAATGTCTCTAATAATTTCAAATGAACGTACCCTAACTAAGTAGCATAGTGATGATCTACTATTGGAGCGTTGCACCACTAAATGAAACAAGATGGGTCTCAAGCCTAATTTCAGCCGGTAGCCTTTGCAATTGGGCTTGCTATTGGAAGAGGCAAGCCCATGAAGTATTTTTGGTAACTGTAATAATTTGGGCTCGCCGCTTGGCCCAGGAGCCGCTTTTACCGAGATAGCATTTCCACAGGTCACAAAACTAGAACCATTGCTAACAAATTTGCTTGGTCATTTTAAAACTCAAAAAAAAAAATCTAACACGATACCAGTACAATTTCGAGTATGAAAACAAGGGTCTTTGGACCCAGGATCCCCTTTGAAAATGTGATTGTTATCACCCGGCAATCAATATGCTGAACATTTAAGCCCATCATCTAGCAAACTCACTTATACAAATGTGAGTAAATACACACATATTATCCTCATTATCTAGTTAAACAAGTGTCTAAAGCATCTACCATTATAGGCTACAATATTGCATCCTACTACAATTTGAAATATTCCACACCAAACAGTCCAAATAGTACCAAAAACAGGCTGACACAAACATAAAATTATTTACATGGAATTATTTTTACAAGTTACAACAACTACTCAATATTTAAACAGGCAAAATCCATAAAATTGCGCAGCACGTTGCTCCTCATGTCTCACATTGTTGACTGCATTGTCAAGCTTAGGATGTGTACCTTGAAATTGGATGCAAAAGAGAAGAAAGGGAGGTCAGCAAGAAATTAGGCACCAACACTTGAAATTATAGCAACCGCGCAATACAGACAGTTCATCAGCCCAGATTTATACCCCAAAACAAAGTTGAACCACAACAGATTTCAAATAACCCACTTTCAAACCCAGGCTGAGAACACAACACTTTAATCAAAACTCAACTAATTCTATATCTATTGATTCAAAATTGTTTTAGAAATTGAATTGATCAAAGGCTACAGAAAATATGCAATGGAACAGTAAAATAGTTGGTGTTTCAGGAGTTTTTGATATATTTTTTAGGCTTCGAACTCTGGGAAAATTATAGAGCTACTTTCAGTTTGTCCAACCCCCCTTTTGAGTGATTTTCAGTCCCTTTTTATAGCCAAAGGCTAGGGCACCACTATTATTTTGTTTTAACTAAAGGTCCCTATTTCAATTTCCAGATTTTACCTAATTAGACCCTCATTTTTTGATTTGTTTCCCAAGTTACCGCAATAAGACAACTGATTTTATGTTAAAGACCCCTTCTAGAAGGGTCTAAAGGCATCTAGCATTGTCTTCTATTTATAAGCTACCTATACTACCCTTATTGTTTCCTAAAATTACCAACACCAAGTTAAACTCTAAATTACCCCTATCTTATTATGAAAATTACTAATACTAAACTAATTCTATATTACCCTAATTTATCCTAAAATTATCAGAATTAAGAAGAACACCTTGAAATTACTGATTTGGTATCAATGCTAAGTAATTCTTCTAGTCACAACAGCTACAACAAATCCTAATGTTATTAATCAAAAACAAATGCCAATCAGTTCTCACAAATCAAATCAGAAATAGAGTTCAATGCTTAGATTTAGAAGAAGAACATGGAAGGTTATCATTCCAAAACTCAAACTGAGAAATCAACATCTCAAAACATATGAGCCATTAGTCGATACTTAAACTTAAACAACCAAGAGAATACTGGCATTAACGAACAAACATGGGAATTGCCATGCTAAAAAACAAATCAAACAATCAAGACCATTTCTTAATTGCATGTGAACTTAAACAAATATTTAGATTCAAAGGTCAAGAATGTTAAAAAATTGCAAGAAACATGGAAACTTTTGAGAACAACCAAAACCTAGTGTCCAATTTCACATATGAAAACCAACAAATCATCCATGCAATCAAAATAGAAGTAGCAGAGTTGAAATCTAATGAGATGCCATTTAAATTTTAAACTAACTAAAAAAGTAAACTCAAACCTAATTGCTGAAACAAGCAGAAAATAAAATAAGGAAAAAAATAAAAAAAAAAAAATAAACTATGAGAGGTGGACTTACTGATTTCTTCAATTAATCCTTGTTGAAATAAACTCGAACCTCCGAACAGCACTCAAATGGACTTTAAAATTTGGACTTAAACATAAATCATGGCTGATGTTGACATTGGAGGGGTCTGGGGTATTTTGGGAGGGTTTGGGTCTGCTTTTGGGAAGATAAGGGCTAGAGGGGGTGGGTGGTGATGTTTGGGAGGTCATATGAGGCCAGCCTGTGCCTTGCATGGCGGAGCTGCCCTTTTTAAAAGAAAATTCAAAGAGCTGGGGATGTGTTTGAGAGTGGCTGATGGCAGGGCTAGGAAGAGGAAGGTGAGGGGGTGCCATGGTGTTAGTTTGGGGGTCGTTGGTCACCATCCGCCGTCGTAGACGGCGGAGCTGCCGTGCTTTGAACAGATATTCAACGAGCTTGGGAGGGTTTCGAAGGGTGATTTTAGGGGGGTTGGGAATAGGAGACAATGGGGATTCTGGGGTGTAAATTTGGGGGTTATTGGAGTTACCTCACCGCCGCCGGCGATTTACGGCCTGCGGCGGACGGTGGTGTTATGGTGGGTTGGAGGCAGCGTTACACCGGGGGTTGAACTATATTATGAAGACAAATTTGATCTCTTGAAATGTCACATGGGTTTGGATAGTTTTATTTAGGATATAAGGCTCTATCTGAACCGTTAGATTGAGGGGTATGGACGGTTGAGACTGACGGATGCCAAAATGGCGTCGTTTTGATTAGGGTGGGACTGGACCGGGTCTGGGCGGGGTTTTGGGCTGGTTTTACTTGCAAAAGTGGCCTAAATTGGCCTTTTTAGAACAAGGCCACCTTTTCAAACCCCTTTGTTCTTATTTGTTTTAACTCCTACATTAAATTACTTTATTAACACCAAATTAACAAAAACCTGAGTTAAAATCCAAAATTAGGCTAATTAATAAAAATGCTATTTTTTGTGACTTAAAATGCACTCAATACGCAAATAAACGTACAATTTATGCAATTAAACTCTGAATATTCACATATTAAAAGAAAGACGCAAATAAATAAGAAATCACACAATTAATGAGGAAAAACGCAAATAAACACGAAATCACAGAATTAATTCCTAAAAATTCAATAATTAAAGAAAAATCCTAGTTTAACGAATTTATAGGAACATTTCAAGTGAGGAAGAAATCACGTGCTCACATCTGGCCCTCTTTGCTCAGAGGCACGGAGGGTTTTCTGGCAAAGACAGGTGAGCAACTAAGAGATTTTTTGCCTTCTTTCATTCCATGAGAAGCATTTTGTTTGAAAACTGTCTGACCGAACCCTGCTTCAAAGGTTACCTACATATCCTCCGCTAAACAGGAATCAAGTCAGTGTAGTTCTGGAGTATTTGGTAGCTGGGACAACAACAAGCTGTGATTGCAGTGCTGATGCTACTGTTACTGCCTGCTGACCTTCTTATTACACCTTATGAAAAATGAAAAGAAAACTAGACCAAGCTATAAGCTACGGATTACAAAGGGAAGCCTATCTACTTCTTAAATTTTGATCCTTGTTGCTTCGTTGCCATGTATTTCTTCATGCGAACTCCTTGTAGCCTTGCTGACTGCTTGACTTTTCTTCTTTCATGTCTGATGCCGAATTGTTGGACTTGACATGTATTCCGTTGAAAGCATTCCCTCGTTCTACAGGTGAGCGCCTGACTACTAGAACTTGAAATTTGAAAGATATTCCCTTGTTCCACAAGCGGGCGCCTGATTGCCAAAGCCTGAAATTTTGAAAAATATTCCCTTGTTCTACAAGTGGGCGCCTGATTACCAAAGCTTTGAAATTTTGAAAAATATTCTCTTGTTCTACAGGTGGGCGCCAAATTTCCAAAATTTGAATTTGAAAAGCATTCCCTTGTTCTACAAGTGGGCGCCTGATTTTCGAAACTCAAAATTTTTGAACAATTTTCCCTTGTTCTACAGGTGGGTGCTTGATTACCAAGACTTGAATTTTGAAAAATATTCCCTTGTTCTACAGGTGGGCGCCTGGTTGCCAAAGCTTAAATTTTGAAAAATATTCTCCTGTTCTCTAGGTGGGCGCCTGATTACCGAAATTCGCATTTTGAAAATATTCCCTTGTTCTTTAGGTGGGCGCCTGATAACCAAAATTTAAATTTTGAAAAATATTCCCTTATTCTACCGGTGGGCGCCTGATTACTAAAACTTAAATTTAGAAAGTATTCCCTTGTTCTACAGGTGGGCGCCTGATTACTAAAACTTATATTTGATAAATATTCCTTTGCTCTACAGGTGGGCGCCTGATTACTAAACTTAAATTTTGAAAATATTCTCTTATTCTACAGGTGGGCGCCTGATTACTAAAACTTAAATTTTAAAAAATATTCTCTTGTTCTACAGGTGGGCGCCTGATTACTAAAACTTAAATTTTGAAAAATATTCCCTTGTTCTACAGGTGGGCGCCTGATTGCCAAATACATAAAATTTTGAAAAATATTCCCTTATTCTACAGGTGGACGCCTGATTACTAAAGCTTATCTTTTTAAAAATATTCCCTTGTTCTATATGTGGGCGCCTGATTGCCAAAAACTTAAAATTTTTGAAAAATACTCCATTGTTCTACAGGTGGGCACCTTATTACCATACCAAATCTCGCAACCTGAAAGATGTTCCCTGAGACTGCTGCCTGTATACCTGATCACAACAAAATAAACAAAACACAAAAAAATTCCCGCCCCAGCTTGGTGATGTGCGGATCCGTGAGTGTTAATCAAATCTCCTTATCAAATATGTCTAAACCTAAGCTAAGTCCCATTATTCAAGAGGGTCCTAACAATTTTTAACAGATGACAACTTTAAGACTATATTATGTTTCTCAAAAGGTATTACTTTCCACTATGTCTTGATATGAGATATGTCTGATGGGGGATCTGTTGGTGACTGATGATTAAAACTACTTCCCATTATCCAGGCGGGTCCTGGCAACTACTAATTAGATGACAAGATGTGACAGCTGGGGGTTAGTATTTGGAGCCACGTCCCATTATCTACGGGGTCCTTACAACTATTGTTGACTCTTGCTGGGGAAGTATCTAATCTAAGTCCCATTTTTTCAGGAGGGTCATGATGACTCGTGTTGACTCTTGTTGGGGAAATATTTGCTCTAAGTCCCATTTTTCAGGAGGGTCCTGATGACTCTTGTTGACTTTGGTTGGGGAGGTATTTGGGCTTGATCATGCCACCCGACTATTTGTGTCCTAGGCTAAGTCCCATTTTCCAGGGGGGTCCTGAAGGTTCCAACTTAAGTGCTAATCCTAACTTCTGATTGTTTTCCCTAGTGGTTATTGCCTAGGAGGGTTTCTGCGACTCTTAATGGGGATGGTGCCCAGGTTAACCATACCTGTTTGAGTTCCGAACTGCGTTCCATCTCAACTTCCATGCTTCTTTTAACTCTCAGCTATTCCTATTGGGGTTTGCTAGTTAAAGTTTGTCCCATTGTGCTCTTTGCTGGGGAGGGTGTTTATGAAGGACTATGTCCCTTTTAAGTTTTAACTGAGTCCCGCTTCCAGGTGGGACCTGAGATTTCGATCATACATGCCGTGTGCCTGCCTTGTCATGTGGACAGTCTCCCTTAGGCTCTTCCGAAAATTTCTGCCCCTGTGTCTATCAAAGAAAAACTTGTCAGTTTGAAAAATGGTGGTTGGCTTGAGGCATTCTTGTTGAAGGCGGCCTCCCCATTGTCGTGTTCCATTGTCCATGTTGGCGATGAGTTGCTTGAACTGCTCAGCTGACCTCTCGAACCTTTATGGCTTTACTTTGCTTCCCGTAATTGTGTTACATTTCTAACCCTTGGCCGGAATTCTTTATGTCCTTCCCGACGATTGATGAATTAGTGTATTATACTTTGGCCAACCCTCTGAACCTTGTGGATTTACTTTGTTCTTTATCTTGTGTTACATTTTTGCTCTTTTGCCAAAATCCTTGCACCCTTTATTTTTTGAAGTTACGTGATCCTTATCTGATGTTTCGTTGACCCTTACCCTTTGTGTCTTTACTATTCTCTCCACTTTGCGTTGCACTATTGACCCTTTGCCATAATTCTTTATGCCTCTTTTCGACGATTGATGAGTTGATATATCACGCTGGGTCCACTCTTATGGCCCTTTCCGCCTTTGTATTGCACATTGTGCCTCTTTTGCTAGACGCCTTGTACCTCTCCCAGACGATTATTGAGTCAGGACGTTATGCTTGGCTGATCCTCTGTCTCTCGTGGCTTTGCTTTGTTTCTCATCTTGGTGTTGCATTTTCGAGCCTTCGCCAGAAATCCTTACCCCCTTCCTTGAAATTACCCGGTCCATTTGTGACGTTTGACTGACTCTTGATATTTACTCCCTCACTTCGCTCCCCACCTTGCGTTGCACTCTCGATCGTTCACCAGAATTCTTTATGTTTTTCCCGACAACTAATGTATTATGCTTAGTCAAACCTTGCGACCTCGCGACCTTTCCCGTCTTCGTGTTGTGCCATCTTTACATCCCATCTAAGATAGCTCGATCAGTGTATGATGCTCGACTGACCCTAGAATCTTTATGGTTTTACCTTGCACGCCCTCTTTTGTATGATACTCCTTCACTTACCCGACTCTTGTCTCTTCCATCAATTGTAGATTTTATGAATCCTTCCTTTTGTTGTTCCACACTTAATATCTTTGTTACGCCTTTGGCGTCATGCACTTTGTCCCTTTGGGAGTTGATAATCGGCTTTGAAATTCCTTTCGTTTACTTAAACAAAAGATTTTATACACGAAAGAAAAATGAAATGCAAAGACTCGGAATAGTACTTAGGGTGAGGAATTCTAGACTTGCTGCCTGTCGAAAAGACAAGAAAGAAGACTTATCTGAAGAGGAATTGCTGGTTTTGCGATCATGACATGCACTTCGGCCTAGTCGACCCAATCCATTTCGAGGACCGACCTTCTGTTGCCGTGATATGACCCTTCTAACCCAATTCTTTCAACCAAACCCTAGCTTGGCTTGCCCTGCAGTGTTCATCCACCAACAACCCCTTTTAGAGTTCTTCTTCGGCCTTACCTTCGCCACACGATGCCTGTGAAGATTTTCACCAATAAGACTCTTTCATTTTATTTCTCTCAAACTCTCGTCGCTAAATGGTGCCCGTGAGGATTATCACCAATAAGAATCTCTCATTTTATTATCTCTCTTGTCGGGCTCAGAGTGTTGTCCCTGACATGAATCACTTCTACTTGCTCAACTTGGCATCTTTTGAAGACTGATCAGAAGGTCTTTCTTTGGACCGTAACGTGGGCTTTTGGATAGGGTCAGAAAGGAAGGATATCAAAGGCTCAAAAGAAATTTAAATGGGTTCAGAATTACAACTTTCGGAATCACATTTTACAAACCACAACTTCTGCCCCAGTTTTTTTGCTTGGGGACTTTTGGATTTTTGTTTTGATAAGACCAAACCGTGAGGCTACCTACGTATCCTTTTAAAAGGAATCAGGTCAAACGTAGTTCATACTGATTCCTTATTTTGTTGTTGTTTTTCTTCTCCTTTTCCTTGTTTTTCTTTTCTCCCTTTTCTTTTCTTTGTTTTCTTTTTCTTTCTTCCTTTTCCTTTTATCTTTCTCTTTTCTTTTATTTTATTTTTTTTCTCTTTTTCTCTTTTCTTTTTCTTTTCCTTTTCATTCTTTTCATTTTTTTTTCTTTTCAGCCTTTTTTGTCATTTTTATTTTTCTTTCATTTCCTTTTATCGCCTTCCCACACTTGCGCGTCCGGTTTTCGTTACTGATTACTGATTCCGAAAGAGGGGTATGAAAAGAAAATAACTAAAGCTCAAAGAGGTTAGAAAAGGATAGAGTGTTTAGATAGCAGAATAAAATGCTTCGTCATTCCACTTTTCAAAATATTCCAAGTACAAACAAGTGTTGAGCATAGACAATAATCTAAAAGAAAATAATACATAATATCTTTTGACAGCGTCTGAATTGATAGCCATTTCCACACATTTTCCTTCCAAATCCGTCAAATACAATGCTCCGTTGGACAACACTCTTGATACGATGAATGGTCCTTGCCAGTTTGGAGCAAACATGCCTTTTGCCTCGGCCTGGTGAGGGTAGATGCGCATTAATACCAGTTGACCTACTTCGAACTTTCTGGGATGCACTTTATTATTATATGCTATGGCCATTATCTCTTGATACAACTAGTCGTGACAGATCGTCGCCAATCTTTTCTCATCAATCAGACTCAATTGTCCCAAATGAGCTTTGACCCTTTCTTCATCGTCGATTCCTACTTCGGCCATGGTTCGAAGGAAGGGGATTTCAATCTCGGCGGGGATTACCGCCTCTGTGCCATACACCAACAAGTACAGAGTGGCCCCCACTAAAGTGCGGACAGTGGTGCGATAGCCTAACAATGAAAAAGGCAGATTTTCATGCCACTGCCTGGATCCTTCCACCATTTTACGTAGTATCTTCTTTGTGTTCTTATTGGCTACCTCAACTGCTCCATTCTCCTTGGGGCGGTACGAGGTAGAATTTTGATGTGTGATCTTGAACTGTTGACATACCTCCCTCATTAAGTGACATTTACCCCATTGTCAGTGATGAGAGTCTTGGGGATCCCGAATCAAATAATGATGTTTGTGTGCACAAAGTCGACCACGACCTTCTTGGTCACTTCCTTGAAGGTTTTGGCTGAAATAGTCAATAGAAACTAGGATAAATATGTGTCCGTTAGAAGTTGCTGGCTCAATGGGCCCGATGACGTCCATGCCCCAAGCAACAAAAGGCCATGGCGTCAACATTGTATGCAATTCAGACGACGGAGAGTGAATTAAGTCTCCATGCACTTGACATCGGTGGAATTTGTGCACAAAGCTGATACAGTCCCGCTCCATGGTGAGCCAATAATTTCCTGCCCGGAGAATCTTCTTTGTTAAAACATATCCGCTCATGTGCGGCCCGCAGACGCCAGCATACACCTCATTCATGATGGTTGTCGCCTGTCTAGCATCTACGCATCATAGAAAACCAAGATCTGGCGTTCTTTTGTATAATATTCCTCCACAGAAGAAAAATTCACTCGACAACTGACGGATTGTTCTCTTATGGTCACTTATGGCTTAATCTGGGTACACACCTCTCCCAATATATTCTTGGATGTCGTGCAACCAAGGATCTCCGTCAATATCTTCTTCCACCATATTGCAATAAGCGAGCTGATCATGGACCCGGATATGTATCAGGTCAACGTAAGCCTTGTCCAGATGATGTAACATTGACGCCAAAGTGGCCAAGGCATCAGCGACCTCATTGTGAATTCTGGGTATGTGGCTGAACTCTATTGACCGAAATCGTTGGCAGAGATCATGCAAGCATTACCTATATTGTATGAGTTTTATATCTCTTTTTTCCCACTCCCCTTGAATCTGGTGTACCAGAAGGTTTGAGTCTCCCAAGACCAAGGCTTCTTGGACACCCATGTTCGCTGCTAATCTCAAACCCAAAATTCATGCCTCATATTCCGCCATGTTGTTGGTGCAATAGAAGCGAAGTTGAGTTGTGACTGGGTAATTATGTCCCTCTTCATAAATAAGCACCGCTCCTATCCCCATCGAAGAATAGTTTCCATGGAGACTTCTCATCCCGTTCCATTTCATTGATATGCATCACTTCCTCGCCGGGAAATATGTGTTCAAGGGCTCATATTCTTCATCTATGGGATTCTCCACTAAATGGTCCGTCAATGCTTGTGTCTTCGTAGCAGTCCTATTCATATAGATAATGTCGAACTCAGTGAGCAAGATTTGCCACTTTGCAAGCCTTCCTGTGGGCATGGGATTCTGGAAAATGTATTTCAATGGGCCCAGTTGTGAGATGAGATAAGTGATATATGATGACAAGTAATGCTTCAACTTTTGGGCTACCCACGTCAAGGCACATCATTTCCTTTCAAGATGAGTATACTAAACCTCGTAAGCTGTAAATTTCTTGCTGAGGCAGTATATGGCATGCTCTTTTCTCTCGGTAATATCTTGCTGACCCAACACGCATCTAAATGAGTTTTCCAGGACTGTCAAATATAAGATCAAACGCGTTCCTGGTTCCGGCGGGACCACTACCAGTGGGTTTGACAAATATTCCTTTATCTTATCAAAAGCCTCCTGACACTCTCCCGTCCATTTTACCGCATCATCTTTTTTCAACAACTTAAAGATGGTCTCGCAGATGGTTGTGAGCTGAGCAATGAACCAACTGAAGTAATTCAATCTTCCCAGTAGACTCAACACTTCTGTTTTATTCCTTGGTGGTGGAAGCTCCTGTATAGCTTTGATTTTTGATGGGTCTAGTTCGATGCCTCAGCAGCTGACTGTGAACCCTAACAACTTTTCCGAGGGCACCCCAAATACACATTTCGTTGGGTTGAGTTTGAGGTCATACATGCGGAGCCTTTGGAAGAATTTCCTCAGGTCTTTGACATGATCGGATTGCTTTCTGGACTTGATTATTACATCATCCACATTGACCTCAATTTCCTTATGTATCATATCATGAAAAATGGTTGTCATGGCCCTCATGTATGTTGCCCCGACATTTTCCAAACCAAAAGGCATGACTCTATAAAAGTAAGTCCCCCACGGTATGACGAATGTTATTTTCTCTGCATCTTCTTCATCCATCAAAATCTGGTGGTGTCCTGCGTAACAATCCATGAATGACCCAATTTCATGTTTCGTGCATTTGTCAATCAATATGTGGATGTTCGGCAAGGGGTAGTTGTCCTTTGGACTTGCTTTGCTGAGGTCACGGTAATCAACACACACCCTCGTTTTACCGTCCTTCTTAAGCACATGCACAACATTTGCTAACCAAGTGGGGTATCGTGTGACTCGGATGACTTTTGCCTTAAACTGCTTGGTCACTTCCTCTTTTATTTTCACACTTCACATCAGTTTTGAATTTTCTCATTCTTTGCTTGACAGGCAGGCAAGCTAGGTCGGTAGGTAACTTGTGGACTACCAAATCAATGCTCAATCCGGGCATGTCGTCGTAGGACCATGCGAAGACATCTTTGTACTCAAGCAACACTTCAACTATTACTTCCCTAAGTTGTGACTCTAGATGGACACTTATTTTTGTTTATCTGACATTATATGGACTTCCTAAATTGATTGCCTCTGTATCATTCAGGTTTGTTTTGGGTTTCTCTTCAAACTGGATCAGCTCTTTACTAATCTTGTCCCATGCCCGCTCCTCATCATACCATGGTTCATCCTCATATTCTATTTCCTGAATTATTACTTCTGAACTAGAACTTTTTTGACGACTGCGCCGAGGAGTCCTTATGCATGTCAGATCACTGGAACCAGCATAAAAATATCTGTACAAAAGAGAAAAGAAAGAAAAGTAAAGAAAAATGGAAACTATCAGCATTGCTGGAAGGGAAATTGAATTTCATTAGAATCTAAGATAATAGAGTTTACATATCCAAACGGACGAAAATAACAGTTGAATTAACAACTCTGACACTAATCCAAACTAGACTTAAAGGAAAATCAAAGCCGAATACCACGACTCCCTCCAAGTGGCAAAAGGAGTGTCTTCCTAGTTATTGATTTTTGTGCATGCTCCCACAAACTGCACATCTGCCCTGCATGATCCTTCTCCTGCCTCGACCATATTCACCTCATTGAACAGTCATTCCAATCCTTTATCAAGATCTCTGTCCGCATCGATCAGCGGGCCGGAAATCTTTGGTCTGGAGCCATTGCTAGCACTGGATTTTGACAAATGATTTGGACAAACTTGGCATGGGTTTTGGGAGAAGTCAGGCCTTCTATCTCAGCTTACTGGCTCTCCTTGTGTCTGCGGCTATGGGCTCGAACCCTAGGGCAAAAGCGTCTAGATTTTTGGGAAGGGACACTGGTTGCACAATGCCTTTCAGAGAAGCCCCCAACCCTTTGCCAAGCATAAAACCATTTTTCAACATTTCTGAAGCCACAATGACGGACACGGTTGCTATCTTTGGGGTCGCGACAGCTTCACCTTCTAGGATTTTCTGCATTGACATTGTATCAAACACCTGGTAGACCCATGGCCCTTTTCTGTCCTCGGATTCAATCAAAGGTACGATTGCGTCACCTAAAGTATACTGATTGTCTTCACCATGCACCACAATCTCTTGTCTGTCCATGCAAATTTTACCATATGATGCAGCGTGGATGGCAATGCTTTGGCTGCATGAATCCAGGGCCTACCCAACAACAAGTTATCGGAGACTGCTACATCCAGCACGTACAATTCCATGGTTAACTCAATGGGCCTTATGGTCACTTCCAGCACTATGTCCCCCACGGTGTCTTTGCCTCCTCCATCAAAGCCTCGAACACAAATGTTATTCTTGCGGACTCTTTCATTTTCCACCTTCAACTTGGTCAATGTGGATAGTGGACAAATGTTTGCACTGGACCCGTTTTCGACCAAAACTCGTATGACCACATCATCTTCACATTTCACGGTCAAATAAAAAGCCCGATTGTGCTCAGTGCCCTCTATGGGCAATTCATTGCCAGAGAATGTGACCCGATTTACCTCGAATATCTTGTTTTAGATCTTTTCCAAAATGGTTCACCGTTATCTTGTCTGGGACATGGGCCTCATTCAAAATCTTCATCTACGCCCGGTGATGTTCATCTGAGTGGATCAGTAAGGACAACAAAGAAATCTGAGCTGGTGTCTTCCTCAACTGCTCCATGATGGAGTAGTCCTGCATTTTCATTTTCTTCAAAAATTCCTCCGCCTCTTCCTTTGACACCGCTTTCTTTACCGGTTCTAGGTTATCTTTAAGGATTCTTCCCTTCCTTATTTTTTCCGGAGCAAAGTACCTTCCCGACCGAGTTAAAACCCGTGCCTCGCAAACTTCATCTCTAACTTCTTTCCCTTTGTACATCACAATTGCTTTCTTATATCTCCAAGGAACGACTTTGTTGTTGATGATTGGTGGCGGATCACTGGTTTTACAATAACTGGCTCGATGCGAACACCTTACACAACCACAATAGGTTCTTTAGCTGCCCCATGTACTGTTACTTTTGCCTGTTCCTGCTTTGGTTCAACCGCGCATGCTCAGCTCCCTTGAACTATGACAAGTTTGCTACATTTTTCTTTTGCCCTGGAGACTAGCTTCTCACTGCTTGCAACCTCAGCTAGCTTACATTCACTGTCTTTGATCATCATTACCGTTTGCGAAGGCCTTCTGGACTCTCCCCTTCTTTCCACGATCTCAATCATGTTGGTTTCCTGATGGACCGGCAGCAGGTTTTGGTTAATATTTGGCGCCTCTGGGATCAGCACCTCAATCATGTGGGAGTCAATAAGTTCCTGGATAGAGTTTTTTAAATGCCAAAACTTTTTGGTGTCGTGCCCAGGTGCACCTAAACAATATTCATAGCTGACTGAATAATCTAAGTTCTTCGGGGGAGGATTTGGAAATTTCTCTTCAATTGGTCTCAACATATCCAGTTGACGCAGCCAGCGGAATAAGCTAGTGTATGATTCTCCCAGCGGAGTGAAAGTCTTCTTTTTCTGTACCCTTTCATTTCTCAAGACTAGGTTGGCTCGGAAGGCGGGCCTTGGGGGCTGCTGGTAAGCTCTTGGAGGTGGGTAATGATTTTGTGGAGTTGGGTAGGTGTTTTGAGGGGGTGGCACACGCCATTGTGCGTGAGCGGGAGGCTGGGTATATGCTTGCGGATGATGGACTGACAAACGAGGTTCTGGTGGTAGGTAGTAGTGTTGTGGTGGGACGTATGGAGCATATGGGTATGTTTGGTGGTGAGGATGGGGCTAGGCGTAATGAGATGGTGCCCGAGGTCTAAACCAAGTTCCCGACTACAATGTCGCTACTTTCTCCATCTTCTTCTTTCTGAATGTTCCCCCAGCTCCGCCCTGGATGGCTTGAGTGGTTTCCTTAATTGCATAGTAGCTCATGATTTTATTGGATTTGAGGCCTTCCTCAACCATACTTCCCATCCTGACCACTTCGTTGAAAGACTTTCCCACGGCTGACACCAAATGTTCAAAATAGGTAGGTTCCAATGCCTGTAGAAAATAATCAACCATCTCACTCTCCTTCATGGGAGGATCAACTCTGGCTGCTTGTTCCCTCCACCGGAAACCGTACTCCCTGAAACTCTCATTGCGTTTCTTCTCCAGCTTTGTCAGAGATAGACGATCCAGGACAATCTCGAGATTATATTGAATGTGGCAAGAAAACGCTTGTGCTAGGTCATCCCAAGTATACCACCAATTGGGATCTTGCCGAGTATACCACTCCCGCATCGGCCCGCTTAAACTCTGGCTAAAGTACGCCATTAGCAATTCATCTTTTCCCCCTACTCCCCTCATTTTGCTGCAAAACCCCCTTAGATGTGCGACTGGATCGCCATGAGCATCATATAAGTCAAATTTAAGCATCTTGAAACCATGAGGCAATTGCACGTAGGGAAATAAACAGAGATCCTTGAACGCCACACTTACCTAGCCACCTAATCCCCGCATGTCCCTGAAGGATTGTTCCAGACTCCGGACCTTTCTAAGCATCTCTTCCAGCTCCAGATTTTTTATCAGTTTTTCAACTCCCGTCGGGATCTCGGGACGGGGAGCGTAGGAATAAGGCTCCTGGGTTTTGTAAGCAGGCTCTGGTGGATAGTATTGAGGGTCATAAGCTTGAAGCAAGGGTTCACTCGACGACCTATGAAGTGTAAGAGGTGGAGGTGCCTTATAGATGGGAGTAATTGGCGGGGGAATGTGAGGAGTGACTTTGGGTAGTGGGGCTAGCGGTGGCTGAGAGGTATTGCCTTGATGTTGTGAGTAAATATGAAATCTTGAGGGTCGCGGACTAGTCAGGTGCCTGGCCAAGTGGCAGGATGAAGGTTGGATAAGCAGGATATGTCACGGGCGACTGTCCTCTTGCCTATGATTGGTATATCTCAGCCATTTGGTGCTTAAGCTTATACATTTCTTCCTTCATAGCAATAAATTCCAATTCCTCTGCCTCCTTCAAAGGGTTAATAATGCTGACATCGGCTTCCTGATTGGCCATGACTTGCTTGCTTTTAGACTGCATGTTGTAGGAGTGGGTTGCGAAAATGCCGGGAGTACTAATCACCTATCTAGTTTGAAACTGGAACATCACCAAAAACTCGCTAATGGTTAGGTTCTGACACATAAGCGGCAATATATTGGGTATGAATGCACATGAATGACAGTCGGTCCCTGCATGCATTGGTTGCTTGCGTCATCCCGACTTTTATTTGCGGAGCTCCCTTTTGTTTTAGCCTTATTCTGTCACTATTTCCTATTTCCATTCACTTTCTCTTTTATTTTATCCAATTATGGTCGAATCCTACGTAGATTACCTGCATATCATATCCCCGCATGAATCAGACCGAACGTAGTTCTTGCAAGTAAAAAGTGTAGCATAACATATTTGGGAAAGTTTCCATTTTTATGATAACAAACTTCAAACAAGGACTCGAAAGGCTGACAGGTTAAAGAAAAACTAACAAGCTTTGATAAAACGAACTACAGACTCGAAAAACAACTAACTATGCATAAGGAAAATACAGACTCCTAATTAATCTAATAGACTTTAAAATATATTTTGACAAAAGGCAGTTCAATCTTTAAGAATATATTAATGCTTCAAGTGCTCCTGGGCCTCTCGGGGGATCATTCGGCCTTGCCGCTGGCTTGCATGCTAAACTCCCTTGGAGGTGGTGGAGGTCTTCCATCACTTGCCGGACAAAGGTCATGACGGTGGAAAAGAACATGGATCTTGTCATATCCTCACAATGGTTGCACTTTGTGGCGATGTAGTCTGCATCGCCCGTACTATTTCCCTAATAACACCCTTTTTTTTGCAAAAAACGCCCAATTTGCTCAACCCTTTCCTCTAGAGTTCGCTCAACTACCTGATTTAGTTCTTGGAATTGCCGCAAATCCATCTCCAACCTTGCTATCACTACATAACAATGTTCTCTCTTGACTTGAGGTCCCTGACTTGCTTGGCCACTTTGTTCTCAGCCATGATGACCCTCCGTTTTAACCCAGCAACCTCATTGTCATGCTTCTCCTGTAAGTGCTCAATGATGCAGCCTCGTTCCTCCGCACTTTTGGCTAATCATTTTCGAATTCTGGATAGCTCACCTTCCGCCTTATTCAGGTTAAACCTATGCTCGGTCACTTTTTGCCTAAAATTGTCATGAGTTTTTCATCCTTCACGCTCCTGGGGGGATTTTCTGCGGTAGTTTTCATTTTCTAGATTTGGGCTCGCAACGCCTCGTTTTCTTGGGTTAATCTTTTCTTTTCTCCTTCATCTGTTGAGGCTAGCAAACCATTTTCAAATTGAAGCTCTTTGACTTGCTTTTCTAATCTTCCTATGGTGGCCTTGTATCAATTTTCCTTGGCTAGCCAATCCCATTGCTCCTGTGATGTTTCAACAAATTCTTGGAGATGTGGTCTTTTAGCTAGCCTTCCAGGCTCTATTTGTTTATATGCCAAGAAATGTATCATGGTGCAACCTCGTCTTTAGATATGGCGTGTACTCGAGTACCCGCTATCAAGTATTGACATTCGCTCCAGATTTGACGCACGACGGCTTTATGGAATTGACCATTGGGGATAATCTCAACCGCATGGCGACTAATGTCCTCGTCCCTAGAAATAATTTGGCATCTGCCCAGTTGCCTTAGCACTTTGTATGGTGCATAGGGTTGGATACTTCGGAGACCCACCAGAAGGTAATGAGGTCCGGTGGCTGGCATATACACAATTTCATCCACAGGGAGCTGCCCAAATGTCCACTCTACTTGATTTGCAGTGAAAACCTGGAGACGCGACACCCATTCTGTGACACCCTCAGGTAACCTGAACCCATCAAACCTGTTGTAGAATTCTTCTATGCAGCTCTGTGTTGGTGACCCACAATTCATGAACCGAGGCTGGTGGCATAAATGCTCAATCATCCATATTTGTAACAATAGGTTGCATCCTTCAAAGAAGTCTCCTCCCGCTTTACAGGCGGTCAGAGCACAGAAGATCTAGGATAAGATCATAGGAGCGAGGGTGCTCTTGGCCTGAGTCACTAAAGTGCTGACGACCCCTGCTATCCGTATGTCAATATTTTCGTCCTTCCGTGGAAACACCAAAAAACACAAGAAGAATACCATGAATGAAAAACATCGATGCTCCTCCCATTTGAGTTGGTTTCCTTTGTTTTCCGGGTTATTGAATCCCCCTATATGCCCGTACCTATGATATATAAACTGCGGAGTGCAGAAGATGGATGACAGGTCTGGATTGTGAACCTTCCTACTGATTTTTAAGGAGTCTAGGAACTTATGCACGGCAAGGGCTCTTGGGGCAATCAGGTATTGGTGTCTCAAAGGGATCGTAGGGATCCCAATATATCCAGTTATCTCCTCCAGTGTCGATGTGAGTTCAAAATCTGAGGAATGGAAAACATTGTGAGCCACGTCTTAGAATGTGATCAATGCCTCTATGATATCTCCCCTCGGATTAATTTTCAGCAACCCAGTAAGTCCTCCCAAATGCATGTTTACCCTGTTCTGCCCCACTTCCCCTAGGTCGTTCCACCACATGTGTAGTTCCAAGGGAATTTTTGTTCATGAATGTTATCGGCAAGTACTGATCCGTGCTCATTCTGCACATTTATTAGGACGAATTAGTATCTCAAAATTTTGTTCTACTTGATCCCAGAAAATATTAAAACTGGCCTCTTTCTTTTATGAAATTTATTTTCTAAAAGCAGGGCCCAGTTTTGCGAATACGGCCTTTCAACACTTACGAAGGAATATTTTAAGGTTGTGCTTGCTCACTGACCAAAATAAGACTCAGAGGTGGCTATTTGTGCAAAGCCAGCCTTCTGGCGTCCCTTTCGGTGACATTCGACTACAACGCATCACCCGATTTATATAAGAAAATAAGTAAAATTGGACTTATTGGTTATTTTTGCGAAAGGGAGGTTGGACCTGATAGGGGTTGCCTACGTATCTCGTACCTGACGAGAATCAAACAGGCGTAGTTCAGGCGAAACAATTTATCAAAACTTTAAAAAGCCCCATTTTCTTTTGTTTGTTTTTTTTCTATTTTGTTTTTTGTTCTTTTTTTTTCTGTTTTCAAAAATCTGGCAGCATTTCAGCACAATTTGAGTGTTGGTTTTACAAGACAAATGATTAATCCTAGTACTATTCATTTTCCAATTTTCTTTCCTTTTTCGCAAGCCGGTCAACATGTAAATCCCAAACAGTTAAATGCACAAGTACCACGTAATATGCATCACGATGGTCTTTTCATTTTGGGTCACCTGTCCTAGACAGAACCAACCCCTGCATTGAGTCCTCTAAGTCAAAGGCATGATGCAAATAGGCATTCCTACTAGGGATCCGGCATGAGGTCAAGTTATTCTATGTTAAAAGCATTGGAATAGGGTCTAGACTGTGTACCCGAGCGAACAACTCGAGTCGAGGAGGGGGCTACATACTGGGAACCAAAAGGCTATCCGGCTTAGTAACTTGTCCAGCCTCTTTCTTATTTCAGGATATAACACTAACAAAATAGGGAGTCTCAACCAGTAAGCACATCCCCAGAGGCGAAAAGAGAAGGGTTTCGTAGCATTTTATATGTACAATTCAGATAATATCAAAGCGGTAAAAGCATCATTTTGCACATTAAGCCAACATGTAAAACATATAATAAACAAAGCCAAATACAACAATTATTCTAAGCTCGAATTCTTGAACCCTGAACAAGAGATTCTGGCTTCGATACCCAGCTGAATCGCCAGAGCTGTCACACATCCTTTTGGTCACTACACCTCGGCGAAGGGTGTATATAAAGGAGTTTTTTCAATTAAAGGATAATCGAAACATGATTCAATTATTCAATATAATTTCAGAGTCGCCACTTGGGAGATTTATGATGTCCCAAGTCACCATTTGGAATCCCGAATCGAGGAAAGAATGACTCTGTTTAATAGTCTGCGAACCATAAATCCGAGTAAGGAATTTTGTTAACCCGTGAGAAGGTGTTAGCCATTCCCGAGTTCTGTGGTTCTAGCATGGTCGCTCAACTGTTATATTTGGCTTAGACAATTTAATTTTATACAATTATGAACCTATGTGCATTTTTGAATCTTTTAATCACTTTTATTATTATTTTTTAAAGAAAATTGCAATGTCATTAAAACATGCCTCGAACCACGACACATAAATGCACTAGTGATTTTTGACATACTTCAACTTCGTTGGGATTTGGATTTGGGTCACATAAATATACACCTGTATTTAAGAAGATAAAATTTTTAAAGGCGTGCCTAAAAGCGGCTACCGTTATTATCTTTGTGGGAAGCCGTAAAATTCGCTAAACGGCGTATCCCGAATTTCATAAGTATTTTAACATTCATTATTTTTTAAGAGGCTAACCATAGCATTGACTATTGATTTCTGTCATGCATTGTCTCTAATAATTTCAAATGAACGTATCCTAACTAAGTAGCATAGTGATGATCTACTATTGGAGCGTTGCACCACTATATGAAACAAGATTGGTCTCATGCCTAATTTCAGTTGCTGCCCTTTGCAATTAGGCTTGCTATTGGAAGATGCAAGCCCATGAAGTATTTTTGGTAACTGTAATGATTTGGGCTCGGCACTTGGCCAAGGAGCCGCTTTTACCAGGATATCACTTCCACAGGTCATAAAACTACAACCATCGCTAACAAATGTGCTTGTTCATTTTAAAACTCAAAAAAATCTAGCAAGATACCAGCTCAATTTCGAGTCTGAAAACAATGGTCTTTGGACCAAGGATCCCCTTTGAAAATGTGATTGTATCACTCGGGGATCAATATGCTGAACATTTATGCCCAGCATCCAACCTAAATAATTCACCTATACGAATGTGAGTAAATACATAAATACTATCCTCATTATCTAGTTAAACAAGAGTCTAAACAATCTACCATTATAGGCTACAATATCGCATCCTACTACAATTCGAAATATTCAACAGCAAACAGTCCAAATAGTTCCAAAAACAGGCTGACACAAACTTAATATTATTTACATGGAATTATTTTTTCAAGTTACAACAGCTACTCAATATTTAAACATGCAAATCCATAAAATTGCGCAGCAAGCTGCTCCTCATGTCTCACATTGTTGACTACATTGTCAAGCTTAGGAGGTGTACCTGGAAATTGGATGCAAAAGAGAAGAAAGGGAGGTCAGCAGGAATTTAGGCACCAGTAGTTGAAAATATAGCAACCCCGCAGTAGAGACAGTTCAGCAGCCCAGATTTTTACGCCAAAACCAAGTTTAACCACAACATATTTCAAATGACCCACTTTCAAACCCGGGCTTGGATATAAAACAGTAAAACAAGCCCGAATCGAGCTGAGAACACCACACTCAAACTCAACTATTTTTTATATCAATTGATTCAAAATTGTCTTAGAAACTGAATTGATCAAAGGCTACTGAAAATATACAATGGAATAGTAAAATAGTTGGTGTTTCTGGACTTTTTGATATATTTTTTAGGCTTCAAACTCTGGGAAAATTATAGAGCTACTTTTAGATTGTCCAACCCCCCCTTTTGAGTGATTTTAAGTCCCTTTTTATAGCCAAAGGCTGGGTCACCACTATTATTTTGTTTTTCTAAAGGTCCCTCATTCAATTTCCAGATTTTACCTAATTAGATCCTTATTTTTTGACTTGTTTCCCAAGTTACGACAATAAGACTACTAATTTTATGTTAAAGACCCCCTCTAGAAGGGTCTAAAGTCTTCTAGCATTGTCTTCCATTTATAAGCTACCTATACTATCCTTATTTTGTTCCTAAAATTACCAAAACCAAGTCAAACTCTAAATTGCCCCTATATTTTTCTGAAAATTACCAATACTAAATTAAAATTCTATATTTCCCTGATTTATCCTAAAATTATCAGAATTAAGAAGAAAACCTTGAAATTACTGATTTGGTATGAATACTAACTAATTCTTCTAGTCACAACAGCTACTACCAATCCTAATGTTATTAATCAAAAATAAATGCCAATCAATTCTCAGAAAATCAAGTTCAATACTTAGATTTAGAAGCAGAACACGTAACGTTATCATTCCAAAACTAACTCATAAATCAACATCTCAAAACATATGAGCCATTAGTCGACACTTATACTTAAACAAACAAGAGATTACTGGCATTAACGAACAAACATGGGAATTGCCATGCTAAAAAACAAATCAAACAATCAAGACCATTTCTTAATTGCATGTGAACTTAAACCAATATTCAGATTCAAAGGTCAAGAATGTAACAAAATTGCAAGAAACATGGAAACTTTTGAGAACAACCAAAACCTAGTGTCCAGTTTCACATATGAAAACCAACAAATCATCCATGCAATCAGAATAGAAGTAGTAGAGTTGAAATCTAATGAGATGCCATTTAAATTTGAAACTAACAAAAAAAAGTAAACTCAAACCTAATTGCTAGAACAGGCAGAAAAATAAAATAAGGGAAAAAAATAAAAAAAAACAAACTAAGAGAGGTGGACTTACTAATTTCTTCAATTAATCCTTGTTCAAATAAACTCGAATCTCCGAACAACACTCAAATGGTCTTTAAAATTTGGACTTAAAATTAAATCATGGTCGATGTTGACATTGGAGGGGTCTGGGGTTGTTTGAGAGGGTTTGGGTGTGCTTTTGGGTAAATGAGGGCTAGAGGGGGTGGGTGGTGATGTTTGGGAGGTCATATGAGGCCAGCCACCGCCTTGCATGGCGGAGCTGCCCTTTTTAAAAGAAAATTTGAAGAGCCGGGGCTGTGTTTGAGAGTGGCTGATGGTAGGTCTAGGAAGAGGAGGGTGAGAGGGTCCCATGGTGTTTGTTTGGGGGTCATTGGTCACCGGCCGCCGCCGTGGACGGCAGAGCTTCCAGGCTATGAATAGATATTCGACGAGCTGGGAAGGGTTTCGAAGGGTGATTTTAGAGGGTTGGGAATATGAGACAATGGGGATTCTGGGGTGTAAATTTGGGGGTTATTGGAGTTACGCCGCCGGCGGCAGCGGACGATGGTGTTACGGTGGGTTGGAGGCGGCGTTACACCGGCAGTTGAACTGTACGATGATGATGAATTTGGTCTCTTAAAATGTCACATGGGATTAGACAACGTTGTTTAGGATATAAGGCTCAATCTGAGCCGTTAGATTGAGGGGTATGGACTGTAGAGATTGATGGATGCCAAAACGACGTCGTTTTGATGAGGGTGGGACTGGACCGGGTCTGGGCAGGGTTTTGGGCTGGTTTTTCTTGCAAAAATTGCCTATATTGGCTTTTTAGAGTAAGGTCACCTTTTCAAACCCCTTTGTTCTTATTGGTTTTGACTCCTACATTAAATTACTTTATTAACATCACATTAACAAAAAAACCTGATTTAAAATCAAAAATTGGGCTAATTAATAAAAGTGCTAATTTTTTGTATTTTTGGTGACTTAAAATGCACTCAATTTGCAAATAAACGTAAAATTTATGCAATTAAACTCTGAATATTCACATAATAAAAGAAGGACGCAAATAAACACGAAATCACACAATTAATGAGGAAAAATGCAAATAAACACGAAATCAAATAATTTATTCCTAAAAATTCAAACAATAAAAGAAAAATCCTAATTTAACGAATTTATAAGAACATTGCAAGTGAGGCAAAAATCACATGCTGACACTCTCCACTTACCTTCAAAAGGTTTCCAACTTATTTGTAATGTCATATGCAAGTCCCTCAATTTTGAGCCTTTAATTTCTTACTTAGTTATGTAAAGTCACAATTATAACACGGCGGGGAACCACACTAGTGAATCTTTAGGGGTGCCTAACACCTTTCCCTCGAGATAATTTCTATCCCTTACCCAAACTTTGGTTCTTTAAACTCGAACCCTTTATAGTGACCTAATGCACTTAATCATTAGGTGGCGACTCTTTAATTCCAAAACCCAACTCTCAAAAGGGAATGAGTTGTCCTCCCAAATGTCACTAAATCCGATTTCGCGAGAAAAAGGGGCGTCGACATCAGTCCCGATTTTTTAGGCCGTTTGCATGTAATGTTGATTTTGGCGGAGTCGAACATAGACCGACTAGAGGTTGGATATTAGTTAGCTCGAATGAGGTTGATGTTTGATTGATTCGAACGAGATCAAATGAAAAATAATTCGAGCGAGGTAGAATATAAAATAATTTTAGCGAGGTCGAATGTTAAATCATTCGAGGGAGTCGTGTAAAGTAATTCAAGCAGGGTTGAATGTAAAACAATTCGAGCAAGGTAAATGTCACATAATTTGAGCGAGGTTGAATGTCAAATAATTCGAGCGAGGTCGAACGTAAAATAATTCAAGTGAGGTTGAATGTCGAATAATTTGAGCTAGTTGAATGTCAACCAATTCAAGTTAGGTCGAATGTCAAATCATTCGAAAGAGGTTGAATGTCGAATGATTCGAGTGAGGTTGAATGTAAAACAATTTTAGCGAGGTCGGATGTGAAACAATTTGAGCGAGGTCGAATGTCAAATAATTCGGCTGAGTCCAATGTAAAACAATTCGAGCGAGGTTGAATGTAAAATAATTCGAGAAAGGTTGAATGTCAAATATTTCTAGTGAGCTCAAACGTCAAATTATTCAAGCAGGGTCGATTGTCAAACCATTCGAGCAAGCTCAAATGTCAAATAATTCGAGCGAGGTCGAATGTAAGATGTATAATGATTTGGTGGAGTTATGCAAAAATGTTGCATGCTGCTTTGTTTATTTCATTCATTGGAGAATATTACATGTTTCTGTTTGTTCTAAAGATACATTTGAGAAGTTCCAGTCTACCTAATCCTTTCAACGCTCGGCGTGGAGAAGTAGTCGATAGGCGAGGTTTTGAATTATACTTGAACTTCGAGATATCCTCTTCGTTTAACAACCTCCCCGATAATACTAATTGGGATAAAACCCGCGTGAGAGAAAAAATAGTACGATTTGGAGGGCGTCCATTCTCAAAAGTTAAAGTATTTGAGGTGGGCGACGTTCCAATTGTTTAGTAGTAGCTTTCACTCCATTGTTTCTAGTTTGAATGATCATTTGTTTGCTGCCGCCGTGATTTTGTATGGCCCATCCCAATTGGTTCCTTGTCTACCTTCTCTTGGGTCTTTGCTCGCCTGCGTTTTGGCCTTGAGTGCATAATCCCCGACTTTGAGTGGTATTACTTTGGCCTTTTTGTTGTAATACCATTATGCTTAAAGTTTTTGGGCTATCATTCTTATATGAGCCATGTCTCTTCGCTCTTCCCCTTCGTCGAGGATTTGCTTTCTATTCTCGTTGTTTCTTGGTATATTCTCATTATAGTATCTCAAACTTGGTTCCCTAACCTCGGTTGGTATCATTGCATCAGTCCCATAGACTAGTGAATATGACATTTTCTTGTGCTTATTTTTGGCGTGGTGCGATATGCCCATATCATTTTGGTAGTAGTTCCGGCCATAGTTCCAAGGCGTATTCTAGTTTATTCTTCATGACGTTCAGTATTGTTTTGTCAAAGGATTCGTCTTGGCCATTACCTATAGGGATATGGCATGGAGAGTATTCATTTGATGTGCCATTTCTTGACAAATTCAGCGGTCTTTTTCCCGTTGAACTGGGGTCTGTTGTCGCAGCTAATTTCTTTAGGGATGACAAAGTGGCATATGATGTTCCTCCATATGAATGTGATAACTTCCTATTCACGTATTTAGGCGAATGCACCTGCTTTTACCCACTTGAAAAAGTAGTCAGTTAAAACTAAAAAAACGTACATTATCTCGTCCCCCAAGGAGTGGTCACACAATATCCATTCCCTATTTAGTGAATGGTCATGGCGATGTGATTGAGTGGAGGTGCTCGCCGCTTGGTGTATCATTAGAGCATATTTATGGCACTGCTCGCACTTCTTGACGAAGTTGGTGTCTTTTTTCTTTATGGTAGGCCAATAATAGCCTGCTCGTATGAGGCATATGACGAGGTCTCCGTTGTTGGCATTGGTACCTAGTGGCCTTCATGTACTTCCTCGAGGGCGCGTCTTGTTTGGTTTGGCCCTAGATATTTTTCCAAGGGACCACTAACCGTTCTTTTGTATAGGTCATGGTTTATTATGTTGTATTTGGCTGCCTGCATTCAAAGCTTTATGGATTCTTTTTTGTTTGATAGGAGTATTCCCTCCTGCAAACATGTTATAATATGGTTACGCCAATCCCAAGTTAAATTTACAGAATGTACCTCAAGTTAGTCTATTGACGAGTGGAGGAGGGTAACCACATTTTCTTTTCCATTTATGTTTTTGGTTGCTGCTGCTAACTTGGCGAGGCCATCTGCCTCGATGTTTTGTTCTCGAGGTATCTGGTCAAGTTGACATTCGTCGAATTCCGACAGTAGTTTATGAGTTTTTGCATGGTACTTTTGTAGCCTCTGCTCTTTGATTTGGAAAGCCCATGTAACTTGGTTGACAATGAATTGAGAGACTCATCGAATGATGAATCGTTGTGCTCTGTACTTGAGATATAGCGTTAGTCCTGCAATTATGGCCTCATACTTGGACTCATTGTTAGTCATATCGAGGCAAAGTATGGATTGGCAGATGACTTCGCCTATTGGGACCTCGAGTATGAGTCCTAGTCTAGATCCTGATGCGTTGGAAGTGTTATCGGTGCTTAGGACCCACAGGTCGGGTAAACTGGGAAAGGTACGAGAAGTTTCCTGCTCGACCTCAAGCATTATTTTGGAACTGAAATCAGCGACAAAGTGGGCGAGTACCTGTGATTTTATCGCTGTTTGAGGCTGATATGTTATATCGTGCTCGCTCAATTCTATGGCCCACTTGGACAATCTCTACGACAACTCGGGTTTATGTAGGATTCTCCTTAGCGGGAGGTGATGACCACCTATATGGAGTGACATTGAAAATAGGGTCTAAGCTTTCATGAAGCTATGACTAATGCCAAGGCCAACTTTTCGAGGTGGGGGTACCTTGTTTCGGCTTCGACCAGGGTTTTTCTAATGTAATAGATTGGAGATTGCGTACCTTTGTTTTCACGGACCAGCACTGTACTTACTGGGACCTCTGGTACGACCAAGTATATTAAGAGGCGCTCACCAGGTTCTGCTTAGGCGAGTAGCGGGGCGTGGACAAGTATACCTTTAGTTCTCTTAAGGCCTCGATGCATTCTAAATTCCATTAGGGTCTGTTGTCTTTTTTAAGCACGTTGAAGAATTCGTGGCATCTATCAGAGGATTGTGAGATGATCCTTGAAAGGGAAGCTATATGGTCGATTAGTTTTTGTACATGTTTCTTGCTAGCCAACACTTTGGATATTCCCTCGATGGATTTGATCTCGTCGCGGTTGACCACGATGCCTCTTTGTAACACCAGATTACTCTCGAGGTTACGCTGAAGGAACACTTTTTGGGGTTAAGCTTCATGTCATATCGCCTTAGTATATCGAAGACTTTCTTCAGATTGTCGATGTGGTCTTCCTTTCTTTTTGATTTGACCAATATATCATCTACGTAAACTTCCATTTGTTAGCCAAGTTAGTCCTTGAAAATCTTGGTAACCAGCCTTTGATAAATCACCCATCCGTTCTTCAACCCGAATGGCATGACTCTGTAGCAATATGTTCCCTGATGGGTGATAAAAATGGTCTTTTGCTGGTCCTCCTTCTCCATGAGGATTTGGTTGTAACCTGAGCAAGCGTCCAAGAAACTTAACAACTCGTTCCCTGCCGTTGCATCGATAAGTTAATCGATGTGCGACAATAGAAATGAGTCTTTCGAGTAGGCTTTATTTAGGTTCGTAAAATCCACACAAATCCTCAACTTTCCGTTTTTCTTTTTCACTATGACCACGTTGGTGACCTATTTGGGGTATTTTGACACTCGGATAGAGCTGTTAGCGAGTAGTTTATCCACCTCATCACGGACGGTCTCATTAATTGCGGCATTGAATATTTTTCTTATTTGTCGTACCGGCAGGTAGAGTGGATCGACATTCAACTTGTGTGTGGCAATGTCTTTCGGGATACATGGCATATATGCATGGGAGAAAGTAAACTGATCACCATTGTCAGTTAAAAATTAATGAAATTTACTTGGTTAAGAGAGTTTGTGGCCGATGTAAGCCTTTTTGCTATGGTCGTTGTTGTCCAGTTGGACGGGTCGAGGTCTTCTACCATTGACCATGTGGTTTCCACGACATCGGAATCCTTGATGATGTCTTTTTTTTCGTCGATTTTGGGCCTCGACTTTGGTAATTTCTATGCTCCCGAGCAAGTTCCATTTAACTGTTAAGAGTATGTACAATCTTGGGCGATGGGGTAGCATTCTCGGGCTGTGCGTTGTTCACCTCGGATGCTGAATATTCCCCACAGAGTAGGAAACTTAATTACTTGATATAAGATAGACGAGATGGCCCTCATGGCTTGTATCTAGGGTCGCCTTATGATGGCATTGTAAGTTGTGTCCTGGTTCATGACATGAAATGTTATTTCTAGGGTGGCGCCCCCGTCCCGAACGTACAGTGTTATCTCTCCTGAAGTTCGCTCAATTGCATTGCTAAAACTTGTTAGCATTATGCAGCGTGGTACTATCTTGTCTTCGAGTCTCATTTGCGCTAGAAATCAATGGTGAATAATGCACGCGCCGCGCCCGTTGTCTACCATTATTCTTTTTAGGTCAGTATCTAAAATAAGTAAAATAATGGCAACAGCATCGAAGTGAGGAAAGGTCAAATCGTCGGTATCTTACTTATGTAAAATGATATTGTCTTCGAGGTCATCATATCATTCATGGGTGATCTACCGCATTAGTTTATGTGTGATGGTGAACTTCACTTGATTGATTGCTGCATTGTCGCCTCCGTCAATGATCATTTGGATTGTGCGGGTAGGGGAGGGTGGCTTTGGAGGGCCCTGTTGTTGTTCCTGTCTGCAGCCAAAGTTGGCTATTCCTCGGTCGCTCATCATCTCCCTTGGGTGTCCTAGGTGAAGCATGGTCACCACTTCTTGCCTTAGGGCTATGTAGTCTTCGGTCCTATGACCCCGCTCCTGATGAAACTCAGAGGGCGTTTGAATTTTTGTTACTAGGTCGGATTTATCTTTTGTGTTGACTTCACCTTCGGACCGAGCTTCTCTAGTAGGTACACTATTTTTGAAGGGAAACACAAAAATTGTGAGAAGATATGAGTAAAGTCTCCCTTCTGTGTGGCGAGGAGATAGTGGGATGGCCGTTAACGGCATATACTTGGTGCCTGTCCTGGTTGAGGCATGGACATGAATATCTCTTCGGCAATCGTACGATGGTCTTTCCTCGACTCTATTTGGACAAACGTTAGTCATTGGGTTGGACCGTTGAGTTTATCTTCGTCTTCTCTCACCTTTGTGCAATAGGCGTTCTGAATTTCTTCCCAAGTGGTGGGAGGGTATTTTATGAGTCTGCTTAACAACTTTCTAGTCGCCCTTGACCCATTCCTATTCAACCCATTTTGGAAAGCTGCCACTGCCATCCCTTCTGATATGTTTGGGAAACTCATTCTAACTCTGTTGAACCGAGCGAGGAAGTCTTTAAGTCCCTCACCAGGCGATTGTCTGACGGCGAATATGTCATTCACCCTAGCCTCTGCCTTCTTAGCCCGGGCGTGGGTGGAGACAAACTTATTGGCCATTTCCTCGAACGTTAAGGCCCCCCCTGTAAGGGTTTTGCCAAACTTTTTCAGCAACACAGATAGTACCTGCTGTTTTGAGAGGTCGTTACCTTTTGCTGATGTGACATAATGGGTAAAGTGATATTCGGGGCTTGTTATGCCGTCGTATATCTTCAAGTATGGTGACATATTGAAGGTCTTGGTATGGCCTATGGGGCTGCCTCCTTGCTGTACGGTTGTTCGACGAATCGAATGACGTCCCATTTTGGTAGTAGTTTCAGGGCACCCGGTATCTTATCAACCCTTTCTTGATGCTCCCTTATTTGGTCGCAGAGCGCTTTATTCTCGTTCTCCATTTTTTCTATTTTCTTGAGAATGGTCGCAAGTGCGTCATTCCCTGCATCAATAGTGATGTGAATGTTACCTGTTGGGAGAGGGGCGGGAGCAGGTTGCTCGATGGCGATTATTGTGGTATCCACTCATGCGGCACTTTTACTCGCCCCTTGAACGGGTTTGTAGGGTATGTTATTTAGAGTACTTGTCAACCACGTCTCAAGTAGTTTTTTCACTGCTGGTCGCGCTTCCTCAGTTGTGGACATGGAGGCTCTCTTTTTGCGTGAAGCGGTTACACTTCCATGAGGGGGAGGTGAGTCACTCCGACTGGGTTTAGTGCTTAGCGTCACATTCTCCTCGTCTTCTCTGTCAACCTCGTTGATGGTGTTCAAGAGGTTGGCAGTAACGTCCACTACTGCCTTTTGTCTTTCATGTCCTTCTCCTGCCATTGTTAGTTCGTGCAAATGGGATAAAAGAGGTTGTTGTCGTTTTCTTTATCTAGAAGAAACTATAATTTTAACTACAAACTCCCCACAAACGGCGCCAGATTGTTTTACCAAAAAAGTGCTAAACCTTTTCTTCGAACGAATTAATAAAAAAAGAAGGGATAAATCCTATTTAAATATAATGCTACTAGATGTGAAGACTTAATGCATTAACTATGAAAGATCATGTCCGATAATATTGAATGCCGATTAAGAGTGCTCAGTGATTGTCGATGAATGCAATAAAGGAAGCCTGCAATGAATGTGGATAATATCATAATGTAATAAAAAGGAACTGTATCACCCAAATATTAGATGACTTGTATGATTCTCCTTCCTGACAACAACTCGGGGACAATGTGAAATGAAGGTGTACAAAAGATCATTAGATTTTGTGAGTAAAAGATATATGTTGAATAATAAAATCGGTGGACAAGACAAGAATTGTATATTTTATGTAGTCAACCTTTATAATGTGTTTTTATCTCAAAAGTGAAGATCCTCTTTTGTTTTTTATATCTTCCTATCTATGTGAGATATTCATAAGAAACCTTAAGAAGTACACCTGAATATTCCTTCCTCCTATTCCGTTGCTTGCGTATATTCTTTACTCGACCTCGGCACATTCTTAAGATGACTCCTTGTTTTTGTACCGTGATCGACTTAATCTCGATCATGTCCATTTACAGTTATTATGTGCAGCCCAAATTAAGACCAATACAACTTCAATTCCAAGATATAATATATGGTTTTTCTACGTCAGTAACTCCATAATACTAGTGGCAAAACCATATATATTTAAGGAGTGTCAATTGACACCCTTTAGCCGGCAAAATTTTCATTATATATATATTACCAAATGTCTCCTCTTGCTATTTGTGCAGATTTATTTTTTATATTACGACCACATTAATAAAAATTTTGGTCAGTTCTTGAGAATTAGTATTGTTTTTATCATAGAAGAATAAAACAAAGAATATCAATTCCTTGGAAGTAAAATAACTACTAATATAAAAATGGACTGACTGAAGCAGTAGCAGGCCATACTTATTTCTGACATCCACTCACAGTCACGGATCAACGCACATTAGAAACACTGCTATAATCAACAACAACAATAACAACAACAATAACTACCCAGTATATTTCCATCAAATATAAATAATCAAATTATTTCTAAAATAAAAGATTTGAAACCCCGAAAAGGTAAGAGTAATGTCTCCAAGAAAAAAAATTAAAAGAATATGCTATGTCTTCTACTATTAATAACTCTCTTCAATTAATCAGAAACAACTCCGAAAAAAAAAAGGGAAAAAGCTCAAATATGTTACTCTCTCCGTTCTACTTCAATTGATTTTCACTTATTTACATATATTAAATAATTTATCTATTAATATTGATTAAAATAAAATTAATCATTTTAATTTTTATTTTTAATACGTTTATTGAAAATAAAACGAATACTCTAAGACTTTTACTTCGAGGGTAATATTAGAAAGAAAAAAAGCATGTTTTTTATTAATATTAGAAAAAAAATAATATTATGGATCACAAATAAAAAGTCAATTAAAGTGAAGCAAAGGAAATTCTAAACATATGTGGCTCATTAATAGTTGATCTTAAATATACCATCACCGGGACGAATTTGGACTATATATGACATTATCGAAACTCTCCTTTACATACCAACCCTATCACGTCCTCCTAAGAATGACACATGTGACTTTTTTGTTAAATTTAGTGGCATATTTAAAAAGTTTCCCAAAAATTCCGACAACACCATCTTTTAATTAGAGCTTGGCTCGAGTCTAGAAATGAAACTCAAAAAGTAGATGAATCCCCCTAATAAGTGAGCAAGTAGTAAATACAAGATTGTAAAAGAAATATGACTTTAATTGTTTTTCTTGGAAACAAGAAACACTCGTCATTTTCACAAGAGAAGATCAAATCAAAGCTTCAATAGTTGCTTTTTTCTCAATTCTACAGACAGGACATGAATGTAGAAAAGGGTCACAATCTTTACATGAGCAAAGGTGCCTACAAGGCAAGAAAACAATGCACGATTTCCTACAATTGCAGCTTTTGCACATCATTTTCCTCGTTTGTTGTTCCTCATTTCCTGTCTCAAGACTCAGTTGCTGTGACTGTTGTATGTTATGCTCCATTGGTTGTACATCACAGCAAGACTCTGCATCTCCTACACCTCCATTGGTTGATACAACACATGCAGTTTCTCTTAGCTGTTCAATTGTGTTGTCTAAAG
Source organism: Nicotiana benthamiana (assembly GCA_034376525.1). Taxonomy (NCBI): domain Eukaryota; kingdom Viridiplantae; phylum Streptophyta; class Magnoliopsida; order Solanales; family Solanaceae; genus Nicotiana; species Nicotiana benthamiana. The sequence continues at coordinate 34,230,293 of CM067330.1, forward strand.
ATAGGACAATGCCTTCAGTTTCTTTGGCTATTCTTTGCCATGTTTGATTCTCCATTTCTGTTCTTTTTAAGAAATCTTGTAGCTCCTTTGACTTGTTCATTGCCTTTGTAATTTCTTCGTCCTTTTGTTTTAGTAAAAACTGAGCCTTTGTTTCGTAGTTTCTCAAGAGTAATGTTAGCTGTTGCTTTCTTTGTTCCTGTAAAGCTAATCTCAGTCTCTCGTTCTGTTTATCAAAAAAAAAATTTTAAAAAGTGTTAGATGCTGCATATCGTTCATAAAAAAATAAAAAAGTGCAAACTTTTCGCTTTTTCACAATTGGACAAAACACAAAATTGGTCTGATTAATTAACAAGTCTTGACGTAATTGATAAAGTTATTCAACAATAACTACCTAGTATAATCTCACAAAGTGGGGTCTGGGGAGGATAATATGTAGACGGGCCTTACCCCTACCCAAAATGGCAGAGAGGCTGTTTCCAATCGACCATCGGCTCAATAAAGAAAAGGAAAAATAAAAACAAAAAACAAAAACACATTTCCAAAAACAAAAAACACATCAATCAAAAAACAAATTGATAAAGTCTTCAAACCGTAAAAATAATCTTTTATAGAGATGCACGGTAAGACTACACATAAAGATTAATACACCAGGCTGCTGGTTGCATATATACTGCAGTGTATGTCCGAAGACGCATTTAAAAATAGAGGGAAAGTTTTTTATTTTTGGCTACTTATCAAAGATAGCCTTACAACTTAGGTCTTAAAAACATTTCTATGGGGGTAGGAACAAAATTGAGTTCTTTTTTTTTAATTCCAAAAAGAACAGAATGTCATGTAAAATGGAAGGAGGAAACTGTAAAAGATACAAGAATAACCTGTAAATTGATGAACTGATCAATCTCAAGCCTCTGTTTCTCTAATTGGCAGGCTAGGCTCACTACTGTCTGGTTAGAATTTGTGTTATGGCAAGTTGTGTTGAAGTTCATCAAATTCTGATTATTTTTCTGGTTCAGAATTTGAAACTGCTGCTGCTGCTGAATTTGTAGAAATTGTTGTTGTTGTTCTTGATGCTGAGGATTAAAGTAAAAGTGGCTAAATACGCAAGCATTATTCTCCATTAAATCCTGCGAACTTACCAAAGGAAACCCAAGATTTTCTGAATACAACTGCGCTTGAATGGCCATATTTGTAAGAGGAAGAACAAAAGTGCAAAACCAAAATAAGAACTTGATTGTTCCAAAAGGAGAGGAGAGGATTTCTATATAAAAATCTGTTGGCAAAACCTATGACAAAATTTGTGACATGTTTCTTGGTTTAGGGTAGGCCAAACCTATGACTTATATATTGAATACATAAAATAAATAAAAGAAGAAAAAACAGAAGATGGTGGGGGTCTATTTCTTCTGTTCTGTTGTGTATTTATAGTATAGAAATAATTTTGTTAATTCAAAATTATGGAAACTGAAAAACTGAAAAGTTGCAGGAAGTAAAGGAGGGGAAGCATTAAAGGGAAAATTTATAACTGGTAACCTTTTACATGCAGATTTTGTGACTAAACTATCGGGTCAGAAGTTTTGTAACAAAATTAATGAATGATTAGAAATTAAACTTAATTACATTCCTAATTTGGAGGTTTTGAATAGAAGGAGTTTCGTGTGTGTGTGTGTGTTTGGATTCAGTATTTTAGGATTATGGATAGCAACAGAAAGGAAAAAGAAATGGTCAGTTTCTTTTTTTGGGTGTTTAAAATTAGGAGAATTATTAGAGGGAAATCAAAGATTTGTCAGTCTGCTCATTTGTGAAAGCCTAAATAATAGAATTTCCTCTAACCTTAATTTGTCTTTGCCTTCTTAACTTTCGTAACTTCTGTTTAATTCAATTCAAAAAGGTAGCTTCTTTTTTGAAAAAATAATACTTTTCTCTGTTCTATAAGAAACTGACAAAGTTTAGAATACGAAGATGAATGAATTTAATTTCCAGTATAAATTCAGGTGCTATTTGTACATCATGTTTTCTTATAGTTTATAATTTAAAAAAATAATATTTTTAGATTTTTTATGTGTAAATGATAGGTCTCTTAAATCTTTCATATCTAAACAAAGGGTTAGGGTCATAAAACTAAAAATAAATTTGTTAAGAGTTACAAAATTAATTGATTCGCCTGCATCCGTTCCTTTAAAATTTATAATGTAAAAAAATTATATATTTTAGATCTCTTATGTATAAAAGATAAATTTCTTACGTGTAAAAGTAAATATCCTATATGTAAAAAAAGAGTTAAGATCATAAAATTAAAAATTAATTCATAAAGAGTTACAAAACTAATTGACCGTCTGAATCCGTTCCTTTACAATTTATAACGTAAGAAAATAACATTTTTTAGATTTCTTATATATAAAAGACAAATTTTTTATGTGTAAAAGTAAATCTCCTATATGTGAACAAAGAGATAGGATCATAAAACTAAAAACAAATTTGTAAAAATCAGTTACAAAATCAATTGATCCATAAATTCAGACACATGTTCCTGAAATTTTCGAAAATAAAATTACAATATGAAAAAGTATTTAATGCAATCAACTAATTTTAAAAAAAATACTATTATCATTGTTTGTTATTGTCAAATACTTTTTTTGTTTAAGAATTTTTTTAATAAAAGAATAACAATTTTTATTTATACTTTTTTACATAGTTTTAAAATATATAAGTTGCATCAAAAAAATAATAAATTGATATATAATTAATTCAAAAATGCATTTTTTTGCAACAAATTTATGCAAAAAAAATTGCAACCACAAACAACTATAAAGAAAAAAGAATTTTATTGATAAATATTACATGTTACAACTCTGTTTATACCTTGATTCTTTCCTCCGATTTATTTTACGTGGTTTGAGGGCATAAGCAGCATATTTCTCGAGTGTAAGACTTTAAGCAAGACATATTTGACATGTCTTTCTATGCGCCGAGGGTCGTTTGGAAACAGCCTCTCTGCCCTTTCGGGTAGGGGTAAGGCTCGTCTACATAATACCCTCCCCAGACCCCACCTGGTGGGAGTATACTGGGTAGTTGTTGTTGTTGTTGTTGTATATTTGACATGTCTTTGATCTCTTAACGAATATTCCTAGAGTTTCATGGAATTCTGATCACGCCCAACTATGCTTTATAAAAAGGACTAAGAGGACGTTGCAAATATAATTTGAGTATTTAGCCTAGAGTCGAACCCACAAGGAATTAACCTATTAATTACTCTCGGTAGACTTATAAAATTCTACGTAATCAACTTCCCAAACGTTCTGAATAACAACTTAGGATGTTTCTACTAACTAAGACTGAATGTAATTCAAATAAAATCTGACTATGAATAAGGTGTAAACAGTTAAGAGAAGGATCTAAGGTTATGATTTTCTATATTGATGGAATCCCTTCCAATTATGTTTTACATAGAATTGTCTAATTGTCTCTATCGATCACAAGCACTCTTATTACCGTAAATCTCTCCCGAGTAATCACGATAATTTACTAGACCCACTATCCCTAGTTACGATAGCTGGCTTTGTTTATTACAACTCACTTTAGAATGCACCTAAGGCTTCATTATCCCTAATCCCACCTTTAAACCCTTGGTTATTGATCCCTCACATGCTTTGGGAGTGGTATTTTTCAACAATTACCTAAATATGCATTCTCTCCCGAGTTATGCACACTATTTAGGCACAACTAATTTAGGATTCTATCAATTAACTACAACAAGAACGTAGTTGAACAAATAAAGATTAAACCAGGTAAACTATATTAATATAACAAGAAGTTGTTTCTTCAATTGGTTCCATCAAAACCCTAGACTAAATATTTAGCTACTCATACTAGTGTTCATCATAACAATAGTTGAATCATCGCAAATAGTAAAACACAAAAAGAAAGAAGGGAAGAACTTGATGTTTAATTATCCTCCTTGCCTCTTGCCTCTCCTTGCCTTGAAATAAGCTATGAAAACCTTGATAATCCTCCAATAGACGAGTTGAATCTTCTATAGGTTAAGTGGATTTACCCCCGAACTACCAAGTGTACCCATGAAATCTATTTTTTTGAAACTGCGCTAGCACGATCGCGCTAGTGACCGCACATATAGCCTCCTATTCTGCCTCGAGTTCCTAGGCTAAAGTGTTTGCGCTAGTCTGAGTCATCATTTAAGCTCTTCTTTCTCTCTTCTTCCTACGTACTCAGCTCCTAGGGGCTTCCCTTGCTTCAATTTAGCTCCATTACAGTTTTAAGTCCTCATACATGACACTTACTCCTGCAAAACATGAAATTCACAATTAGAGCCAATTTATCATCATTTAAGTATCTTATAACAGTGAAACATAGTCAAGCTGGGGCATAAATAGTCGCCAAATTACATGAATCTAGCCTATTATCAATACCCTGCACTTAAATCATTAATAGTTATCGAGAAATACACCACACTAAGAACAAATCACCAAAGTTACGCTTAGTAGTGAACAATCTTTACATCAAAAGTCGACTCTCACATGTCGTGCAATATTCATACTTACTCAAACTACTCTACACAGAAGTCAAGACTCGCCTTTCCTTCGTGAATCACATGCCCTCACATCACACAAAAGAGTAGTTCCACTAATATTAATACCAAGAACAATTAGGAACTTAGATAAAAAAAAATACACTCACTCTCAAAAAGAACATTCACATGCCACAAAGACGCACCATAGGGTTGTCCGTAGTGTACTACTCTACTATTCGAGCCCACTCAGTCTAAGATCAATTAGGACTTCACTTGGTTGTAATGTAGGATAAGAGATGGGTATGATATATTTGGATATAGTGACTAACCTCCCTAAGCACTTTTAATACAATCACATTAACCTTCAAACCATACGTATGTCAACCAGACGCTCCGCAACATTATTATTCATAACATCCCACTCCATTAGGTGCAATTGTAACAGACCACCACTTATCAACTACTACATTTACTCATTTGTTTTTTCTTTTTGTTTTTTTAAGTGGTGCTTATTTTTTTACTTTTCCAAACACTGCATTGTTCCTGTATTTATTCGGTTCCACTCAAAAACCAAACCACCACCACACACGTTTGCTTTTGCATAATTTTCAATGCCATTCAAGTGCTTATGGGAGGTAAAGGGGTTCAAACATATGTCTATTCAAACAATTGGGTACGGTTCGCAATGTGATTGCCAAAAAAACAGGCTTATAGGCTCAAGGGGTTGACTACGACGTATTACATTTAGGTGGGTCTACTTTATATGTCTGGCTCAACAAAGAAATGCATATATCACTTCTAAGACTGAATGAAACTACTATTTTGCTTTGCAAACACACGAGGCAAGTTGTAGGCATCGAATGTAAAACATATAATACAATACAACTCACACACACATGGCACATGACTGACTCCAGATTGGTTTATCAAGACACTCTCGTTGAGTATTTAAGTCAGTGAAAAACATAAAATTTAAGGCACTTTAGCAAAAATCAACCACTGAGGCTAAACATTACACTCTAGTGTCTATTGTGTTCAGGTGAATCAATGCCAAGGGTTTCTCTTTTTATTTCAGCTCGTAGCCTATCAAATGTGATGTGAATATGCAGAATTAAAAGCAATCCTATAGGCATGTTTTCTAAATGCGAATAAAACATGTAGAAAAAGCAGTCCTATAGGCATGTTTTCTACCCTTAAGCATGCATAATTACCCAACCATTTTTCACTTGCCAATCCTAAGTATTTATTACAACTTATTACAAACTAGAAATACCAAATTACAAAAGAAATAGGGAAAGAAAAATCAACAACCCTAGGAAAGCCTGATTTGACTTCCGATCTGAGATATGCAAGGAACGGTATCATTGCCAATGCCATTGATTTCAAAGCCTTTCTCAGACTTGGGTGTGTAAGAGTTTCCTAAGGTCCCCAATATGACCTCGGACAGTTCTCATATCCAAGTAACAAAACCAAAATAGAGATGAGTTGCAGAATGGAAATTCCAGCCCTCATGTGTCCAAGTTCAGAGAGAGCTCATTGGTCCTAAGGAAAGGCTCACATGAGGGGGGAGGGGGAAAAACTTAAGTCTAAGAAGAAAGTGAAAGTACATAAATAGAGTTTTAAGAGATGAGGGAATAAAGGAGAGGGAAAGGGTGATGAGAGTCATCTATTAACATTTTAGGGAGTCAATAACTTCACACAAAGGGTGCAAGGGATTGGGAATCCGTTGCAAGGAGCCTATCCTCTTAGGCATGGGTTAACTTTGGGCATGCACAACATTAGGAAGTGCTGACATGCTTGTAAATAAACCAAAACACACAACATATAAGGGAAACATGGAGGTTATGATCCTAGGAGGATCAAGTTTGGGTCATGCACAGTAATTTCCAACCAACCACAAGTATTAAACACATTGGGGTAGGGATTTAGGATTCACAGGTCATAATAGATTGATCTAGAACAGGAGAAGAAAAATTACAGCATGCTAAATAATGGTACTGGATTAAATACAAACAATAGGCAGACAAGAAAGCAAGAAATAGTAAATAAGCATGTTGTTGTTGATGCAGAAAAACTTAATTAGAACATATCCGTAAGAAATGCTAATACAGAAAATAAGCAAGTTTCCCCACAAGCTAGCTTTGGCTTTCAGCCAGCTAGGTAAGGCAGCAATATAGTAGTACCAGAGAAGAGAGAGAATTTTAGTGTAGTGTGTGTTTGAACTCAAGTGTTATGCCTTGTGTTCGTGTGTTTTGAAAGAGAAGAAGTACATGGTATTTATAGTTTTTTTAAAAGGAGTAAGAAAGAGGTAATAAGCTACAAACATGGCAACAATCATGATTCAAAATCAATTATAGAAGTGATTGCCTTTAATTAAGGGATCTCTTGCTTAATGGGCATTGGCAGGTTCAAAATAAGGAAAGAAATCAATTTATAAGCAGGCTGACATTTTCTATAAAAGAAGTAGTAAAACATAAAGTAAGCAATTGATTTTAGTATAGAAATACAGTAATTATGTAGAGAATTCAATAAGGCAAAAAATGAAAAGAAAATCAATTAACCTTAATAGGCGAGTGAAACCATAATTTCACAAAGGAAAAGTTTGAAATCAGTCACAAGTTAAAGGTCAAACAAAGAAGAAAAATTAGCATATAAATAGGGTGTATGAACACTATGCATGCGAGGCCAAGCCTATTGTCATAAGGAAATAGTATACAATAGTAGCACAAAATTCAGTAGGTAGCAAACATGATAGTCCAGTAGGTCAAGTAGTGAAGAAACATAGAATATCAAAGGCATGCGAAGATTTTCGGGTAGCAGGTGAGGAAAATCCCTTTTTAAAAATTAGGGTTCGAGCATATTCAAATTTTAGAGATGATAGAACATAAGAGTCAGAAGAATCACACAAAGGAATAAGAGATTTTGAAATAAAGAACTTCAAATCAAGTCATGCACCTAAACGAACAGTCTTAGACCTAAAACCATAGGATTTTCAACAATAGAAGAGTTTTAAAAAAGGATAAAAAAGCAAATAGGATAGAAACTCAAGCAAACAAACATTTGTCTAATAAACAGTCGTAAGAAATTAGGGCTTTTAACATGCAAACTCAAGTAGAAGAACGATATGAGAAAACATAGCAAAACATGTCAAAAAATTAGAGAAACGTGTGAAATAACTTAACAAAAACCCTAATCGGAAAAGATAAGGGGTTTTAAAGGCAGAGTTTTAAAAGAAACTTCGAAAAAACGCTTAGAAGTTCAGAGAAAACATGGATCTGAAACTGATCTAAAAGAAATCAAAAGAACCTTAGAGGTTAGGGTTTCAAAAAAACCCCAAGTGATGAGAAAGCCTTTGAAAATCATCGATCTAAGCAGGAGAGTCAAAACTCTTACTTGACTAGCCATGGCTGGCAGGTGAAAGATCAAAGATGACCGAAGAACAACCGTGGACCGAATAGAACAGGGTTTGGACCAAGCTCTTTCAAGATCTAGCCTTGAGACCATAAGAATCAAATACGTAGAAGTCATGAGAGGTTGATATAGGTCTCCGATGACCTTGGAAGCCATAGATTTAGGAGGTATTAGGGTTGTAGTTTGATGGCGGCTGCTAGGATTAGTGAGGGGTTACAGAGAGAGTTGAGAGGGAAAGGTATTCAAAGGCGGCATTTGGTGTGAAATGGGGTGGGGGTAAGGGTCGTTTGAGGTTAAAATGGAAAGGGCCAATATTGGTCGTTGATCTAAATTATCAACGGCCAGAATTGAAAGGGTTAGATGGGGGATCCGGGTTGGATTATTTGAATGGGTTGTGGGTCAGCTTGAATGGATATTGGGTCATGGTGATTGGGCTTCAAATTGGGGTTTCAATTCAGGCCATAATTGAAATATAATTGGGCTAGATTTTAAATAGCCAATTTTCTCCTTTTTATTTTATAAACAAATAGTAAATTAAGTCCTGAAAATATATTAAAGGTACTAAGATGATTTGTAATATAAAATTATCAATTTAAAAATATTGGACTTAATTTTCGTTAAAACGCAATTAAATCTAAAATAGCTAATATTGCAATTATATACAATTTAACTTTAAAAATTCTAAATAAGTTTGTAAAAAAATATGAAAAATATTATCTTGACTATATTTTTGAAATATGAGAATCCAATAAACGAATCATGAAGATTGATAACTTAGGGAATTATTATTTGGGGTTTTATGAAATAAAATAGGGGGAATAAATTGGTTAAAAATCCTTTAACAATTAAAAAATAATAATAAAACATTGGGATATGCTATTTTAAAAGTATTTTGCATATAAAAGTATATAGAAAAAATTGAATATCAACAAACACCACAACAAAATGATATTGCAGAACGTATGAATAAATGCTTTATGATAGGGCAGGAAACATGCTTTCACACTCATGTGTTAGCAAAGTTTTTTGGGCTGAAGCAATCAATATAGCTTGTTATATAGTCAATAGGTCTCCATACACAACTATTGAGTTCAAAACTACTTGGGAGGTATGGTCTGGTTCGCCCGCTGATTATTCAAATTTAAGGATATTTAGTTGTCCAGCTTACGCTCATGTGAGGGATGGAAAACTTGAGTCGAGAGCAAAGAAGTGCATATTTCTAGGGTATGAAACTGGAGTGAACGATTATACGTTGTGGTACACAGATCAAAAGACTCCAGGGCTAATTATCACAAGGGATGTAACATTTTATGAATCTACCTCACTGGACAACCAGAGGGAGAAGGCAATAGCAGAAACAGATTTTGGTGTCAGTAACCATATAGAGCTAGAAATTGAATCTCCACTAGCTCAGCCTAGTAGTTCTAAAGTATAGAAATGAAGGAGATGAAAAATATTGATCATGACGATAATATAGATGCACTTGCACAACAACAATCATATAACATTGCAACAGGCAGAGAAAAGAGAGTGATCAACCTACCGCAAAGGTTTGCAAATGTAGTTGATAGGAATCTTCTTGGATATACGAATCCAGTGAGATTTTCTTTGGCAGTTGCAGAGATCTTTGATGCGTTTGAGTGTTATAGCTATTCCGGGCACATAACCAAATTGACGGATTAGTGTTATGGCTGAAGAGATTGAGTCTCTTAACAAGTTTAGGCATTGCCTAGACTTGATTGATGTGTGCAACAATCAAGCGAGGGTTGAGGGAGGTAGAGAGACGTTGTTCCTATTGATGAAGAGAATTCAAGCCAAGGGGAAGATTGATTATTTGTGGCTTGAATTATTTTCTTGTATTTTTAGGAAACCTATAGTCCTTATAGGTTTAGGAAACCAATTATCCTAATAGATTTGGGAAAGGAAAACATACAGTCCTTATTGGGAAACCTTTCTTTTATATATTTGGGACCTTTTGTGATTTATATAGCTGTAGTTCGGAATTCTATAGATTGTACTGCACTTTTTTTCTCATTCATACTGAAAAACTCTCTTTGCTTTTGCCTCGAGGATTAGGCTTAGTCAAATCTCATTAAATTCTTGTGTTGATTTTTCTTCTCCATTTTCTTTGTGTGTGATTATGTGCTAGTTACCCATAATATTCCGCTAACAGTGACGATTAAGGTCGCCAAGAAAGTAAATAAATATATGTAAGCTAGGTCTTTCGTCCAACCAGCCACCTATTAATGACGACTTAACGTCGCAAGAGAAAGTTGTCTTGAAAATTTATATATATATATATATATATATAGAATGTCTTCTAGATTGATTCAATGGATCACTTCACCTTTCTACGGATTAAAAGTGAGGGGAAACGGGTGCAAGTGCATACTATTTTGAGGCTAATTCGCACTCAGTAATATAAAATTTGGAACTCACACACTTACTAACTCGATACGCCAAAAAAAGAATAATCAAACTGTATACGTTAAGAGACAAAAGGATGAAGGGTGAGGTGGGGGGATGTTCTTGTAGTACATCTGTACATGGCGGGCAATGGAACATGAATTATAGTGAAATTAAAGGAAAACAATAGTATGCCATCACACATGAATAGAACTGCAATTGAAATTAATAGTAGTGAATAATGATAGATAGGTTTCTCGTAGTCATCATCATATTTGTTTTCCAGGGAGGAAGCAGGGTTTTCAGTCAAATCATTCAAAGTATAAAAAATGTAAATACGTGCAGAAGTTAAGAGGAATCAACATTTAATTTATGTGCATGAAAAGAAAAATTTAACCTTATATATACATTATAATTTTCGACAAAAAGCGTTCAGCTGAACCCCTTCTGCCTACTTAGCTCCACCCTGCTTGTTTGTATCTTTATTCACATCCTTTTAGACGAAGTTCCCCCTGATTTTACAGAAGAATTAGCCAACACAGCTTTCTTACTTTGGCACATAGCACATGACATTCTTTGGCCAAACAAAACCAGAATGGATGTACATGTAACTATTGACCCATCAATCCATTTTGGACTGTTTTCATTTGTGACTTTTCAATTCACTATGGAAAGTTTTGCCCAATTTGGTCCACCTAAAAAAGGGCAGAACAATACAAGTGTGAGAAATTGAGTCTTCTCCCCTACTTACACTTCTACATGTTTTCTCAACATTGCCAAAATATTATTGATAGGATAGTACCAAAGGACTTTCAATTCAGTTTTTTGATCAGTAATAAGGTAGTATACTAGGTCTCCATCTGTTTACTATCACGTATATTGAAATTAAATTGGTTACCTTTTTTATTTTAGTGTTATATATATATATATATATAATGGAATATATAACACAGCGGAAGCAATTATAGAATCTTATTCACGTGTGAATTAAACAATTAGCATATACGGAGATTATACGAGTTACCTCTTGAAACGTGAACAAAGCAAATCGATATCTTTTTCCAGTTCCAGAATTACAAGACCTCAGCAACCTTCCATAGTCTTCTACTGTATTACCCAAATAAAAAACAGAAAATATAAAACTTTGGGTGCGCAAAATTCAAGAAAGAAAAACGTGTATTTTTTCTATAGAAAAAACGACTAGCTATATACCATGTATATATAGCTGCGTTTTTTAGGTCAAAACACTTTTCCAAAACTTGTTACGTTTTCTTCTTCCACTAATAAAAGGTTTTCTTTATTTCTTATTCTTCAGGCACAGTATGGACCACATAATTTAATTCGAATTTTGAAATTAATTTCTACCATAATAAATTACGAATTATTCCACTAAAAATTCGTAATTGCGCTCCTTAGTTCAATTTCGAAATTACTCCATAAACCTTATTTAACTCTCCATGCTAAGATTCAGATACTAACCAATCAAATTAAATTACTGATAATTTAATTGATTGATTACTTTCTTTAAACTTTCACTTAACTTATTTCATGTGTCGGATACAAAATCAACTGGCCGAGTTTACACATGAAAATTTATAAGGTTTCAAAAAGGAGTATCATCAATCTCAAAAAACCGAGACATGGATTCTATTAACTAATTATTACTTTACCAATGTACATCATAATTGTCCAACTTACCAGGCTTATTGATCCACGAAAGAATCTCGCCTTTTAATAAATTAAAACAATAAATGATAAACACAACTAATAATAACTAATATCACGATTAAGAGTATAAGTACATTGAATGGACTAGACAAATTATTTTATTAAGTTAGTTTAAAATATTTATCTCTACTTGATCCGCTCAATACATACAAAATGTACTAGCACAAGAAGTTGGAGTTAGAGCACTCACATAATCAAGATAAATTATATTTAATCTTGTGCTACAATCATTCCGATGACTTATTCAATTGTATCATTAGATTGTGAACATAAATTTTATCACTTATAAGAATCGATGATTTAATCTTTCGTGTATAAATTAAGCTCTATACACTAAACCATCTACTATATAAGTAATGGATACAAAAACAAATACATGATCTATCTAAAATAAAATTTTATAAAATTAAATAAATAAGTAAACAATTTTTCCATAAAAAATACTATAAAAATACACATAATTTTTAGTATATGCTAACAATATCGGTGTGCATCTTTTTGCAGTACTGATCCTCCCAACACGGTAATATTGGAAACGGTGCAAATTTGATGTATCTTGGTACTTTTCTGATCAATGATGACTTTAATAGTTCACTGAAAATTATGTGAATGACCATGACAACTCTTTAAGATCTTCTCCAATCTGATTAGATATGTCCCTAAGTAGTGAGTGCATTCGCCCCTCTGGGGTGGGGGGGGGGGGGTTGTTAATATGCTACTGCAGAAGCTCTTGAAGTTTTTAGTACGTACCTGACACTATAACATGATCATAATGCACCAATAACTACGTTGGTGAAATAGTTTAATTATGGTACATAAATAGCAGCAAATGAGTAATTTCTTCAGTTTCTCTTTGTGAATGAATGAACTAGTCATTAAAGGAAGTGGGAAATGAGGGATATGGAGGCCTATGTTACTACCCCCGTACTAATATCTGAAGAGTCTGCTAATTAGTCTATTATTTCTGATATTAGCGCAAAGAGGCAGTTTTCGATAAATTTGTTGGGTTCTTTAAATTTGAGAGAGTAAAAATTCTCGAAAAGTAATGATATTCAAGAAACTTTAAATAATATTAGTGTCCATATTATCTACCGATTAACTTATTTTCTATCTGTATTAAATATGGAAAGATAGAAAATTTTATTCGTTTTTGTATTAAACGTTTCCGGTCACTGCTTATTTCTCTGCAGTCAGTGGCAGATGAAGTACACAATAATTTGTGTATAATTTTTCCATTTGTTGCATAGTCATGTACTCCCATTCATACTGCTCGCGTGCTATCAATGAGTCATATTTTTTCATGACCTATCAAACTTCAAACAGCTTCAATTGATGAGTAGTTGGTGCATGGTACATACTAGTAATGTACCTTGCCTAAATAAGCTTTTAATTTCGTAAGTTTTAATGAACTTGAGAAGCTCTTAATTACCATAACATATCAAGCCTGGTTATTGGATTTTAGCAAGATTTGATACGTAAATGTTGCTGCTGGGCCAAGGCTAAGATGCCATTAAACCTTGGGCCAGATCCACTTTAACAGTGCTAAGAACACAGATTTTGGGCCATTATTTGATTGTTCTAGTTAGCCACTCCAAGGTCCGGGGGTTTGGGGGACAGTTTCGGTACATGAAGCATCTGGTATTCACATAGGGTCCGGGGAAGGGTCACATCCTGATAGGTGTGATATAGTCTTAGCTAGAACACGTGATCTATCATGCATAGACAACTTTACCGTAGCTCCAAGGCTGCCATCAAAGTATTGCAGGTTGACCACTCCAAGCATAAGAAACACAAAGTACAGCAGGCTGTCAATTGAAGTGCCAGAAAGCAACTCTAGTCTTCTCCTTTTAGATCGTTCCATTGTATATTCATGCATGCAAAGATTTTCCGAACAGATATCAGGGGGCAGTTGGACTATAGTCACACTACCCAACAAAAAAGAAAAAAGAAAAAAACTGAAACTACTTATTAAAGAACCAATTGGTAATTAACTACTGAAAAGTGAAAACTCTATTCCTATTATTCTGAGGCATATGCAAATATGTAATAGTCTAGCAGATTGGTGAGTAAATGAAGTGGCTTTTGGTCAATAGTCTATGTAGCACAACATATGTTAGTGAACAGAAAAAGCCTGGCCTTCAATCTCCACCATTTTTTCCAGATGATAGGATGGAAGCATGCCTCAGGTACTCCAGCAATAACCTAGAAAGGTTTCCATTTTTTTTCTTTCATGCGACCGGCCCTACTTTGTACCGAAGAGTTCTTTTCATGCTATACACCACGTTGAAAAAGACGAACCTCATATACAGTGGAAACCGGAACCAAAATGTAGTATTTTTAGACTAAAATTACATAAATAAGTATAAAAAAAAATTACCAAAGTAAATATAAAGCCACAAAAAGTGGCACTATACAGTAACGGTAACTGTGCCGTTACTATATAGCGCCAGCTTTTGTGGCGTTATACAGTATTTTTTCTGAAAAATCTGGGTATAGCACCACAAAAAGTGACATTATATACACACTTTTCTGACACAATGTATAGCGCCACTTTTATTGGCGCTATACCTCCAATTAAAAAATATCCCGTCTTCTTTTCCACCATTATTTTACTTGTTGGTCCCCCCATTTTTGCTCTCACAAAACTGTGAGAAATCTGCCCACAAATTTAAAAAAATTTGGGTCCCCCCGACACATAAAGCTTGAAGAACATAGGTCCTACATTCGACTAGAGCTTCGTGTGATTGTTGATTCGCGTTTCCGGAGTCAAAATTTCGATCTACTTACTTTTCGAAAATTCTAAATCGAGATATGTCGCTTTATTTTAAGTTGAAACTTCAATAATAATGCATATTACTTGATTTGTACGTGGTATATTTCAGTTTGTGTTTTTTTCTCGAAACTAGCATGTTAAATTTATCCGGATTTAATTTCAGTGTTGTATATAAAAATATAAATCTGTAAAATAAATTTGTTTGTTAATATTCTTATTTATATATATGTGTTTTCATACCTTTTTGTGTTTTATTTGTAATTAACTTTATTTGTTATTTATGTTTAGTTTAGATTATTTTTTAGCGTAGTAAAATGTAGACCTATTTTGCGTAGTAAAACGTAGACCCTTTTGGCGTAGTAAAATATAGAGCCTTATAGCGTAGTAATGTGTAATATTTTAGGTTAGAATTCCTTTTGTTTAAGTATGTTATACTGGGCATTTCGATCCTCAAAAATATCGAGCCCGGAACCCATGGGTAAGTAACTTGTACAATTAAGCTATTAAAAAATATGGATTTCAATCATAAAAAAATACATAATTTTTAATCATAGTTTTGTGCCACCGGGGCTAAAAATAAGCGAGCCCAGAACCCATGGGTAAGTAACTTGCACAATTAAGTTATTAAAAAATATGAATTTCAATCATAAAAAAATACATAATTTTTAATCATAGTTTGGTGCTACCGGACCTCAAAAATAAGCGAGCCCGAAACCCATAGGTAAGTAACTTGCACAATTAAGTTATTAAAAAATATGAATTTCAATCATAAAAAAACACATAATTTTTAATCATAGTTTGGTGCCACCGGGCCTCAACAAATATCGAGGCCGGAACTTATGGGTAAGTAACTTGCACAATTAAGTTATTAAAAAATATGAATTTCAATCATTAAAAAAATACCTAGTTTTTAATCATAGTTTGTGCCACTGGGCCTCAAAAACAAGCGAGCCCGGAACCCATGGGTAAGTAACTTGAACAATTAAGTTATTAAAAAATATGAATTTTAATCATAAAAAAATACATAATTTTAAATCATTATTAATCATAATTTGTACAATTAAGTTATTAAAAATTATGATTTTACAGTTGACGACATGGATGCGCCTATACATCCCGGCCCTCGGACGTCGGATCTATTAGTCCTACAGTCCCATCATAGATCCGAGTATATATGGGAGGGACAGTTGCTTACGCAGACTTTCCGGGCTAGGAGAGTGGATCTACTATGGGAGTTTTTGAGTCGTCAACGTGTTCTACATCCGCGCGTGGTCCATTACTTGGAGGAGATGGGATTCTATGCGATTTTTAGGATTGGCCGGATACAGCTCGACTATGCTTTGATCACGGCCTTGATTGAGCGGCGGCGACCGGAGACACACACTTTCCATCTGCCCATTAGCGAGGCCACCATTACACTATGACGTAGAGATTTTATATGGCATGTCCGCTGATGGCTTGCCTGTGTTACTGCCTGCGACCATGCAATATTTTCCGCAGGAGGCATATTAGGATATACTGCAGATGCTCACTGGTTTCATACCGGAGGACCAGGAGGTAACTTCTGGGGTCAGTCGTATACAGTTAGTCCCCATTAGAGACCGCCTCGTACGGATCCACGATACGATCACCGACGAGTCAGTGGAGGTGGATGTGCAGCGATGTACGAGGTTGTTCCCTCTCTTTCTACCTAGTTATAGTTAATCTTACAATATACATCAACATTCTATTTTAGGTTTGGGTCTGGGAGCGATTTCTGCAACTTTGGCCACCACCACAGCTACCGGCTAATGTGAGATTCCATAGCTCCCTCTTGCTTGTAGGTGGGTTATGCGCCGTAGACTTTCACGAGAGTATGATGCCCATCATAATCTCCCCCGCATCAGGGATGTCTTGGATTTGCTGGAGGACGCACAGGTGAATATCTAACTAAACGTATCGGTTATTGTTTAACTTAGTGTTGCGCATACTAACGGTTTGTATTGTTATTTGATAGTTTATCTGGACGTCGTACAACGAGGGGGTAATAGGTACCCTGCCAGCGTATTGCACGTTCGTCCGACATATTTGGAGGGCTTATGTCCCTCTCACATGCCTCGATATTGTCGAGCATCATCCCTCAAAGCGGGTTTTTCGTCAGTTTGCCCTGCTGCAGCCTATACCGACTCCGCCTGCATGGAATCCTTTACACTATAAGAGGGATGATCAGTCCAGGGTGGACGACACATTTACTAACTGGCTTAATGCTTAGTTGGCTATTTGGGACATGGGAGGGGACTTGACCCCACCTCCGCAGCACTTTCCTTTAGAGGGTTATATGGCATGGTACCGCACTATTTCCCGACTTCTTATCGGGAACCCTGTTCATCAGGCAGAAGGTCGGTACGTCTCATACGCAGGGAGACACGAGGCTCTGGTATGTTTTTTGTTATAACTAATTATATACCTTTAATTTCGTCCCAAATACATAGTTTGCATTCTTTACTTTTGTGCATGTGATTGGATTGCATACCGTATATCGTATGGGGCAGCAGATGCAGAGTTATGTCCATGATCCTGTGGTCATGCAGGAGTATGTCGTCGATTCATGGATGTGGCTGCTCAAACACTACAGCGAGCCCGATCAGATCAGCGTTTGGCACACGAGGCTGATTATATTTACCCAGCCACGTACCAGCGAGGTCATGGTATCCCATGATGTGGTGGTGCCCGACGTCCTGGTGGTGACCGACGAGCTACTGGTGCTGGGACGACGTGGTCGTGGGCGGGGAGGAGGTGGTATTCAGTAGGGGCGATGAGGCTCGTGCTGATAATGTTGCAGGAGATATGGAAGGTGGCATGCATGAGACTGACATGCCGTCTTACAGCCTTGGAATTTTCGACACTCCAGTGCCATCACAGGTGACCCCATCGGGTCAATTATTGATCACAGGCTCGGATTTTAAAGGAGCGGATTGGGGTAGATATTTCCCTGGCCCGTCTACCACTTATGAGGATCGACTGACCCGAGATTTATTTAGTGGGCGCCGACTGAGTTATGGCACCTCATCACATGCGCGGGTATGACTTTATTAGTATTGAATTTGAATTTGTTTTAACTATAACTTATTTATTTTGTTTAATTTTATTAATTTCCTTTTTTCAGGCTTCATGTGATGCTGCGACAGATGACTACATTCAGGATCCAGACACGATTATGGTAAGATAATATAAATTGCTGTGAATTGTTATGTAGTTTTCTAAACTAAGTTTTATATTATTATGTAAGCTTCTACTGGACCTGACAGCACCACCGATAAATGACATCCTGGGCCGCATCCGATTATAAGAAGACAACTTGATTGATGATCTTGATAGTGTACCCGGGGGGGACGGAATGCTCCTTAGGCCGACGACTACATTGAGACATACCACATGCGGGACACATTGAGTCGGCCTTCCTTTTTTTTAGTTGGTGTAAATAATACTTTTGTATACATTAATAAAATATTTAATCAAATATGTCCATTACTTTTTTTAGTTTTCCATTCGTTTTATTATTTCGTATAACAACATAAGCACTTAAATTTATCTTTCACTTCAATTAAAATAAAATAAAATTTAGTACATCAAAGAAGGAAAACATTATTATAGCACAAACAAAAACTTAACAGGCCAACATATTAAAAATACATGAAATATGAAAAAATATACTAAACACATACATGCTAATGTTTAGTCCCGGTTGCCATTTATTCACCGCTCCAACCACTTAAATCGTTCATTCATTTGTTCTTTTTTTTCTTCCATTTCTTTTAATTTCGCCTTCACCTCCGCAAGTTCCCGTTTATATTTTTTTTCGTTCCTTTTGTGCTTCAATTTTCTATTCTGCTCTCCATTTTTATCTTCTACCTCCTTCAGTTTCTCTCTCATTTCTATAATAATTCTATTGCTTTCTTTTTCTACTCCCAGTTGGCTTAACCACATATTATGAAGACACTACAGTTGTTCTCTGTAGCAATCCTGATAACATGGTTCATCAACCCATTCATCAAATTCACACATCGGTTCGCCAGGAACCTTGTAGTACTGGTTCATACAGTACCAGTAGCGGCATCCAACTTCACGACCTTCCCACCAAGTTTTTATCAAGCATGCTTTTCCACAATAGCACATTGGTGGACGAAGAAGTTGAGCCATTTGTGAAATATTTGCTTTTAGTAACAAAAACATTTCTTTTACTGAAATATATGCTTTTAGTAAATTTTGAGCACACAAAATGACTACAATGAGCCTGTTATTTATAGGCGAGACAACACAGACATAACATCATATTTAATGGCGCTATTTTTTGCGTATAAAATATTACGATGTTGACGGGACAACTTTACGTCAGATGGTAAGCATTTTCAGTTCGACAAGACAACACGGACATAGCGTCATATTAAATGGCGGTATATTTTGCATATTAAATATCACGATGTTGACGGGAAAACTTTACGTCAGATGGTAAGCTTTTTCAGTTCGACAAGACAACACAGACATAGCATCATATTTAATGGCTATTAAATATCACGATGTTGACGGGACAACTTTACGTCAGATGGTAAGCTTTTTCAGTTCGACAAGACAACACAGACATAGCGTCATATTTAATGGCGCTATATTTTGCGTATCAAAAATCACGATGTTGACGGGACAACATTACGTCAGATGGTAAGCTTTTTCAGTTCGACAAGACAACACACACAAAATAAATATATAGACAATTATATTAAATTATTATTTAAATAGGTAAAATGGGAAAGTACAAGTCATAATTAACAAACAAGGAATTTTTATTTCATAAATCTTGCAACATATACATAAAACATAATTACTACAACATTAACTCATGGATAGCTAGGTACTATAGAAGAACACCCGCCCCGAGCTTGATTATTGTTGCCACCCAAAGGAAATTTTCTACGGTCGTATCCTGTTTGCGAGCATATACCACATTTGCGCGGATATACGGTATCACTAACATCCATTTGGTTCCGTATACGCATTCTCTTCTGCACCTGTCTTTTTCGCAAATAAGACTTGTTACACACCATTTTAAATCGTTCTGGAGGCCACTATATGTGTTTAGGTACTTGAAAACACTATATTATTGATCAATATAGTTGGTCTCCGCATAACCAACACGTTGAAAACACTTGATGGCATGTGAGCAAGGCATGTGGTAGATTGACCATTCCCTACAAAAGCATAACTTGTAGATTCATTTACAGTATGAACATTATTACCCCGATTATTATGGATAACGGTGCGAACTTCAATAATACCTCTTTCGTTATCATATTGCAAAAAGGAATGCCAATGTGCTCGCCATCTGTATTTCACAAGTCTCCGCATAAACACTGGAAATTCAACACCCCTTTCCATCAATTTTGTTGCAGCTGTAGACCGTTGAACAAACCTCTCCACCATCTGCTTGAATGACATCCGCACCATGGCTGTGACGGGCTATCCTCTTGCCGACTTCATAACCCGTTGAAGGACTCTTGCACGTTTGTAGTAAGAATTCCCCACCGTCTACCACCATATGCATGCAACGTCCACTTTTCAGGGTCATGTCGCATTAACCAATGATAGGTTGTCTCGTCTTCTCGCCTGACAGAATCCATATGCCTCCGGAATTTATGTTGTTGTTGGTATGTTGCTGCCATCCACATCAAATTATATAGATCCTTTTTTTATGTGCCCTCTGGAAATTGGCCTTCAAGTGCCTCACACAGTAACGATGGTATGTATAAGGTTCTTGCCATGCAGGCAAGTTCTCCACAGAACTTAATATACCACCATGCTGATCAGATATTAGACAAATATCTGAACGCTGTTTGACAACGTGCTCTTTCAGGTGGTTCAAAAACATCGTCCACGTCTCTGTGCTTTCATTGGCACAAATAGCAAAAGCTAAGGGAAATATATGTCCATGAGCATCCATTGCCACGGCTATCAATAGCTTGATATCGTACTTTCCATAAACATAAGTTCCGCCTATGGATATTACGGGCCGGCAATACGGAAAACCATCAATTGCTGGCTTAAACGCCCAGAACATGTAATTGAATATATATTCTGGTTTACCCGAACTCCGCTCAAACTTCCATTCAACAACCGTCCCGAGGTTAAACTACTGCAGTGCAGCCATGTACCTAGGAAGATCTGCAAATGACTTATCCCAGTTACCATTGACTATTTCAAACACTCTTTTCCGCCCGAGATATGCCTTTCTTTTAGTAATCGTATGGCCATATTCCTGGTGGACTGCTGTAATGCACTCTTCGATTTTATACCTTATGGACGCTTCAATGTGCGGAATAAGTACAAGAGATATCAAGTCAATATCCAAGTTGAAGTGATTCCTGTTGTATGTGTCCATTTCGCATGTGTGGGTGAGAATGTATTTACCCACTTTCCATATACCTGTCTTCTTCTTGGTCGAACGCAACATCCAATCACATAGCCAAAACCACATGCGACAAACAACCTTGTATACCATCGGACTTGACTCTGATACCTGCATCTCACGACACTCTTTTACGTTGTGCATTTTACAAGCCTTGCTTATGCGCGCTTTATCAGGAAAAAGCATCCCCTTTGCAAGCACCGTTGGTCTAGACTCATCCCACATTGTTGTCCGTATTTCATCAAAATCCCTGTGAGAGCTTCCACATCCGGCACAATTGGCAAGTTATCAATGTAAGGAATCTCCCTTGAATGAAACGGCACTTCGAACTCGTACACTCTTCATCTAGGGGGAGTCTCTCTTCAAATCGGGTCCTTCATCCTCATCATGTTCATAGCCATCCTCACGAGCAAAGGGTGTCTCATCTCCCGATTCATCGGTATTGTTATCATATTCACTGTTCTCTTCCTCACTCTGTGCATCTGCCAGATCCCGATGTAATACATCATTTTCGGAAAATTGAGTGAGTACGGGTGGTTCAACTTGCTCGTTTTCACTGCACAACAAACAAAAATATAAGCTACTTAACAAAAAAAATGCTTTCCATATGGTTATATTAATTCACTTACAAGTCGTAATGTGATGACATTCCATGATGGACGTTTTCAATTGGGTGATGACTACCGGATGGGCCACTTATAAAATTCATATCCGGCTGGTACCCCCTATTAAATAAATAAGCGTTAATACAAATTCAATACTCCAAAAATATACATAATTAAAACAAATGAAAATTGAAATTTACCACTCTTCTTGTGAATTATGAAAAGCATGGCATAAATTATTTTCTAGATGCTCATTCGCCGACGGTGATAAATTTAAATCAAGGAGAACTCTTTCATCCAGAACATGTCTGCCAAAAACTAATCCAGAATAACCACCCGATGATTGGGGGTTATCTCTACTACGCACAACCTCGTTTTTTGGAACGTTTTCGACCTTCACGTACATCTCCAACATTGTGATTACAAGAAATTCCCGACATTCGTCCTGAGTTCTCAGGAAATCACTCAAAGTGTCATCATCGTCGATGTTAAACTCCGAGTAAAAAGCAACCCCTTGCGGCGTAGCGGAATACAGATATCTTCCGGTTACTTTAAGTATCACTGAACGTTTTCTCACACTCATCTTTTTGCATAACAGCGATATCAATGTGTCGTACTCCATTGTAAGTGGCAATTTAACATGACACTTAGCAGGTAAACTGTAGCTCACGGAGTTATTCTCCATCACAACCTCATCCCTCCCCCCTCCCCCCCCCCCCCCCAATATAATGATACTCTTACTCTACGCTCTTCAGACATAATGAAAAAATGCTGGAGAATTTAACAACAATAGAAACCAACAAGAGTAAAAAAAAGATCAAATGAAGATATGCGGATCTAACTTGTTTATATAGGAAATGACTAGTCGGAAAGTCTTTTTTTGTATATAGCGCCAGAAAAGTTGACTTTATACGCTTTTGAATTATATAACCCAAAAATTATTGGTGGGGCACAGAAAAAAGGATATATAGCGCCACTTATTGTGGCACTATACCGTTTTAGAAAAAGTGGCGCTATACAGTAACGGCTCAGTTACCGTCACTGTATAGCGCCACTTTTAGTGACGTTATATATACTTTGGTATCTTTTTTTTTTTTTACACTTATGTAATTTTAGTCCAAAAATACCACATTTTGATTTCCCATTCTATACAGTGCAACTCTTTTTGTACCTCAAAAAGGAGGGTCGTCCTTGCGATGCTACGAACGACTCTTTTACTGCTAATGTTCATCCTACTGTACTTGTAAAGCAAGCTTTAACGCATATAAACCCTCCTGTAACTAATTAAATCTCTCCTCTCTATGCTGGGTAGTCCATTATTAGACGGGGAACCATATTTTGGCACCTCAATCCTTATATGTATGTTATGAACTTGAGATATTAATGTAATATTACAATGCACAAGGAAAACAATGATGGAAAAAAACTAAGAACCATCCCAATCCAATTTAAAAAAGAGTCAGTTTTCTGATTGTCTCATCTTTAAGCTTTATCAACAAACTAAACTTTGTTGCATTTCACTCTGTTCGAAATTCACACGACATAGACACGAATCTTACCAATTGAATAATTAAAGAGCAAGAGGAGTATTTATCAAAAGGACAAAACAAATAGAGCTTAGGAACAAAGCCTTAAGATCTTCACATAAAAACTAACTTCTTGGTCTTATCTTCGTTTCTACTAGCTAAATTCATTACAACAATCTCAAGTTGGGGTCGGCTATATGAATCTGCATTGTCCATTTTGCCCATTTAAGTATGCGTACTAACTAAATCCATTATTCTAGATAAATAATCCAAACATACATTATACAGCCAACTCGAAGCAGGGGCATATTATAAAATTGAACTTAGCAAAGAAGACATACCGGAAGGAAATCCCAAAGAAGTAGAAGAAACATAATAATGTACATTATTATCAAGACCAAGGACACCTCCTTCAGTTCATGACCAACTTGCCATTGCTGCACGTTTCGCTCCTAAAAGAAAACAAAGTGAAGATCAATATGAAGAGATGAAAGCACAACTGAAACACCATACTATACTCTTTCTATCAGTTTCTTAATTGAGCTCATTAGGAAAGTAAACTCAAACATTGAACTTTTATGTCTTTTTGCTGCTAGTCCAACTAATACGCAGAAAAGTTCAAGTTCTAACTACTAAAAAGCAATAACTAACATAAGAAAGATAAATACGTTTATTTAGAAATGAAAACAAATCGCTTAGGGATTTGGGGGACTACATCAAAATTTCTTTAGCAATACCATCAAGAGGAAAAAGTATCATTGACTGAAGAATAGAATTTGCATCACTGACCTGTATAACTATTCAGAATTTTAAGCCTTTGATGTTTGGATTATATCTTTGGCTTGAAACTTAAATGATCTTCTATAATATTAATGAGAAACTAAACGCTAAAATTCAAATTCTTAGTTGTGTTTTTATACTGGAACAATATAAGTACAATATAATCAGTAACTACACAAAAATGACATAACAACTAGAGCCTTGAGAGTGTGATACTAAGCCATTACAGCACTTGGATTTTGTTATCTATTATATGAAGCATATACTGTTTTAGTTTTCACTAAAGGTCTCAATGGGGCTGGGTTGGACCGGAACCGGACCGGCGCAGACCGAATTAGACCGGAACCGGCCCGGCCCGGTATAGGGGGCTGGGCTGGGCTGAGTAGGAGGGTAGGCCGGGAACGGATGGGTAGGATTTGGGTACCGATTAACCGGGCCCGGGTAACCCGGTTGGCACTGTTCATGCCCATACCGGTTAACCCGGACCGGCCCGGACCGGTTATAACTAATTTTTTTTTTTTAGTTTTTCAGATTCTGACGCGTTGGGGCCCACATATGAACGTTACCAACGTTCATTTATGATTTGAACCGTTTGGGCCAACGGCTATTTGGCTGCTTGGCCCTTTTTTTTAATTATTTTCTCCTTTTTTTTTATTTTACAAATACAACCTTCCAAAAATGATTTAACAAAAACGATTGCTTTGATTTGTCTACCTTTTTCTTTTGTTTCTTCATCGTATCTTATTATGTATATTCAAAGGATTTACAATCCTTTACTTAAAGGTATCACTAGAAGTACTTGTAGAGCAGATATATTTAGACTTCATGGACAATATCAAACATACATACGTTATTTGTTTAGACACCTTCCTTCTAGAGTATGTCTAACTTCTGATATTGGCCATGCTGTTAATGGAAATTATTATTTGACAATTACATGCCATTGGATAGATGATAATACTTGTATGCAAAAACGTATTATCGCTTTTAAATATGATGAAGATCAGAGTCATACTGCTACGTTTATAAGTAGTACTATTGTTGTTGTTAAATTTTATAATCTAAACCAAAAAATTTTGTGTATGTCTTTTGATAATGCTTCAAACAATAATGTCGCAATTTCAATTTTAAAATTGCATTTGCAACCACCTCTTGATGATATTTTTCATGTTAGGTGTGTATGTCATGTTTATAATGTAATTGTTAAAAGTGGCCTTGATTTATTTTCAGTTGAGATTACTCATGTTAGAAGAACAGTTGGTGTTATTCAAGGAAATAATAGACAATCTAGAATAAAAGAATTTAAGACTAAGTGTATCTAGTATAACCTTAAACCTAGATTCATGCCAGACGAAATTGTTACTAGATGGAATTATACATATATATTTTTAAAATGTTGCTACAAATATAGATTTCCAATAACTGAAGTTGCTAATGCACATTGTACTGATCCTAGGCGTATGTTAACAAGTGATACTTGGGAGGTCATTAATGATGTTGTTAAATTTATATATAAATTTTATACTGCTACTGTTGTGTTTTCTGGCGCATATTACCTCATTGTTACTATGGCTTTAGTACATATAGCTGAAATTTCTTTTCTACTATCTGAATTTAAGAAGAAAGAAAAATATAAGGATGTTGAAAAAATGCAAGCAAAATTCAAAAAATATTTCTTTCAAATTCCTCCAACAACAACAACAACCCAGTATAATCCCACTTAGTGGGGTCTGGGGAGAGTAGTATGTACGCAGACCTTACCCCTACCCTTGGGTAGAGAGGCTGTTTCCAAATAGACCCCCGTCATCCTTCCCTCCAAGAACTTCCCACCTTACTCTTGGGGAGACTCGAACTCACAACCTCTCGGTTGGAAATGGGGGTTGCTTACCATCAGAGCAACCCCTCTTGTCTAATTCCTCCGATTTACTTTATTGGTGCAGTTGTAAATCCTTCTATTAAAATGTTGATTGTCACCAATTAATGAATTCTTTATATACTTATATGGAGATTAGAGAAACTGAAACCCCAAATTTATATGTTTCTATGAACAAGCTAAATGAATATTTACAACTATATAATTATTATGCAAATGAATGTGATAATGCTGCTCGTGCTTCTGGCAATGTTAATCCCGCTATGCAATGTAGCAGTTCTGCTACTGTGGATGATGAAGAAGATTGATAGTTTTAATATTTTTTTTACGTTTTCTAACACTTAAACCAGTAGCAGGAATATTGATGAACTTCAATTCTACTTGCAGAAGCAAAAGGAGCCTCGCACAAAGGAATTTTCACCGTTGGGATGGTGGCATGAAAATGGAAAGCAATTTCCTGTTCTTTTCGCTATGGCTCGGGACGTGCTGAATGTGCCAATTTCTACTGTTGCATCGGAGAGTGCATTTAGCCAAGCAAGACAACAACTTGGAGACACTCGCCACTCATTGGGAAGCAATGCTTTGGAAGTTTTAGTATGTTTCAGAGATTGGATTAGATCGGAACAAAGAAATCAAGGAAAGGAAGATGTTGATAGCCCAGAAGACGAGGAACTTGGAGATATATTAACACATGGAAACCCATCCGAATTTAACACGCCAGAAGAAGGTCAATCGGTTCATATTGATTATGATGAACTTGCTAGGGCGATGCAAAACATTTGAAATTACTACTTACTAGTTTACTTGTTAGAAAAAATGTGAACATTTCTTTTTCTACCTTTTCAATTTGAAATTAAGAAATAAAGTAGCACTTGCAATAAGTGCAATTTTTTCCCATCTTACTTGTATTCATTCAATTATTACAAAGTATTAATATAACTTACAATAGTTATACTATACATAATTCCAAAAAAAAAATGTGAAAATATACTAAACCCGGCCCCCTCAACCCCTAACCCATATGGTTCAATTTTTAGCCGAACCAACCCGGCCCGCTACAAACCCGTTACTGTACAACCCAGCCCGGCCCGGAACCCAGACGGGTCAAAAAAATTGACCCGGCCCGGACCGGCCCACCCGTTAAATAACCTTGGTTTTCACAGAAAAGGAAGTTTCACATGAAATTTGTGAAGTGTTTTAACTGACCACTAAGGAGATATTAAACTATATTTAGAACATGTTCAGTGAAGGCTTCAAAATGTAAAGGGTTATAGGATTCAGCCTAATCTATATCACCAACATGATGTGACTAAACAAGATGAATCCTACTTTTATTAAGGTAATTCGACTCTGTTCTAAATGGTAAACAGATTCCTTGTAAACTAAGAGGATGAAGGTTCGTCAAGTTCAGGTATAGATGTCCACATTAATCAATTTTCAGATAATATGCCAAAAACCAAGAAATGCAAATGAATGTGAAATTTCACCTTTTCTCTTATTCCCACAGGAAGGGCTGGCAGTAGGAGTATTAAGGCCCTGATTACCCAAGCACTGAGATGTCTCAAATCCACAACTATTGAGGCCTTGCCCATTTAACTCTTCCGAACCTGGTTGGAGGCAATAAACCTGATCATCACATTGTAGGTTGCAAGGGTTCATCACATAAGCTCCAGGGAGGATAGGATTAACAAGGTTTTGATATACATCCGCACTCTCCATTGGCTTCTGATATGGAAAAGATCCAATTTCACCTTCAATCCTTCCACGAATATCCACAAGAAAGCACTTGAGCCTTGTAATTTCAGCTTCCAAGACAGACTGACCCTGTAACCTCTTTAACAGTTGCTGATTTATAGCCCTCAACCTGACTACCTCATCCTCTAATGATGCAACCCGAGCCTTATTTTTTTCACGGTACTTACGAACTGCTTCCTTATTACTCAAAGCGCGTCCCTTTCCTAACTTATTCTCTGAAGTATCGTCACTGAGGATCTTATCCTCGGTTGGGTGAGGAACAACCTTGGTGTGAACATGGTAACAAGTGTGTGTGTGTGAGTTATCAGGACCGGGTGGATTGCAAGTGTGGGTATGAATACAAGCGTGCATGTCCGAGAGAATTTCATTGAAAAGCCTTTCCTTGGAACTACATTCTGGCGTTTCACCAAAATTAGAACTTGACACCATTTCTTGGTTAGAGAATTCGAGCACCCCATTGTGCATTATAGATACCCAAAAGAGCCTGAAGGTGAACCATAGACAATCAAGAGACTCCTAGAAATCCAGTCCTTAAGAGGACAAGACGCCAGATAGAAAAACATGCAAGAGCACGGCAAAAAGTTGAAAATTTTAACAACAGAAAAAGTAGGATAAATATCCAACGAAAGGAAATCTGGAAGTCTTGATAGCCGAAATTCTAACAAACAATTTAACTAAGTTCAAGATCGAATAGGTTAAACTAGACAGCTTTGCTCCACTCTTAGCATGCAAACTCCCACTGCTTTTCGCTCAATCTATCAATACATATAAAATACAATTAAATCACACACACACACATGTAAAATTGATCGAATCCTCTGACTTTAAAGCGTCGAGTCTCTTCAACAACAACTGCACCTAAATCCTGCAGTTATTGTGGTCCCTATATGAATTTTCTATATTCATTCAACTTCGTTCGACCATTTCGAAACAAGAAAAATGAAGAATTTAACAAGTTCCTACAGCAAATGCTGGTACAAACCATGTATGCACAAAAGAGAAGAAAACCCAGAATTTGCCACATGAAAACAGTCACAGGGAAGGAAAAGAGCTGCAAGAACATGGCAAAAAGTTGAAAACTTCAACAACAAAAAGGTAAAATATATATTCTTTGCAAGGAAAATTGAAACTTTGATAACCTAATTCCAAACTTTGCTAAGTTCATGATCAGATAGCTGAAACTAAACCAGCAAAAAGTTTTACTTCCTCGGCATGCAGATTCCCACTGCTTATGTCGTATACATATACACAAAACAAAACACACACACACAGAGAACCCCCAGATTTTAAAACGTGAAGTCCATCTACCTCCACCCTCTCTGACCCAGGGGCGGCCCAAGGGTCAAGCCACTAAAGCAAAGGCTTTAGGCCACCAAATTTTGAGGGCTCCAACTTTTTTTTTGTTTTTATTCGTATTTGTATTGAGATCCCAACTAATCTAGATTTGTACCACATAAGGCCTAGTAAATGAGAAAACACATTTTAACAGGATTTATTTTAAGCATAGGGCTCGAACTAAATATATCTAATTAAGGTAAGTTGGATCATATATATCTCACAACAATCTTTAGAGGTATGGTCTAAATATATTGGGTATGTTAAAATAAAGTTAAAAAATCTTTTATAAAAACTAAATATAACTTTTAATGTAGTATTGATGTAACCGTTTAAGAAAAAATGAAGAAAAAGAATCATTCCCCCTAAACTCTTATCGCAAATATAAAACTTTTCATTATTTAAAATTTACGATTGATATCATTAGTGAGGTACCTATATTTTTATTCTCTTTTTACATTTCTCACTAAAAACGTGTAATAAACTTTTAGAATCCGTTTTTTGGTATCTTTAATAGTCCAAGTCTTATTTTTTATCTTTATCATCAAAAAACGGGTACTACATTCTTATATTCTCTTCTTGATTTTTATAAAAAAGCTCAAGTTCTACATAAGTTATATTGTTCTTTGTAGAAAGAAAAGAGTTTTATTTTTGCTATAAAAAACAAGAGTTAAAGAGTACCGTTGAATAAAACTATATTGTGCATTCTTTCTTTTTTTTCCTTTTTTCCTCCCTCAGATTTCAAGCGTTTCAACAAATATATTAGAACGTAAAAAATTATTTCGATATCAAGTTATAAACTTCTTGAATCTGGTTCTATTATCTAAGATCAACAATTCTTAGGAGAGATTAAATTATTTATAAAAGAAACTATTAACAACTTACATCTTAAAAGGCTAGAAAAATAGACTTCAATTAAAAATATAAATGAATTTTTTTCCTTTTGGAAGGCCCAAATTAAAAATTGATTTTAGGCCACCAATCTTCTTGGGCTGCCTCTGCTCTGACCAACAACAACATCGCCTCAATTCCACACTAATTATAGTCCCTATATAAATCCGATACGTCCATTCAACCAGTGGCGGATCTACATATGTAATTTGGGTGCTCGAGCACCCATTAACCTCGACGCAGAGTATGTTATATAGAAAATTTGAGAAAACGTATAAAAATTTACAAAAGCACCCACTAATTTTATGTACAAAAAAAAATTCAGCACCCACAAACTTGAATTCCTAGATCCGCCACTGCATTCTACTATGTACAGACTATCTCAAAACAAGAATTTAATTTTTTTAAAATCCTAAAGCAAATGTGAGTACAAGTCATGTATGCACCAAAACCCCAAAATTTGCACATCATAACACAGAAGGAAAAAGTTAAAACGGCAATAATCATGAGCTAGAAAAATATGTAAACAGGGTAAGTAAACATACTTACAATGGAGCACTTTGTACAGAGAATGGCGTTTCAGTTTAAAAACAGAGTTCAAGAAGAAGCTAGAGAGAAATTAAGGTCACGTCGATATTTTAAAAGTATAATGAAAAATGAGGGTCGCTAAAAAGGGGTTGCTGAGATGCAAGTCACTTTCAATGGCGGAAAAAGAATGGAGAAAGCGAAGGGGTCATATCTCATATGTGTAGATTACAAGGGATTCACAGACGACTAGGAGGAAGAAAAGAGGCAGTACTATGTCTATGGAATCTGAAATTAATGCTATTTGTACCTATTTGAGGGGACGGTCATAATTAAGAACTTATTATACAATCAACGTGGTTTTAGGTATCGTAAAAGATCATTTACAGCTCTCTCCCTCCACTTTAATTGATTTATTTTTTTTGTTTTCATATATATTAAAAAATTCAATATTAATAACATTAATTTTAATTTGTTTATTGAAAATAAAACGTATATTTATATGCTTTTTATTTCAAGGATAATTTTTAAAAAAAAATTAATTACTTCTTGATATATAAAAAAAATTAAATATTATGGACCAAGGCCAAACAACCAATGAAAGTGGACCAGAGGAAATAATAAATAAGTGATTTTAAGATTTTGACATCAATATTAAGAAAATCACTTGCAACAAAACTTTATATGATGAAAATGTAATACTATTGAAGTAAAGACTCTAGAGGTCTTCGTCTTTCTCTCAGCAAATGTTAATATAACGTGCGACGTCCATGGCGAAGAGAGCTCGGAATCCCTTTTAGAAGGCACTCATGGCTAAGAAATCAACCGCTTTATTAAGAAATCAACAAAGGAAGAAGGATGATCAATCAAAGATACCTAAAAATTCACAATTGAAGACATGAGCGATGGAAATTAGGGGAATTGCGCAAAGGATAACAAAACTCAACTCCGACGAGAACTCGAATGAGCATTCGGCCATAGATGCGAGCGGAAGTCAAATTCAATCACCAGGGATGAAAAAGGATAAAGTAATTATGATGAATCAGCGGGACTGCATGGGATCTGTACAAAGTGTAAAGAGTACTAGGAAACTCTCATGGGCAGATGAAGTGGAGGAGATGCTAGATGCAGAGGCTCAGGGATCAATTTGGGGATAACTTTGAAATCAACAAGGTAACTAATGTTGGATTCAGACTTGATTATATTGCACCTGAAATGCACAAGGAAATACCTGTGGGTGAAATTGAGACAGAAGACGTTACGGCTGAGTTAGATTACTGGAAGAATGTTGTGGCAAGCCATGTTTTTGGGGCACGTCCTCCATTCTTTATTCTGAATGGTTATGTCCAGAGGATATGGGGTAAATATAGGATTAATAAGGTGTCAATATTTAAAAATGGTATTGTTCTTGTAAGGTTTGATAATAGGGAGGGGGAAAATGAGGTGATACAGGGGGGATCTACCATTTTAACAGCAAGCCATTTATAGTCAAAGGGTAGAATCTAGACATGGAGTTTACTAGAGGGGATTTATACACAGGCTAGATTTCAAATAGTGGAGTCATACAAGGCTTAGTAAAATTGGTAGTGTAATTGGTAGGCCACTAATGGTGAATAAGCATACATAATAGAAAAGAGGTTTGAGTTTTGCTAGATTACTCATAGAAGTGAAAATGATGCAAAGCTACCTGATAAAGTCGTTTTTAAGAATGAGAAATGGGTATTAATGGAGTAGAGTGTACATTATGATTGGAAGCCTACACTGTGAAAATGTTGTAAGAAGTATGGACATGATAAACAGTCTTGTAGAGCAAAGATGGCTCAACAAATTGTCGCTAAGAAGCAAAATTAAGATGGAATAAAAGATAAGGAATTCCTAATGCAAGCACAATTAATGGTATTGTAGAAAAGGTATTAAGGTGTCTGAAGGTGTACAAATTGGTAGGCCAAATAATGAAGGATGGGTCACTCCTATGAACAACATCAGAACTGCAAAGTCCAAGAAACATGGTTAATTTGAATACCTTCCAAATATTAGAAAAAGCAGGGACAAGCAATCAAGTGTGGCTATCTATTCCAGGTGAAAAGAGCCTAGTGAAGAAAGGGGTGGTTTGATTAATCTTCTATTAAGTAATGGATGACATCATGTTTTGGAATGTTAAGGATATGAATGCCCCTCACAAACAAAAGGAGGTAAAGCTCCTTTGTAACAGGAAAAATATTAATATGGTAGGACTTTTGGAAACAAAAAGTAAAGACAACAAGATAGATCAGCTGGCAAGTAGTATGTTTGGAGGGTGGGATATTATAACAAATTTAGACCTCCACTATAATGGGAGAGTATGGTTGACATGGAAACCTGACTGGTGCCAAGTGAACCATGTTAGTAAGACGGATTAGGCAATACATGCCAAGTGAAACACGTTAGTTTCCAAGCAATATTTCTCGACTGTATGTATTCAACACAAGGGAGGAGAGAGGAAGTTTGTGGACTTATTTAGAAGGTATTAGTCAGAATGTCAGCATGCCTTGGTTGGCTATAGGAGACTTTAATTCTGGCTGAAAGTTGAAGATATAGTTGGAGGTAATCCCATAAGTATGGGGGAGATAATGGACTTCCATAATTGTGCAGAGGCATGTGGAATTCCTGAACTACCATGTACTGGTAATAGATACACTTGGAGTGATAGGCACAGAGATAACAGAATATCTAAGATAGATTGGGTGCTTATAAATGATGAATGGCTTGATTCTATGCATGTTTTTAAGGGCCAACACCTTCCGAAAAGAATTAGTTTGATGACCCAAAGGGTCATCTTTCATTTTAAAATCCGAATACGGGTTACGATGCCTTGAAAATTTCAATTTTTTCCTCCTTAATTTGAGTTGTAATCCGAACGCATTTTCGAAAAGCTTTTATGTGAAACTTAAGAAATATATGAAAATTTACCTTTAAAATTGATTAAAGTTGACTTTGGTCAACATTTTAGGTACACGGACCCAAACTCGTAATTTAATGGTCCTGTAGGGTCCGTAGTCCCTAGCTCGTATGGTCCGTAGACTCATAATTTAATGGTCCCATATGGTCAGTAGACCCAGACTAGGGCGTACGCTGGAATCGAATTCCAAGATCCCTAGCCCGAGAAAAAATTTCTAAAGAAAATTATTTGCTGAAAAATATAAAGGGTTTTAGAAATTGAATAGTGTTGGAACTTGATGGCATCCGGCCCTGTATTTTGGTTCCGGAGTCTGGTAAAGGCCCATTATAATATTTAACCCTTATCTGTAAAATTTGGTGAGAAACTGAAGTAATTTGACTTAATTCCGACACTTGGTTAAGAAAATAGAAACTTTGAACTATTTTGAGAATTCCATGAGTTTTGGTGTCTAATTTGTTATTTAAGATGTTATTTTGATTATTTTATCGCACGAACAAGTCTGTATGATAATTTTAGACGTGTGTGCATGTTTGATTTGAAGCCCCAATGGCTCAGGTAAGTTTTGGATAGGCCACAGAGTGTTTTGTAGAAAAATATGTTGTTGCTTCTGGTATTGTTGCAGGCCTCTGATCTCGCAATTGCGATATCAGGCTTCGCAATTACGAGCTTCTCAGCCTTGGCATTTGCGAGCCTTTCATCACAAATTCAATCTAAGGCCAGGCCAGCATAGTTCGCATTTGCGAAGTAAGGCGGGAGGGGGGTAGTGATCGCAAATGTGATCTTTTGGTTGCTTTTGCGAAGAATTATAGTTCTCAATTGCAAACCCTTCTTCGCATTGTGAAGGCAGCTGAGATGTGAGAGTCCTCGAATTTATGATAGTACCTTCACATTTGCGAGCTTCTCAATTGCGAAGCTCCTGTCATAAATGCGACATTTGCAGCTGAGTAAAAAGGGTCTTCGACGGGATTTTCACTTCATTCTTCAAAATTTCAAAACCTAAATTACAAAGGGTGATTTTCTAATAGCACGTACTAACCCAAATTATAGGTAAATGAATCTTATCTCTTTTTCTTCAATCTATTTCATCTTGTTACATGATTTCATCTCAAATCTTGGGTTTTTCATGGGAAATTGGGTGTTATTAGGTAGAATTTAGGAAAATTAAAACTTGGAGATTTGGACCTCAAATTTAGGTCGGACTTCAAAACCAATTGCATATTTGGGTTCGTGGGTAAATGTATAGTCGGGTTTTGGTTCGAACTTCGAATCTTGACCAAGCGGGCTTGGGATCGGTTTTTGAATTTTTGGGAAAACCATTGGGAAATCTATACTCATGCATTAGAATTGGTTTATTTAGCATTTATTGATGTTATTAAGTAAATTACGACTAGATACAAGTGGATTGGAAGTGAAACGAGAGGTAAAGCGGTAATTGAGGCTTGATTTTGGCCGTAGAATCGAGGTAAGTGTTTGGTCTAACCTTAGCTTGAGGGAATAGGAGTTGTTGTCTTACTTGCTACATGTTAGTATTGAGTACGAAGTATAGGTGTGGTGACGAGTATCTATACGTTGGTCGAGCATGCAAGTGAGTCTTAAACAATGACCATTGTGATTCATAATTGTGATTCATATCATGTACTATTCATGCTTAAGTTGACGATTATCCATGTCGAACAAGACTTATGATATTTTCTTGATAATTGACCATTGTTGAGTATTGACTCAAGTTAAGGCTTATTTTGTGAAGTTAACTATTGAAACAAGATTTGGTTATAGCTGATTTCCATGCCGAGATGTTATTGTTTTCTATTGTTGATTCCCTTATCGGGATATTATTATTTCTATTATTTGGGTGAGGAAGAGTGTCAAGCACGAAGGGTGATGCCGTACATAATATTGTGAGTGAGTGTTAATCACAAAGGGTGATGCCGTACATAATATTGTGAGTGAGTGTTACTATTTCATTGTTCTTGTTGATTCAAATATGATGTTTATTATGCCTCTCTATTGAATTATTTCTAGAACTTGATATTTCCTGTAGCATGTTCCCCTTCCCATTTTTATTTGTTTCCTTTTTTGTTATTATTGTTCTTCATATATATGGTTAAACTGCACGGGTTTTTATGATTGTCATGTCCTAACCTCGTCACTACATTGCCGAGGTTAGGCTCCACAGTTACCCGTACATGGGGTCAATTGTACTGATACTACGCTCTGCACTTTTTGTGTAGATTTCAGTGCCAGACCTTGTGAGTAGATTCAATGTTGTTGCCTTCAACCCACGGAGACCAAGATAGATCTGCTGGCCTTCGCAGAGTCTGAAGTCCTTTTTACCCATTTTAGTTTCTTTTGTCTCTTTTATTTCGAGAACATTGTACTTCTTTCGAACTTATATTTGTAGTAATCTTAGTCGTTCGTGGATTGTGACACCAGATCTTTGGGGTAGCTATGTATTAAAATTGTTAGATTGTTATATCATTTCCACATTTTATAATTATTTTGTTTCAGTTATTATCTGCTCCTGATTGAATTAATAATAATGGTGGTAAAACTGTAACTGTCGGCTTGACTAGCTTTCATGTGTAGGCGCCATCACGATTCCAGAAGGTAGGAAATCTATGTTGTGAAAAATTGGTATAATAGTTTTAAGTTTCTTAGGTCTCACAATTCACAGACAAGCTTAGTAGAGTTTGAGGGGTCGATACAGAGATGTTTGTGCTTATCTCCCACAGGCTATATAGTGTAGGAAAATTTCACATCTATTCCTTTATGTCATGTGACTTGATTTCTCAATGCTAATTCAACTTTCTCTCTATTATTTCGCGGATGGTGGGAACACGTACCGCTTTCTCAGCTGACCAATAGCCCAAGCCCCTGTGGAAGCTATTACGAGGGGCAGAGGCCAAGGCACTGCTAGAGGCCGAGGCAGAGACAGGATCAGCCCAGAGCTCGAGCAGTAGCACCAGTGGCAGAGCCTCAATTAGAGTTTGAGGATGAGGTTCCGACCCAAACAGTTCCGGTAGGGCTAGTTCAGGTCCTAGAGGGGTTCATCACCACCCTGGTACTCTAGAATGCTCCGGTCCTTTTAGTGAGCCTTATGGAGAGTGTCACTCAAGCAGGCGTATTCCTTGTAGCACCATCTCTATCTCAGGATGGGGGAGGAGCCCAGACTCCCTCTCTCGCACTCCAGAGCAGATGGCTCCCCAGTTTCTAACTCCAGCATTTCAGCCAGTTGGGTTAGTTCTATCGGGTTTTGCGGCATAGACTGGTGATGGGTCAGCTTTGTCTGCTGATGCCTTATGGAGGCTGGACATGTTTATCAAGATTTTCACTACCATTTGTGGGGTTACATCTTCATAGGATCCCCAAGATTATTTGGATAGTTGTCACGAGGTTCTACGGAACATGGAGGTAGTGGAGACCAATGGGGTCGACTTTGCTTCTTTTCGTCTATCAGGTTCCGCCAAGAAATGGTGGAGGGATTATTGTTTGGCCAGACCATCTGAATCACCAGCTCTGACTTGGGATCAGTTCTATCAGCTATTTCTGGAGAAGTTTCTCCCTATCACCCGGAGAGAAGATTATCGGAGCTAGTTTGAGCGCCTCCAGCAGGGTCTTATGACTGTCACCCGATATGAGACTAGGTTTGTGGATTTGACTCATCATGCTCTTTTTATACTCCCCACCGAGAGAGAGAGAGAGAGAGAGATAGAGAGAGATAGAGAGAGAATGAGGAGGTTCATTGAGGGACTCACTCAGCCTATTCGATTGCAGATGGCTAAGGAGACAGAGTGCGAGATTTCTTTCAAGGATCCAGCCAACATACCCATGCAGGTTGAGATGGTTCTAGCTCAAGGGAGCAGTCAGGGTCTGACAAGAGGCCCCATCATTCTGGTAGATTTAGTAGTGCCTCATCTGGAGGCATGGACTCCTTCAGTAGGGGCCATCCTCCCAAGCTGTTTCATTCAGCACTACAGGCTTCTCACGGTGCTTCAGGTGGTCGTGGTTCTCACATGTAGTATTCTTATCAGCTACCCAATAGTGCACTACCGGCTCCTATCAATGCACCTCCGCTCTAATGTTTTCAGGGTGGTTACTAGGCAGTTAGGGTCAATTTCAAGGTCAGCACTCCTAGCAGTCGAGGACTCGTTATACTTGTAGTTCTCGAGCATCGAGCAGTTCTCAGCATCAAGGTTCTTGTGCCATGGTTCAAGCACCGGGTGTTCCACCGCCAGCTCAACCAGCTAGGGGCAGAAGTCAGGCAGCTGGAGGCGGAGGTAGAGGTGGAGGTCGGGCAACTAGAGGTGGAGACTAACCAGCAAAAGGATGTCCCAGGGATGTAGTTTAGAGTTGTGGGGCCCAACCTCGATGTTATGCTTTCCCAACTAGGCTTGAGGCTGAGGCATCCGATGCTGTTATCACATGTAGTGTTTCAGTTTGGTGTAGAGATGCTTCAGTTCTGTTTGATCTTGGGTCCATATACTCCTATGTGTCTTCTTATTTTACTTCATATTTGGTTGTGCCTCGTGATTCTTTGAGTGCTCCCGTATATGTATCTATGCCGGTGGGTGACTTTATTATTGTTGACCGTGTCTATCATTCGTGCATGGTTGTTATTGGGAGTCTTGAGAATGGTGTAGACCTCCTACTCCTCGATATGGTTTATTTTGATATTATTTTGGGGATGGATTGGTTGTCACCTTACCATGCTATATTGGGCTGTCATGCAAAAATGATGACCTTAATTTTGCCGAGTTTGCCTCGATTGGAGTGTAGAGGGACTTCCAAACATTCTATCAGTAAGGTTATTACTTATATGAAGGCTCGACATATGGTCTAGAAAGGGTGTTTGGCTTACTTGGCATATTTTCGTAATTCTAATACTGAGGTTCCTTCTATGGACTCCATGCAAGTTGTTTGGGATTTTCCAGAAGTATTTCCCACAGACCTATCGGGGAGGCAACCTGTAAGCGCGTGATTTTTTCCCTATATTAAATACTCCAACAAAATCCAAGAAAATAGATTTTTTTTTCTTAATTATTTACCATATTTAGGAATTTTTATTGATTTTTATTAATTGTTTCAATTTTTCTTGCATGTTTAAATTTTATTTAAAATCATGAAAATACCACAATATAATGCATCATATTTAGGATTTATTTTCATATTTTAGAATTAGTTAACTAATTATTTGTTTTATTAAAAAATAAAAATTACAAAAATGACTAATTTTTACATTTTTTCCTTATTATTGATTTTTCTCTTTTAATTTAGAATTAAGAAAACTTTTATCATTTTTGTAATTAGGTAATTGGTTTAATTTTACAATTATATAATTTAGGATTTTTAATTAAAAAAGATAAAAATATAAGAAATATAAATAAAAGAAATTGGGAAAAAAGGGTTCATTTTCGGAATTGGTCCATTTTTAACTTACCCAAATTCGGCCCAATTTCCTCACCCATATACAATTAAGGGATTTTTTCCTATTTATACCATATACCAAACCTTATTACCAAAAACGTTCATAATTTGGTATTTACCCGCCTAGTCCACATTTTCACTACAAAATATATACCAAACCAAAAATAGGTAGATTCTCCTCTAAAAACGCGCGAAATTGTAGGAATCAGATCTGCGTGTGATCCTATCACTATTAAATTTGAAATTTGAAACGGAAGGAAATCTCATTGCTACGTAATTTCCTCCTTCTCCATATATTTTCCATCATTGATAGCCATTAAAAAGCTTGAAAGCTTTGAATTCAAATTTGGATTTTCTAAAATCATTATTTGTTTGGATTGGGTGTTGTTGTAAATAATTCAGAATATGTTTAGGAGTTTATATCTCAATTTTGAGGGGTTTTGGTGAAGATTATACTTGGTTTTGACTGAATTTCAGATTGAAACTCGTCGAAGAAAAGAAGGAGACATATTTCCAGAATTATAGTTAAATTGTAGATAAATTGTAGAACTGTAGATGCATTGCAGATATAATGTAGATAAATTGTAGATTGGAAAGACTAAAACTTCTATAAGTTTTCTACAATTATGTCGAAAATGTCAATTATACTACAGTTGAAATGGAAATTGGGGTATTAAAATTTAATGTAATCAGTTTGTAGATATCTTGTAGATAAAATTTCTATAAATAAACTACAAATCAGTTATAAGCTACTTGCTACTTCTTTTTCTAAAGTTTATTTTATGTGCTTTGAAACTTAATTAAATTTGCGTGGTTGTGTGATGTCTAATACATATAAAGAAATTATGTAGCATTGTTTGAAGCATTATGAATACATTTTAAAAAGTAAAAATTCATCGAGGGAAGTTATAGTATTGTGGTTGTATTGCGTTTTATTGATATATCGGAATTTTTTTTAAATATGTAATAAGTTTATTTATTCACTTCTTAAAATACAATACCGCTTAAAAAAACTATGTGTACGCTCTGAGGGTGTATGTAGTGTGTGGCATACACTTGCCCTCTGATGAAGCCACATAATAAATTTTATTCTTAAATGATTATTAGTCTAATAATAAAATTAATTAAGATAACAATATTATACCTCATATAGCCAAATATTTAGCATATCCTTCTTCAAAATCAAGAGTTACTTCTTTTTATTCTTTTTGGCAGTACAGCTGCCAAATCCGATTTTTAACCCAGATTTCGATCGGCCACTTTTGGACAATGTTAGAAAACAGCTCTTTTTGGTTTTGGTATATTATAAAAAAATATGTATTTATCCTCCATAAATTAAATAACTAATAAATGCACCCTTAATTATATTCCTAATTTGAATTATGATATATAAATTGTAATTTGGTATACTTAAATGTAATAAACACAAATCTTAAATATTGATAGTAATAAGGTTTCATATATGGTATAGTTATACTTAAATCAGTTCCACTTAAACCCATTTTTTTCCAAAAATCATACCGAAACCACCCCTCCCCCCCCCCCCCCCATTAAAGGACTTTCTCTTAGAGATGAAGGATCAGATTTTTTCACACTTAGAAATAAGGCTGTATCCGGTTCCGGTTCTTGGTCTATTTGGGTCTGCGGTTCCGGTTCTGGCGGTTCCAGTTCTGGCGGTTCGGAGCCGGAACCGCTACCATACGGTTCCGAGTACCATCCGGTTCCGGCGGTTCAGGCGGTTCCGGTTCTGGCGGTTCCAGCGGTTCCCGGCGGTTCTGAAATTTTTTTTTTATTTTTTTTTAAAATCAATATCTTGTATAGTAGTCATTAGTATATTGTAGAATATATTTTATATGGTGTACTATGTTATTAGTATAGTATATATTGTGTTTGGTTATTAGTATATATTGTGTATAAGTAGCGTATATTTTATATATAAGTAGTGTATATTTTGTATATAAGTAGTATATATTGTATTTAAGTAGTATATATTGTATATAAGTAGTGTATATTGTGTTGTAGTTAGTAATTAGTATAAATTGTATATAAGTAGTATATATTGATAAAAGAATGTTGTCATTAGTATATTGTGTTGTATGTTATATATTGTATGTTATATAAATATTCAATGATTGATATAGAAGTAAAGACAAAGAAATATTGAGACAAAAGATATTCAAGGATATGATAAAGAGCATATTTATTGACCAAAATAGCATATCTTTCATAGTCTTCCTTCCCCAATGGAAAAAAAACTAAAAGAAGACATGCCAATGTACAAGTTACATCATAATTTATGCCTTATTCCCTGAACATGACTTAACTCAGTTATCCCCTGTGGTGAAAGCTTCTTCTTGTTCCTTGGGGTTAATTATATTGACAGTTGCACCCACATTATCGGTCACTTCAGTTTTTTCGACATCTTTTGGAGTTCCTGGAGCCGAGCCATATGCTTCTTCCCTGTCCGAGCCATATGCTTCTTCCCTGTCCTGTGTGCCTCCATTGATTTCTCAGACAAAGCCCCTACAATAATAACGCAATAAAATCCAGATAACAGAAAAGGTCTTTTAACTTTTCAGTCATGTTATATCACTCACAATAATAGACAAATACATATACTGAGCCATGTCGAATACAATGTCAAGGTCCATCAAAAGATAAGTTACTAAGAATTCAAATTGTTCAGGTATTAGAGAATTGAATTACAGCAGATGTCAGATCCTGTAGATAATGTACTGGACTTACCTTAACGGTGTATATATATGTGTGTGTGTGTGTGTATATACACACACACACACACACACACACACACACACACACACATATATATATATATATACGCAGAAGTGCAGAAACTTATAAATATGATTTCTATATGTAGAAGTGCAGAAACTTATTCTATAAAAACAACTTATAGGCAGGATTTCTAATGAAATGCATAACTTATAAGTAGGATTTCTAATGTAGTAATGAGACAACTTATAGACAGGATTTCTATATAGATAAAGAGCAGAATGAGATTTGCAGGAATAAATGCCTAAGAACATGATATCTACCCACATGCATACATGAGTGGCCCTCCCCTTTTACTAAAAATCCAATAAGTTATTACAAATTATTACAGACCAAAAATAAAATTACGTCAGAAATTAAACTACAACCAAGGAGTCTAATTCAGACTCAAGGTCTAAAATATGAGACGAACTAACTTCGAAGATTAATATTTCCAAAGCCT
This sequence comes from Nicotiana benthamiana, assembly GCA_034376525.1. Classification (NCBI taxonomy): domain Eukaryota; kingdom Viridiplantae; phylum Streptophyta; class Magnoliopsida; order Solanales; family Solanaceae; genus Nicotiana; species Nicotiana benthamiana. The sequence continues at coordinate 34,272,459 of CM067330.1, forward strand.
TTCTCATATCATGTGTCAAAGTTCCCTAAAGCCTCAAGGGGACTCCGGGCAATGCTTACACCCCAAATACATTTGCAGAATTAGATTATAGTGCAGTGTGGAAGGGCCAGCCCTCAAATGTCCAAGTTCAAAGGGAAATCAATGTCTTAAGGCAAATGTCATAGGAGGGGGGAGAACTTAGAGTCTAAGAGTAAGTGTAGGTGCATAGACGGGAGTTAAGGAAGGCCATGGTAAGCTGATGATCACGCCCAACAATTAGGAATGATGGCACACCTCAGACCAGTCTGTTAGCCAAATGTTAGGCGTTAGGATCCATTGAGGATCAGGTTCAGACCTGGACAACAATTTGGATATTGCCAGGCCATGAGCCTTAACTCAAACACATAGAAGGGAGCAAGGGTATGGGGAATTCACAACAAACAGCAAATGCAGAGAGAAGAACATGCATAGTCACCATTGAACTTAAACAACAATGTAAATAATAATACCAAAACGATAAAGTACACACATAGGGGTGAAGCTAAAAAGTTAAATTAGAACATACCAGTTTCAGGGAAACAAACAAGTAGAACATTGGCCTTGAAAAAAGAAGTTGCAGACAAACAGTCAAAAGGATCTCAGAAGAGAGCAGAATGTTACAAGAGTATTCAAATTGAGAGTGAATCACGTGTGCTTGAGTACTGTACTCTAAGAAGTGTTGAATTGTAAGTGTGTGAGTACTGTAAGCTGAAGGTGTTGAACTAAAGGTTCAAGGTGGTCTGAGTGCATAAGGGTCGTGCCCCTTTTATAGTGCAGAAAACAAGTAAACTAAGGTAAGAAAATAGCTTGCAATCAATCACATAGAATCCCCCTTCAGTTAAGGGATTCTGATCTTAAACGGGTAGAAGGCAACTAAGGAAAGAAATTTGATTCAAATCTTTTCCAAAGTAACACAAAAAGGGTAAATACATAGGATTTTATTTAAGGAAAAATCTAGTGTTACACGATTTGTGACAAATAAGGAAAGGGAATCAATCAAACAGTTAGTAGAAACCAAAATTGCAGGCTTTGTTCGAATGAACGAAGTTAGGAAAAGATAGGAAAATGTTTTTACTTAAGGAAAATCAATAACAATTAATCAAGCCTTACTAAAAGAATTCGAAATCAATCAATAATTGGAAAGACCTTTTTTGAAAGAAGAAATTCTCATATATAAAGCATACAAATATCAACAAGAAGGAGTTGTCATGCTGGTTAGAAAAGATTATCATACAAATAGTCATAAAAGGCTCAGGTCCAATCTATAGACTTAGAATGAGTCTGAGAGTTTGGGGTTTCAATCTAGAACCCTAATCAAACTTGCCAAAGAAACCCCTAAATCCTAGGGTATCAAATCGAATCAGACATAGAGATGAGGAGGCAAGCCATTGAGACAGACTCAAAAGTCTGTTCCAGAGCCTCACGAGAAACAAAAAAGATATGATACCAAGTTTAAAACCACAGAGAGAGAAAGCTGATTTAACAACATAAAAGAGTGTGTTTCAGAAAAGTCAAAACTTAAGCAAGTTTAGAAGAAAAGAGGTGGTGTAAACTTAAGCAACAGTAGATGAAACATGCTTATGAAAATTCGGACAAAGTCCAATAAAGCAAACAAAAATTAAAGAACTCAGCAGGAAACACATATGACAGAAATCATACAGGAAAATATAGTAGAGATAATCATGCGAGCCTGGTACAGAGGCAAAGTAAAATATAAAGGCATGGAAGAATCATGTATAATAGATAGAAAAACAGAAGAGCAAACACATGTGTGGTAGAGAAGAAAACATATGAGCATAATATAGACAAACACACATAAAAAAGAACATGAAGAATCAGAAAGATGTTTTTGAAAACCTTCAAAAACCCTAAATCGAAAACAAACGATTCTGAAAAGAAAATTTAGGGAAAACACTTTAAAAGTCGACTAAATCACATACACAACATAGATCTAAGAAAACAATAGAGAAAAAAAACCTTGAGTAGCTTAGGGTTTTGGAGAAACCCTAGAAATGAGAAAGGCTTGGAAGAAAGCCCGATTCGAGTCAGAGAGGTAGAATCAGGCCCTCTAATGCTTGAATATGCTGGATCACAGACCAAAGAGGTCATAGAACCATAGATCTAGGAAGATGTGGAGGTGAACCACCGAGGTCAGGCCTCAAAGCTTCGAACAAACATGGTTTAATGGTGGAGAGGGGTGAGTACATACCATCCATGGCCTGAGAAGCCATGGACTCTGGTGGAAGTACGGTGGAAAAAAGGTCGGAGATGATTAGGGTTCGAAGAACCTTCGAGAGAGTTTGAGAGACAATGGGATTCAAAGGCGGCTATCGGAATAAAAACAGGGATTGAGGTAGGTCGTTTGGGGTTAAAATGGTAAAGGGGGATTATGGTTGTTGATAAAAAATTATCAACGGCCTAGATTAATAATAGGAATCTATGGGTTAATAAACTGGGTCGGGGCCCGGTCAAATGAAATTGGGTAGGTCTAATTGGGACTGGGTCAATTATGCTTAAAATTGAAATGTAAAGTAGGCTAATTTGAAATGAAATGGAGCTAAATGTTAAATAGCTAGTTTTCCCTTTTTACTTATAAAATAAATAGTAAAGATGATTTTAAAATCAAATTAAAAGTATTGAGCCAGTAAATAATATATATAATATTTATTTTAAAAAAATGTTGGAATCGATTTTATAATTAAAAATGCTATTAAACTTAAAATAGGCTCGACTTGTAATTATACACAATTTAGCTTTTAAATTTGTAAAAATATACAAAAATCACATTAACTATGTTTTGGTATAGAGGTGGGAATAAAATAATTATTCAACAAAATTGATATTTTTGGGGATAATTATTGATCTTGTACTTCTAAAATGGATAATAAAATGATTTTAAAAATTGTTTAAAAATTAGGTAAAATACCAAAACAATTAGGCATTCTTATCTAGCATATACATATTATTTTGAAAGCATTTTGTGTACAAATATACATCGGAAAAAATTGGGTATCAATAGTACTTGGGCTTAGATTTTTTTAAGCTCGAAGAAACATGAATTGTGAAAGCTCCACAGTCCACAATGGAGGAAGCGATCAAAAGCTTCTAATGGAATAGAAATTAGAATGCAGAAATGAGTCTTTCTCAATTGAGTGAAAAATGAGAATCATTTTCCATTATGATGGACCTAAATTCTTATATACAATGAGATCAACTTATGACAGCTAAGATACAGCTAATCCACTAACTAATCAACTCCTAACAGTTGTAACTAACTAATGAAAAATAATAACTAACTAAGGAATGAACAGTAACAACTACCAACGAACTATTTGGAAGAGAAAATAAAGATTCAGTGTACTGCTATAATCTTAATACCCCCCCTCAAGTTGGAGGTAGAGGAAACACGGCCAACTTGCCCAAAACAATAGCACTCTTGATCTTTGTGAGAGATTTTGTGAGGATATCATAGAGTTGATTACCAGTCTGTATCTGGTGAAGCAGGATGAGACCTTCAGTGAGCTTGGACCTGACAAAGTGGCAATCAACTTCAATGGACTCAGTGCGCTCATGGAACACTAGTCTCTTGCAATGTGAAGAGCAGATTGGTTGTCACAAAATATGGGAATAGGTAGGGCAGGAGGAACAGTCAGCTCTATGAGCACTCGATGCAACCAAACAAGTTTACCAACAACCTTCCTAATGGATCTACACTCTACTTCCGCTAAGGAAAAGGGATTTCTTGCTTCTTATATTTCCAACTGATACAGATATTGCCTAAAATAATAATGTAACCTGACACCGACTTCCTAGAGTCAGGGCATGTAGCCCAATCAGAGTTACAGTAGGCCTTAACTGAGAAATCAGCTTCGTTGAACATGAAAAGACCTAAGGTGGGATCCTTGAGTAGATATCTAAGCATATGGTATACAACTTGAAGGTGAGGATCTTTAGGATCATGTATGAATTACCTTAGATGTTATACTCCATAGGCTATGTCCAGTCTAGTAAGTGATGAAGTTTAATTTACCAATCAACTCTCTAGAGAAAGTAGGATCAGATAAGGGTACTCCTTCCGTAGCCTTCAACTTGATCGTGGGATAAAGGGGAGAGGACAAGTTGGTGGAATGGATACATTCATATTCCTTGAGAAGGTCAAGGACAAACTTCCTCTATGAGATCAAGATTCCACTATCTATGTAAAGCACTTCAAGTCCCAAGAAATAGTGTAGTCTTCCTAACTCTTTGATCTTAAATTGTTCATGTAGGAAGGCCTTCAGCATTTAAATTTCAGTGAGGTCATTTCCTATCAATATAACATCATCTACATAAACTCCCACGAATACCACACGATCAAATGTCTTCTTATAGAACAAGGAGTAGTCGTACATAGAGTGACTGTAACATCTGGAATATAGAGCCTCCGTGAGTTTAGCATACCATTGTCTACTAGCTTGCTTTAAGCCATAGAGAGATTTATTCAATCTGCAAACTAGCTCAGGAGAAGAAACTTCAAGTCTTGAGGTAGTTTCATATATACTTCCTCATGCAAATCTCCATGAAGGAAGGCATTGTTCACATCTAGCTGAAATAGCTCCCAGTTCTTCTTAGCTGCAGTGGTAATCAAAACTCTAACAGTGGTCATCTTCACTACTGGGGAAAAGGTTTATGTGTAATTTACTCCAGCCTTTTGTGTGTATCCTTTCATAACTAATCTAGCCTTGTACCTTTCTATGCTTCCATCTGCTTTATGTTTGACTTATAAACCCACTTACAACCTATGGCTTGTTTTCCTGCAGGTAATGGAACAAATGTCCAGGTCTTGTTTGCATGGAGTGCTTCAAATTCCTGAATCATAGCATGCTGCCAGGCATGATTGACTGTTGATTCTCCATAAGACAGAGGTTCCATTTCATTGAAGATGCTTCTCACAACCTGCTGGCTATCAGTATTCAGGATATCAGAAGTGATATAATTGCTTTGGGTAAAAAGAGCATTAAGAGAAAAGGGTGAACTAGTTTGAGTGGTTTCAGTGTTTTGGGGTTTCTTTAGGTTAGGTATGGAACATACATATTCAGATAGGTAAGTATTAGACACTCTACTAGACACCATTTGGTTTGGCTTCAATGTAGAATATTAGAGGTGATCAACCCTTGATGTGTCTGGAGATATTGCTGGTGGTCAGGTAGTATTAAGAATAGGAGGTGAGTGTATGATGTGATCAGGACACACTGTAATGGATGAGTGTGTGGTATGACTAGGTGATGGTGTAGGGGAGGAATTGTGAGTGGGATAAGTACTGAGAATATCATAGTGGTCTTGGTGTGTGATAATATCAGGCAAGGAAGGAATAAGAGGTGTTTGCCATTAGTGGAAGTGAAAAATGGAAAATTGATTCATGAAAAACCACATCTCTAGACATACAAATTTTTTTGGTAGCTAGACTTAGCATTTTGTAGCCCTTAACACCAAAAGGATAGCCTATAAAAAGATGTGGAGAGGTTCTTGGTTCAAACTAATCTTTGTGAGGTTTGAGGACAGTTGGATAGCATATGCAACCAAAACTTCTTAAAAGTGAGTAGTTTGGTTTCTTTCCATATAGCAACTCAAAAGGGGATTTATTTTTCAAGGGTATAGTAGGTAATCTGTTGATGAGAAAGGTTGTTGTAAGCGCACACACTCTCCCCAGTACCCAAGGAGAGTTTGGCTTGAAACAGTACGGCTCTAGCAGTTTCCAATATATATTTGTATTTTCTTTCTACTATGCCATTTTGTTGGGGTGTATAAGGATAGGTTCTTTGGTGCTCAATCCCTTTTGACTAGAAGAATGAGGTGGCTTCAGTGCTAGTGAATTCTAGACCATTATCTGATCCAATACACTTTATATTGGTTGCAAATTATGTCTCAACTACAGACATAAAACTTCTGATAATGTGTAATGCATTGCTCTTGCAATGAGTAGATGAGTCCAAGTGGGTCTACTATAGTCGTCTACTACGGTAAGAAAGTATTTGAAATTTTCATGAGTAGGTACATGATATGGTCCCTACAGGTCAACATGTAGGAGTCTAAATATGGCAGTGGTTTTTGTGACTTTTAAGGGAAAAGGAAGTCTAGCTTGCCTGGCCATAAGACATATAGTGTAGAGGAAAGGTTGTTTTGGTACAAAAGTGACTGGTATATTAGATATCCCTTTCATCTTCAAGGGTACATGTCCAAGTTTGTAGTGCCATAATAGATTCATATCACTTACATCAATTGATAAAGGTGGTTCAGAATTATCACCGCAGCTTGTTTTATTGCCAATGAAATTATTTACAGTAGGAGATGGAGACACGGTATTTACATCAGAACTGGGGATACAGGAATGGGAAGGACATTGAGTATTTACCAATGGATAGGTTTGGTAAAAATGGGAAAAGCAAGATGTTGTAGCCATATGACCGACACTTTTCTTTGCTGCTGTAGAACCTTCTTTGTTCAAACAGTCTGATCAGAGAAGGTACATCCCATCATGGATCTTACCAGAGGCCTCTTCTGAGAAGGGACATGCAGCAACTAGCATGTAGAAAAGGAAGCCAGACATTTGAGATGTGTTGTCAATAAACTGATAGAGATGAGGTTGTACTTGAAGTATGGGACAAATAGGGCTCTATGCAAGACTATTTTTTGTGTTAGAATTACAGTTCCTACTTCTGTGACTTTGACTTTGTAGCCATTAGGTAGTTTTACAAGTAAGGGATAAGGCAAAATGATTATGTTTTGTAGGTATGTTTTGTTGAAGGTCATATGATGTGAAGCTCCTGAGTCCAGAATCCATAATTAGCTTTTGCTTGAAAACATTTGCATGACGGTTTATCGAAGTCTATAAAAGAAGTACATGTCACAATACCTGCAAAATTTACTGTTGCATTGGTTGGATTTGTGTTGCTTGAATTGTATCCTGCCTCATTGCTTTGGAAGTGTTGAAGCAGCCTTATCACTTGATCATATTTCTTCTTATAGAGGTTCATATTCAGAATACTCTGAACTCCTTGGTTCTCTGAATCTTCTCCCTGATTTGGCATCATCTCTGGTGACATAGCCTGCATACCAGCTATAGCATTTGCTGTAACATTCTTTCCCCTATTGTTCCTGGGATACTGATTGTGATTTTTCGAATTGTAACTCTGGGCTCCTTGTCGATTAAACTGTTGTGGATATCCATGAAGTTTGAAGAATTTGTCCTTAGTGTGACCCTGTTTTTTGCAGAAATCACAATATGGCTCAAGTCTGTTATTCACTGAGAAGTTCGTTGTGAATGCTCTTGGAGTTGTCATACTAGCATTCATTGCAGTAGACTCAAGGTTCAATTGATTCCTTAGTCGAAATTCTCTTTGCTTTTCCTATTTCACCGGAAGAGCAAAGGCTTGTTCCGTTGAAGGCAGTGGATTCATCATTAGGATGCTCCCTCGAACCACAATGTAAACTTCATTGAAGCCCATTAAGAACTGTATCAACCTCCTATCTTGTTCAACTTTATGCATACTCTCTTTTGCACCACAAGTGCACTGAAAGTTACAAATAGATTTTGCACTCAGATTGGTTAATTCTTCCCACAATTTCTTCATCTTCGTGTATCCAGTAATGTCGAGTACTCCTTGGCTTAAATCATTGATTTCCTTTTGAATCTGGTATAATTTTGCTCCATTCGTTTTGTCATAATGATCCTCAAGTTCTCTCCACAATTCTACTAAGCTACTAAATATTCTACACTCTTTGCAATTTCTTTTGCAAGTGAGTTCAAAATCCATTAGGTTACCATGTCGTCACACCTCTCCCATTGTTCAAAACTTAATAAATTCGCATTAGGCTTTATACATTCACCAGTAATGAAATCTAATTTGTTTTTAATAGATAGAGATCTCAACACACTTCTCCTCTATGAATGATATCTCGGTCCATTAAAAGGTACTGGAACTAAAATTAACCCAGTGCTATCAGAGGGATTAATGCATAGTGGACTACTCACATCGATTGTCGATTCAATCTCTGTTACTGTGGCATTTTTCGTGTTTGCATCATCTACCGCCATGTTTGCTTAAGCTTGAAATGAGGAATGAATGAGAAGGAGAAAATCGTCGGATTGAGAAGAAGCAGGTGCAGAAAGCCTCGATCAAATGAACTGAGAAACGAGCCCTTAATTTTTTAGTATGAAGGAGATAGCAGACTACAAGCTATGATACAGTGGATTGTCTCATTGCGAGACCCACGCTCTGATTACATGTTAAGCTCGAAGAAACTTGAACTGTGAAAGCTCCACAGTCTATAATGGAGGAAGCGATCAGAAGCTTCCAATGGAACAGAAAATAGAATGCAGAAATGGAGTCTCTTTTAATTGAGTGAAAAATGAGAATTATTTTCCATTATGTTGGACCTCAATTCTTATATACAACGAGATCAACTCAAGACAACTAAGCTACAACTAATCCACTAACTAACCAACTCCTAAAAGTTGTAACTAACTAATGGAAAATAATAACTAACTAATGAAATGGGCAGTAACAACTACCAACTAACTATCGGAAGAGAAAATGAAAATGCGATGTACTGCTATATGCAGTGTACTGTTATAATCTTAATAGCTTCATAGGTTCAGTAACCAAAAATAGAAATTTGAGTAATATAATGTACTATCCATATGATCCATGATCCAATAGCAAAATGGAAACATATCAACATCGAAAATCTCGTATTAATGCAAGGCTTGGTTCACATTTCGCACCAAAAATAACTCTAAGGACTCCAACGGCTAAGTAAGTTTTTCTTGAATGAGTTGTAACTTTGCAAGTTTGTCCATGTTAACATTATGACATACAAAGTTTCGATAAATTAAGCGGTACTAGTTTCTAACATCTTTGTAAAATCAAGAGATTAGATCTTCATTGTTAGATGATGTATCAAGAGTCCAACTTTAAAGTAAAAGAACAAAGTCCATCAAGAGAATTTGTATATGATTGTCTATCCAAAAGTTGGGTTCTTTTAATAGAACATAATTCGCAAAGTACATTGATAGAGCAAATGCACTTATATGACAGTATATATTTTTCAAGTTATGTAGATCAATTTTCTATAAGATCACATTTGTGCATTTTTTTGTGTGATTGAACAAATACGACAGCAAATGGACAAGGAAAAACCAACTATATAAAATTTAGAGATGTCAAATGAACAGTTTGTGCTGATTTTGAGTGGGTCAAAATAGGCCGAGTCAATAAATGACATATTAAAAAATTACTTGAACTGAGATGGACTGAGTCAAGATATATTAAGAAATAAGTCATAGTCCAACTCACCCAGCTTTAGATTGGTTGGATCAAGATAAACTGAATTCAAATATGGACGGGTCAATAGGCGTCTAACCATGAATGTGATAGGCGGGTTGAATGAGTTTGTAATATACCTCAGTTTTTAACCAGGCAAGATAATATATGAGAAAAAAATGGAGGGTGGAACAATTCTTCAACGACTCCCAAGAAATAGTTTTTCGTTAGAAACAACATTAAACTACAACTATACATTAATGGACGTTGATTAATTGTGGATCCAAACAGAGAAGGAGCTAAGCCTATAATTGCTCTAAGCCTTAAACATATTCCAAAATGATCATTATAAATTGGAACAAAACTTAGACATTACAACAGAAATCAAGACAGCTAGTTTGGTACCTCCTCCCGTATAAGGAAGAGGTGCCTTTTAGCTTTCTGTCTTCTTCTGCTTTGTTGTCCTTGCACTTTCACTCATCGTACTAATTGTTTCAGGAAAAAAATTCACAACAATATGGCGATATCAAGTCGGTTACTGTCGTTAGTCCTTCTCTCCTTGTTGGTTTCTTGTGCAATTGGTGAAAAACCTAAAGGTGTTACCTATGATGGTCGTTCAATGATCGTCAATGGGGAAAGGGAATTGCTCTTTTCTGGTTCCATTCATTATCCTCGTATGCCTCCTGAGGTAACTTGAAAATCATTAAGTTAACAATATATTTTGAATCAACAAAATCAAGATTATGCATTTGGTAATGAAAACTAAATTGTGACGGAATGTTGCAGATGTGGCCAGACATTATAAGGAAAGCTAAGGAAGGAGGTTTGAACCTAATCCAGACTTATGTCTTCTGGAATATTCACGAGCCCGTTCAAGGCCAGGTAATCAACATCAATGTCTCAAATGTGAAAATTATATTTCAATCTTGTGCACAAGGAGATCAAAATGGTTCAACTGTTTTCCCATTGAATTTGCAGTTCAATTTTGAAGGGAATTATGACGTGGTGAAATTCATCAAGACAATTGGTGAGCAAGGCTTGTATGTAACTCTCAGGATTGGACCATATATTGAGGCTGAATGGAATCAAGGGTATATACAAATCCATCAATTTTGACCTCACTATAATTTTGTTTATAATTGACTGTATATAGTTGCTAAATTATGGTGTATTGATCATATATTAACAGAGGATTCCCATACTGGCTAAGGGAGGTTCCAAATATCACATTCCGTTCTTATAACGAACCATTCATCGTACGTATATCACATTTTAATTTGCATGCTCATTAATAATTACAGACAATTAATTAACGACTCTTAAATTGTTTATTTCTTTGTCGCAGCACCACATGAAAAGGTACTCAGAGATGGTCATTGATTTGATGAAAAAGGAGAAGCTGTTTGCTCCCCAAGGAGGCCCTATCATCATGGCTCAGGTGTGTATATCAACACTGGCGAAATCACGAATTCTAACAAGGAAATTTTAAGAATATCACACGTAACCTAAATCAATTTTTGAGACACCTTTGCCGCTACATTACAAAGAGATTCAACAGCTTATATATGTACAGAATACGACTATCTTGTATATCATGCCCCATATACTAATATGTTCTTATAACACAGATCGAAAACGAGTACAACAATGTACAACTAGCATACAGAGACAATGGGAAGAAATATGTACATTGGGCTGCTAACATGGCTACTGGATTATACAATGGTGTCCCTTGGATCATGTGCAAGCAAAAGGATGCCCCGGCCCAAGTGGTATGTTTATCTCCGTATGACTTATAGGTCACGAGTTCGAGCCGTAAAATCAGCAACTGATGCTTGCATCACATTGGACTCTCTATACTAGGCTTTCCCTGAGGTGTGGTCCTTCCGGGGATCCTACGTCTTGAATACTTTATGCACCGGACTACTTTTTTCAGATGAATAACCAATAAATGATCGTTAAAATTTATTAATTCTTTTTCATTTTTCTCAATTTGTCTGTACAGATCAACACTTGCAATGGAAGGCATTGTGCAGATACTTTCACAGGTCCAAATGGTCCCAATAAGCCTTCTTTGTGGACTGAAAACTGGACTGCCCAGTAAGTATATGAAAAAAAAATTTCTTATAATGTCTAATAAATTGTAATGTTATGTCGAAATTCTAACATTAAAAAAATGATTTGCAGATATAGGACTTTCGGAGACCCACCATCACAAAGAGCAGCAGAAGATATTGCATTTGCTGTAGCTCGTTTCTTTGCTAAAAACGGAACCCTTACGAACTATTACATGGTACATATATATTCTTTTTATTATTTTCTCATACATTAACTTTTTAAAAATGGCCTTAAACTTAATTTCGTTCTTGTTAATTTTCAGTACTATGGTGGAACCAACTATGGAAGAACTGGCTCTTCTTTCGTTACAACTCGTTATTATGACGAAGCTCCCCTCGACGAATTTGGTTAGTGTTATGATTAAGTTGTATGCACTGAAGAAAATATATAGTGAAGTCACTTTTAAGTACCTAAAAATAAATACTATATATTAATGGATAACCTGATAAAAACACTACTAACTATTACATATATAACAGAATGGTTAAGTAATATATATTCTCATTATATGTTTTCAGGTTTGTATAGGGAACCAAAATGGAGTCATTTGAGAGATTTGCACAGAGCTTTAAGACTATCAAGAAGAGCTCTCCTTTGGGGAACTCCCTCTGTACAAAAGATTAACCAAGATCTTGAGGTAATTAATTAAAACCATTTGCATTATTACTTTACCCTAAATTTAAGAAATTTTGTTCAAAACTGATAAAAATCTCATTAATTACTTCTTAAATATTATTTTACAGATTACAGTTTATGAGAAGCCTGGAACTGATTGTGCTGCATTTTTAACCAACAACCACACAACTTTACCTGCCACAATTAAGTTCAGGGGTAAAGAATATTACTTACCTGAGAAATCCGTTAGCATTCTCCCTGATTGCAAGACTGTCGTCTACAACACTCAAACGGTAAATATATTACATAGTAAAAAAAATAGATTAAAATTTGAATCTGAAAACTACATTGAATTTTTTTTCTTAATTTTTGTTTGGAAAACAGATTGTCTCTCAACATAATTCAAGGAATTTCCTCCCATCAGAGAAAGCAAAGAATCTTAAATGGGAAATGTACCAAGAAAAAGTCCCAACCATTAGTGATTTGCCACTTAAGAACAGGGAACCTTTGGAACTTTATAGTTTAACAAAGGATACCTCAGATTATGCTTGGTACAGTACAAGGTAATTATAATGTATGTTCATTGTTATTCTTGTTAATGATTTTTATTATCTTAATTAATCAAATTGAGTTTACTGTGTGTTATGATAATAGCATCAACTTTGAACGCCATGACTTGCCTATGAGACCTGATATCCTCCCCGTCCTGCAAATCGCAAGTATGGGACATGCATTGTCTGCGTTTGTTAATGGCGAATTTGTTGGTACGTTGATTCTTGATATTGGAACGAGTTTAAGTTTTATACACTGACCATATTATTGCATGCTATAGCTTGTTGAATCGCAGTGATAATATAAAAATTGTTTACTCAGGGTTTGGACATGGTAACAACATAGAGAAGAGCTTTGTTTTCCAGAAGCCTGTCATGTTGAAACCTGGAACTAACACCATCTCAATTTTGGCCGAGACAGTTGGATTCCCGGTACTTTTTTTTTTTTTTAAATATTGAGAAAATAAGCTATAATAAATGATGGTCTAGGACATTCAGTATAGTTTAACCTGTTATGTAATGTGTTACTTATCATTTATTCGTGGGAATTTATTATAATGCAGAATAGTGGAGCCTACATGGAAAAGAGGTTTGCTGGACCCAGAGGTGTGACCATTCAAGGTCTAATGGCTGGAACCCTCGATATTACCCTAAACAACTGGGGACATGAGGTAAAAGAACATACTACAATATTACATAATGATATTCAATTATTTGATCTTTCACAACTATAACCTAAAAAGGTATAAAATCAACTGATAATTAACCAAAATAATTGATGGCCGTTTAACAGGTGAGTGTATTTGGAGAAAAAGAGCAATTATTTACTGAAGAAGGTGCAAAGAAAGTAAAATGGACTCCTGTAAATGGTCCTACTAATGGAGCTGTTACTTGGTATAAGGTAAGCACTGAAGCCAAGTAATATTCTTTTATTTATTCGGCTTTTTCTTTATCTAAAAATTTATTTTCTTTTGGGATGCAGACCTACTTTGATGCCCCAGAAGGCAACAACCCAGTGGCCTTGAAAATGGACAAAATGCAAAAGGGTATGATGTGGGTCAATGGTAATAGCCTTGGTCGTTATTGGTCATCTTTCCTCTCTCCTCTTGGACAACCCACTCAATTCGAGTAAGTATAATCCGCAAAAAAAATCATATAAAGTTTTTTTAAAAAGTCTCTAAACAGTTCTATAATATATTTTACGTATGATATTTCAGGTATCATATTCCAAGAGCTTTCTTGAAACCAACGAACAATCTCCTAGTCATTTTTGAGGAAACCGGTGGTCATCCTGAAAGTATTGAAGTCCAAACAGTAAATAGAGACACAATTTGCAGTATCATTACCGAATACCATCCTCCTCATGTCAAATCATGGGAAAGATCGGGTACTGATTTCGTCGCAGTCGTGGAAGATCTTAAAACAGGAGCACACTTAACTTGTCCTGGTAACAAAATCATTGAGAAAGTTGAGTTTGCTAGTTATGGTAATCCAGATGGTGCATGTGGAAACTTGTACAATGGAAATTGCACTTCTATTAATAGTCTCAAAGTTGTAGAACAACACTGCTTAGGCAAAAATACATGCACAATTCCAATTGAGAGACAAGTATATGACGAGCCGAGCAAGGACCCATGCCCTAATATTTTCAAGACATTGGCTGTTCAAATGAAGTGTGGGAATAAGAATTAGGGCTATATTAAATGTATATACTAGACTTTATTCACAGCTTAAATTTGTTTTTTATTACATCAAATAAAACACAATATTTCAGCATTTTTGGTCTCTGATTTATTTGTATTCTCTGCTTATAATAAGGAATAAAATTCTTCACATTGTGGAAGAAAATTTTCTTGGTAGCTTATATATATGAAGATGGTGGCATTTTTTGTAAGTTGAATAACTCATTTTTTTCAGTAGTTTGTTACTTTCTTAAATAAACTAATTCATATTTAATGGTATTGACTAGCTATTATTGTATTAATTGATTTGATCTGTCTGCACTGACCCAATTAAACTATATTGGTAATTGTTTACACTATCTAAATATATAATTAAATCGTTTCCAATAATCTTACATGTTTGTACATTTTATGCATAAGAAAAATGATGATGGAAAATTGTTGGAAATATTTATGGACTTCTTCTAGTTCATACCAAGGAAAAAGAAAGAAAAGGAATGTGTCCAAATTGAGTTAAATACAAAGAAATTTGTCCAAATGGTCTTTAAACAGAAAAACACACACACATATATATATATATAACATTGAAAATTGAATGTAATATATAACTCAATCTTGGAGGAATTGTGCTATTTAAATGTTTAGCTCACTTTCAAGTCTTACTTTTACACTCCCAAGCAAATAATTAGGAGGAGATACAGGATTTTACTCTTTAATTTGGAAATCGAACAGTTATTAAAAGGTAGAAATGGGGCAACGCCTGTTCCAGCTATATGATAGTTGAGTTGATATTAAATATATATTTGTGATTAGTCTAATGAGGAATTTACCTGGAATACAACAATCTAAAAAGTTATTTATAAGAAATATAATCACTTTTAAAACAATTACTTTATATATGTTATAAATAGAACTCTATTTAAGGTGAATGTCTATATTTAAAGAGATCTAGGGTTTACTACTTGGTGGCTAAGTCGCCACCTCCCTATAAATATAGGGCTTCTATTCCATTGTAATCCATCCCAAGTATCAATAAGAATACTCCTCTCCCTATTCTCTCTATATTGTTCTTGTCTTTTATATTATTTCATAACACGTTATCAGCACGAGTCTCTAACCAATTGAAATTTTCGATTGTCTTAACTTTTGTTTGTGTAGGGTTTCACATGAGGTTCTGCCGCAACCAAATCCCAAAATCTTCTATACGAAAAATAGAAGAAAAACGTTGAAAAGAAAACAGAAGGAACGAAAGAAGAAAACATTGAAAATATAATTGGTATACCTTAAAGGTAAGTAATTTACTTTTCCCTTTCAAATTCTTGAAATTCTACAATTTGATTTTATATACAAACAAAGACAACAAAGTTTGATTATAACTCTAATGGAGTTTGTAAGAAATTATAACCACGTGAAGTGGTAAAATCTCTATGTCCTGCCATGATTAAATTCATGTATGATTGTGGGCAAAGAATTGAAAATCCGTTCCATTGAATTTGCTCAATTCCCTTTAGAGAATGTGGAAGCAGTATATGATAAGTCTGAAAGAAGACAAAATTATTACCATGAAGGTATCAATGAATGTGGACGTGGCAAAGAATTCCGTCCAATTGAATTTGCTCCATTCCCTTTAGAGAATGTGGTAGCAGTATGTGATAAGTCTGAAAGAAGACAAAATTATTACCGTAAAGGTATCAATGGATGTGGACGTGGCAATAGACGAAATTATAATCATCATTGTTGTGATAATGAGAATAATAAAGATTCTCAAAATAATCTTTCACTTTATGAAAGTAATATTTGACATGAGATTGTGTAAAGCACATGATTATGATCCATTCCCTGAAGTGAATGTGATAATTGTAATAGAGCCCGTAAGTATGAACACGCTCTTGATGTAATTTTGTTTTATGTCTGACATTATGAAAAGAAAAGTTCGTTGCCCTTGAAATTTCGGGCAAGAACTATATGGCATGGGTGTTGGATGCTGAAATCCACTTAGATGCTATGAGTCTTGGAGACGCCATTAAAGACAGAAATAATGCATCCACCCAAGACTATGCTAAGGCCTTGATTTTCTTGCGCCATCGCCTTGATGAAGGTTTGAAACTGTGCTAAGGCCTTGATTTACTTGCGCCATCACCTTGATGAAGGTTTGAAAATTGAATATATCACAGTCAAAGATCCACCTATCTTGTGGAATGGCTTAAAGGAGAGATATGACAACCTGAAGTTGGTCACTCTGCCACAAGCACGATACGATGAGAATCCAAAAGTAAATAGTTCATAAAGTATATGTTATCGTTGCGGTGGAAAAGGGCACTAGACGAAAATTTGCCGTGTACCAAGACATTTGGTTGAGCCTTGTCAAAGCATCTCTAAAGAGTAAATGCCCTGAAACAAATTTTGTCTCTGACGACAATTTTGACATCACCCACTTGAATGTGGCAGACTTCTTTGAGCACCCTGAGGGGAAAATAGACCACCTAATCGGTGATGGATCTGTGATGAAAGAAGATGGAGTTGTTTGATTTTATTTCACTTATTTGTAATAGTCAGTGAATAAACTAATAGTCATTAGTATCAGCTCGTATTAGTTAGTTTATGATATAATGTTAGTATTAGTTCTTTAGAATGTTTCAATATGCTCAGATTTCAATAATATTTTTATTTTCCAGTAGCGGTAATCGACTAACCTAACAGTTAGTCGATTATCTAATATTTCGCATTAAAACTGCAAAACAATCGATTGTCAATGTTCAACAATCGATTGTCTATGTTTAACAATCGAATGTCTTAAGACAGTGCTGGAATTTTTCAAAATAGCCAACAATCGATTGTCTAAATTTAACAATCGATTGTCTTAAGACTGCTCGAATTTTTCAAAATAGCCAACAATCGATTGTCTATATTTAACAATCGATTGTCTTAAGACTGCTCTGGAATTTTTCAATATAGCCAACAATCGATTGTCTATATTTAACAATCGATTGTCTTAAGACAGATCTGAAATTTTCAAAATAGCAAATAATCGATTGTCTATGTTTAACAATCGATTGTCGTAAGACAGTGATTTTTCAAAATAGTCAACAATCGATTGTCTATGTTTAACAATCGATTGTCGTAAGACAGTGTGATCTGGTTTTTCAAAATAGTCAACAATCGATTGTCTATGTTTAACAATCGATTGTCTTAAGACAGTGATAAGTTTTTCAAAATAGCAAATAATCGATTGTGTGTGTTTAACAATGTCAATGTTCAACAATCGATTGTGAGTGTTTAACAATCGATTGTTTTAAGAAAATGCTTAAACTGAAATTTTCAAACTGCAAAGTAATCGATTATGGAAAACATATAATCGACTATCTGATTTAGTTAGTCGAATAACCTCAGCAGATTTTGAAAATATTGTTTAAGTATGAAACAAACGGACTGAATTTCTTTATTCTCATGTTCGTATATTTTCTTTTGTATGGCAAACTATGGGAATTAAATTGATTGAAGGCTCCTGAAGAGCAACTATAACTCTGCCTAAAGGAACGATATTTTAGAGAATGCAATGTTCTCCTCCAAGTCTAAGAAGAACTTGTTGAGTTTTAATGATATCAGTCAAAATGTTCTCCTCCAAGTCTAAAAGGAACTTGTTGAGTTTTAAAGATATCATTTAAAATGGATATCAGATTGAGACAATACATGAGTATAATCTTGAATACCTCATTTACTCATTAAAACGAGGTTGCCCACTTCGGTTTGGGGTCACGCCATTTTGCATGCAGCAATGCTAGTTCGTCTCTGACTGACGAATTGTCACAAATATTCCCCGTTGCAATTGGTTTTGGGTCATGAACCTAATATATCCCATTTAAGAATTGTTGGATGCGCAGTATATGTGCCTGTAGCACCGCCATACCACACCAAAATGGGTCTGCAAAGAAGGTTAGGAATATATGTTGAGTTTGAATCGCCCTCCATTAATTCGCTACCTCGAAACATTGACAGGAGATTTGCACGATTTGCAGACTGTCAATTTGATGAGACACTTTTCCCAAAATTAGGGGGAGAAGTTGGTAAAACCAAACGGGAAATTTTGTGGAAAAATGCATCATTATCTCATCTTGATCCACATACCTCTATTTGTGAAAGAAAGGTACAAAAGATTATCCATTTGCAAAGAATAGCAAATCAAATGCCTGACGCATTTACGGACTTGAAAAGGATAACGAAATCCCACATCCCCGCGGAAAATGTTCCAATCCGTATTGATGTCCCTGTTGGACAATCATCTAGTGTCATATCCAATGAGTCAAATGCACGCCTGAAGCGTGGCAGGCCATTGGGTTCTAAAGATCGAAATCCTAGAAAGAGGAAAGCAAATGATAAAAATGTCACTACGAAAGAATCTCATGAGGAAATTCATGATTTAACAAATTTTGAGATTCATGAAGAATCCATTGAGCCCGAGACTCTGGAAAATACGGAACTATCCATAAATCCAATTAATATTGAGGAAAATATTAATCGAGTGGATATAGTGGTGGATAATGTCTTTGCTTATAATGTCGCATCTAGCATTATGCAAGAATGTGAGGATCTCGAACCTCAATCTGTTGAAGAATGTCGAAAAAGACATGATTGGCCAAAGTGGCAAGAAGCAATTCAATCAGAATTGAATTCGCTGGCAAAACGTGAAGTTTTTGGCCCTATAGTTGAAACACCTAATGGTGTTAAGCCTGTTGGCTATATATATGGCATGAATGATCGTTGGTCACGTACCTATTGTACGCCAAAGTATTTTGGAAATATGACTATTAAAGGACAACGATAATGCAAGAAACATATCTTGCATATAAGTTTGACATGACCATAATGGTATTTCTCTTTAAGAAAGATATTTACCACATGTATGTTGATGAATCTGTGGTAGTACAAAATTAATTGAGAGCTCTAGAAGAGCCAATTATTACTACGTTGGAGAAACACAATTGAGTATTGTGCTGTAGTAAGTCTCAAAGAAACTTATTTAGTTTCCAAAGTACACGCGAAAGCGATTGATTATATTGAGACTATAAATAAAGGAAGGATTTGATATCTCCTATTACTACAACTTGTAGCGGGGTAATTTGTATATGAAATGCTACCCGCTTTGTTCTCCAGTTTGTACTACACAAACGAAAAAATGCCACAACAAAGTGGATATCTATTGGTATAAAAACCCATGTCATAATAAACCTGAAGTTTATTGATAAGTGCACATGTCATGGTGTAAATTTGAAGTTTACCAATATTGATAATTTATTCAGTTGGCATTCGGGTTAGCCATCTCATTTTAAGTATGATGTGCAATAATAGAGAATTCACATGGGTGAATATTAAAGAACTAGAAAGTTCTTTACGAATTCTCTTGTATCACTTGTTCTCATTAATGAACTGACCAACTAAAGAGTTCGGGTTGAAGCCCATAAATTCTGGAAATATCAAAGGTGAATATGGGCCCATTCACCTGCCATGTATACCACATATGATGCATCTATGATATGGTTACATGCGCAATTGTTATAAACCCGCAGCCTGGCCGGTGCTTGCGAGGTAAATTGCTCAGTAATATAACTTCGAGCATAATTTCCAGATTTTCTATTCAAGATAGTTCATCTTGATAAGTTGGTTTATATCAAAGTTGGTTTAGCAAGATAATTATTGAGTGCCTCCACTTAATAGCTAAACTGTTTCTTATGAGAACAAAGTTATATATATCAGTTTGATGTACGTTGTATACGAGAGTATATTCTCCCCTCACAAGTGGTTCAGGGTCAGGAACCAAATAATTTCATCTTATTATTAATGTGCTGTGTATATTGACATGATAATGCACAAAGATGATTTCTCAAATTTGAGGAAACAAGTTAGCTTTTCTAACATGAGGGGGAGACATGATAAACACTTGAGAAAAGGTTACATGGGATGAATTATCATTTGTATATGTAAATCCCCGAATATCATGATATGAACCTGAAGTTCATAAAATGGATAATTCAATTGCAACATATTGCAAAGCATGTTATACGCATTTGCTGACCCAAAGAATGTAACTATATTCTCACTACAAATGCTCATATTAAGTCCCAGAAGGACAAAGCCTTGGATACGCTTGAAGCGTATAGACAAATACTTGATTCCATATGAAAGACATGTAGATTTGGACATATAGTTCAAATACTTGAAAGTATAAAGTCAAAGTTGCTTGAAGCATATGCAATTCTTGGTCCTGAAGTACCACATCCTAAGTACAATTTGTGTACATATGTATCTTGCTATAACTATAAGCATGATGGCATCGAGAGTACATCTATGGAGATATTGAAGAGTCATTCCACCAAATTATATGAAGATGTTCATATCTATCAATAATGATGATTTCAAGGTGCGGAATATTTATTCAAGTCAATATGGTTGATTTATTTATCAAACATCTACCAAAGATCGTTTTGAAGATGATGCACAAGATTGGAATGCAAATGCTCAAAGATATAAATTGATGTTCTTATCAGGGGGAGTTAATGCGCGTTGCACTCTTTTTCCCTTACAAGGTTTTGTCCCAACTGGGTTTTCCTTGCAAGGTTTTTAACGAGGCAACCAATAGGCGCATATTCAAACATGTGTACTCTTTTTCCTTCTCTTTAATTTTTCCCATTGGGTTTTGGTTTTAAGGTTTTAACGAGGCACATTGTTGAATAGACATTCAAGGAGGAGTGTTATAAATAGAACTCTATTTAAGGTGAATGTCTATATTTAGAGAGATTCTAGGGTTTACTACTTGGTGGCTAAGTCACCACCTCCCTATAAATATAGGGCTTCTATTCCATTGTAATCCATCCCAAGTATCAATAAGAATACTCATCTCCCTATTCTCTCTATATTGTTCTTGTCTTTTATATTATTTCATAACAATATACAATTTATTATAACTTTTTAATTAAATTAGATACAACTTTTGATATGCCTAAAATATCTCATTATGGAACTTGAAAATAGGGATCATGCCAACTAACACATAATTCCTTAAATTCAAAATAATCTCACAGTTCTCTCTCACATAATTTATTATTAATTTTCCAATATTATATCTTAGAGAAATTTAGCACCAGGAGTTACTAATATTTTCTGATGCAATTAATTGAATTTAGCTTAAGGCGCAGGATTAATCCCAAGTCCAAGGCAGTAAATGTTTAGCATTCACAAGTCAATGTGATTTATTGAGCTTTGGTTCTATAATTATATGTTTGTTTATATTTACATAAGATATGTCCTAAGAGAATACTATGTTGGCTTTGTTTCTCTGACGTAACATTAGCTTAGCCAAATTATATCATCCTATTATCCGTTTCACTCCATATAAGCTGTGTCTATCCCAACAAATTCAGTATTCAACGGATTGAACTTAACAGCGTATACAAAAATTATACTAATTTTATATACTTTTTGGACTATCGAATATAGATAAATTCTTGCACCGACTAAAACTGACATTTACCATTGGGCAACTTTTTTCACTTTTAACCTGCACCAGAAATACATAATGTATATTTACACCAAAAGAAAAAACTAGCTACTATTTTAAAAGCGGCTATACGATATCATTTTCCCTATCTAAAATCCACATACAATATCAACTTTCGTGAATTTGAAAAATGCCGTCTGATCACATTTCTATAAATTTCAAGATACAAAGACACGAAATAAACAAAAATGATGTAGCGGACATCAACAAATATGGTCCGCCCTTCCCTGAACCCCGCGCATAACGGAAGCTTAATACACCGGACTGCCCTTTGATGTAGCGGACATTAAATAGTTCCTAATATTATCAAAACTCATTTACAAAGATACATACAATTAAACCTCTCTGTAATAGCTTCAGTGTTCCAATATATTTTGGCTATTATAGTGAAGTGTTATTATAGAGGGTATATATTATAACATAACATAAAAAACCAATTCTGTGAAAAACATGACTTTTAGTGAAGGATTATTATATAGAAATGTAGTTTCGAGAGATCTGACTGTATTTGATACAGATTCAACTGACTTTTGACAATTAGAGATAACTTCTCAGAATACTTCAAAACAACTATATATTTAGAGAAGCGAAATGTTCAATCGCTAATAGCCAATTATTACAACAACAATTGACAAGGACCATGTTTTGGTGTGAGCTTCAAATGGAATTTATTACAATGTATTACAAATAGCTGAAATGTCGAAGGAAAGTTATAATCTCAAATCTGTGAGAAGTAAAAGGAAGAATGCAACATTGTGACCAAACACTTACGTACTTTACGAGCTCAGTGTGTCAAAAATGTAGAAGAATCTTACTACGTATTTACGAAAATTTACAGCAGGAGTTCCCTGCAGAAATCTTGAACAAGCTTCACAGCAGCAGAAAGAACCCCTGAGAAATCTTGAACAAGGCTTCAATCTCAGCTGTTAAATTAAATTGCCAAAAAACAGGCAGTAACAGTTAAATTTTTTGAACAAGGAGCAACAATGCATTCAAGGAATGTAAGTCAGCAAGCACAATTACATGCCCTAGACAACAAAGAAATTACTCGATATACAATTTAATAAGTAACTTAACGGAAAACCGAGCACTGATGAAACTATCATTGAAACATAAAGGTAGAAAAGAAACGAGTCAAGAATGTATCACTATCGATGTCTACCCATCCGATTCTAGATGCTTACAGACCTTGCTATTGTTAGTTTGAAGACGATGTTCAACAGCAGCATAACCGAGAACTCTCTAGTTTTATGCACAAATCCATTCCATTTGTCACTATTGGCTTATGACAAATCAAAAGATCCTTGACCTTCATTAATAGCATAGAGTAACTTCTTGTACATGATTTCCTGTGGAGTGAAATAATGCATAAGAAATTTACTTGGGATAAAAGGCACAGAACTGATGGGAACAGGAAATATCAAACTGCTATGACGCAGACGCAAACATTGGCAGCATATGGCAATAGCAATAAGAGAAACTCTACCTTAGTAGAATAGGGAGGAAGTTTCAAGTAATTAGCACATGTCATCACACTAGGTAGGTCTTCATCTGCAGATTCTGATGGTGCGTTACTGTTGTGTGCTGCATTGCCAGCACTGGATGGATGCTGTTCCAAACATATGATTGTCAGTCACTGAAATAAAGGACATGGAAAATAGGCCCACTTAACTTTTAGATACAGCCATACCTTCCTCACAATTGTTAACTTAGGATTCAGACCAGCAAGACCACCTGGAGGGAGCCGGGGAGCGCCAGTAACAAACCGACAGAATGCTCGTTGCTGCTCCAGTGTGAACTCTCCCATAATCTCTAGTAACTGAGGAGAATAATATATTACAACTTATAAACTTGAAACAAATATAAGTGAATGATGAAGAACAGAATCCTAATCATCATTGTTTCAGACAGTTTCTTCACCAACAGCAGAACAACAAAACTTACGTTAATAATGGGAGGACTCTTGGCTGTGTACCCATGGTCGAATTTAATGTGATCTACTAATGCCTCGGGCTGTATAACAAAAAAGAACACAACATATTCAATCAAATAAAGGAAATCTAAGCCTTATCATAACCAGAGGATTCATGAGAAGAAATGTTACCTTCCACAACTCTCTACGGCCACATAACAAGTAGTCCAACTCGGTAGCAGAGAATATTTGTAGAATTGAAATGTCAAAAACCTGAAAAATTGTGGAGCCTAAAAGTTATCTATCTTTAAATATAAAATCATCCACAGGTATATCTAATTTGCTAATATATTAAATAAATCACGATCTGCAACAAGGAACTATCAGATGGACACTATGTACTGTTTTAACCCCACAAGATCATCTTAGTCATTTAAGTTCTCCAGAAAAAAAATCCTCAAGCTCTAAAGGCTTACGACAGCAGCAAACCTGATTGAAGCCTGATCTAAAAGCTTTCATTTGCTGCCTGATTCCAGACCTGACAGTAGCATCAACTACCAAAGAAACGTATTCCTCCAAGTTACTGAGATCCACCTGCAAATTCCATCCAAGGTATAGAAAGAAATATCAACACAAATAAGGCATGCAATTGAGGGACTTCTATCAAAGACCAAAAGTAAAAAGAGAAGAAACAAAAGGATAAAAGGGATAACATCCAAGATAGCACTGCTTACATTCTCATCGCCTACTTTAAGAACGTATTCAGGATAGCCGGGAAGTGTGAAATCCAAACATAGATCCTCAATTGGTGTCCCATGGAAATGCACGTCATAAAAATTTTCTTGGTTCTGATCTTCCATAGATTCTATATATTGCTTTCGACTAACAAGAGCTTGTAACTCTTGCAAAGTCTTCCCTAATTCAGCGTCAAAAGAAAGAATATCGTACAAATCAAGCTCCTGCGGAGTTTAAGTTAGAAACATTAGTGGAACAGATAAAATACAAGGTGCGTGCAACAACTGATCACAGAGGACAAGTGTGCAATATGACAAAGAATAGCAGGGAGCGCTTACTTGGCCAAGAACAAGCTTATAGAAGGCAGTTGACAGTGGAAGGTCCAGAAGGCGTCCATCTTGAAGAGCTTTGGCCATAACACGTCCAAGCAAGCGGAAATGTTCAATTACCTTACAGAATTGTCCTCCATTAACAGTATCAGCATGTGGTTGCCAGGGACATGGGAATAATCCAAGAGGTGCTTGGACAAGATCTTTATCATCCCCACTTAATTTATTATCTACGCAAACTTCCATCGAACGTCCATTTGACGTTGATGACGAACCAGACCTCCACATTCGAAGTCCGACTTTTTGAAGATCATGACTTAAAAGGGTATAAAACTCCAGTGTAGGACCCAAGCCGCTACCAACTTCACCAAAATATTCAACTTCAAGAACAGCTTTTTGGCTAGAGTACATCTCCATTACTTTAGCAGCAGAATCCAGAATGCGGTTCCTTGAGACACGAACTTTCTGGCGCTGCAATCTACCAACTCTAACTGCTCTCTCATGAATAGATCCATTACCTTCAGCACCTTGCTGTTGCTGTAGCCTATTTAAAGCGCGTGACAACCCAAAAGCAGTTGAATAGAAGAACTGGCGCCGAGTCTCAAACGGAAAAAGAAATGGACACGCCTTTGTCAACTGGTAACACCAAGATGGAAGAGACCCACTACAAAGTGCAAGAGCATCCTGGATCTGTCGCGCCAATTTCGGAGTGAGCTTATTATTGACAAATTCCTCATAAGGAATTTTGACAACCGTAGTATTGACCTCATCTAAACTAGAAACTTTTCCTTCAGCGTAGTAATCAATCAGTGAACGGACACGCAAACGGGGGGCAAGACGATTCAGCGCCTCCAATACACGTAATAGGTATAAAATACTGTAAGTAGGGTTACTTTTCTCCAGATCACAAGGAAGTTCTCCCTGCAATATACTATCTAACAATGATGCTTGAAGCAAGGAGGGATCAGCACTGGAACTGTCCAAAGAACTGGCTTTTGTAGACTTGGAAGAAATTGAGCTCCCAGCGCCATTCATCAACCTCTCAGCTTGGCTGTCTGCCCTTTGGTATGTGATAGTATAAATATCACTCCAAACCCTACTTCCATCACTGGATGTAAAATCGTTGCCATCATCTCTCTCATCATCATCCTCGTCTAGAACAAGCTGCCGCTGGATAGCCTGGTAGACAGTCAAGTGCCTATTAAGCAGCTTTCCACCAATAGAAAATATTAGTTTTGGTGGATCATCAGAGCCAAATAGAGGGCGCCCGTGCTGATCTCTAGCATCCCTCGCACCTCGACCACCAGCAGATGAAAGTCCCGCCATGGCAGCAGCAGCAAATGACATTGCACCCCGTGAACTGTATGAACTCCTACTCCTGAACTCAATGGAATCAGATCCCCCAGTGGAGGTTCTGCTCCTAGAACCACCACCAGCATTTGTATGGCTATCACTTGGCGTCTGTGCAAGAGGACTATCCTCCAAGGAATCTACCAATTTAACATCATGCACTTCATCGTGCAAGCAGACAGGAAGAGGATCATCCCTCAGCATCTGGAAATATGGGCAGACAAAGTAAGAATGTTGCTAATACCATATGTGCCCAACCATCCGTATCTAACATTCAAAGAGATTTTCAGAGTGACGCATCGAGAAAAGGATAAAGGTATCCACATACGGGAAAGCAAATACAAATCCTTCATCCCTCCTCTCAACCACCAAGAAGAAAAGCAGTCTGTAAATAGACACCTACTTTTTTCATTGTGAAAAAGCACGGGAGAAAAATATAACTGATATTAACCATGATACAATGAGCCATATATATATACACATAACCTATCCTACTCCTAATAATCATTGGATTAGGCTACTCCTAATACACATTGGATTAGGGTTCTACTATTACATATTCTAACACTCCCCCCTCAAGCTGGTGCATATAAATCATATGTACCGAGCTTGTTACATATGTAGTTTAACATCGAACCCGGGTTTTTAAACCCGAAAGCATCTAGTCCCAAAGACATCGTTGAAAACTTGCTGAAACAGATGAAGGAAATACTGTTTTGCTGGAAAATTACAGTAGATGCCGGAAAAAATCACTGTAGATGCCGGAAAAACTTCAAAGTGGTCGGAATTGAAAAGTAAAAATATGGGTAGGCTCGGAATTTGAGGCCGATCAGACTGTCCTGAAGGAACTTTTTGAAATTCTGGCCGGAAAATCCCTCACGCGCCGGCGCGTGGGATAAACTCGCCGTCGCGGCAGAAGTCCGGCGGCCGCGTGGCGGCGCGTGGGGGGTTATTTTCCGGTGATATTTTCTGGGTTGGTCGGAATTATATTCCGAGCCTTGTGGTGGTGTTGGTTTTTGCACAACACTGATAATTAGTAACTTTGACGCAATTAGTCACTTAGGTCACTGGAAAATTGCACGGTGACTGAGTTATTTCTTCTCGGATGTCGTTGGAATGACGCTCAACGATAATTATCTCACCAAAGCTCTGATACCATGTGAGAAAGCACGGGAGAAAAATATAACTAATATTAAACATGATACAATGAGCCCTATATATATACACACATAACCTATCCTACTCCTAATAAACATTGGATTAGGCTACTCCTAATGGATTAGGGTTCTACTATTACATATTCTAACATTCATAACCAAGATATCCGATATTTCCAGCTTCAGAATTTGGTGGACAATGAAACTGCCCCTACACACTTCCCCACTTAAAAACTATTCCTATAGATGATACTCCCGCATATTTTTCCTGGGTATTTTCTTTTTGGGATTAAAGTCATATTTCTCTGGGTAGATGTCATTATCTATTGTTTGCATTATTCATCTTCAACCTACTAATTATGCACTCCTAAGAATGTCAAGATAAGGTGAATCCCAAAGCCTGCACTAGGAGGGCTGACCAAATTACTATCCGAAGTTTGGTTTTTTTTTTTACAGGAATGACCAATACCTTGTTTCAATGCCATATGAAAGGGTCTTGGGTTGCTATAGATACAAGTTAAGTGACAAACAATTCCATAACAAGGGGTGGGATTACACACAAGGAACAGAAGGAAATGTCCAATTTATGTCCTCCCCATACCTTCCCAATTCTACCCCCTCCCCTCAACAGAAATCCCCTCAAAGAGAACCCCAATGGCTTCACCTAGCTTATCATTTTCCTACCATCACCAGCAAAATCAGTTTACTTTATATTCTAAAATTTCAGTTACTTATATAGAAGGGAAGGGTTTGATTGTGCCCAAGAAAGTATAATCTCATTGCGAATTCCATGCCTTACTCAAGAACTAAAAGTAGGACAAAAGTATGCGCACTCTCAACCACAGTCCTTACTTGATGATCCTTCATCTCACAGCCCCTTGCTGTAATAGAACAGATTTAACCTATATTCTGAGATCCGCAAACCAAAACCCAGACCAACTCCATTTTTTTACTTGAACCCTGATCCACAAGCACATTAAGTTCATGTTTGTTTTCTAATAGAATAAATTTAATCAGGCTTTCCTTTCTTTTTCCCACGCAATCAACCCACTTAAAATGTCCTATGGGCTTGCTCCCTGTGGCCAACATTTCTTTAATTTATGTACTTCTAACTGCATTCCTTGCACTAAAAGAAAGAGTAAATTTCATTATTTGGCACTAATGCATCTTTAAGAATCAGAAAATCAAAGGCTTACAGTTACTACAGCTTCAAATGTAAAGTTTTACCAAAGTTATTTCATTTGCCTAACAATGTCAAGAAGACTTCAAACTCTTAAGATCAAGTTAATCCACCTCGAACAAATTAAGTAAAAAATAATAAAAATAGAAAGAAAAGAAAAAAGAGAGAAATTTAGTAACAAACATCATCATGGTCTTCATCTTCGTCGGACATATCGTCCTCAATCACCAAAGCATCATCAAGTTCAACGTGAGAAATATCCAGCTCGTCATCCTTAAAATGAGAACAGGCAGGAAAATGTCAGTATTCATGATGTTATCAAAACCATTAACCCTGGCTTAGCAGTTGAAAAATGTAAGAAACAACCAGGAAAAAAATCTAGGTTCCCATAAATATCTTTGCTTCATCTGGAAAACTCAAATTTTCAATAAAGCAATAGGGGGTGATTAACAAATCACTTTGATCTCCTTCAAAAAGCTGATTATGCCAAGAATTATTAGCCAGAAGATGAAGATATTACATTACCTTGGTGGAAGTTTTAGATGTGGATAAGAATGGACCTTGGGCCTAACTCAACCCCAAAAGCTAGCTTATGAGGTGAGGATTGCCCAAGCCACACAACTCAACATCCCCCCTCACGCCCAAATCTCTGGAGCGTGGACAACATAAATGGGGACCCAACATCGGTAACAATAATTGGGATGGGACTGGCTCTGATACCATGATAAGAATGGACCTTGGGCTTAACTCAACCCCAAAAGCTAGCTTATGAGGTGAGGATTGCCCAAGCCACATAAGGAGACCAAGGACCTCAAATCCCTCCGATGTGGGACAACTCAACAGATGTGAAACTAAATGTTTGATTATTTTCAATGATGTTGCTAAGATGACAATCAGATGCATATGATTTGCTTCTTACTTGAGAGATGGGAGTTTAACTTTTGACAAGGGCTTGCAAAATACAGTTTAGACTGTAAACAAAATAATAATATTACAGTTTGATTTAATTTGCAATTAGAAGAGAATAGTTTAGTTTGTAAACCAGTCAAAGCTGTCATTCAGTTTGATTCCAAAATCTCTTGAAACAAAACCAAATTGTAAATCGGTGTTTGACTAAAAGTATATTTTTAAAATATACATAAATACTAGTTCGTGTATAAACCCTAAAAAAAAGAAAACCCACCTTTTTTCTCAAAGTTATTGTGAGAAAGCACGGGAGAAAAATTATAATTGATATTAAACATGATACAATGAGCCTTATATATATACACTTAACCTATCCTACTCCTAATACATATTGGATTAGGATTATTTTACTAATATTTACATATTCTAACACTCCCCCTCAAGCTGGTGCATATAAATCATATGTACCAAGCTTGTTACATATGTAGTTAATACGAGGACCAGTGAGGGACTTGGTGAAAATGTCTGCAAGCTGATCATTTGACATTACAAACTTTGTAGCAATATCTCCCGAGAGTATCTTTTCTCTGACAAAGTGACAATCAATCTCAATGTGCTTAGTTCTCTTATGGAACACTGGATTTGATGCAATACGAAGAGCAGCTTGATTATCACACACAAGTCCCATCTGACTAACATCCCCAAATTTCAGCTCTTTGAGCAACTGTTTGATCCAAGCTAGCTCACATGTCGCCATAGCCATCGCTCGATATTCTGCTTCTGCACTAGACCGAGCAACCACATTTTGTTTCTTACTTTTCCAAGATACCAAATTTCCTCCTACTAAGACACAATATCCAGAAGTAGAACGTCTGTCAGAAGGCGATCCTGCCCAATCAGCACCGGAGTATCCAACGATCTGCTCATGGCCTCGATCCTCAAACAATAAACCTTTACCTGGAGTTGATTTTATATACCGAAGAATGCGAACAACTGCATCCCAATGACTATCACACGGAGAACTCATAAACTGGCTCACAACACTCACAGGAAAGGAAATGTCAGGTCTTGTCACTGTAAGATAATTTAATTTACCAACTAACCGCCTATATCTTGCAGGATCGTTAAGAGGCTCCCCCTGTCCTGGAAGAAGTTTAGAGTTCGGAGCCATCGGAGTGTCAACAGGTCAACAACCTGTCATTCCTGTCTCCTCAAGAATATCTAAGGCATACTTCCGTTATGAGATCACAATACCTGAGCTAGACTGAGCGACCTCAATACCCAGAAAATACTTTATTGTGCCCAGATCCTTAGTCTGAAAGTGTTGAAAGAGATGTTGATTCAATTTAGTAATACCATCCTGGTCATTGCCGGTAATAACAATGTCGTCAACATAGACCACCTGATAAATACAGAGACTCAAATCAGAATGCCGAAAGAATACAGAGTGATCAGCTTCACTCCGAGTCATGCCAAAGTCCTGGATAACAGTGCTAAACTTACTAAACCAGGCTCGAGGAGACTGCTTTAGACCATAAAGTGACCGGCGCAAGCGACATACAAGGCCGTGAGACTCCCCCCTGAGCAACAAACCCAGGTGGTTGCTCCATATAAACTTCATCCTCAAGGTCACCGTGTAAAAACGCATTTTTAATATCCAGCTGATACAGGGGCCAATGGCGAACAGCGGCCATGGATAAAAAAAGGCGGACTGATGCTATCTTAGGCACGGGAGAGAAGGTATCACTGTAATCAAGCCCAAATATCTGAGTATATCCTTTGGCAACAAGACGAGCCTTAAGACGATCAACTTTACCATCTTGACCAACCTTGACTGCATACACCCAACGACCACCAACAGTAGTTTTACCTGAAGGAAGAGGGACGAGCTCCCAAGTACCACTCGTATGTAAAGCAGACATCCCGTCAATCATAGCTTGTCATCACCCTGGATGAGACAAAACTTCACCCGTAGACTTAGGGATGGAAACAGAGGATAACGAAGATAGAAAAGCATAATAGGGTGATGACAAACGATGATAACTTAAACTGATATAATGAGGATTAGGATTAAGGGTGGTCCGTATACCTTTCCGAAGTGCAATCGAAAGATACAAGTCCGCAGTAAGAGCAGGATCAGGCGCAGGACGTGAATCAACCGGGTCGGATGTTGGGTGAGGACGACGATGATATGTCAAGAATGGAGTTTCTGTGGCAGGGAGTCTAGGAGGAGCCACACTAGACTCTCCAACGGTTGGAATGGGTAAGACTTCTGTAGCGGAAGCTGAAGGGGGAGCTATAGCAGACTCGGGTGAGACTGTTGTGGCGAAAGATGAAGGAGGAGCTATAGCAGACTCCCTAAAGGCCGGTATAGGTAAAACCTCAGATATATCAAGATGGTAAGAATGGTCAGACGAGGTAAAGAAAGGTTTAGACTCAAAAAATGTGACATCAGCTAACATAAGGTACCTACGAATATCAGGTGAATAACAACGATAGCCTTTCTGGACACGAGAATAACCAAAGAAGACACACTTGAGAGCACGAGGAGCTAACTTATTTTTCCCAGGAGCTAAGTTATGAACGAAACAAGTGCTCCCAACAATACAAGGGGGAACAGAGTATAAGGGTGACTGGGGAAACAATACCTCATACGGAATCTGATTCTGGATGGGAGATGAAGGCATCTGATTAACCAAATAACAAGATGTGAGAACTGCATCGCCCCAAAAATGCAGCGGAACATGAGATTCAATGAGAAGTGTGCGAGCAGTCTCAATAATATGCCTATTTTTTCTCTCTACAACCCCATTTTGCTGAGGGGTATAAGGACAGGAGGTCTGATGAATAATTCTGTGAGAAGTCATAAATTGCTGAAATTGAGAGGATAAATATTCTAAGGCATTATCACTGCGAAAAGTGCGAATAGAAACACCAAATTGATTTTTAATTTCAGCACAAAAATTCAGGAATATAGAAAACAACTCAGAACGATCTTTCATTAAGAAAATCCAAGTACATCTTGAATAATCATCAATGAAACTAACAAAATAACGAAATCCCAAGGTTGAACTAACTCTACTAGGACCCCATATATCTGAATGAACTAAAGAAAAAACAGACTCTGCACGATTCTCAATACTACGAGGAAAGAAGGCTCGGGTATGTTTCCCGAGCTGGCATGACTCACACTCTAATGTGGATAAACTAGACAAACTAGGCACCATCTTCTGAAGCTTGGACAAGATAGGATGTCCTAAACGACTGTGAAGTAGGTCTGGAGGATCGGCAACTAGACAGACCTTGGAGGATTTTAGTGAGTTAAGGTAGTAGAGTCCATTTGATTCAAGTCCTGTTCCAATCGTCTGTCCCGTACTGCGGTCCTGCATAATAAAAGAATCATCAATAAAATATATACCGGAATGGAGGGCACGAGTCAAACGACTAACAGATGCAAGATTAAAAGGACAGCCAGTGACATAAAGAACGCAATCTAGAGTGACAGAGGGTAGGGGGTTCGCTTGTCCAACTCATTTTGCTTTAGTTTGAGACTCATTGGCTAAAGTAACGTTGGGAAAGAACTGTGAATACGCAATATTTGACAAAAGGGATTTATTCAGATATTTGGGCTTGATTACAGTGATACCTTCTCTCCCGTGGCTAAGATAGCATCAGTCCGACTTTTTCTATCTATGGCCGCTGTTCGCCATTGTATCAGCTGGATATTAAAAATGTGTTATTACACGGGGACCTTGAGGATGAAGTTTATATGAAGCAACCACCTGGGTTTGTTGCTCATGGGGAGTCTCACGGCCTTGTATGTCGCTTGCGCCGGTCACTTTATGGTCTAAAGCAGTCTCCTCGAGCCTGGTTTAGTAAGTTTAGCATTGTTATCCAGGACTTTGGCATGACTCGGAGTGAAGCTGATCGCTCTATATTCTTTCGGCATTCTGATTCGAGTCTCTGTATTTATCTGGTGGTCTATGTTGACGATATTGTTATTACCGGCAATGACCAGGATGGTATTACTAAATTGAAGCAACATCTCTTTCAACACTTTCAGACTAAAGATCTAGGCACACTAAAGTATTTTCTGGGTATTGAGGTCGCTCAGTCTAGCTCAAGTATTGTGATCTCACAACGAAAGTATGCCTTAGATATTCTTGAGGAGCGCCGGTCACTTTGTCATTGCTCTTGCTGCTTTGCAACGCTAGCAGAAACTGGCATCAACGGTCTCAAATTCCTCCATAACTGCCTGTACTTGACCCAAGTAAGTAGACATGTCTAATTTATGTTTCTTTAAATTTGTCATCCGCGATATCACATCATAGAAACGAGATATGTCATTAGTGTATAAAGTACGAGCCTTTTCCCAAACCAAATAACATGTTTGGAATGGACGAAACAAGGGCGTCAACTTGGAATCAATAGATCGCCACAAAATACTGCATAATTGAGCATCGATCTTCTCCCAATGTGCTTTGGCTTTTTCATCTCCTTCACTAGACTCCTTGATTAGATGTTCTTGAACACCTTGACCTTTACACCACAACTCGACAGACGAAGCCCAAGCTAGGTAGTTTGAACCTCCCATTAAAGGTTCTGAGGTAATCATAACACCGGAACTGCCAGAACCCGGGTTTCTAGACCCGAAAGCATCGAGTCC
Organism: Nicotiana benthamiana; assembly: GCA_034376525.1. Classification (NCBI taxonomy): domain Eukaryota; kingdom Viridiplantae; phylum Streptophyta; class Magnoliopsida; order Solanales; family Solanaceae; genus Nicotiana; species Nicotiana benthamiana. The sequence continues at coordinate 34,306,532 of CM067330.1, forward strand.
CAAAGACATTGTTGGGTTATCACCAAAGAATCAGAAAGAATCAACTGAAAACTCGCGGAAACAGATGAAGAAAACTGAAAACTGGAAAACTGGAAACACTGTAGTTGCCAGAAAACTGGGAACACTGTAGTTGCCGGGAAAACTGGAAACACTATAGCTGCCGGAAACTGAAACAGAAAACTGGAAACTGAAAACTGGAAACACTGTAGCTGCCGGAAAAAGTACTGTAGCTACCGGAAAAAATTCAAAGTCATCGGAATTGAAAAATAAAAACATGGATAGGCTCGAAATTCGAGGGCGATCAGACTGTCCTGAAGGAATTTTTCGAAATTCTGGCCGGAAGGTGTCTCACGCGCCGGCGCGTGGGATAGACTCGCCGCGGCCGGCAGAACTTCGGCGGGCGCGTGGAGGTTATTTTCTGGTGATATTTTCTGGGGTTGGTTGGAATTATATTCCGAGCCTTGTGGTGGTCTCGGATTTTGCACAACACCAACAAAAGGGTGATTTCGTTAAGGACAGCCTCTTAAGTCGCCTGAAAATTGCACGGCGACGAGGTCTTTCTTCCCGGAAGTTGCTGGATGACGCACAGCTATGATATTCTCACTGGAGCTCTGATACCATGTGAGAAAGCACGGGAGAAAAATTATAATTGATATTAAACATGATACAATGAGCCCTATATATATACAGTTAACCTATCCTACTCCTAATACATATTGGATTAGGGTTATTTTACTAATATTTACATATTCTAACAGTTATATTTATACGAACATTAGTCTGATGGGACATTAGATTTCCTAAGTTAAGGCTGCTCTAGCCTCTACCAATGTAAAATATAATTTTTTAAAACCCTGTTCCCCTAATCGAATTTCGGTGAATTCATAAACTAAAACGAAGCCCGATTTGGTTTCGAGTTTCAGCGTTTAAATGGCTTGGAGAAGTTGTGAACCATACTTAGAAAAATCACGGATCATCAAGAGATAATATCCTTTATTGGCTTGATCAATGTTATCCAAGACTAGCAGGGGCTACGTGGTTAACAGCCTTCACAAGTTCCCTGTTATCTTCCTTCTTTTAAACAATCATCCCGTTTCACCAACTAATTTCCAAGTTGACACCCAGAGACAACAACAACAACAACTACCCAGTGTATTCCCACCAAACAAGACATCTACAATTAACGGCTCTAAACACTTCTGAGGTTCAATTTGAGACCTGTATAAGGTTACTCCTTCAATCTGAAGACGTATAAACTCAAGCAACTACCAAGCCAAAAATCTTCTACATACGTACTTGGATACCAAAAAAAAAGAGTGAACAAAATTACCTCTGAAGAAGAGTCCCCGTTAACAGGTTTCCCCTCTGTATCCTTATCCAAGGCTGCTTTTCTTCGAACAGCATTTTTTGTTTGAGGTCCTCTGCCATCTCCTTGATCAGGCTTCATAACAGCTTTTCCTTTGCCCTTCGAAGAGCTTCCATCTTTTTCATGCAGTGACCCCTTAGCATTGTCATTTATATTAACTGCTGACCTAGATCGTGTAGAATGACGACGAGGTGCAGAGGCAGGAGTAGATATAGATGGATATGATGCACTGCCTCCTGCAGGTATGGTCCCAGACCCAGAGTTTCCTGAAGAAGCAGAGGCCTTCTGCCCAGACTCGGGTCGCTTAACTCGGGGCCAGAGGAATCCTTCAATAGCTACTAAACTTGCCAAAGGATCAATCAACAAAACATTTGAGGAGTGGTCGCGGAGGGTTTTCTCTCCTTGAGCTCTGCAAAGGCGCAGCTTAAAAGGCTGAGACAAAGCACTTAAACCTGAAGATAGACGTGCATTTCCTGTAGATGATCTGGAACTATGACTCAGCACAACGGGAAAACGCTCCAAGGAACATAGAGCATTTTGAAGCTTTTGGACCAGAACAGTCATGGGAACCACACTTCCACCATCAACACCAGAAGGAAGAGCAACTGCAATAAAAGACTTGTACCTTTTGATTGCTTGTTCTCGAAACCTAGGCAAACTAGCATTAGAGAGTTTTTCCTTAGAAAGATATCCACACGTAAAATAATTGAGCAAAGAAGCAACAATTCCACTCCCAATAAACTCAAAGGTTGAAACACCGTCCCCTTTGCTGAGCTCTTCCAGCATGGCAGCTATCACTTCAGCCAAGGTTTCTTCCATACAGATAGAAATATCCCCAAGCTGAGGCCCAAATATTTTTGACTTTCCTTTAGGTTTAGCTGTTTGCTCATTGATACCAGCATTCAACTTCATGCAGAGATTCTTCAATTGTAGAAGATCATCTGTGGCACCAGATTCAGTAGCCTCTGAATATGAAGGGAAGTATTTATCCTTGAAAGATTTTGCACATGAACTGACTGACATCCAAAGGTTAGAATTGACTGTCGGAATCTCCCTTGGATCTGGCGGAGATCCAACACTTGGAACTGGACTTTTAGGATCTTCAACAGAAGTTGCATCTGTATTGGAATTAGTGCTACGGCGTCGATTACATTTCTCCTTCTCACCACGTGTTGGCTGGGTAGTAGCAGAACCATGAGGCTCAGTCAGTATCAAGGTATCAACAGCATGAACAACACCTTCTCGGACAAACGTCTTGCGAAAAACTCCAGGGAGCTTTTGCATTAAAATTTCTGCTATTTGAAGAGCAGGCACCAGTACTTGGGGATCCTTCCAAGCCAAAACCCCAGCCAAGAAACTACGAAGACATCATATTCCAGCATTACTTTCATGGAACTCGCACTGATAAAAATATCGTGCAAAGAGATATTGTCCTGTGGATAATCTAACTTCCACGTGCTAAATGCTGAAACAAAAGAACAAGCTTTAATCTGTCCCGACATACCTTGATATGTTAGTGACATTAATTAAAGACTGAATCATATCTGCATTACTGAAATACATAAGTTTTCCAATAACTGAGAGGCACTTGTGGCGTGCTGCAGTATTCACACTGGATCCATATGTCTGATCAGAAAAGGGCAACAGAAAGTCACATCTCTAGTGTCCACTATGGTAAGGTAGTGACATTAATACACCCCTAGAGTTATAATACTAACCTGGATTAGAACAAGAAGGAGATCCATTCCAAATTGTTGCAGAAGTTCAGGATGATCATTCAATAGTTTCTCACGAGCTGATACCTCCTGAGAAGATACATTCAGATCCTCCTGTTTGCCAGAACCACTAGCAGAAGGTTTCCTTGTAAACGAGCCCCTAATGAACAAATTAGTGATAACTGGAAGAGAGATGGTTCCTTGAGGCAGCGGAGGAAGAAGCTCGTTTGCCAGATTCACAATCTCAAAAATCTATAATAAGAGGAAATTACACATGGGGTCAATCCTAAGAGCAACAACCAGAATGCCCAGAAAGTAGCTAAGGAAAGAGGTCGAATTCAACTAGCAGTTTGAATATCTCAAGCAAATTACATGAATACACCAAAAAAATAATACCAAGCTTAATAGGAAAGTTTGCAGGGCTTCCATGGACGTGTACCAACTGAGCAGAAAAAGAAATAGATAAGCTTTGAATGTTAATGAACTAACTAGATCCTCATTATTATCAATTAGAAAAAACCGTTCTGGACTCAGGTGTTCTATTCCAGACAAAGACACACTGTACGAGTACGACCTTGTTTTTGAAACAAAAGGTTGGCCCACTAATCCATGTTACATGGAGTGTGGTACCAACTACCGAACATCCTTATTGTTGCTTTTCTGGTTTTTTTTTCCTTTGGTAAGGGGAGGAGAAGCCCCCCGGCTATTACACTATTTTTAATGCAGTGTTTGACTGAATTTAAAAACTCCAGCAATTTCTCGTTGTTTGCTAGAACATCTATCCCTTGGAGGAATGACAAAGTAAAGACACAGTAATGGATTCACTTCACAGGCTAATGGTACTCAAACCCCAGTTATTGTTCACTTTCACTTTATCCGCATGACAAATACATTGAAAATCTAATTGCGTCTCCTCATGCCACAAATATCAAATATTCAATGCACTACTTGTTCCATATTTTCAATGATTCAATAAATTTCATATTTTTCTTTCTGATACTCCTGAACAAATCCCTGTGGCCAAGTGACAAACATAGCAAGCAGTGGATTGCGAAAATTAAAGCTATCACACATACCTGCTCTGGAGGTCTGCTCAAGGCAGGTGAAATAGAGACAGTCGCCACGAGGCCAGAACCGGATAAAATGTCCTTGAGGATCCGACTGATACCAAGTATCATCAAGGTTTTAGCCGCTAATGGAGAGCCACTGGCACACGTAGAAAGAAGCCGGATCAAGCCCTGCAAACCAAATCAAGTCAAAATACAGACCTGTGTAAATGATCGACACATTCAAGAACTAAACCTACTGTGTAAGTTTCCGTGCTGAGCGAAGCCTGACCACCTCCAAAATTACTGGTTGAGATGAGGGAGGCAGCTTGTGTGACAAGTCCGTGATTGCAGAGCTCATCTAGCTTCTCTGGAGATGATGCAAATGTTTCAGCAATCCGGGTCAAGCAGATAGAAGCATGCTCTAATACCTACAAACATATCCAAGAACGAAGAAAAAGAATGATAATGAAAGAAGGCTTAACAAAAAAAAAGGAAAATTTTCTTTTGGGTGGGGGGTGGGGTGGGGGGGGGGGGCGAAAATAAGTTCAGCAAGCCAAGTTATTTGCTGAATCATCCCGCGATTTTGGCATGATCTCACCTTTGCATCATGATACTGAAGGAGATTCGTCAACAGTGGAACAGCTTCCATCACAAAGTCAGCCGCATCCGAAGGCAGCTTCTTGCACATATTTGCAGCGGTTGCTAATGCTACTCTCTATAGGAGGATGAAAAAAGAATCTGAATAGTACTCAACCTACTAACGGAACAAAGAATGGCTTATGTCCATAACATCATTTACAATTTATTAGCTTTGCTACCTGAACACCGGTGGAAAAGAAGTCGAGATACGAGAGCACAGCCATGAGTGCACCTGCTCGCAAACAAGCAGTTGGATCTTCCTGAGATATCTTCTTTAAAGCTTGTAGAGACTGTTAAAGCTAAACATTAGCATCATGACTTAAAATTTTGATCATTCCAATATTAAGCAAAGCGATTTAACAATACTTATTCTATTTGCAGAGATGTTATATAGAGAATTTCTAGTTCTAGGGAACCTTTAATTTTCTCATAAGTAAACAATTTATTGATCATCGGAATGAAATGCGTCCAAAATGATTCAAATAACCAACCCCAACTAGTTCAGGATTGATGCACAATTATTGTAAAGAGTAAAACTTTATCACCTGTTCAGCTAAGTCCATGTATTCAATAGTGAGCAACCGAGCTACAAAACATGAAACTGCTCCATAATGCACAACAGCAGCACAAGAAGATGGTAAAACATCAACCAAATGAGTTAGCGCCCTAGCTGCAAGAAGCATAGTGTCAGGATTACTACTTCCACCATGATTATTAAGCAACCCAACAAGCACAGGTACAAAAGAGTCCACTGAAAAAGTGCTCAAAGAGTCTTCTGTTCCTATAGAAAGCATCACACACAACTGTGTCAATGCCTCTATTTGTTTCCCTTCTTCCCCGTCAGCTCTTAAACCCGATAATATCTTCTTCAGCCGCCCGTTGGACGACGACGAAGTGGACCCCACCATTGCTGAACTCGGCAGCAAATCATCCAATCCAGCACCTAATTTTCTCAACAGTCCTTGAAGTGCACTACTTGCTGACGTAAAATTAGGATGCAAAATCCCTACATCATTTTCACTTTCATTATCATTGTCATTATCATCTTCATCATCCCTATCCCTAATTTCGTGTTCTTTTTCCTTACCCGAACCCGAACGGCGGGCTCGGGTACCCGACCCGGAGGATTCATTCGTGGAGTCCATAGGAAGTGAACGATTTGTGAAACGGGAACGAGCTGAGGGGGCGCGTGTGGTGAAGCGAGCACGCTTAGTGGCACGTGTGGTGGGACCAGAGGAAGTAGAAGAAGAAGAAGAAGAAGAAGGCGCTGATGACGTGGCTTCTTCCGTCAGTTTCCGGCTCCGAGTTTCCATACAAGGTCGCCGATAATCGGCGATCAGACACAGTATACAGGAATTATCGCCATCTTTTCAGAAACCCTAATTCATAAATTTGGGCGAGGTAAAAAAGGGATTTTGATTGATCTTAGCTCAATCCAAGTCGCAATTTTCGGAAAATTCAAGTGATTTTAATGTATTGCAAGGAATTATCATGGAGCTCTTCGAGGAATCATAGGTAAAAACTGTAAAGTAGAATATATGTGTGCTTTGTGTGTAAAATATGATTTTTATTACTAACCTTTTTCTAAACACATTTGAGCATAATTATAATTACAATTAATTATACAATTAATTTAAAGAGGATGTTAAAGCGGGTAAGAGAAGAATTTAATGGGACTATAGTGTTTGGTTTGCAAAGTATTTTTCTTTTGCAAAAGTTTTGAAATATCTAAAATTGTTATAAATGAGATGAATGCATACGAGTGAGGTGAATGCATTTGTATATTCATTTAACGTACTTTGTGTTTATGTAGTACTCAATTAAAAAATGTATTAATTTATAATTAGTGAATGAATTTTGTACCTTTATAAACAGAAAACTTTTGACCATATGAATGAGATACCAAGAAAAGAAATAACAAAATATTCATCCTCGTATTTATTTTGTCTTAATTAATATATTGTTCTATTTTACTTTCATTTTTTAATGCATTATAAGTACGAGGTTCTGACCAACTGACATTATCTGCATTATCTAAATTTTATCTTCTTCCTAAAAGAGATAGACATTTTCTTTTCCGATTTAGATATACACTCATATGTTTATAATATTTCTATTAGGATCTTCTTTAACATGCAATTTAATTACCATATACATAACTTGTTTTAAATATGATTATAATAATTGCATTGGTATGGAAACAATAAGTTCCAATTAAATTGTTATTTCATTATATAAACTATGAAGAAGTTTAATCATACACATAAATAAATAAGTATTAAAATTGAATTAAAATAATTAGACTAATTAAGCTCACGTCTAAATACTCTAACAGAATATGCATTTAGAAGGAATTCTTGCAAACTTTCAAAAGGTTTAGATGTGTATTTAATAAATTTATCACCTAAGAGTACAAACTAATTAATGACTTAAAGATTAACGACTTAACTATTAGATATATTGTATTGAATATTGAAACATGTCAAAATTGATATCATCTAGTTTTATGCCTACTTAGCTTATTGAAACGTATTCTAAGTTGAACAAAATTATAATAGTATATATTAATTCAACTTATTTATTCTATGAAAGTATACTTACATAACTAACGTATTGGAGGGTAATATTAAACACTAATTTATCATCGCACTTCACATAATTATTTATTTGACAAATATACATATAGAATATTAATACACGATTATGTACTGCATTGAATTTTTTATTGATAATAATTCTTGTCATTCTAATTCACTTATTTTTATGATAGTTTTCACTATGTCGAATTTGTCAAAACTTGAATTTTTGGCACTTGACATCTCTGAAAATAATTATTTGCCATGGAAACTTGATACTGTCATCTTGACGCTAAAGGTCTTGGTGACACTATTAAAGAAGAAAATGAATCATCAAGTCAGAATAAGGTGAAAGGCATGTTTTTCCTTCGTCATCATCTCGATGAAGGGTTAAAAAGCGAATATTTAACCATGAAAGTTCCATTTCAATTATGAACTAGTTTAAAGGAACGATATGACCACCTAAAGGCCACGGTATTGCCAAAAGCTCGTCGTGAGTGGATGCACTTACGACTACAAATTTTTAAGACCATAAGTGAATGTAATTCAGTTTTATATAGAATAATTTCCCAACTAAAATTATGTGGGGAACCTATGAATGATGAAGACATGCTGAAAAGACTCTTTTCACTTTTTATGCCTCAAATATGGTGTTACAGCAGCAATACCGTGAAAAGGGCTTTAAGAAATATTCTGAGTTAATTTCATGCCTTTTGGTGGCTGAACAACATAATGCTCTTTTAATGAAAAATCATGAAGCCCGCCCCAGTAGATCAACTCCATTTCCATAAGTGAATCTGGAAATGATTGATCCAACGTCTGAAAAAAGATAAAATACTTATCGTGGTCGGATAAATACACGTGGGCGTGGAAAGGGACGAAATAATAATTGTCATGGTGGTGGTCATTATAAATAAGAGAACAAGAAGAGTTCTAAGAGTAATCCTTCAAAAGGCAAAGGTAATGTTTGCCACCAATGTGATATGAAAAATCATTAGACATGAATTTGTCGTACACCTGAACGTTTTGTTAAACTTTATCAAGCATCTATAAAAGGGAAATAAAATAAAGTTGAGATTCACTTGACTTTTCAAAATGATGTTGAGGCGGGCCCTATGAATAATCATGATAAAGTTGAAGCAAACATTGCTTATAAAGATGATATTTTTAAATGTCTTGTAGATATTACTCATTTAGAAGCTGGAGACTTCTTTGAGCATCATAACTGAAGACTTATGGAAAAAAATTATAAGAATAGGTGTATTTCTTTTTATGAAGTTCATATTTTGAATAAAACTTTGTATGTTATTGGTATTTAATTTCATAAATGTAGATTCTTTTATTCTTAAAGTTTTCAATATTACTTATGATGTTTTTTTTTTCTTCTTGAAAAATATAAAAACTTCCTAATCTTCAGTTGACCGTGTGAATAATAAAGAAGAAATATATTTTCTGGATAGTGCTATGACGCACACCATATTAAAACGTAAGAGATATTTCTCTTATTTAATTATGAAAGAAGCCAATATAATTACAATATCTGATAGTACAAAATTAATTGAGAGCTTTGGAAGAGCTACTGTATTACTACCAGGAGGAACTATATTGGCTGTTAATAATTCATTATATTGTAGTAGCTCTCAAATAAACTTATTGAGTTTTAAAGATATTCGCCAAAATGGCTATCATATTGAGACTAGCAATGAAGGAAAGGTTGAATACCTTTATATTACTACAATAAAAGCGGAAAAGAAGTATGTGCTTGAAAAGCTTCCCGCATTTTTCTCCGGATTATACTACACTAATATTATTGTAGTTGAATCACATGTCATAGTAAACAAGCAGTTTACTAATAATTTTATTATTTGGCATGACCGATCGGGTCATCCCGGTCATAATATGATGCGCAAAATAATTGAGAATTCAAATGGTCATTCATTGAAGAACCAGAAGATTCTTCAAACTAAAGCATTATCTTGTGCTACATGTTCTCATGGTAAACTGATTATTAGACCATCAGTAATTAAAGTTTGAGTTGAATCCCCTACATTTTTAAAATGTATACATGGTGATATATGTGGGCACATACACCCTCCATGCGAGCCATTTAGGTATTATATAATTTTAATAGATGCATCTACAAGATAGTCACATGTATGCTTGTTATCAACCCGAAATTTGGCCTTTGCGCAGTTACTAGATCAATTAATAAGATTAAGAGCAGAGTTTACAGATTATGTAATTAAGATATTTCGTCCTGATAATGCTAGTGAATTTACGTCCCAAGCCTTTAATGATTATTGCGTATCAATTGGGATAACAATTGAGCATCGAGTTGCTCATGTTCATACTCAAAATGGTCTAGCAGAATCATTGATCAAACGCCTCCAATTAATTGCTAGACCAATGCTTATGAGAACAAAACTTCCCATTTCAGCATGGAGCCATGCTATTTTGCATGCAGCAACTCTTGTGCAGATCAGACCTGCAAGTTATCATAAAATCTCCCCAATATAATTGGTTTTTGGTTAGGAGCCAAATATTTCCCATCTTAGAATATTTGGATGTGTAGTATATGTTCTAGTTGCTCCACCACAACGTACAAAGATGGGACCTCAAAGAAGATTGGGGATATAGTTGGGTATGAATCTCCTTCTATTATAAAATATTTGGCACCTATGACTAGAGATTTATTTATGGGAAGATTTTCTTATTGCCATTTTTATAAATCAGTATACCCGATATTATGGGGAGAAAATAAGAAATTGCAAAAGAAGATAGATTGGAATGCATTATCGCTGTCTCATTTAGATCCTCGAACAAAGCAATGTGAGCATGGGGTTCAAAAATTAATTGTCAGATGCATTCACTAACCTACCAAGAGGTCGCCATGGAAGGGAGACCGTCAGAGGCAGCAGAGGTCATCATAGAAGAAAGGCAGTCAGAGGCAGCAGAGGTCATCATGGAAGTAGGGTGGTCAGAGGCAACAGAGTGTATCTTCGTCCACCGAGGGGAAAAGAAAGACTTTGGTCGTGTACGGTGATGGGACCGGTTCTGACATAGACCACGAGGAGGTGCGGACGTTCGATGAGGGTTCACTCGGGTAGAGGTAAGAACAGAGGGATCTACCTGAAACATCGGCATTCCCTTGGACTACAATTTGTTAACCAACATAAAGAGCGTGGTACCAACTTTGATTCCCCTCTGTGTTGGCGCTGAGAATAAGACCTTGCAGACATTCAAGGATGTCGACTTGTTTTTAGGCATCTCTGGGATGGATCTTCGGGTAAGTTTGTCTCTTTAGTGTCCTTATATTTTCCTTTATTTACCTTCTTCATCTTTGCTGATTGTTTTCTACCCGTTTATCAGTCTCTCATTCTGGTGATCGAGTGTGCATGTCGAGAAGAGAAGATGAAGGTTCGCTATAAAATAATGGAGTCCAAGTATAGGGAGCATCATACTAAGCATCGTGCATTGAGCAACATACTCGGCAAGGATGATCAATTCTAGAGTCTCTGGGACGAGCTAAAGCAGAAAGACGATGAGTTGAAACAGAAGGACGGTGAGCTCGTGAGAGTCATCGGCAGGTGTAGCGAGCTCGGAGGAATATTGGGAGCTGAAGAGGATGAGCTTGAGGTGAGCTAGGGGATTGTGTCCGAGTGTGTTGACCTTCAGGCTCATGTGGCATCCTTGCAAGCCGAGCTTGAGCAAAGTAAAGCTAGACCCGGCAACTTGAGTGGCGAGTTGGCTATAAAAACGGCGAAGTTAGAGAGAGCTAAGAAATCCTAGATGGCGGTTATGGAAGAGGCAGCGACATTAGAGGGTTCCATCCATATCCTCAGATCTGAGAGGGTACATAAAGTGGAGACATATGCGCTTAAGGAGGCAAGACACGAGGAACAGATAAGTGGCCTAGAGACAAAGGTTTTAGACTTGAACAAGCAGATTGTCGTCTTCAAGGCCGAAAAGGCGCAGCTACTGGCTCAACCATCTTCCTCACATGCTTCCACTTATCTCAACGCTCCATGAGATTTGTACAGAAGTGACTTCATGCTGAGGCTCATCTAGACATATTCAGGCGCTTGATAATGGCTGGGAAAGCTTCTAAGGCAGAGTTTGAGGATGCTCGTGTTAAGGCACGTGCAACTCGAGAAGCTTGTGGATGTGATCTCAGTACACCCGAGGAGGGTAATGATGAAAATGATATAGGAGGGATGGAGCCAAGTACTTGGTATGATGATGAATACTTTTGTCATCTATTTTTGAGTTTCTTAGTTTTCCTTCAAATATTTCTCCTCGATTGACTGCTTTGATTGCAATTCAATTGGGTTGACGGTAAGTTGAGCTCGTGCGAGGTCGGATTGTTGCTCAATTATTTCGAGACGAGTTGTGTGTATGTATGTGTCTTAATTAATTCGAGTGAGTTGAAATGAGAGTCGATTCGAACAAGGTCAAATATAAGTTGATTCGAGTGAGGTTGAATGTTGACTTCAAAATTAATTCGAACAAGATCGAATGTAAGTCACTTCGAGCAAGGTCGAATGTTGACCTTAATATTAATTCGAACGAGGTCAAATGTAAGTAAATTCAATCAAGGTAGTATGTTGACTTTAAAATTAATTCGAATGAGGTTGAATGTAAGTCGATTCAAGCGAGGACGAATATTGACTTTAAAATTGATTCGAACGAGGTCAAATGTAAGTCGATTCGAGCGAGATTGAATGTTGACTTTAAAGTTAATTCGATCAAGGTTGAATGTAGGTCCATTCGGGCGAGTCGAATGTTGACTTTAAAATTAATTCTAACGAGGTCGAATGCAGTTTCCTAGATTAGCATAATGTATAAACTTGGTGGAGACATGTGATATCATGTGTCTGCATATTTTGCTTTGTTTATACATCCATTGGAGAAGTTTACATGTTTTTTCTCTGTTCATGGATACAATGAAGAAGTCTAGTCTATCTAGTCCTTTCGTTGGTCGACTTAGAGAAGTAGTTGGGAGGTCAAGCGACGAACATATACTTAGCTTCGAGAAGTCCTCTTTGTCTCCTCGTTAAAAACCTCTCAAGATAACCTATAGGGACAAAACTTGGGTGAGGGAAAAAGATTACGACTTGAGAGACGTCTATCCTTAAAAGTTGAAGTGTTTGAGGTGGGCAACGTTCTAATTATTTGGTAGTAATTTTTCCTCCATTATTTCTCTCTAGAACGACGCCTTGTTTACTGTCGTTGTGATTTTGTATGGACCGTCTCAATTGGTCCTCAGCTTGCCTTCCCGTGGATCCTTGCTCCCTTGTGTTTTGGCTTTGAGTAAATAGTCCCTGACCTGGGCTTTTTGGTTGTAGTTTTGCTTGTTGTTTTTTGGGCTACAATTCTTATATAAGCCATTTATCTTTGTTCTTAGGCATCATTGAGGTCATGTTTTCTGCTTTCATGGTTGCTTGGCCCACTCTCATTTGCATATCTTATACTCAATTCTCCGACTTCGACTAGTATCACTACATCAGTCCCATAGACTAGTGAGTATGGCATTTCCCCTGTGCTTGTATTTGGCATGGTGTGGTATGCCCACAATATTTCTAGCAGCACCTTTAGCCATATTCCTTTGGCATTTTTGAGTTTCTTTTTCATGATATTCAATATTATTTTGTTGGAGGATTCAGCTTGTCTGTTACCTGCGGGGTGATATGGCGGGGAGAGTATTTTTTTGATGTGGCATTTCTCGAAGAACTCGGCGAACTTCTTCGCTATAAATTGGGGTTCGTTGTTACAACTAATTTCTTTGGGAATGCCGAAGCGGCATATAGTGTTCCTCATATGAAGGCGATCACTTCTTGTTTGCGTATTTGGATGAACGCACTTGCTTCTAAACATTAAAAAAATAATCAATTAAAACCAAAATAAATCGTACATTACCTCGTCCTGCAGGAAGTGGGTCGACGATATTCATTCCCTATTTGATGAAGAGCCAACGCAAAGTGACTTAGTGGAGGTGCTCGCCCGCTTGGTGGATCATGGGGGCATATTTTTGACATTTTTTGCATTTTTAATAAAATTAGATACCTCATTTTTCATTGTGGGTCAGTAGTAACCTACTCGTATGAGACATCTGACTAGGGCTCAATTGCTGGTGTGAGCCTCGCAGTGACCCTCATAAACCTCTGCTAGGAGTGTCGTGTCTAGTTTGATCCCAGACATTTTGCTAAAGTGTCTCCATACGTTCTTTTGTACATATTGTTGTTATGATGCTATACCTGGCTGCCTGCATTCGAAGCTTTTTGGCTTCTTTTTTGTCATTTGGGAGTACATCATCATATAGGTAAGCAACCATACAGTTACACTAGTCCCAAGTTAGGTTAATAGTGCGTGCCTCAATTTGGTCTATGCTTGAGTGGAGGGGAGTGACCATATTTTCTTTTTCGATTATTCTTTTAGTGGTTTCCACCATTTAGCGAGGTCGTCCACATCGATGTTCTGCAATTGAGGTATTTGATCAAGTTGGTACTCATCGAACTCGGGCGGTAACTTGCAGATATCGGCCTGATTTTTTTATAGCCTTTGTTCATTGATTTGGAAAGTCCCTGTGAATTGATTGACGATGATTTATGAGTCGCATCAAAGAATTACCTGTCGTGCTCTGTACTTGAGTACCAATTTTAACCAGCAATCACGGCCTCATACTCGACCTCATTGTTGTCATATCGGGACACTGTATAGACTGACAATTTATCTCGCCTATTGAGACCTCGAGTATGAGTCCTAATCCAGATCCTGACGCATTGGAGGCGCCATCGATGTAGAGAATCCATCGTTCGTGTGTCTTGAGGGGAGTATTAGTGGCTTCCCTTTCATCCTCAGGCATTATTTTAGCGTTAAAGTCAGCGACGAAGTCGGCAAGTACTTGTGACTTTATCGTTGTTCGCGGCTGATAGGTTATATCATGCTCGCTCAATTTGATGGACCATTTAGTCAACCTACCTATCCGCTCGGGTTTGTGTAAGATGCTCCGTAAAGGAAAGGTCATGACCACTGAGATAGGGGCACTAGAAATAAGGTCTAGGCTTTCATGAAGCTACGACTAAATCCAAGGTTATTTTTTCGATGTGCGGGTACCTCATTTTAGCGTCGACCAAGGTCTTGCTAATGTAGTAGAATAGATATTGTGTACCTTTATTTTCTTGGAACTGGACTACGCTCACTGTAATTCCGTACACAGCCAGGTATATCAGGAGGCATTCTTCGGGTTCTGCTTTAACAAGTAGCGGGGGTGAAGATAAGTATGCCTTTTATTTTCTCAAGGCATAGAAGCACTTAGAATTTCATTGGAGTTCATTATCCTTTTTAAGTACGTCGAAGAATTTGTGGCATCTATCAGAGGATCATGAGATGAACCTCGATAGGGCGGCTATACGGCCGATCAGCTTCTGCACATGCTTCTTGCTGGTCAAGCTTTCTGGTATTCCATATATAACCTTAATTTGGTTGGGGTTAACCTTGATGACTCTTTGCGACACAAAAAATCGAGGGATTTTCCTGAGGTTACGCCGAAGGTACATTTCTCAGGGTTCAACTTCATACCGTACTACCAGAGTATATCGAAGTCTTCCCTCAAGTGATCGATGTGGTAAATATATACTTCTATGGTTTTTCCGAGCTGCTCTTTGAACATTTTGGTTACCAGGCTTTGATATGTCGCCCTTGCATTTTTCAATCCACATAGCATAACTCTGTAGCAGTACGTCCCTTGGTGGGTGATAAAAGTGGTTTTTTCCTGGTCTTGCTCCTCCAAGAGGGTCTAGTTGTAGCCTGAATAGACGTCCAGGAAACTTAGCAGCTCGTGCCTTGCTGTTGCATCGATGAGCTGATCAATGCGTGTGGCAGTAGGAATGAGTCTTTCAAGCATGCCTTGTTCAGATCTATGAAGTCTATGCATATTTTCCATTTCCCATTTTTCTTTTTACCATGACCAGGTTGGCGACCCATTGGGGGTATTTTGACTCCCTGATAGAGCCGTTTTCAAGTAAATTTTCTACCTCTTCGTGGATGGCATCGTTTATTGCGGTATTGAATTTTCTTCTAACCTGCCGTACCTGGGGTAAAGTGGGTCGACGTTCAATTTGTTTGTTGATATTTCCTTCTGGATGCATGCATATCTCTATGAGAGAAAGCAAACAAGTCCATATTGTTAGTTAGAAATTGATGGAATTTACCTTTCTTATAGCCTTTTTGTTGTGGTCGCTATTATCAAGCTGAACGGGGTCGAGGTCTTCTACAGTTGATCACCTACCTTCCACGATATTAGGTTCTTTGATGAAATCTTTTTCTTTGTCAGCATTTGACCTTGACCTCGTTAATTGCTATGCTTCTACGCCTTTGCCTTTTAACTATTGAGTGTAGGTAGTCATGGGTGATGCGATAGTATTCTTGAGCCGTGTGCTACTCGTCGCGGATGCTGAATACTCCCCACAGGGTTGAAAACTTGACAACCCGATATAAGTTGGATGTGATGACTCTCATAGCTTGTATCCATGACCGTATTTATGATGGCGTTGTACGTCGTATCTTGATCCATAATGTGGAACATCATTTCTAGGGTGATACCACTCGCTTGAACAGGTAGTGTGATTTCTCTGGAAGTCTTCTCAACTGCATTGTTAAAACCCATTAGTGTGATACAATATGACACTATCTTATCTTCAAGACTTATTTGTGTGAGGACTCAAGGGTGGATAATGCACGCGCCGCTTCCGTGATATACCATTATCCATTTTACATAAGTATTTGAAATATGCGAAGTAGTAACAAGGGCATCAACGTGAGGAAATGTCAAATCGTGGGTGTCCGAGTCATCGAATATGATACTTATTTTGAGATCATCATACTATTCATGGGTGATTGATCATTTCAGCTTATAGGTGGTTGTTAACTTTTCATTGTTGATTAGCGCATCGTCGCCTCCGCCGATGATCATTTGGATGGTGCAGTTGGGGAGGGTGTCTTTGGTTGTCCCTGATGTTGTTCTCGTCCTCGAGCTATCTTTGTTCTTCCTTGATCGCTCATTAACTCTCTCAAATGCCCTTGGTGTAGCATGTTCACTAGTCACTAACTCTTGCCTCAAGGCGATGCAATCCTCAGTCTTGTGACCTCGTTCCTGGTGGAACTCACATAGGGCGTTTACTTTCATGTGTTTGGGTCGGACTTAATATTTTGTGGCCATTTCACCTATAGGCCGAGCTTCTCTAGAGTGTAGGCTATCTCTAAAAGAGAAACACAAAAAATGTGAGCAGATAGTAATGAGGCATACCTCTCTCATTTCGGTGAGTCCCTGTTTGTGTCCTAGATGGACCATCACCATGGTGGGAGGGGGGATGACGACAACTTTGACATATGGCTAGTGTCTTTCATGATTGGAGCGTGGACCTGCTTGGTCTCTTCTGCTATCCCTGTTTCTGCGGTCTTTTCTCGCCTCTATTTGGACTGATGTCAACCGTTTGGTTGGTTCATTGAGTTCATCCTTATCTTCTCTTACCTCGGCACAATAGGATTGTATATTTCATCCCAAGTGATCGGAGGTATTTTATGAGCCAGCTTGACAATTTTTTTGTTGCCCTCGAACTGCTACTGTTTAGCCTATTTTGGAATCCTACTTTACCACCATTCCTCTAACACATTTGAGAGAGTCATTCTAACACGGTTGAAATGGGCAAGGATGTCCCTGAGCTCTTCGCCAAGTGATTGTGTAATAGCGAATATATCGTTTACTCTCGCCTCTGCTTTCTTGGATCCAGCGTGTGCCATGACAAACTTGTCGGACATTTCCTCAAATGCTTCTATAGTCCGCGCTGGCAGTTGTGAGTACCATATCAGTGCTCCCCCAATTAGGGTTTCACCCAAAATTTTAGCAATATGGATGATATTGCTCTTTGGCGAGGTCGTTGCCCTTTACTGTGGTGACATAGTGGGTGATGTGATCCTCTGGGTACGTAACCGTCATATATCTTCAAGTATGGAGGCATCTTGAATGCTTTAGGTATAGCATGGGATGCGGCCTCATTGTTGTATAATTGTTCCACAAATAGGCCGACATCCCGTTTTTGTAGAAGCTTTAGAGCGTTTGGTATCTTGTCAACCCTTTCTTGGTGCTCCCTCATTTGGTCACAGAGTGCTTTGTTCTTATCCTCCATTAGATGTAAGGGTGTCATTACCTGCTACGTTAACTATGTGAGCGATACCTGTTGAAGAAGGAGGGGCATGCCGCTCAATGGTTGTTGTTGTGGTAGTGACTCCTGCATCTTCCCTACTCGCCTTTAGGCAGTTTTGTCGAGTATGTTTGTTAGCGTACTCATTAGCCATGCTTCTAGTAGTTTACTTAGTGCTGGTGGTGCTTCTTCCATTGTGGACGTAGAGGCTCCTTTTCCGTAGGAGGTGGTAACGCTTCCATGAGGAAGAAGTGAACCACTTCGTCTAGGGGAAGCGTTTGGTGTCACATTCTCCCCGTCTTCTCCATTAACATCATTGATGGTGTTTAGTAGGTTAGCAAATCTGGAGGGCAAGTTTGGCGACGAGCCGAGTGGGGTAGGCAGGGAAGTGATGCTTGGTTCTCAGGCCATCGCCAAGAGGGACAGTGTAAGATATCTGGGTTCTGTTATTCAGGGGGACGGAGAGATTGACGGGGACGTCACCCGTCGGATAGGAGCGGGGTGGTCAAAGTGGAGGCTCGCTTCAGGGGTCCTGTGTGATAAGAAAATTCCACACAAACTCAAGGGGAAATTCTTCAGAGCCGTGGTTAGACCTGCGATGTTGTATGGGGCGGAGTGCTGGCCCGTGAAGAACTTGCATGTTCAGAGAATGAAGGTTGCGGAGATGAGGATGCTTAGGTGGATGTGTGGGCACACCAGGCTGGATAAGATCAAGAATGAAGTTATTCGACAGAAGGTAGGGGTGGCCCCGGTGGACGAGAAGATGCGGGAAGCGAGGCTGAGGTGGTTCAGGCATGTTCGGAGGAGGGGCCCCGATGCCCCGGTGAGGAGCTGCGAGCGGCTGGAGATTGTTGGTGGTCGGCGAGGGAGAGGGAGGCCTAAGAAGCATTGGGGAGAGGTGATTAGACAGGACATGACCAGAATGCAGGTTACCGAGGACATGACCCTTGATAGGGGAGTCTGGAGGTCTAGAATCAAGATTGTAGGCTAGGGGCTGATAGAGTTCTCCGTACGCCTTTCCCGGGGTTGGGTGTGGGATAGTAGGGTTACCCATAGGTGATTAGAGTTTTAGCTTATGTCCCCAGAGGGTTGTTAGTATGGTAGTTACTGCTTGTTATTATTGCATGCGACTGTATTTATGTTGCTTATGTTTCCATAATTATTTACGTTATTTCTGCGGGAGTACTTGTGCTTTATTATTTTGTTTTGTCTTGCTTGTGTTTCTAATTTTACCTTTGTTTCTTAATGCAGCTTTCCCTTTTTTATCATATACGCCGAGGGTCGACTGGAAACAGCCTCTCTGCCCTTTCGGGTAGGGGTAAGGCTCGTTTACATATTACCCTCCCCAGTCCCCACCTGGTGGGAATATACTGGGTAGTTGTTGTTGTTGTTGTTCTAGATCTATCTTGACACCTAATTTTTCCCCATACATTTTTCAATATGCAAAATACCTTCTTAGCATACGTATGCAATATATAAGTATGCCCAAATATTTTGTTATTTTTTTCTTAATTTTCAACGGTTTTTAAATCAATTTATTTTCCTATCTTATCCATAAAAACCCCAATAATGTTTCCTAAATTATTAATTTTAGTAATTCATTTATTGAATTTTCACATTTATGCTGGAGTATAGCTAAGATGATTTTTGCATATTTTTACAAATTTATTTAGTATTTTTAAAGCTTAATTGCACATAATTCAATACTAGCCATTTTAAGTTTAAATTTGTCCCATGTTTATAAAAATGGGATCATGTATTTTTCAATTGATAATTATATGTTATAAATCATTATAGTACTTTCACTTTATTTTCAAAAATTAATTTACTATTTTTTATAATTTCGAAAGGGGAAAAGGGGCTATTTAAATGATAAGCCAATTTTATTTCAATTATAGCCTAATTTGAACCCAATTTTTTCGGCCCAATTTCCACTCAAACCTAACCCCTAGCCCATTTTAAACGAGCCAACCAGATATTCCACCTAACCTCTTTAATCCTGGTCGTTGATCATTTAGATCAACGACCACTATTTGACCTTTCCTTAATTAATCCCAAACGATGCCAAAACCCTATCATTTTGATACAATCCGTCGCCCTTGAACCCCCTTCTCTCTTAACTATCTATGAAACTCTCATGAACTCTATCCAACGCCCTTTCACCCCATCCCAATACCTACCTAATCTATGACCTTCCATAGTCATTTGAGGCATGTACCCGTCTTCTATGTCTCCTATGTGTTTGGTTCTATGATTTCATGACCTGGCGTCGAAGGAGTCTAGTCCAGCCTTTGCTCGACTATTGTTCATGGCCTTTTTCGGCTGTCCACGACCTTTTTCAGCCATCCATGGCCTTTCAAGGCAGATCCTTGACCTTTTCTGGTTAGATCGTTAACTCTCGAGATCTTTCTCATTTATTTTAGGTTTTCTGAAACCCTAATCTCTAAGACCTTTCAATTTCATTCAGATCAACATTGGATCTATACTTGCTATGAGTGTTTTAAGAGTTTTCTTGAAAGTTTTTCAATTTTCTTTCCAAAACGACCCTTCATCTTCTCCAATTAGGGTTTTCCTTTAAGTTTTTCTTTTCAAAGACCTATGATTTTAACATGTTTGTGATTTTGCTAAGTTTTTCTCATGTTGTTCTTCTATCTATTTCAGCATGTTAAAACCCTAGTTCCTTTTGTGGCCTTATTTGAGTTCTGAAATTGTTTGTTAGATATGTACTGTTTTCGCTTTGGCTACATGTGTGAACCTGGACTATCTACTGAATCTATTGCATGTTGTTTCTTTTGCCAATGTGCTTGGCCTCGCATGACTGATGTTTTTGCTTACTCCATTTATGTACTGAGGTGCAGAAGCATGTTCCTTCCTTGATTGATCTTGTGACTGATTTCAAAAGCTTTTCTTATAAGAGCCCTGATTTCACTCGTTTGTTTAAAAGTAATTGATTTTTTCCCCTTTATTGTGATGTTTTACCATTCTGATTTCTTTCCCAAAATAAGCATATTTTTGTACTCGGACTTGATTGTTCACTGCATGCTTTTACTACCCCTTATATGCCAATAATCAATCTACTCCCATACTGATTTCTTTCCTTATTTTTGAACCTGTTACTACCTGTTACACAATGATTCCTTAATTAAAGGAAATTATTTGTGTAATTGATTTTGAGTAGTAAATTGTTTCTGTATTTGTGTTAGGACTTTACTTATTACCTTATTCCTCACATGTTTTCAAAACTATAAATACCCACCTTCTTTTCTTTCAAAGACACAGACGAACTACCTAAGTTCAGAACATAGACTTCACTAAAACTCTTTTTTTTTTGCTATTTGTGTTACTGCTTTGTCTAACCGGCTGAAAGCCAAGGCTAGGCTGTGGATATTTGCTCACTTTTCTTTCTGCACTTTGCTTCTCACTGGTATGTCCTAGTTAACCTTCAAGCATCAACAACATCATGTTTCTTTAGTCGTTTCCTTTGCTCTTGTATGTTTGTGCTTTTGTTTATGCAGCTAAGTTGTATTACCAAGTATGTTGTAAGCTGCTCCTTCGCATTGTAAATTAATGTCTTCCCTTATGCATGTACTCTGTCAGTCACTTGTTATATGATTTGCTAAATTATGAATCTCAAACCCCCATATCCTCATATGTGCTTATGTTCTCTGGTTGGTTTGTGGGCATGCTAGCATCATCTATTTCTATGCATGTCCCAAACCTAACCCCTTTTGCACAATTACTTGTTCTGTGTAATTTAAATTTTACCACTAATGCTGCACTGTGGGTCGGGCCCAGCCCGGGGCCGCGGTCCAAAAGGGCTAAACAGGCCTGGTGGGCCGATCCCAAATGGTGTAAAAGGCCCGTGGCGGGCCGGTCTGCTTCGTGGAGCCCACGATCCTGGTACCACTAAGCTCGGCACCGGCATGCGGGCCTGAGCCGGTTTAACCGGGCCCAATGGGCCTAAAGGGCTCCAATGACTTTTTTTTGTAAAAACTTTTTTTAAATAGACCAACGGTCAGATTTTTAAAATCTAGCCGTTGGCATTCAAAATTGATCCATTGGCCACTTTAGAAAATAGTCATTTGGCCCCCAAACTTTATTTCAACCCTAAACTTTATATATTTACACTTTTTACCAATTCTCAACTATAAATAACCCCTCCCCCATTCTTTAATTTTTACTCACCAATTCATCAATCTCTCTCAATCTCTCTCAAGCTCTCTCAATCTCTCTCAATCTATATCTAATTTCTCTTCTATAATTGCTTACTTTATTATTGCAATTTCGTAAAAAATTATGAAGTTGGTGAATTGAAGTATTCAAGTCTTCAACGATTTTAAATATTCAAGAAGTTGTTCGGCAATTCGGTAAACTCGTTCCAACTCTTAAGTTTTAAGAATATATTTTTGTGTGTTTTAGTTTGCATAATTGTAATTAATATGATATTTTCTTTGAAAAAATGTTTGGTGGTAAGGGAAAATCTAAAATTGGTGAAAGTAGTCTTGAAACTACTACCCTTCCCCCGGCTCCCTGACCTTCTTCATTTACCCGTCCTGCTGCTCCTATTATTCTTGATTGTGATAACCCTTGTTTTCAATTTTTCGATAGCCAATTTTGCCATAATGTTGTACCAGGTCAACAATTAAATGAAGAAGTTATGCATGCTCTTTATCCTAATGAAAGTAACTTAGAAAATGATGGGGAAAATGAGGATGTAGATGAAACCCAACTGGATTTAGATGATACACCTACTAGTCCTGTTAATAACCCAGCAGTTGCCCCGCCCGACCCACCTGTAGAAACCCCTACTTTTTATTGACAACCTTCTAAACGCCTCGAAACATCAATTGTTTGGAATTTTTTTACTCAAGTAAGAGAACAAGATAAGGCTAAGTGTAAAACTTTTAGAAAATTTCTAGTGCATAAATATACTGGAGATCGTAGCGGTACGGGTAGTTTGGCTAGGCACATAAAAACACACCCTAGAGATATTAAATATTTACAAATGAAAGCGCAGCAAGAGGGGACAAGTGTAGATATTGCGGTTAACCCTAGTAGTGGTTCAAATCTAGTTCAAACAGGAATTAATACTGTGACCGGTGGTATTTTATACTACGATCCTAATAAAGATCGTGAAGAATTAGCAAAGATGGTTACCGTTATGTGCTTACACTTTAGTTTTCCTTCTAACCCTTATTTTGTGCATTATATTAGAAGAATTTTTAGTCCTATTTACAAAGGTTGGCCTCGCGCAACAGTTAAGAGCGATATTTACAAATATAAACATGAATATGAACAATATTTGCGCTATTTATTTACTCATATAACAAATCAGATTTCTATTACTACTGATGTTCGTAGGAGTAATAATGATTGTGATTATCTAACTCTTACAAGTCATTAGATAGAAGAGGAGTGGATAATGTAAAAATGCATTATTGTTTATAGAATAATTAATTCACGTCACACAAGTAAGTTTATTGCTAACACTGTTACAAATATTTGTAGATATCTTTGCATTAGAGATAAAATAATGACAATTTTTATGGATAATGCTTCTAGTAACACCAGTGCTATAGGCATACTTACAACAACACTGAATCCTGCATTTAGTAATTATTTTCATGTGGGATGTATTTGTCATATTTACCATTTAATTATCAGTGATGGTATGAGAATTTTAAATTTAGAAATTGAAAAGGATAGAATGGCTGTTAATTGGCTTTTTATTCAAACCGTAGAAGTAGGTTTAGAGAGTATTTCTAAAATGTGATGAATATGGTCTTAGAGAAAGAAATGTTCCTAAACCTTGTCCGACTAGATGGAATTATATGTACAAAAGTTTAGTCGTTGCATATGAATATAGAAACCCAATTAATGCAACGTTTAATGCTTGTCCTGGTGGTGAGTATGATGATGAAATCCTTACAAATCAAGATTGGACGAATGTTAAAATTCTTATAGATTTTTTAGAACATTTTCAAATTGTTACTAATGCATTTTCTGGGCAGTATTATCCTACTATTTCAAACTGTTTAGTTTATATTGCAGCAATATGTGATTTGTTTGTAGAATTTTCGGAGGGTGGGGAAATTTATCAACTTGTTATACAATGAAAGAAAAGTTTAAAAAATATTTTTTCCCTATCCCCCCTATTTATGGTGTTGCTGCAATGTTTTAAGATCTTTCAGATGAGGAATTTTCTATACTTGGAGATGCAAAATCCTAAATTGAAATAAATGCTCAAACAATTTATAATGCTTATCAACTTGCCTTAAATCATGCTAGGCCAAATATTCCAACCCCTACTTCGTCTAGTTCACAATCGTATTAAAGGACTGCGGGCCTAAAAGCACTTAAATCTTGGATGGAGTTAAGGGTTCTCAAGGTGATAATTTTGCTGAGACTTCACATCTAAATAAGCTTCAAGTTTATTTGTCACGGGGACTTGAAAATGAGAATCCAGACGGCACCTTTGATCTTTTGGAATGGTGGAAGGCAATGGAAAAATATTTTCCGGTTCTTACAAGGATGGCTTGGTATATCTTATCTATTCAAGCTTCAAGGTTGCATCGGAGAGCGCTTTCAGTCAAGCAAGACTTCAAATAGGTGATCATTGAGTGTCTATGGGAGAGAGCTTGAAAAACTCAGTACTATTCAGATATTGGATCCGCGCAGAAAGAAGAAACTTTGGACTTGCAGAATCACAACCGGAGATAGACAAAGCTTATGAAGAAATGATAGAGAAACTTGCGGAGAATGTTGCTTCGTCCAGAAGCGGTGATGAATAAGCTTCTTTTCCTCCACCACCAACGGAACCTCCTCCAAACCTTGAAGGATTTATGAGAATTGTTAGAGATACAATGTAGATTATGGTGTAACTTGTACTTTGGAACATATTCTTTAGTTTTTTTCCTTTTAATGGTGGTATTAGCACCTTGTTGTTATCATTCCATTGGGAGAAAGAAGACTAAGAAAGATATGTCATTTTTGGTAATAAAAATTATAAGACATTCCCTTGAATATTCCTTTGCAATATTTTTTTGTCTTTAACTTTCAATTCTTTATAAGCTATAATATATATACATACATACTACATATACTATATACTATATATATATATATATATATATATATATATATATATATATATATATATATATATATATATATATATATATATATATATATATATATATATATATATATATATATATATATATATATCCTCTTCCTCGACCATGAGGAGGCCTATATGTATGTCTGATAATCTGTGGAACAAAAGAATTAGTTTAGAAATAGATTCTGAATATCGTTAAAATTATTATCAAATTCATCAAAATAATCATAAACCGAGAATTGTTCATGTATAATATCATCCATAAGTTTTTCAATTATAAGACTTTGTAAGTCTCTGCATAATTTAACCACATATAAAATAGTGATTAATGTTTCTTCGTAAAAACATTTTGTAGAAAACCATGATTAAAAATGTTGAATAGAGAACTTATGAGTTCAAATATTCTCTTGTAAGAAAATCAGGAAGGGTGTTATCAGACTCTTTTTTGTATATAATTTTAAAATCACATGGGGCCAATAAAGTTTGCCACCGTGCAAACATTTGTTTAGAAACATCACGTGAAATCTTTATTAAAGATAAACTTTGCAGCTTGGCAATCAGATTTAATCAGGAACTTCTGATTGTAAAGATCTGCTTGAAATTTCATAACACATTTAACTATAGCAAGAATTTCTTCGGCTACAGTCACATATTTTTTCTGGGAATTATTCCATTTTCCTCAATAAAATTGGACAAGGTATTCTTGCTTATCTAATGGAGAACATTGCTTTAGTATTCCTCCATAGCCAATATCAGAGGCGTCAGTTTCCACAACTTTTGCTTAAGTGGGATTGGCTAGACTTAAACATGAAAGGTTATGAACCTTCTGTTTAATCCTTTTGACCGATTCAGTATGACTATCAGTCCAAGCTTTGAGATTCTTCTTTAGTCTATCGTAAAGAAGAGCAGTATCTTGGGTAAGATCCTTTATAAAAGGAGAAATATAATTCAGGCTTCCCAGAAATCGCTTGAGTTGGATTTTATCAGTGATTATATTAGGAAATTTAGAAGCAAATTCAATACTTCTATTGATAGGAATGATTCTACCTTTTTCAACGTTATGACCCAAAAACCTAACAGAAGTTTGAAAAATCATCATTTTTGATTTTGATATGACTAAACTATTTTGGATAATAATATTTCTAAATAAATCTAAATGTTTAAAATGAAATTCTATATTTTTTGAAAATGCTAGAATATCATCAATATAAAAAATTATAAAGTTTGTATAAGGAATGAAAATATCATTCATAATTTTTTGAAATTCAGAAGGTGCATTCTTTAATCCAAAGGCATAACATTTCATTCATATTGGCCCATTGGTACATTAAAAGCAGTTTTATACATATCCGATTAAGATATCTAAATTTGCCAATAACCTGATTTTAAATCAAATTTTAAAAATATGATGGCATCATGTAAACTATCTAATAAATCCTTTTTATTCGGGATTGGATACCCGATCCATTTTAAAATCTTATTTAGAGGTTTGTAGTTAATGACTAATCTAGAAACTCCACGTTCTTGTTTAGCATGCTTATTGACATAAAAAGCAGTGCGTGGCCATTTAGATTTTGAGGGTCTTATTAAGCACTTATGCTGTAAGGAGTCAATCTCCTTTTTGCATAATTCAAAATATTCAAAATTCATCTAGCAAGGACGAGCCTTGGTAGGGATGATCCCCAGAGAAGTCTTCTTCATAAGGAAGACATATGATATGCTTTTTCCTACTCCAAAATTAATTCGGATGATCACCACAAATAGAAGTAGAAAACTAATTTTTAAGAGAAGTAATTTTCTCTACTAATTTCGGATTATTTAAATCAAGTTCAATAGTAATGGAACAAATTTCATTCTTTAAAAATGCAATTGATTGGTTTTTGAAGAAATAATTTCATTCGAAAATCTTTGGACTGGCTGTGTTATAAACTCAAAAGTGATGCTCTTACCATCGTAAGTACCAGTAAAGCTTTTTGTATCCCAATATAAAAAAGGCATTAATTTAATAAAAAATGAGACACCCAGTGTTACATCATTGTCAATATCTCTTACCAAAACAAAACTTTCTGGAATACAGATATCCTGTAGGTAAATGTAAGCCTTAGGTAATTTATATGAAATACCCATTGATTACCACTGCATTTTTTAAGCGATAAGTGATTTTATGAAAATATCTGGAGGGTATTACTCCTCGTTTTAACATTTAATCTGCTCCACTGTCAAATAAAGCAACAAACTCTTTTTTAAAATTGTAGTCTATTAAAAGAGTTATTTTTATCAAAATATTTTGGGTGATAAAATACTAGAGTTTTTCTAGAAATTCACTTTCAGAAACATCTATGGCTCCATGCAACTTATTAGTTGTATCTTCTTCAGAAGAACTGGAAGTTATATTTAACTCAGTAATCTTAATATTAGGATCATCAATTATCCTAGAATTTTCCAATCTGAAAATTCTTTCATCTAAGGCTATATTTGAAACCTTTAGTTCCGAGATTTATTTCTTGAGATAATTTATGTCAGTACTTATATCTTGGACAATAGCCATTCTTTCATGCCGGGATTTACTTTTCACCATTTTTCTCATTTCAGACATAATGTAAGGTCCTTTTTTAGCTGGGATTTTTTCTACCTTTGTTTCTTCCCCTAGACCAGAAGGAAGTTTGTCAATAAGTTGGGATCTTAATTCAAGGTCTTTAATAACCCATAAAATATCTAGTATGTTATCATTTAACAAAACATTGATCTTTAAATCCCTAAATGAGAATAAATATTAAAAAGCTCATCATCCATATTACAACAATGATTTGAGCATTGTCCCTTATCACATTGCTCTGGCTCTTCTTTAGAGGATGAATTATAACTTTCTTTATGAAGAACCCTAAGGTCTTCACTTGTTGATGATCCATCTTCCTCAGTATCAGATATTTCTAGAGAGGAATTTAAAAGAATCTTATATAAAGAATCTTTGATATGATCATCTAAGTCAAGTTCTCTAATTTTATTTTTGACCTTACAATCCTTAGCAAATGGTCCTAATCTTCCACATTTATAACAAGCCTGAGGGTTTTTTGATTTAACAAAACCCTTCCTGGCTTTATGAAAAGCTTTTCTCCTTTGGATCTTTTCACGTTGTTTTTCCGACGAACCCTTGATTCTTTTGAAATCCTTTTTCTTATGGGATCTCTTTCCATTAGAAGACATATCTATAGCGAATTATTCACAAAATTCACCCAATTGTTGTCTCTTAGTGAGACGATGTTTCTTTATTTATTGGTTTAGCTTTATTTCATTACATAAAGCTAAGCCTCCCTGAGTGCATACACTAATCATTTTACCATATGAGTAAGTATCATAATTAATACTCATCCATGTACCTCTTTTGAAATCCTTTTTCTTATGGGATCTCTTTCCATTAGAAGACATATCTATAGCGAATTGTTCACAAAATTCACCCAGGTGTTGTCTCTCAGTGAGACGATGTTTCTTTATTTATTGGTTTAGCTTTATTTCATTACATAAAGCTAAGTCTTCCTGAGTGCATACACTAATCAGTTTACCATATGAGTAAGTATCATAATTACTACTCATCCATGTACCTCTAAGGACCTTTCTAATCCTTTCAACAAATAAGGGAGGGATTCCATCTAATAATTTGGACTTCCAATGAGAACTATTACTCTTTGGTAATTCCATCACTCTGGATAAGAAAACATCTTTGTACCATAAAAATGATGAGAGGGTTTTGCACCTCAAATTCTGGAGCATATTTCTGATGGTCTCACTATTATTAGACCATCTTCCCGAAAAGTGTTCGATGATATTTAGAATTAAAGAATAGACCGAGTTTTGAACAGTCTTATCTTCCTCAACTTTGGTTGCATTCATGATTTGGTGATGCCGTTCATGAGTGAGATAATTATCCCACCAACCTTTAAGTTGACCAGTAAAATCGGCAATAATCATTTCTACTATTGCTTTTTCTATTTTTTTATTAACCTTACAGATAGTGATGTACATAAGCATTCTATGTACTGTCGTATAGATTTATCTTTCAGCATGACCATCTATATTCCACTCATAAATATCTGACCCACTATATCCTTGATGGAAGTGGTCATTGTCCTGTTCTTCTATTAGGACATCTTGTGGGGTTAGTCTAGGATAATAAAATATTCTTTGGTAAGGTTTGCGAACATATTTTTCAGAGATTTTTTTAATCTCAGCTTCTACCTGTAATCTTTTCCTTTATCATGTTTATGCTCTAGCTTTATGGGACTAGCCCTAAATTCGCCAAACTTCTTATTAAGAAGTTCTTCTAAATCACCAAGACCTTTTAATTAATTGTCTTTGACCTCGGGGGGTGGTTGGATACTCGTAGTAGCGATTTGCTCTTTACCTTTAGTATCCTTCTGTTGGATTTTTTGGACTTCAGCCATAAGCTTGTCTAATTTCTTATGAATTTTAATAACTTGTTCACCCAAAATACTAACATACATATTAGTGTAATTATTTTGAGTAAGCATAGTATTCAAATCTTTGACCGTTATAGCAGCAATATCATTTTCAAATATTATTGAAAAAGCAGTGCAATAAACAATTTTATCTTTTTCCCCTATATGAAAAGATTGCTGGGGTAGAAAAATAAAATTAACAGTATTTTCGTTGGTGAGCTTACAATCTCTTTCTAACACATATATATAGTTATAAACATGTTTCGACATAAACCAAGGGACAAAAGTAATAATTTTATTTTTCTTGCTAATATCCTCATAAAAATCATGTCTAATTTTTTTTTTCAATTCACTAGTCATGTTTTCATGGAACCATTTTTTGAAAATAGTCCATCTGGATTTTAGAATTCTTCTAAAATTATTTTTCTTGCCAATAAACCCGGACTAAAATCTATTTGTTTCTCAACCATCATTAACACCATTTGAAAAATCCATTTCGGATGCAGTGGGTTCAAGATCTGAATTAATCTTGACTATATTATCATTATTGATACTAATGTTATTAATTATATTATTTTCTCTAATTTGAGATGTGGAAGCTCTAGATGAAAAATCTACCACATAATCAACTAGAGAGATATATGAAGAATTTGATCTAGTTAACCCAGATGATAAATTGATATTATCAGTTTGGATAGGTTCATTGAACCTAATCTTAATCGTGCCATCTAAGGTTTGTTCTATTTCTGTAACCTCAGTATTACCATTGTTTCGAGGGGAAACTGCTTCCCTTATGACCCATTCCCTAGGAAAATCAATTTCATCCCATTTGATAGGTCTCCTGGTAGTTTCTTTGGATTTTCCAAAGTTGGTTTCTATAAGAATAGATTCATTTTTGAAATCCATAACTTTACACATAGGATTCAAAGTATATAAAGGTTTGAAATAAATTCTATAAAAGATACATATAACTTCTGTACCAGGCAAATAATCATAACCATTTAATTTAATGCTTAGTATTAAAGAATTTAAATAATTCTCATCATTAAGAGAAATCTGTAAATTAGGATAAATATTAAAATAAACAGGGCCATAAGCCAAGCTAGATTGCACAGTCCCTATAAGAGACTTTTTCCAGTTCTGATTTTTGCCATCTCTGAGAGCTGCTATAAAGCTTCCAGGTAAGCCTCTTAAAGTATGTGGATTAAAGGCAACTTGTATCAAACCTATGTAAATAAAATCTATGAGAATCCCTATATGAGGCTAAATCACTTTCAGATAATAATCTGAATGTAGCATGGTCACTATCTACAGTGATAGTTTCTTCAGTTGTTTTAACTACTTGTTTTAAACCTATTTTTTCAAAGGTTCCCAACTGGTATATTACCTAAGGTTTGACTAATGGTATAGTCCACTTATTAAGTAAATCTAATTGTTGTGGCAATTCATATTCTTTTTTCCTACTGTTTTTAACAGTAGTTTTCTGCTAATCATATTCTTTAGATAAATAGTGTTAAACTTAGTTTCTTAGGTTTTTACTAACATGGCTCTGATACCAAATTGGGGACCTTATCGCTTCCGAATTAGGTTCAGGAAGAATTACAAGAACTCTATTCGAGACAGATTACCAACCTTTAGGTAAATCTTAAACCACGATGCTCCTCATAACTCTTCAACACGGCCACATGCCTAAACGGTTTTACGAGCACCACCGGTTAGGATATCCTAACCAATATTTATTGTCGAGGTTAGTAACTGCCTGGTCTATAAAGTTCTTAACCTAACACTTTCGGGGTGATACCGTTCATTTTGGGCAACAAAGCATGCTTTTGTAAATAACCTTTGAATACTAAGCTTAACACTTACTTGTTTAGCCTATCGTTTAGGCTAACAGTACTTCAAATATTGTAAAGAAAGAGAGAGTAGAACAGTACCAGAGACCGGCTGATTGTGGCCAAATGACCTTTTTGATTTTTATTGCTGAATTCAAAATACTACAAAATTTCAAAGGGGATTTTTACAAGGACAGAGAAGGCTAGAGAGATATTCCGAGAGTTGGCTAATGCCTGGCTTTCATAAACTAATATGATCCTTATATAATGGACCAAATAACAACCAAACAAAAGTAAAACAGTATGATGGCCGGAAAAATAATTATGAGTATGGCCGGCAAGATAAAAAAAATTCTACATAATATACCTCTGGACAAATCACTTTATAAAAGTGGATTCCCTTCAGTAATGGAGGGACCCGTGACTTTATTAAAGTTGGTTGTATTACCCCCAATAAATTATGTTATGGGTCCTTCAAGTCTTAACTTTTTACCTTCCATTTGTCATCTCTCTTTGCAAAGGATTCTTCTGCATTTTCCTTCAATCTTGCAAGGAAGTCTTCTATTTCATCAATATTGATGTCTATGCTTGGGCTGCTTTGAGCTTTACCTGCTGCACAATCTTCTTCAACAGAAGTGTTTCCTTTGGAGGTCATTGATATATCATCTCCTATTTTTGTTCCAAAATTCTTTTCCAAATCCTTTTTAATTTCTTTAAAATATGATGCAATAATTTCTCTTTTAGAGACTGCACCTTTCTTCATTGAAGTCTTTTAGTGACCATTTCAAATGGACTTAATTTATCCATTACAACATTGGTTTTGTCCAATTTGGTATATGCTTCTATTTTAGTCTGAATTTTTTGAATCAATTCTTCACCAAATAATTTTCCTTGGTGATTTGGTTGGAGCAATTTGTCCAAAACTTATTATAAAAAATCCTGTGAAGGCAAGGAATACCTTCGTCGGTATAACCAACTTGGACACCCCATTTCATTATCCACGGGATTGAAAATTCTATGAAAAAATACATACATACAATGCCATCATAAAAGATATTATCTTTTTGTAAAGAAATAATTTTGGGAGATATGTCTACCCATTGAGTATATAAACCTTTGAATAGAGGAGGAAGTATTTCTAATGATGGACCATATAATTTCCACCATTTGAATAACCAATTAGGAATTTGCTGTTCATTCATATTAGAACAAAGTTTGATAAACCATGAGTGCTTCCTATTAAGATTTTCCTAAAGAAAAGTTTTATTAAAACTTTCAACATAGTCCCAGTAATTAAATTTAACTGAGGCTTTTTGATCAGGATGAGTATATTCTCGATCCTGAGGGTACTAAGACCCCATTCATCTGAAGGTATTATCTTCTTGGTAATAATTTTCAAAAACCTTAAGTTTTTCTTGTACTTGCTGGATAAAATGCTGAATTTCAGCTGATCCTGTTGTCGAGAGTATGATTTCATAATGCATCATGTATTTATAAGCAGGAGTAGCATATGATGTTGTATCAAAATACCTGGCCATTAATTGCTATGGGTTATCTTTCCATTTGAAGTCGGATTGTTCCAAAAGAATTATTAATTCTATTGTATCTTTTTGGCTATAAACCTCAAGATTTTCATTATTGTCCTCTGATATACCGGAGGAGTAGGTTGGCACATTAGATGATGGACCTTATTTTTCTTGGATTGTATATAATCCATGAATTCCTTGTATAATGGATAGTCGGTATTACCTCCTGCTATGTTAGCAATAATTAGTTTTTGGTTTCCCATTTGGGCGAGAATCTCTCTACTAATAGTAGATGCTTTTCCTTTTCCTCGACCGCGAGGAGGCCTGTATGTAGGTCTCGTAATCTGTGGAACCAAAGAATTAGTTAAGAAGTAGATTCTGAATATCGTTAAAATTATTATCAAATTCATCAAAATAATCATGAATCAAGAATTGTTCATGTACAATATCATCTATAAGTTTTTCAATAAGACTTTGTAAGTCTCTGCATAATTTAACCATATATAAAATAGTGATTAATGTTTCTTCGCCGAAAAACATTGTGTAGAAAGTCATGATTAAAAATGTTGAATAGAGAACTTATGAGTTCAAATGTTCTCTTGTAAGAAAATCAGGAAAGGTGTTATTAGAGACCCTTTTATATATATAATTTCAAAATCAAAAGGGGCTAATAAAGCTTGCCACCATGCAAACATTTGTTTAGAAACATCATGTTTGAAATCTTTATTAAAGATAAACTTTGCAGCTTGACAATCAGTTTTAATCAGGAATTTCTGATTGTAAAGATCTGTTTTAAATTTCATAACACATTTAACTATAGCAAGAATTTCTTTGGCTACAGTCGCATAATAGAGAGAGCGAGAGAGCATATAGTATATATAGTATGTTTTGTGTGTGTGTGTGTGTATATATATATATATATATCGAAGAAGATGAATGAAGGTTTATACCTACCCCTAACTGGCACTATGAATCCAATCCCATCTACATAGATGTTCCTAGCCAGCTGTGTCCTTCGCTTGGTAATCCGAGTATGGTAGCCAGAAGAAAGTGCTCAGGATTGTCCCATTTTTTTAGTCTAATCCACCGATTCTCGGGCTCAGTCTTTCGACTTATCCCCGCCTGAGAAGAGAGAGAGGGATGATAGGGACCGATTCACTCTGCGTAGATTGACTGAACGCAGAAAACCTTCCACTGGCAGGCGATCGTGTTTTTCACAGGATTTTTCGTTACTCATGTCAGCATTCTCACTTCTGATATCTCCAGGTCTTGTCACCAAAAACCTTCCCCGATTGACAGAATATATTCTATATAAACCTTAAAATGTAGTATATATTTAGTGTGTATATATATATATATATACTCTACATATATATACATATTCTAACATATATTCTAGACATAATACATCCTTATATATAAATATATATATGGCAATATATAATAATACATACACATAATATACCCTTTTATATATATATATATATATATATATATATATATATATATATATATATATATATATATATATATATATATATATATATATATATATATATATATATATATATACTCTACGTACGATATATATTATATATATTTATATAGCTATATATAAGCAATTTATATTAGTATATATAGTTTACAAGAAAGTGCCTTAGATAAAAAATATTTAAAAAAATAGCCAAGAACGAAAAAAGCTCGTTACGCCCATTTAGGCCCACGAACCCGGCCCATTTAACTTGGTACCATGTGGGCTTAAGAACACCATGGGCCGGTTCCACCCATTGGGACTGTGAAGACCGGGACCGTTTGACCCCGGACCGCCAAGCTCGGCCCGTCTAAAGCTTGGGACCGCCAGGACCGGCCCGTTTAGGCCCGTTTGGCCCGGGCCCGGCCCAGAATACAACATCATTTACCACTAATGTTTCAAATCACTCTTACCCTTACTATTCTCCACCTAGTTTTTAAACAAAATCTCTTTTTCTGCACTTTCACTATACTCTTTGTACTTAGGTTCTGCCCCTCTTGTGTGAGCCTTACCTTGGGACCCTTGAGCTCCCTCTGAACTCGGATACATAAGATCTAGCCCTTTCCACACTGCACTCACTCGGTATCTCGTTATACAAACCTGGGTGTAAGCTTGCTCGAGGTCCCTTCAGACCCTTAGGGAACTCTGACACACCAAAGTCTGAGCAAGGCTTTGAAACAAGTGACATTTGAGGTGTTTTGTTCCATCACTCAAAGATAAAGTCAGAATCAAGCCTCTTTTGGTTGTAACTTCTTGTTTTACACTTCTCTTGTAATTTATTATTTGGTCTGTAATAATTGTAAACAAATATTGAGGCTAGATACTGAAAAAGGATGGATAATTATGTGTGTTTAGCTGTTAGAAGGGTAGATATCCTGTCTATAAGATCTGCTTTCAAGTTCTACATGATTTAATTCTACATCTAGATATTTTGCCTATATGATCTGATTTCAAATTCTGCATGTTTTAATTCTACATTTAGATATCATGCCTATAGGATCTACTTTCAAATTCTGTATGTTTTAATTCCACACTTAGAAATCATGCCTATAGGGTCTAATGGCTATAATCACATAGCATGCCTATAAAGTTAAAATCATTTTCTTAACTAGATGTCATATCTATAGGGTTAATATCAATATAGAACTCATGCCTATAGGAATCTCGTTTTAATCAAATAAATTCTGCCTACTCCACCCTATCAGATACCATGCCTATAGGACCAAATCATCTTTAATATTAGATATCATGTTTGTAGGAATTAAAATCAGCAACAATAGAGTTTATAATCTGAAACCAGTTTAGGTAAAAATTAGTTTGACTCGTACTGTTTTGAATCAGTTTAAACAACTTACTCCTGTCATTAATGCGGTTTAGAAAGCATGCCTATAGGATCCAGTTTTCCCTTTCGAAACTATCATTGCTTTGCCACTTTGGAATCAATAATAGATATCACGCCTATAGGGCTATCATCAACACACACCTAGACAAACCTTAGGTAATAACGATAAAATTGAATTCACCTTTGTTTAATTAGCAACTACTACAACCAGCAAATATGCCTGATTCAGACTTCTTATCTGAGTTATATATTAAATTGGTATGCTTCAACAACTGAAACTCCCCAGTCTTAGTACTTTAAATTGTGACCTAAATGTGTTTTAAGCCATGCTATTTATGTGCTTTACTTGAAGAGGTATGCATAAGCCTCTTAGTTGTTTACATGTTTCCCTTGATATGCGTCCTATGTGTTTTGAATGTAGCCTTAGTCTTTTTACCTTTAAACCCCAAGAATCAGCCTAAAATCCTCCCTCTTATTGGAATAGTAGTCCTAAATTTCTTCGGGACTGATAGGAATAAGACGGGTAATAGCCTGCAATAGAGGTCGAGACCAATCCTCGCTTTAATACCTAAATGTTGTGAGAAGGGTAGACATGGATATGATGACCAGTGCGCTAATACCATGTGTAGCTCCTCTTTTGAGGAGTGACTGCCGGGTATTGCATTGATGTGATCCATATTATAAATAAATCAAGGACCTCCCCCTTTTATATGTGTTAGCAGTTTAGTTATAACTCTTTCAAAAGCTTTGCTTTATCTTCAGACACATATGTATTTAAAATCCCCTCTTATTTGAGGCTTATTTTCTTACTTGTTAATTGCACAAATTCACAAAGAACTATCTGGCCGGGAACCACACTAGTGGATCCTATGGGGTGCCTAACACCTTTCTCTTGGGATGATTTCAAGACCTTACCCTTTCTGCGGTTATCAAAAAATATAGTTGTAGTTGAATTATATAGGTGCCCTAACGAACCTTAAAATTGTTAGATGGCGACTCTTCAAATTGCAAACCTCTATCCCAAAAGAAAAGAGTTGTCCCAATCGAATGTACGAAACCAGATTTTCGCGGAGAAAAAAGGGGGCGCGATAGCATGACGACTCTGTTGGGGATTTTTTTTAGGTTTTTACCATTTCAGATTATTCTTGTGAATTTGTAATTCTCTCTATGTGCAATTATCTGTTTAATTCCTTTAAGTGTTTAATTTCTTCTTTAAGAGAAAAACTAACATATATTCCTTGTTTTCTTTTCTTTAGTGCTTTAAATTATGAAAC
The DNA here is from genome assembly GCA_034376525.1 of Nicotiana benthamiana. NCBI lineage: Eukaryota > Viridiplantae > Streptophyta > Magnoliopsida > Solanales > Solanaceae > Nicotiana > Nicotiana benthamiana. The sequence continues at coordinate 34,343,155 of CM067330.1, forward strand.
TGTTGTATTTATCACATTCTTAATGTGCAAATACACACCAACATGTTTTTAATTATTGCATAATCATGCTCAACATCATACTCCACTCGTGCCAAAACAAATATTATAGCAACTCTTATTATGAGTGTTGTGCTCTTCCTATCATTACCACCTAAATTTGGAAAGGCATATTTGCAATAAAACTAGTCTATTAGCGGTGCAGGCGAGAGTTCTGAGCCTTCTCCCTTGAGTCTTCCACTCAAGGGTACCAGTCTAAAACCCCATAGAAACTTGCTCTATTAAATTGTGAATGTATCATGGTCAAACCTAGCCGGATAAGTTATGTTGTCCACATAATGATCATTTAATATAGCCTTGTCCAAAGTCCACTGGGTTTCCCTAAATCCTAATGGGCATCACCACGTTCTGTGCATTTATTTGGAGAACTAGGTGCTTTCTGCTAATTGTTGATATTAAATAGTCGAGTCCTGGCGGGGGGTAGGGTCTAACCTTATTTGTCTTGCAAAAATATGAGGCATAAAGTCCCCAAATTCGTCATGGCCACCAACATCCACCCAAGGTTGCTAAGCTGGTGGAAAGATTTGCACTATAGTGGTCAGAATCTCGCCAAAAAATATCTGGGAAATCTACCCTCCCTCCTGGAAATCCAACCCAATAACATAATCATGGAGGCTGCCACATTATTTTGGGAAAAGATTTGTATTCCGCTTTGGGGGCATTGAAATGACACCTTTGCTGGAGGAAATAGGAGGATTGGCTTTCCTAGTATGGGAAAATTCGGGCTTGCTAATGCCTGAGAATCACAAAGGTAGAGGCATCCTTAAAATGATGGGTTTGAAGAAGAATCTGGAATTGACATGCTTGAACGATTCATACATCCCTTGTGACTACTTGTATGAAAGGTACAGTCACAACAAATCTTATCGCACCTACTCTGGCGAGTTTGCCATCACATCCTTGGGACACGTCCACCGCAGGGTTTTCATCTTTAAATTGCTTCCTATGTCTGATTGTATTTCCAATGAAAAGGGTCGAGGATTGTCAAGAGGATAAAGGGGCTGAAGGCGGATATCTAGCCAGAGCATACCTGTTGGTGGGACTTAGAGAGTTAGGAAAGCTGTTCGAAGGAGCCAAGGATGCTGAATTTGGAGAAGGTCTTTCTGGGACTAAGTAGATAGGAAATTATCTTCTTTGCTAAAGATGTAACAATGCCAGTAGCCATTAGTAACTTTTATTTCTTGCTTATTTAATGTCGATTTGGGATTCGTCTTATCTTTATCAATAAAATGAGTCATTTTTCATTCTTAGTTCTCCAAATCAATTTGTCACTAGGCCCACCTCGAGCACAATGAGGTTCCCAAATTAGGACACGATTTGTATTCCTGCACTACGTGTTTAAATATTGCAATACTTTTTTTGATCCTCGCTAACTTTTTTACCTTTTTGTTTTTTTTATTTTTTAGTCCCCTCTCCAAAGGTTAGTTCGTGCACTCTGGCAACATCTTCTTACTCCACGAGATCTAAGGTCTCTCTATCAACTCCTCCTCTTATTCCTGTTAAGAAAAAGAACAAAGGCAAAATGGAAGATTTGAACATCAAAAAGGAGAACACAATAGAGGCCATTGATGGCCATGGTATTCGGGTTCCCAATGAAAATGTGTCACAACTTGAGCAAAAATTGTTGAAGTTTCAAGAAGAGCTTGATCAGGTTTGGAATCTGGTCAATGTATCCTTCTCCCTCATCACCCAGACACCATCTTCCCCAACGGTCAAAACCCGATGCCTCCACGAAATCACCCCGCTGCTCCAACAAAAAAGTAATGCAACACTTGCTATACTCCATACAACAATCCGTTATTCATATCCGAACCGCAAAATTTTGCAAATGACCATTTCCACACCCACACACCAGGCCACCATAACAACCCCATCTACATGAAAAGGATGGAAGTAAATGGATTGAAGGGTTAAACTTAGTCCGATGAAAAAGATTTACTCATCAGAAACTTGGCTAAAGATCTTAAGAAACTACCCAACCGAATCCAAGGCGTGGATGGAAGTAAATGGATTGAAGGGTTAAACTATGAAGATCTCTGCATACAACTAGATGTCGAACTACCAGAGGGGTACAAACCTCCCAAGTTTGAGATATTTGACGGTACAAGTGATCCAAGGGTCCATCTAAGAACATACTACGATAAGTTGGTCGGGGAAGGATCCACATGAAGTTGTTCATGAGGAGTCTGAATAGAGATTTGCTATCTTGGAACATCAGCCAAGATCCTAAGTAGTGGTCAAGCTGGGTAGGTGTGACATCTGATTTTATGGACAGGTTGGGGTTTAACACAGAGAACGCGTTAGACGTGTTCTATATCCAGATTCTAAAGAAGAAGCCCATGGAGACATTTTACGAGTATGCTACTCGCTAGAGGTCTGAAGCTACTAAGGTCAGACCTGCCTTAGAAAAAGAACAAATGAACAAGTTCTTCGCCCGGGCTCAAAACCCCCAATATTATGTACGGTTGATGGTGATTCATAATCATAAGTTTTCTGACATTATCATGCTGGGGGGATGAATTGAAGAAGGTATCAAAAGCGGTATGGTTACAAACTTCAAAGCCTTGCAAGCTACAAATAAGGCCTTACAATCTGGTGGTGTGTCTAAGAAGAAGGACGTAGGGGCTGTGATAGTTGCACAGAGGACCAATTCTCCCCTCAAATACTAAACCTACATAATACCTCCACTCATATATCAACCAGCCCCAAATTACCAAGCACCCTCCTACCAAGCTCCAACATCAACTTATCAGTCACCTCCACCTCCCACATATCAGCCAGATACTCCCAGCCCGCTCATGTCTACCAAACTTACAATACCCAACCATCTCATTATCAATCACCCCCCCGCACGCCAAAATTTCCCTAGGCCCAACCTAATTTTGATCGGAGGCCTCCGAAATAATACACAGCTATCTCTTAACCCATTGATCAGCTATATGAGAGACTCAAATCTTCCGGTTGTGCCACCCTCATCCTTGCTACAACCCCTAAGAATCCTTGTCAGTGGGTTAACCCAAAGAAATCTTGTGCATACCTATCCGGCATGAAGGGACACACTATCGATGAATGTCGCTCTTTAAAAGACAAGATATAGTCCCTTATTGATAACAAAGTCCTTATAGCAAAGGAAGCCACTTCGAACGTCCGCAACAACCCTCTACTAGACCATAAATGTGGGGGTATTCACATGATTAAAGTAGTGGACGATTGGGATCATGAGGAATCCATCGGGTTTATCGCAAAAGACGATGATCCAAAGAAGCCAGCAGTTACTCTCAACCCCACATAGTCCAAATCCAACCGTCCGAAGTCACTGAGGTAGATGTATCTATCCCTCTTAAGTTTGAAGCAGTGCCATCACCAAAGGCACCAACACCATTTGAGGCTACAGTTTTACCACCCAAAGAACATTTCCTATTAGAAGTAAAGATTGTCACTCTGATTCCAGCGGCGATGTCCACCATGCCCTCATTCTATACAAAAGTTATACCTTGGGATTACAGCCGAGGCTAAGAGAAAAGGCAACATCAGATTCGAAGAGACTGTTGCAGCGCAGGGTATGACAAGTACTGGGAGATTCTATACCCCTAAACACGTAGCTGAGTCAAGCAAGCAGGTCTCCTACCGGCCACCCATTATTAGACGGGTCCAAACGACCTTTGGAAGAAAATATAGGCCAAGTAGTATTCGGTCATCGACCAGTTAAACAAAACACCAAAAGAAGATATACATCCTCTCATTGTTGTAGAATTCAAAGACATACAAAAATGCATTGTTAAAGGTGCTGAGTGAAGCATACGTGCTATGTAACATCACTAGGGGAAATGGCTAATATGACAGGACAAGTATTAGAAATCCGTAAAGTCACCTTCTATGAGGACAAGCTACCACCTGAAAGGTTGGGTCACAACAAAGTCTTCCACATCACCGTGAAATGCAAAGACTACGTCATCACTAGGATCCTGATGGATGGGGTTCCAGCCTTAACATATATCCAATGATAATACTCAAGAAGCTGGGTAAAGAACTGCATAAGATAAAAGATGGAGCAATCAATATGAAATCTTTTGATGGGTCTCAGAGGTCAACCATCGGTAAGATTAGCCTGTGTCTGCAGATGGGGCTAACCTGGTTCGAGGTCGACTTTCAAGTGATAGATTTGCCACATCCTACAACCTGCTGCTAGTACGACCCTGGATTCATGCCGCTGGGGCTGTAGCTTCTACACTGCATAAGGCGGTAAAATTTGAATAGAATCACTAGGAAGTGATCATTCACGGCGACGGTAGCAACCCTATATACAATCGTTAGACTATTCCAGAAATTGGAGGAAGAAGAAAGCTAAGGCAGAGAAATTTACCACCAGATTGAGCGAGTCAATACCATCGTTAAAGACAAATAGTGGGATAACAAGATCGAGAATATACTGAATTGGAGTGGGTACAAACTAGGAAAGGGACTTGGCAAGAACCTCCAAGGGATCTCTAAACCTATAAAACTCAAGAAACACGGCACTACATTCGGTTTGGGACATGAATACAATTGGGAGGAGTTTAATAGTTGGTCGCCACCATGGCACGGTCTTACTACCCATTAGAGCAACGGATACCGCATATGGCACAAACTTTCAAATAGGTTGACGTCGTCTATGGGATAGATGAGGAAGAAGCACTCGCGGTAGTGAAAAACTTGTTTTTGGAAGATAATGATATGGATTGCTGTTCTCGAGGAGGAGGGAGAGGAAGGTCCTTCCATACAAGCTGTGAGTAGCGGGGCATACCTCAACAATTGGACCATCAGAACCACCAGATCCCAATGAGCCTCGGGGTAGCAAGGCTGAAACAAGCACTATTCATTGTTTTATTTACTGACTTTTCGCAGTTTTCAATTTTCACAATAAGATCTTCAATGTTCAAAATAATTATTCAATTTATCGAAAGTGTGTTTGATTTTTTTCCAGTGAATTAATATTTATTTCTATCATTTTTTTCTTACTTTACCTATACTACATTACTATTACTTATCTTGATGAACCAATGACTATGACATGCAATGAGACAACACAACAAACGGACGTTGATTCAGAAGAGGATGACATACATGAGGAGATTGTCAAAGAAGCCGAGAACTTTTAAAACATACCTAAGTCCAACCTGGATGAAACAAAAAGTGTTAACTTGGAGATGCATAAAATGTCAAAGAAACTTGAATCAAAATTCACTTATCGCCATCGAAAAAGATAGACTATATAGAGTTTGTAAAGGAGTATGAGGACAAATTCGCCTGGTCATATGATGACATGACCGGTCTGGGTACGTCTATTACGGCTCACAAACTACTAACAGAACTAATGTGTTCACCAGTGAAACAAAAGCTCAGAAAGTTCAAGCCTGATATGAGTCTAAAAATCAAGGAAGAAGTCACTAAACAAGTCAAAACTAAGGTTCTCAGGGTAGTGGAATACCCGACATGGTTAGCCAACATCGTTTCAGTGCCGAAGAAAAATAGGAAGGTCAACATTTGTGTCGACTACCGGGATATCAATCGGGCTAGTCCGGAAGATGACTACATTTTGTCGAATATACACATCCTGATTGATAATTGCGCCAAACATGAGCTACACTTATTCGTAGATTACTTCGGTGGTTACCATACGATCTGGATGGATGAGGAAGATGCTGAGAAAATGGCTTTCATTACGCCGTGATGAATGTATTGTTACAAGATGATGTCATTCGATCTGACGAATGTAGGGGCCACCTACATAAGGGCCATGACTACCATTTTCCATGATATGATACAATATGAGATAGAAGTATATGTGGATGATATAATCATCAAGTCCAAGAGGGCCACTGATCACATGAAAGATTTGAGGAAGTTCATCAATAGTTCTTCTATCATCCTCTACAGGAGTATAAGAGGAAAATGCTTCTCGATTTGCACAGATGTGCTGAGTATCCCCAGGGTCTATCACCCATTCTTTTGCACGTGTTACAATATTTACTTGAGAAATGACAGCTGCAATAATATCACGTCCTTCAGCTAAGTTAGCCTTAGGAGTATTAATTTTTTTCTTGTCATTTCTTGTTCTGTACTTGCACTGTGAGGCATGATGGCCTGGTTTTCTACAAACAAAACAAGATCCCTTTTTCCTTTTAGGATTAAGACTTTTAGGCTTGCAACCTTGAGACTTATTTTCGTACCTGTTGCGATTGTTGTTGCTGCTTTGCACTAAGTTTGCTTTGAGAGCTGTCATCCTAGCTTTGACAGATTTTTTTATGTTGGAATCTTCAATTAGGATGTGGGTCACAATTTTCTCAATGGTGAAATTTTTCTGTTTGTGCTTTAAGTTATTTTTATAGTCACTCAATGAGCCAGGTAGCTTCTCAATTAGCACTCAAGCAACAAACTTTTCTGGTAAAGATATCCCTTCGGCCTTCAAATACTCTAACAATATTTGAAATTCGTTGATTTGTATGTTCATTTCTTTCTCATCTCTCATCTGCCACCGAGAAAATTTTCCTACTACAAATTTTTGTTTTGTAGCATCTTCACCAGTGAAGTTTTTTATTACAACTTCTCATATAACTTTTGTTTCTTTATAACTACAATACATGTCAAACAGTTCGTTAGAAATAGTTTGCAATATTGTATGACAACACACCTTGTTGGCATATTGCCATGATTTTATTATTTTATTATCAGCGTCTGCACTAGGTTGTGGATGCAACAGTGCATGTGCAACACCATGGACATCAAGCAGTGAGAAAATACGTTCTTGCCAACAATTGAAATTTTCATTGGCGAAAATTTTAATGTTTGACACATCTGGAAATGGCTTGGCATATGACAATGCAATTGGGGCTGGAGCAGCAGACGTAATACCAATCTTGGCAGTATAAGTAGTATTTTCAGCATCAGTATTATTTGTGATAGTTTCTTAAATTGTAAGGAAATGACATCGAAAAGTAACGATAATAATAATATTACAATAATATTATTTGTGAGCGAAAATACACTCATTGGCTTGAGTCGTGCTGAGCACTGTCCTTAGAAACTATTTCACAAAGTGAAATATTTCTCCAAGATTGTTTACCTTTATTTTATTTAGAGAATACGAGAATCAAAAAAATTAAATATTATACAAATCTAGCTAGTAAAGAAAGAAAGAAAGAATAACTAATGTGTAATGTTAATTAAATATGATAGAAAAGGAATTAGAAGGAAAAAAAGAGGGATAAAAGAAAATGATAAGAATCAGCTGCTAATAAATGCTATATATAGTCATAAGTGCATGTTTCTATCTTTGTGCATGAATGCTATTGTGACTTTTTTCTTTTGCGGTTTTTCTAAAAGAATATACCACTTATCTTAACCTTTTAAAAGGCCTAAACATTTGTCCAAAGAGACTTTAGAAAGCTCGTCGAGATCTCCGCGCTCTTATCTCCAGCAGAAACTGTGCTCCTATCATGCTTCGATATGCGTACACATACACTGTCTCCGTCCTTCATTTTGCTGAATAAAACTACTTAGTCCGTCCAAATAACATGAGGAATTAAGTTTATTCGACTTACCTAATTTCATGTGTACATTCGTGAATAATTTAGAATAAGTACATATGTGGATAAACTACTGTACTTAGTATTAAATACGTACTTGTGTTTCTGTATAGATGGCACGATGCAGGAACATATGATTGAAAGTCGAAGACAGGAGGACCTAATGGTTCAGTCCGAAATGAGGAAGAGTTCACTCATAGTGCTAACAATGGCTTGAAAATGCTCTTCAATTATAAGAAGGTAAAATTTGAGATGCACAAAGGACAACACTATTCAATGGTCATTAGCTGGTCTTATGAACCTTTTTGCATGGCTAACCTTTTGCAAATCCAGCGGAAACAAAATCTGCCAGCTGATTTCTTCCTAACTACTATCTGCCTAAGCCTCTATGGCAGAGTGTGCAAGTTGGCCAAGGTACTGTCGTTATCCAAACACAATAAAGATACAAAATCCTGGAAATTGCACTTAGACTAGCTAATTTAAATCTCAAATTCAGCACTTAGCAAAGCTGTCCCTTGAATTATATTATTGAATGGCTTAGAATGTTTGATATCTTTTGCCTCCAGCACTCAATATGCAAATGAACTTGCAATGTCAATGGTCATAATGCTCCGTTAAAGCAAATGACTCAATGTATGGTTGGATAGGTAGGGGAAAGGTACCAATGAGAGGTAAAAAGAAAGGTGCAGCCTTAAATGAATAATAAATACTTCTCATTTGAGAGGCACGATAACGCCTTGACTCCCATTATATGTTTTTTCGCGAACTCGAAAAGAAAAATTAGAGCTTCTATCCATCGGAAATCAACTTTTGAGTGAATTTCTCTCTAATAATTGCATGACACAATTATTCCATCTTTAAATGTGTTTTGTTTCTAATTACAGAAGAAGTGAAGGTGAAACATTTAAAGATTACTTATGCTGGGATATAATTTTTAGCATCTGTGGTATTTCTTGGGTGATGCCTCAATTTGTGAGGGGCTTATTAGAAACTTGGCAATCTCAAAAAGTACCTGGAAGGCTGCAACAGATATGGAGAACCGTGCCATTGTGCATTCTATGGACCTACCTTATTGCGGGAAATAAACAAGGCTCCCTTTGAAGGACACATAAATCACATAATTAGAATTAAGAATATATGTTTTCACAATCTGTATCTTTGGTGTAAATGTTGTCAGTTAGGAAATCTGAATCAATTTATGGACTTTCTAGAGGTGGTGAGAGGGGGAGAATAGTTTGCTGATGTTGTAATTTAGGATGTTTTTCGGTATCTTTTTTATGCCATCTTGGTACCGTATAAATAAACTTTTACCTTATTAAAAAAACATATGCAGATCTATAACAGGTGAGTACTTTTTTCTTTTGTTCTTAAACATGTTTGAGTGATTTCTTGTGGCATTCATATGGTTATGGAATAGGTGATGATCAACTGAATCATCACTCTGTTTGAACAATTGGTGCTTTTGATGAAAAGTAAAAGCAGTCCTCTAACATTTGATTGGTTAGATCATTCAGATTCTTTATCATTTATTCTGAAATCCGTTGGAAAAAGTCTATTTCCAGACAAGGCAAAGGTGGTATGTAATCCTGCATGCTCAAAAGAGGTATAGGACTTGCTTAACCCATCACACCTATATGCAGTGAATAAATAGATCAAGGAAATGCCAAGCAGATTGTCTAACTCTGTATTTCCTTCCTTTCTGTTGGCCATGAAAACTCACTGTTGTAGTTTCCGAATAAATTCCTGGAACAAGTAAATGATTTCTTGCTGAGATGCCTCTTTAAAGTCAAAGGGAGTGATGAATATGCACCTTTCACAGTCTTTCAAGTTCTGTTTGGTTAGACAAGTAATAGTATTCATAATTACCACAAAGTGATCCCCACATTTTCCCTGAATAGCTGACATGATATATCTTGCATTGTGTTACATTTCAGAAAATTTTCATGTATGTTCTAATTAAGATACTGATGGACGTAGTTGAGCTTAATTATTGGCATATATCTAATAGCTTGCAGGTGTTGTAGCTGTTGAGGACTTGAGGTCACCGATGGTCCGACCGACCATCGACTTTGTCCTTGGTAGGAGGGTAAGTGGATTTTCCTCTACCTCATAGACTCAAACTTTTGCTTTTGATATTTGGTACACCCGTTAAAAACAAATTAATCATATGTTAATACCTTTGTACCTTTGGTTCTACCTTAGAATTCAAATGTTTCTCAGAAGGAAGGACGACTTCAAGATGCTAAACAAGGTATTCCAGAGTACCGATTCCTTTTTAAATATGTTGTAACCAACAATCAATTTTTTCCTTTACAACAACTACCCAGTATACTCCCACCAGGTGGGATCTGAGGAGGGTAATATGTAGACAAGCCTTACCCCTACCCGAAAGGGCAGAGAGGCTGTTTCCAATCGACCCCCGGCTCATAGGATAAAAGGAAAAACAACAGTAAAACAAAAACAAAGACAAAAAACAAAAACAAAAACAATAGAGCATTAGTAACTCCAGCAGAAATAGAGTAAATAATTATCTAGACATACGAAACATAAATACAATCGCATGTAATAATATCATACAGTAACTACCATAACTAACAGACATAGGGGGGACATAAGCTAAAACACAAATCATCTATGGGTAATCCTGCTGACCCACACCCAACCCCGGAAGAGGCGTACGAAAAACTCTAGGAGCCCCTATCCTACAACCCTGATTCTAGACCTCCAGACTTTCCCGTGGGCACGGCTATGAAGTTGGATATTTCTCATATTTAAGTTTCCCCTGGGACCTTTAAATGCCTTATCCACCATAGACAGTATATTAGATGTTGTTTCTATTACTTTTCATAGATAGGATGAAAGTGCTTGAAATAAGTAGCAAATATGTTTGATACAAAGTAGAGGAGTGATCGTTTGTTGGATTTGTTTTCTTGTAATAGGCGTATTATTCTTTCCTTCATCATATGTGGTATGGTTATAAAAATGTCCTTGTAAACCTTATCTTTACCTTTTAACCAACATATCAAATACCTGTCTCTCATGCACTTCCATTTTCATTCCAACCTAACACAAAACAAAGCAGTGGTTTTATTCAAGTGAGCCTTCAGTAATCAAAAAAGGAAAAACAAGAGAACATCCCTTGAGAAAAGGCAACTTGTAACTTAAAAGGAAGGAGGAAAAAGAAGGAAATTGCAGCACGAAAGAGAATGGTTATCTAGCAGAATACCATCTAATGTATCAAAAGAGAGAAAGGAAATCGTATTGGAGAAGGAGATTGGTTATCCGGCCAGATGCCATCAAGGGCGTTTAGATCCTTTTTCCACTTCTATTTTTTTCCTTGATATATGTTACCGACTTCTGTGAAAATGTCTGTTCTCGCTCTTGCTCTTTTCTCCACTTAAATCATTTTTTCACCGGTAACTCACCAGCATCTTTAGGACCTTCTGCATCATTAAGTTTGTCAATGTTCGTAGAGTAGATGCAGATGGTACAAGAATTGCTTGTTTCCTGCAATGTTGTCAAAGGTGTGCTCAAAGCACGCTTAAGCCCTGAAGCAAGACTCAAAACATGCTAAGCTCCGCCTCATTTTGTGGTCGATTCAGTATCGCATAAAGGCTCTAAGGCCTAGTTTTCCTTGCCAATGAGTGTAATCCTGGAAAGGCGATATACTAAATAATTGATATTCCACTTTATCATAATATTTTCAATTTCATTGTCCGTTATTCATATTTATATTTATTGGTCTTGGACTACATATAAGTATTTTTACTTTTTCTCCCGTTGCGCCTTTTTTCATTAAAGCCCACGCTTTATTTGCGTTTAAAACCCCAACGTAGCTTAGAGTTTTTTTGCACTTTTCGCCTTTTATAACACTAATCTAATTCCCTTTCAAATGTCAGACTTACTGTCTCCTTGGTCAATTTCATTATTATTTTTTCTTGGCCTTTTTCACTTGAAATCACATAAGAAGAAGAGAAAAGATTTCCTAGTCTTTACTGCACTAATTCATGATTTTCTGCTTTGGTTGATTATCGAGTGCTATTGCCATATAACATCAGGCATTTCTCCCTGGCCCTTCTGTCAGGGTAACTGGCCGAGGAGTTTCCATTAGTGATCAGCAAAATCCTTCAAGAGAAATAAAAGATTCGTTGATCTAATCAAATAATAGTACTATGGTTCAAGAGAAAGTAACACTATCTACTCGGACACTACAGTGGAAGTGTGTTGAATCAAGAACAGACAGTAAACGCCTTTATTATGGACGCTTTATTCTGTCTCCATTTATGAAAGGTCAAGCCGATACAATAGGCATTGCGATGCGAAGAGCTTTACTTGGAGAATAGAAGGAACATGTATCACACGTGTAAAATCTGGGAATTCTGACTGGGGTTTGGTGCTCCTTATATCTTGGATATAACTGCTAGTGTCTTCTGAAAATGAATACATACATGAAGATAGATACGATCAAATCTATGGGCCATGAACAAAAATAGGATAAATGTATTTTGTTAGTCTTTTGTTTGATCGGTTGTGTGTTTTGTTTGTCGTAACTACCAAAAGACATTAATCCTATTATACAAAAGATACATAGAAGATAGAGCACTAGTGCTTGCGACAACACAAAGGAAATTCAAGTCATTTAACATCAAAGCAAAGATTTCGAAAGCATCTAGAAAATACACCTACACGTGGTGTTGTTCGCAAAATTTTCTGCCTACCTTTGTCTTGGTCAAGCTGCGGTTTGTTGTCACTTAAATTGCAGTTTTTCTCAATTGTGACAATTACTAGTCGTATACAAAAAGTATTATCTTTTTGGATTTATGACAACTAAGTCTCTTCAGTTTCTAAATTACATTGCTATTCTATTTGTTGATTTTGATAAGTAATTAATTTGTTCTCTTCTTATGTAATGCCTGTGTTTTCACAAGATTCAGGTTCTCAGATCTTTCAATTGTTTGTAAAATAACATAACTTAAATTGATATGCTCTGTTGCATCTGTAATTGATGATAGGTGTACGACATCTGAAAGAGGTATCGGATGCGTTAGTCTGACAAGATATAGTGGCGATATCAAGGGGTCATACACTGGTTAGTTTTTGTTGTTTGTTTTTTGTGACTCTCCGTATTGCTAGATTGACTGTTTTCTCCATCTATGCTTTCCCCCTCTTGATGCAATATGTGCGTACAATGAACATATCTCTCTTGCTGTAAGACGAAGAACACACCTAAGTATATATAATCAGTTCATTGGATAATTATCTGCAGGAAAGGGCATATCCAGAGAGATCAGGGTTTGACGGTCCATGGACAAAGGAGTCACTGAAATTTGATAATTCATACTTTGTGTAAGATTTATGGCCTTGTGGGCTCGTTTTTGATCTTATGGCATTTTATTCCAAACTGGAAGCAAAAGCAGAGCTGCCCCCTCCACCCCCCCCCCCCCCCCCTTTTTTATACATATTGTTTGTTATTAATGTCTTTCGGAAACAGCCTTGCTACTCCCGTGGGTTAGGGATAAGGTCAGCATGTACACTACCCTCCCCATACTCCACTAGTGAAATTTTATGGGGTCGTTGTTGTTGTTGTTGTATGGTTTGTTATTAACGAGTAGAATTGATCTTTTCAACCAGGGAGCTGCTAAAGGGAGAAAATGAGGACCTGCTGGAACTTCTTACTGACAAAGCTTTACTGGATGATCCTGTGTTCAGACATCATGTTGAGCTGTATGCTAAGGTGACAAAGTCATTTCGGCTGGATGATCAAAGTGTGTGGTTTTAGTTAAGCGAACTTGTACCAAATATGAGTTTACTATTACTTGATATTTTGCAAAATGAAAGATAACCGCTATATGCCTTTAGGTCTTTATGTCTTCTCCATCTACTTGTAATTTGCAGAAGTGTTGTGAAGCACCTTGGCATAGATCAGACAGCAATGGCAGAATTTGCAGAGTTGGGGAATTTATTTGAGTTTTACTTTTATTATCTCCCCACATGTTTCATCTACTTGCCATGTACTTTATACTAAAATCTACTTGCAATTACTTATTATATGTTCAAGGTTCACCTACTATAGTAAAAGACAAGAGGGGTTTCTGTGATGGTAAGAAACCCCTACTTCCAACCGAGAGGTTGTGAGTTCCAGTCTCCCAAGAGCAAGGTGGGAAGTTCTTGGAGGGAAGGATGCCGGGGGTCTATTTGGAAACATCCTCTCTACCCAAGTGTAGGGGTATGGTCTGCGTACACACTACCCTACCCAGACCTCACTAAGTGAGATTATACTGTGTTGTTGTTGTTCACCTACAATAGTAGACATAGAGGAGGAGGATATGGGGATCCACACATGTGTGTCTTATCCCTTGGTATTGATTAGTATGGTAGAAATTTAATTAAGAGCCTATGGTAATGGTGTAGATGTTGCAGTAATGCAAAAGCATGGGAGTCGATATGTGGGACTAACAAGTAGGAGAACCATGTTTATAATAGTAGAAAAGGACAAACGAAAATCATGAGAGATTGGGAGCTTGGAAGATAATTTCAAATATCTTTTGGAATTAAGTGCAACTGGAATAGATAAAAGCTCAATCTAGACCGACTAATTGTTTTTCTTTTGTGTGTTCAAATGTTATTTTAATCTTAAGGAGACCAACTGGGGCATAATATATGATGTGGAATTACACCCCTTCATTTCATGGTAATATGGTTCTTACTTGTGCCTCATAATTATTGGTTGTACATAAATTTCCTTAAAACCCTCTTTTGCATGCTGTTTGCTAGTTTTACCAGTGCTTTATTCCAGCTTTTAAAAAAAGTAGAGTTGCAGTATCACATTCTTTCCTGTTTAATGAGCCATTTCTTTTATAACTGTAATGTAAAGAAACTTAAGTGATTAGTGTCCAATTTGGTGAATTTACACGACGAAGAAGCCTTCTTTAGAGATTATGCCATCTTACAGAAGAAACTCTCTGAGCTAGGGTTTATCTTAAGTTCATATGGTTCTAAGGTGACAATGAAGGACAACACTATATTAGCTCAAAGTGCTATTGGCGTCGTTGCTGCTGCTGCAATGGTGATACTAAGTTACTAGAATAAGGGTAGCCTGGTGCACAAGATATCCTCCGTTCACGTAGGATCACGTAAGATCCAGGGAAGAGTCGCATTCTAAGGGGTATGATGTAGACAACCTATCCTAATACAAATATTAGTGATCATTTTCACGGCTCGAACCCGTAATAATAGGCTAATTGGAGATTTATGTGCCATTTATTTGTTTGCGCATCCCATGTGCGAATTATTGAGTGGCACAACTTAATTATTTTGCCTAACATTGTCAGGGATTGTCGTAGTATTAGTTTTTCCTAAAATAAGGAGACTCAACTTCGAAATTTGTTTGTTTTTCTTGTTCTCTTTTGGTTGGGTCGTACTGCATCTGGCCCTTGTCATTTACCCTCTTCCAGTCTTTCCATTATCCCCTTTGCCAGGTAAAAGGTACTTAGTATCACCTGTGTGTATATCCAAAATAGGGACGTGAATGCACCAGTTTTTTTATTTGAGCAATTAACCGAAAAAGCCGTCCACCCAAAAAAAACGGAGAAATGTATAGTGTATATTTAGTGTATTTTTTTAGTTGAGCGGTTAAAATGTGTAACTGTAGCGATATACTATTAATCATGTGGTTTAGATATAATATAAGATTTTATTTTTTATGGAATAATTATTTATTTAATTTATTCAATTCAATAAAATACTATTTTAAATAGATCATTTGTTACATGTGTGTCCTTTTAGTTATGTAATAGACAATTTAGTGTATGGAGTCTTAACTCATACATAGAAGATTAAATTGTTGGTTCTCATAACTAATAAACTATGTTCACAATCAAATATATTGTTGGACAACATATCTTGATGATTGTAGCACAAGATTATCATATAATTTATCTTGATTATGGAAGTAGTTTTACTCCAACTTCTTGTGCTAGTATACTTAGTGTATGTTGAACGGACCAAGTAGAGAAAAGATATTTTTGTACTGAATATATAAAATATTTTTTCTAATTCACTAAATGAGCTTATACTCCTAATGTTGATATAATTATTTATGATCAATGTAATTTGTTATTGTTTTGATTTATCAAAAGGTACGACTCTATCTAGAGTTAGTGTATGCCTAATAGATTGGACAATAACGAATAACAATTGTGAATAATAATTAGTTGATAGAATTCATGACTCGGTTTTAAATTTAATGATACCCCTTTATGTAAGCTTATAAGTTTTCATCTGAAAATTTGGCTGATGGATCATCCGTCAGATGAAATGGTTTAAGCGAAATAGTGGTAATCGAACTCACATTTAGTGTATACTCAACTTTTAGCAGCACTATTACTCGGGTAATGGTGTTCATAAAAATTTGAACTAAATTAAAAATTAAATTAAATTGACTAAAAATCGATACTTTTTTGTTTGATTTAATTTGATTTTAGTTTTAAAATTTAAAAATCGATCAAATTTGATTTGGTTTTAATTTTAATTTAAAAAATCAAATCAAACCGAGTGTAGGAGTAACTATTTTAAATTTATTATTACACACATATACACACACACACACACACACACACACACATATATATATATATATATATATATATATATATATATATATATATATATATATATATATACTTTTATACAAAGTTTTAAAATTTTTATAGTAAATATTAATTGTTTGCACTATTAATACAGTTGTTTATCTTTCATTCTAATTTAATCGGTAGTTTTCTTTTGTTAAGTGTAAGAATCTATTTCATGCTAAAAATAATATATTTTTTAATTGAGTCCTTAAATATTCATTACTATTTGATTCATTTATCATCAATATATCTTGGTAAATAATAGATTCTCAAAGGGCAATTGATTTGTGTATTACGTTGAAAATGTGGTCACCGAACTGTGTGTTTGGTAGTGTATGTCTTATATTTAAGAAAAAATCGAGAAATAACCGAAAAAATGAAAAACCGACATAAACCGAATCAAGAAAAAATCGACTTAATTGGTTTAGTTTGGTTCTAATATTTGAAAAACCGACTTACTTGGTTTGGTTTCTTTTTAGAGAAAACCTATCCAAATTGAATCATGGACACCCCTATTCGGGGGCGGAACCAGGATTTTATGCAACTGAGTTCAGTCGGAGAAGTTCATAACTAACATAAACGATATAAGCCGTATAAGTGACTTCAAAAATAATTTCTATATAAATTTACCTTGCTTTAACCATAATTTATATATACAAAGTATTATTTTTTAACGAAGCGGGTTCAGTTGGACTCATTTCTCAACACTTAAGTTCGCCTAATTACTCTGTAAGTCATGATGGTCACTTTATCTATACTCTTTTTTTTTTCCGCACATATATTTAGGGTTCAATTTCATAGTATCGAATTTTTCCAAATTCGCAAACCCTTAGGGGTCGTTTGATTTAAAGATAAATTTTATTGGGATTTAGTATAATGATATTATTTGGTATTGACTGTTTGATATGTTGTATTAATTCTAATTGTTAATTTTATTATTTTATCTTGAGACAAATTATTTTGGGATTACTATTCCATTATTTGGCATGTATAAGTTTGTAATGACACGACTCGTCACTTCTTGTATTTCAGCCCCGACATCCCCGTATTATGCTTCCCCCATATGTTGATATATGTGTTTGGTGAGTTTGAGATGTGTTGGATTGAATTTGGTTAGAAATGAGACGAATAGTCTCTTTAAGGAAAGCTTAAGCTAGAAAAGTCAACCAGATGTTGACTTGTGAGTTAGAGGGCTCGGAATGGATTTCCGACGATTCGACTAGCTTTGAATGGTGACTTATGACTTGGGAGCGAAATCAAAATTTAATTTGGGGGTTCGGTGAAGAATTAGGCTTGAATTGGCTAAAGTTGAATTTCGGCGAATTCCGGTTGATAGGTGAGATTTTGATCCGATGTCCGGAATCGTTAGGCGATTTTGGATATATCAGTAAATTTTCAAGTCATTCGGACGTCGTTTGACTGGGTTTTGGATTGAATGCGAATTCGAAAAGTTATAGTTTATCTTAAAATAAAATTCAATGATTTTGGTGACTTTTGATGTTAAAGATAGCGTTTTTATGGCCCGAGCAAATTTGAGTGGAGTAATAAGTCATGTTGGTTCTTTTGGTTGAGGTCCCGGCGGCCTCGGGGTGACTTTGGATGGTTGACGGATGATTTTGAAGTTGAGAAGTGCAGTAGATTTTAGACTCCAGGTGTTGCAGACGGGTTGCTCTATGCGATCGCAGGCATGGCGTTGCGATCACATAGAAGGTTGGGCTGTGGGCTTGAGTTTGTTCAGTGCAATCGCGAGAAGGGCGTTGCGATCGCATAGGTTAAGGTCATGGTTCTCTGCGATCGCAGAGGTGAGGCTGCGTTCGCGTAGGTATGGCCAGCGAAGGTATGCGATCGTAGGTAAGAGGTTGTGTTCACATAGGTCACCGGGGAGTCCTTGGAAGGACGCACTATGCGATTGCAGAAGTTGTTACGCGATCGCATAGAGGAAGTCAGAGCTGGTCAGAGGGTTTTTAATAACATTTCATCCGCAAGTCTCTTCATTTTTCCTCCATTTTTGCAATATCTTGAGATCTCATTGACAGATTTTGAAGGGGATTTCACCGGGAAGTGATTGGAGGTAAGTCTCGCGACCTAATTACATTATTTTATTGAAGATTCAACCATAAATTCTCTGAAATTGGGTGTAAATATTGAAGAACTAGGGTTTGAAATTTCAAATGAAAATTTGGGAATTTGGAGGAGCATTTGGACTCCGATTTTGATGAATTTAATATGTATGGACTCGTGGCAAGACGAGGATTCTAAAAAATGTGAATTTCATAATTTTTTGAGAAGTGAGACCGAGGCTCGGGTTTTGCCAACTTCGTATTTTTGAGTGTATTTCGGGTTATTTCGATTGGGTTGCGTCCCATTAGCCTATTTTGATGTATTCCTATTGGTTTTGATTAGATTTGGCATCCGTGGAGGTAGATTCTCAAGGGAAAGGAATTTCGAGCTAGTCTACGGCCGGCTAGAGGTGACTAATGCAAGTAAATGCTATTCTGAGTGTTTAAAATCCCAAACTTTCACATCGTATCACTATGTTGAGGCGTGACACGCATTCCACGGTAAGTGCGGGATCAGATACTGTTGAGGGATTGTGACTTGGTCCATTCCCAGTGAGCTTTATACTATATTGGCGTATGATACGCACACTGTGATGACTATTATTGGGCTTTGTGCCGTATTTGGGGCCTAAAGTCGACTTGTGATATCCTTCAGGAGTTGGTATTACTGTTATTACTCACTGGGTCGAAGTACTCACATTACTCCCTGCACCTTGTGTGCAGATTCAGGGCAGTTTTAGGCAGAGTAGATCCTGCGGTGGTCAGCTTTCAGCAATTCGGAGTGCCGAGGTAGCTGCACGGCGTTCGCATTCATTGACTCTACTTCCCCTATCTTTATTTCCTGTTTTTTTTTCCTTTGTACTTTCAGTACAAACAGACTTGTATCGGATTGAGTTTTACATTTTTAGAGGTTCTGACTTGTGACACATGTTCCTAGGTAATTTATTGTGATTTCAGTATATTCCGCTCTGTTTTGGGTCTTAAATCTCTTTTACGATTCATGTCTCCTCCCCAATTATATTATATCAACTTTCTCAACCAATCATATATATATAATTAATTCGTCTACTCTTGCCTGGATATTTGTGAACAAATAAATGTTACATTTACTGATTTTGATCAACACTACTGTATTCGCATTCCCATTTGGGAGGAAAGGGAAAGATAAATTATGAGGGATAGCACCAACTTACTACAGTTTATTAATGACTTTTATTAGGCTTTATATTGTGTTTGAGGCCTAGTGCCGACCTGTGATACTCTTCGGGAGTTGGTATTACTGTTATTACTCATTGGGTCGGAGTATTTATATTACGCCCTGCACCTTGTGTGTAGATCCAGGACAATCTCAGGCAGAGTAGATCCTGCGGTGTCAGCTTTCAGCAATTCGGAGTGTCGAGGTAGCTGCACGGCGTTAGCAGCCATTAATTCTCCTTCCCTTATCTTTATTTACTGTTTTTTTCCTTTGTACTTTCAGTACAAACAGACTTGTATCGGATTGGGTTTTACATTTTTAGAGTCTCTAACTTGTGACACCTGTTCCTAGGTGGTTTATTGTTGGTTTCAGTATATTCCGCTCTGTTTTGGGTCTTAAATCTCTTTCGTTTCTGAGTTTATCATTTCTTTATTGTCCTTCATATGTGATTATTGATATTAAGGTCGGGCTTGCCTAGCCTTACGGCCGGGCGCCACCACGACGGGGTTTGGGTCGTGACAAAGTTATTTTGTTACTATTTTTAGCCCTGGGATAAGTAATCATAAGATAACTTATCCCAGAATTACTAATCAAATAAGTGGTAAGACGATACTAAATTTTTATTTCATGATCATTTTTGGTTATCCATATCAAACGATCTAATTCCATCCCAAAAGTTCTCCAGTTTTTTTTAAAATTTTTTTTTTCATTTTTAGTCCACGGCAAAAACTATTTATTTGAGAGCCGAAAAATATAGAAAACTAGTAAATATATTCACGCTTCGCATGATTATTTAAAGAGTTATTGAGAATTCAATAATAATTTATATATATATCTCTTCTATATGAGAAAGAAAATATTCATAACAATATATATTTGAGTTAATTCGTACGATTATATATTATTTCTCTTCTATATGAAAGAAAATATTCATAACAACATATATTTGAGTTAATTCGTACGTTAATTCACCATTTGGATTATTAAGAAAGATTCTGAAGCACTAGAAAAATATAAAGTTTTGAAATAAAATTATATAAATCCCATTAACTACTAATTATCATACAATAGATACCTCTATTATATTTCCTAGAGTTAATTTAAAGAAGTTCATCTCTGAACATCCAAGCTAAAAAATATGATTTTAAATGTTAAACTGTGATATTCTTTAAAAAACTCAAAATTAGTTGTGGCAATCCAATTCGATTTTGTTTGTATGTCTTATATATTTTTAACGAACTTTTAGATTGTAGTCAAATCACCTTATTTTTTAATTTTTAAAATGACATAATATTATGCTTTTGAGTTTTAATTAGGTAGTATAACATGATTTTCATTTAATTAAAGACCGACATCTCAAAGACTTGGCAATATATTTTTCTATAGATAATGTAAAACACAAATGGCTATCATTTAGGAGAAAGCCTTAAGAAAATGAGGAGCCCTAATTTTACTGTACCTTTTGCGGTAAAGATTTTTCAAATCACCTATAATCTGTTGTATTTTAACTTATCAAGAATAAATGTTGGTGAATGAGTCAATCACACCAGGTAGGCATCTAGTCCTGATCCGAAATTAAAGAAATTCTAATATGAAATTGTTGCAGCGCAAACATAAAGAGTTATAAAGCATTTCATGAGCTTACACGAAGTTACCAGAAATTACTTCGACACTCATGAGAAGCAAAAAATCTTTCATATGGACAGAAACATGCAAAAACAATTAAAAAAAACAAGAGAACATGCAGCATTATTATAGATGTAATTAAGCTTCTTTAGAAGCAGGTTATTTATAGGAACAATATTCACATTCTGTAATCGGCGAATGAATTCATAAAGAGAAGGTAACTAAAATTAAAATATTAACTCGTAAGAAAATTTTTACCAAAAGTTTGTAGTACTGACATTTTTTATCTTGTCGTCATTGTCAAATAAGAGCTTTTTCTTGAAGCCTGAAGGTTTACTCATGTTTAGCAATTGATAATATTCAGGAAAATAATATCATGATAAGTCACAACAACAACAACTGTTATCCGGTATAGTCTCACAAAGTGGGGTTTGGGGAGGGTAATATGTAGACGAGCCTTACCCCTACCCGAAAGGGCAAAGAGGCTGTTTCCAATCAACCCTCGGCTCAGTGCAGGAAAGGAAAAACAAAAACAAAAGAGCATTAGTAACTCCAACAGAAATAGCGTAAATAATTATCTAAACATAAGACCATAAATAAAATAGCATGCAATAATATCAGACAATAACTACCATAAATAACTACCATAAGGGAGACACAATCCAATACACAAATCATCCATGGATAGCCCTGTCAAACCTCACCCGACCCCGGGTGAGGAGTACGAAAACTCTAGGAGCCCCTATCCTACAACCCTGATACTAGACCTCCAGACTTTCCTATCAAGGTCCATGTCCTCGAAAACCCGTATTCTAGCCATGCCATGCCTAATCACCTCTCCCCAATACCTCTTAGGCCTCCATCTGCCTCGCCGTACACCGACCATCGCCAGCCGCTCACAACTCCTCATCGGGGCGTCAGGACTTCTCCTCCGCACATGCCCGAACCCCCTCAGCCTCGCCTCTCGCATCTTCTCATCCACCGGGGCCACCCCCACCTTCTCTCGAATAACTTCATTCTTAATCTTATCTAACCTGGTGAGCCCGCACATCTACCCGAGCATCCTCATCTCCGCAACCTTCAGTCTCTAAACATGAGAGTTCTTCACTGGCCAACACCCCGCCCCATACAACATGGCAGGTCTAACCATATCTCTATAAAATTTTCCCTTGAGTTTCTGTGGGACTTTCTTGTCACACAGGACTCCTGATGCAAGCCTCCACTTTGACCACCCCGCTCCTATACGATGAGTGACGTCCCCGTCAATCTCTCCGACCCCCCTGAATCACCGACCCAAGACACTGTCTTCTTGGCGATGACCTGAGATCCAATCATCACGTCCCTGCCTACTTCGCTCGGCTCGACTTTAAACTTGCACTCTAGGTATTCTGTCTTAGGGCTGCTTATTTTGAAACCCTTAGACTCCAGAGTCTGTCTCCATACCTCTAACCTCTCAATAACACCGACCCTCGTCTCGTCTATCAACACTATGTTATCAGCAAATAGCATACACCAAGGCACATCCCCTTGAATATTTCGGGTTAGAGCATCCATCACCAAGGCAAACAAGAGAGGGCTAAGAGCCGATCCTTGACGGAGCCCTATAACCACTGGAAAATGGTATGAGTCGCCACCCACCGTCCTAACCCTAGTCTTAGCTCCATCGTACATGTCCTTGATTACTCTGATGTAGGCTTCCGGCATGCTTTTCGCCTCCAAGCACCTCCATAGCACCTCCATTGGTACCTTGTCATACGCCTTTTCCAAGTCGATAAGCACCATGTGAAGGTCATTCTTCTTATCCCTGAACTGCTCCATCAGCCTCCTGAAAAGGTGGATAGCTTCTGTAGTGGAGCGACCCGGCATGAAACCGAACTGGTTCACAAATATAAATGTCATCTCCCTCACCCTCGCCTCGATCACCCGCTCTCAAACATTCATAGTACTTATTAATTTGATACCCCTATAGTTGTTGCAGCACTGGATGTCCCATTTGTTCTTGTACAAGGGCACCACTGTACTCCACCTCCACTCCTCCGGCATGCTTTTGGTCCTGAAGATCGCATTGAACAACCTGGAGAGCCACTCCACTCCTGACCTACCCATGCATTTCCAAAACTCCACCGGGATCTCGTCAGGCCCGGTCGCTCGACCCCTACTCATCCTACGCAAAGCCCCCATGACCTCCTTCGTCCTAATGCGCCTGCAGTACCCAAGGTCTCTATGTTGGTCTGAATGGTCCAACACCCCTAGCTCTATGTTACAATCCCCTCCTCGTTAAGTAAGTGTCGAAAGTACGCCTGTCACCTCTGCTTGACTTAAGACTCCCCCATCAGAACTTTACCATCCTCGCCCTTGATGCACCTAACTTGATCAAGATCACGCGCCTTCCTTTCCCTTGCTTTAGCTAACCGGAATAATCACAACAATTCCAACATTATAAGAATATTATCGGGTAGGCGACTATGAATATGTAAAACTGGAATAAGAAAAAGTTATGAAAATTTCCAATTTCATGAAACCCATTTAAAGGCAAAGTATATGTTATTTTTGAGGAAGTAAGTAAATGTAAGTTTAATGTGCCAATAAATACACAAAATGAAAGAAAATAGTAGTGAAACGTCTTTCAAGTAAATATGAAGAGTTTAATTGGTAGTAAATACCCAAAATGGATGAAAAATAATATGGCATCTCTCGAACAAAGAAGAAAGAGAAAAAAACGGATGTCTTTCACTTTTGAAACTGTTGTCTTTTCTATTCCTTTATTTATTACGGAGTAATAATTAAAACCATAACTTTTTTATTTAAATAATAAAATATTGTATTAAAATAAGAAAAAATTTGCAAAAAACTGAATAAATAAATAAATATATTTTCTTGATTAGGAGAGATGCCATATCACCTTTTCTATTCCCAATTCAAATAAAACTGTCTAAGGTGAGGATCCAAAACTGATGGCCTGAGAGAAGGCGGCCTCTCTCGGGAAAGATGGCCCAATTTCTATACATTATCATTTTCTATGTTTTTTTTTTCTGCCTCTCCTGTTCGAGGCCCGTTACCAAATAAAAAAATTAGGAGTATCACATGGGAAGGGATACAGAAAGAATAAAATAGGTAGGTAGGTGGGTAGGTAGGTAAAGGATAGATGTTTCAGGACATCAACACGAGTCTTGTTGTGTATACCTAATTAAGCACATGATATCCACAGGCTTCTGAGTTGGCTCTCACCTTACTGTTCCCTTATTATTTGCCTAACCGCTCTTCTCTTTCACGATTCGTGTCTCCTCTCCAATTATATTATATCAACTTTCTCAACCAATCATATATATATAATTAATTCGTCTACTCTTGCCTCGATATTTATGAACTAATAAATGTTACATTTACTGATTTTGATCAACACTACTGTTCTTTGCATTCCCATTTGGGAGGAAAGGGAAAGATATATTATGAGGGATAGCACCAACTTACTACAGTTTATAAATGAACCTAACTCATCACCTTACTTTGGTGGAGGGTGTGGTGGGGAAGTTGAGAAAGGGACACAAGAAATAAATGCTTGGAAGTTAGTTTAGAACTAACAGGAAACAAGCAGTTCGGTGTATTAAGCTTGCGTTATTTGTGAGGTTCGGAAAAAGATCGGACTATAAGGATCTATTGTATATAATCGTATTCTGTATTTCTGCAAGAGGTATTTCTACAGCTCGAATCCGTAACTGTTTAACAAAAAAAATAAAATTTTAGTTAAAGCTATAATTTAAAAGAATACGAGTCACTGATAATCAAAAGAATGTATAAAAAGGAAATATTTAAGTAGCGAAAGAGTATTTCAAGAGAAAACCAAGTAAACCAAGATATATTCTAATGATTTCGTGTCCTCAATTGATCAAATGTCTCCCTTTTATATGTGTCCTAGAGATATACGTTTTGCCCGAATCATAATGAGGCTATAATGAGTAATTAAAGATATTGAATGCTACGTTATATAATCATTACATTCAATACAAATTCCCTAACGTATTCCATATTTAATGTCTATTAAATGCCGTATTTGCATTCTTTTCTATTGTCAGATTTATTCATTTTGACCCTCAGATATAAATGACTTCAATAGGTACGGGTGCTGAGTTATTTGAATAACTATCTGTGGCTCTTCTCCTGTCATTTTCTCGTACCTGTTGTAGCTCGTGCCTCTTAACTAGCTGTCATTCTTTGACCACTCAATCAGTCTACGTGTTTTGACACGTTTCCTTAAATATATTTTTTTCCAATACAGATAGTCCCTCCACTTTTCATTTATTCATCAATTGAATACTTGTGAAGTGAATTTCTTTAAAAGAGAATTTTTTTTCACGATAGATGCTATGGCAAAATTGACGCTTCAATTGTCACTTCCATTTAATGCTCCGTACACGTGTCGTTTTTCTATTGGTTCTGCAGTTTTGCAGCCCTTTTCAAGGCTTTTCCTACGGCTCCACTATTCTCGAAGTGCTAGTTATCATTATTATGGTTCTTCTATCATTGTACTTTTTCCTTTTGTCGGTTTCCCATTAATATATAAATATAACTTCTTTCCTTGTCTTTTACCGCATAAAGCTTATTGAACACTTCAATTCTTCAAATCTATATTCACTTCTTCCTCACTTTAATCTTCTTCGCCATGACTTTACCAAACCCTAACCCTAGGAGAACTCCTATTTCAGATAACTTCCCCAGTGCCCCCATTAGGCATAGAAAAGGTGGTAGACTATGCATCTTAGGGTCCGCTCGCGGTGGTAGCACATCTACGCCTTTTCCTAGTTCTAGTCCCTCTTCTAGAACTAGAGGTTCCCTTTCTCAAAGGTCTTCTTCTAGAAGCAAAGAACCCTCTGAGCCATTACGAGAGCCTTTAGTTGAAGAGATAGTCCCAACAGAACTATCTCTTTACCATGATAGGGAATCTCTCAGGAATCAAGTTGCTACTTTAGATCGTTCCGATGATTTCCCTACTCAAATTACAAATATTTTAGCTCCTATAGTTCGTAAAGACTGTCACTGGAGCAATGATTTTTCCATTATCTTTCCTAATCCAAATCAGAGGATCACTTCTTTTATGATCAGATTCTCTTTTATTTATACATATCCTTTCACTCTAGGGTTCAAACCAGCCATTGACCCGGTCATTCCAGGTTTTTTCCATTTTTTAAATGTTTGCTTGGGCCAAATTGGTCCAATTGTATGGAGGGCTGTTGCCTGTTTAAGGCACCTCACCAACATGGCAGATGTTGTCTTTACTTTCCCTCACCTAATTCACCTCTATTCCCCTAAGCTTTTCCGCAATGACGTTTTAACCTTAGCGGCCAGAAGCAAGAGGGTTTTAGTGAGCCCTGAAGATGACATGACCGTGGCTAGTATGCTCGGTTTGTTGCAGCCCCTTACTGCTGGCATAGTGGGCAAAGATAACGTTCCCTTCCCTGAGAAGTGGAATTTTGCACGTAAGTTTTATATTCTTCTCGTGCCTTTTTCCTTCAAGTTAATTAATTTCTATAGTTTCGCCTATTTTCTTTTCTTAGCAACCATGGGAGTTGTAGAGGATGTGCCCAACTTCAGTGGTTGGGTAGAAAAGTTGCTGAAGACCGGTCCAATGGAGGGTAGGTCTTGGAAAAACCTTTCCAACCGTTACGGTTGGAAAGTAAAAACTCATGGTAAGAGTTTCTATTTTTTCTTTCATGTACATAAATTTTTTCCTTTATTGTTTCAACTTTCATCCATCTTTTTATCAGGATTTGGTATTCAAGGAGTTACTGTTGAAGTAGTTGATCCTCGTGACTCTTCGGGTACCCGTACCTTCTTAGCCCTAGAAATAGTCTTGAGCTCTTCTTCTGCAAAAAGAAAAGTTCCTGAAGAAGAAGACTCCGAAGAAGAGGATGAAGGAGGCTCCCTGGTGATGAGACCACGAGCTAAAAGACGTATCGTCTCTGATGACGAAGCTGAAATCTCACCTCGTCTTCCTGTTGATACCCCGATTATTATTCCTGATGAAGACGTCAATCCTCATGATACTCGTGAGTCTATTAATCAACTTTTTATTAGTGGTTTTGATTGTAAAAATTTAGGGCGTGTTTTAGATGAACTTCCCCTATCTTTCTTTTCAGCTCTCGCCTCTACGATTTTGTCCTTACCTGCCCAAACTGTTTCTATTCCTCCCACTATTGTTTTTACTCCTTCCACCGGACCTCCTTTGACAACTCCCCCACCTATCGTTCACTATATGGAGGTGGGCTCTTTGAGTAGAAGTGCTGCTATGAGGAGCATAACTATTGAAGTTCCCGCTGACGACAACCTTTTGAGGAAGTCAAGTCAGGCAGACGTTTGGCTCGAGCCTTTAATTGGCCTAATCAAGAAAGCAAAACTAGAGAGTCATAGCTGCCTGACTCTAATGAATGACATAGTGTATGCCACTTTGAAGGTATTCTCCTTTTTTCTCTCCTTTACTTTGTAAAAATTTCTATCTTTAGGATTATTATTTCCCTTCCTTTTTTCTTAGGCCAATCTTATCGGCACATTGCTAAGAATAGAATCTCCCTCTTGGAGAAGGTAGCACGTGATTCAGAGAAGGTTGCACATGATTCGCAGTTGGAAGCCATCAATTGGAAAGAACAAATTGACAGTGCTCAAATTAACATGGAGGATTTACAAGAGAGCAGGAGTACCTTAGAGTAGTAGGTACGAGCATTAACTTCGGAGCTAGAGATTATCAAGGCTTCCTTGAGCCAAGTAGAAAAGGAAAAAGAACGCCTTGAATCCTCCTTTTCAGAAAGACTATCTAAGTCTAGCAAGGAGAATATGGCGTTGAAGGCTCTGTTGAATCAAAAAGAAGTTTATGCTGAAGAGCTTGTAGAACACTTAACTCAAGCATAAGAAGATCTTCGAGTCTCTACTGATAAGGTACGTGCTTTAGAGAGCTCTCATGCTTCTCTTCAAGCTTCTTATAATTCTGCCTTGGCCGAAAATGAAGAGCTCAAGAATGAGGTTGCCGTCTGGGAAAAAGATTATGAGATCCTTGAAGAAAAATTTGATGTTGAGGTAAGTTGGGGTTTTTTGAATTCACGTCGTGATATCCTAATTAAAGTTGGTCAAGAAAAATTTGACCCGGAGTCTGAATTAGCTAAGGTTAATACAACCATTGAACAAGCTCAACAAATATGACTTTCCTTCTCCCATGATTGAAGTCCCCGTGGTTGAAGCTCATACGAGTATCACATCTACTTCGAGCCCAATTGCACCTACTGCTGCAAACCAAGTTAAATCTGCATCTACTGCTGCTCTTGCCTAAGTTGATCCTGTTGCTGCAAATCAAGATCAACCCGCAACCGTTGATGCTCCTGTCCAAGTTGAGCCCGTTGCCGTTGATGCATCTTCTTTAGTTCCCTCATCTTTTTAAGGACTTACATAATAGTTTTGCATTTTCGTCCTATAAAAATGCTTCTGTTAATCTTATGGTTAATTAACATGAGTTTTATAAAA
This sequence comes from Nicotiana benthamiana, assembly GCA_034376525.1. Taxonomy (NCBI): domain Eukaryota; kingdom Viridiplantae; phylum Streptophyta; class Magnoliopsida; order Solanales; family Solanaceae; genus Nicotiana; species Nicotiana benthamiana. The sequence goes on from CM067330.1 coordinate 34,371,794, forward strand.
GATGGCTCTTTTATATTTTGACACGTAATGAAGAAGACTTCTCAACTTCATAATAGCGTTATCATACGATAAAAGAAATAGGAACACATATGTTTCTTTGAAATAACTTTGATAAGTTTTGAATAATACTTAACAAGTTTAGAATAATACTTTACATGTATTTAAGGTACATCTATAAATTTCTCGTAACTGTTTTTCTCGTAACAGCTTTTTAGGAAAAAATAATAAACACGAGGTTTTTTCTTTATAACCTGTTTCAGAAAATAAATGCAAGGTTTTTCTTTATAACCTACTTTAGTACATAGCTTTTACCCTATCTATAGTAAGGTTCTCTTAAGCCGTAGCTCGTGACTTCGTGTGGCTTTTACCCTGTACTTGACTTTTTCAGGCTTGATTTTCCTTCAATCTTCTATGCCTTCTTTACACATACTTGTGTATACTATGTAGTCCCCTAAGTGTTTGAGTGTTGAAGTATGAAGCATTGAGAACTTGATTGTTTCTCTCATTTGGTCCTTTTCCTGAAAAGGAAAAACATATGAAACTCGAAGGTGCGATTATAGATGAAGACTACTTAACCCGTTTGAATTTCTATCAGAATAATTGTAACCCTATGCCAGAAATTTTAAGTTATTCCGTGTGCCTTACAGGCCGTGACTCATCATTTAGTACGAACTAGCTTTTTGCCTATCATCTAAAATCATTAGTAAAATCTTAGCAATTGAAAATTTTAATTTAAAATAACAATACCTGACCGTGAGTATTCCTTAGAAATAATATCTCTTCAAATGAACAACATTCCAATATGAAGGAAGTATCTTCCCATCCATTGTCTCCAGTTCATATGCTCCCTTTCCTGCTATATTCCGAACTCTATAGGGTCTTTCCTATGTTGGACTTAATTTACCCGCCGTTAGCTGCCTTTGAAGATTGAAAAATCTTTTTAAGCACGAAGTCCCCAACTTTGAAGAATATGAGGCGTGCTTTTCGATTGTAATATCGTTCTATGACTTGTTTCTGTGCTGTCATTCTTATTAATGCAGCTTCTCTCCTCCTTTCGAGTAAGTCAAGATCGACCCGCATTCCCTCGTCATTAGATTCTTGTGTTACCTATGTGAACCGTGTACTTGGCTCTCCTATCTCAACTGGAATCAGAGCCTCAGCTCCATAAACTAATGAAAACGGTGTTTCTCCCATGCTTGTTTTTGAAGTTGTACGATATGCCCATAAAACTCTAGGTAACACTTCAGGCCAACTACCTTTTGATTCCTCTAATCGATTCTTTAGATTGTTGATAATAACCTCGTTCGTCGATTCTGCTTGCCCATTACCCACTGGGTGATAAGGTGTTGATGTAATCACCTTAATTTTCCAGTTTTGAAAAAAATTAGTGATTTGAGCTCCTATAAATTGAGGAACATTATCACACACAATCTCTTTTGATACACTGAATCGGCATATAATATTTCTCCAAATGAAATCCTTAACTTTCTTTTCTCGTACTTGTTTAAAAGCGCCTGCCTAAGTAATCAGTAAGTATGAGCAAAAATTTTACACGTCCTTTTGCTTGTTGTAATGAACCAACGATATCCATTCCCGATTTCATAATGGTCATGGTGCGATTACTGGATGTAATAATTCAGCATGCCTATGCATATTGTTGCAGTACTTTTGGCATTTATCGCATTTAGCCACGAAATTTTCTGCTTCTTCTTCTATTTTAGGCCAATAATAGCCTGATCTAATAAGGGTTCTTAATAATGATCTTCCTCCTGCGTGATTACCACAATGACCCTCATAAATCTCTCTCATTACATACCCCGTTTGAGAAGGTCCGAGACACCTTGTTAAAGGTCCTTCGAACATTTTGCGATATACGTTACCTTGGTTTTAGCAATAACGGGAAACCTTTTTTTCGAAGCGCATGAGCTTTCTTCTTATTATCAGGCATGGTACCATACAGCAAAAAAACAACAATTTCGTTTTTCTAATCCCAAGTTAAATTGTTAAAATTTACCTCATTCTTATCAAGACCAAGAACTGAATGAAATAAATGTATAACTGAGGCATTTGAATCGTTTGTCACATCAATCGCTGATGCGAGGTTAGCTAAAGAATCTGCTTTATTTTCATCCCTTGGTATTTGTGTAACTTTCCAAATTAAAAATTACTTTATCAATTCCTGTACCTTTTTTAGGTACTGTTGTATCCTCTTTTCTCTGGCTGTATAAATCCCTAGAATTTGATTAACCATGAGTTGTGAATCACTCTTGATTATAATTTGATGTATGCCAAGTTTTCGTGTCACTTCTAGACCTGCAATTACAGCCTCATACTCCGCTTTATTGTTAGTCATGGAGTTACATTTAATAGCTTGTCAAATGGTTTCACCTGTAGGTGGTACCAAAATAATTCCAAAACCTGCAAATGGGTTAGTTCCATTGAACACCTATAATTTTTTCTGCTTCTAATTGCATACCTTGGCTAAAATCAGCCACAAAATAAGCTAATACTTGTGATTTTATAGCAATCCTAGGTTGATAGGTGATTTGATATTCACTTAACTCTATATCCCACTTAGCCAATCTACCTGATAACTCATGTTTATGCAATATATTTCGTAAAGGGTTAGCAAGTTACTACAACAATAGGATAACATCGAAAATAAGGTCTTAACTTCCTAGATGCCATGATTAATGCAAGTGCAAGTTTTTCTAACTGAGGATACCCCGTCTCCGCATCTAACAAAGATTTACTAATGTAATAGATAGCGGATTGTTTACCTTGCTCCTCCTGGACCAATACAGCACTTACTGCTACTTCCGAAACGGCAAGGTAAATAAATAATCTTTCCCATGCCTTTGGTTTTTCCAGTAAGGGTGGATTTGACAAGTACCTTTGGAAATTCCTAAGTGCTTGTTGACATTCTTCATTCCATTCAAAATGATCTTTCTTTTTAAGGACCGGGAAGAATTTAAAGCATTTCTCCGATGACTTAGAAATGAATCTTCCCAAAGCTGCAATCTCCATGTTAACCTTTGACCTTCTTTCTTGTTTGGAAGTATATCGGAGATTTCCTCAATGACCTTAATCTATGCAGGATTTACTTTAATACCACAGTTAGAAACAAGAAAACCCAAAAACTTACCTGATGCAACACCAAATGCACATTTTTCGGGTTTAACTTCATATTATATTTGCGCAAAATTGAAAATGTATCAGATAAATGAGATATGTGATCCTTTGAATACTGAGTTTTAACAAGCATATCATCTATATATACTTCCATGGTTTTTTCTAAATGTTCTTGAAACATTTTGGTAACTAACCTTTGATACGTTGCACCTGCATTCTTTAGACCAAAGGGCATTACCTTATAACAATAAGTCCCCCTGTCTGTTATTAACGAAGTTTTTTCCTCATCCCCTAGATCTATTTTAATCTGATTATAACCTGAATATGCATCTAAAAAGCTTAATAGCTCATGACCTGCAGTCGCATCAATCAGTTGATCTATGTGTGGTAGTGGAAAAGAGTTTTAAGGCAAGCTTTATTAAAATCAGTATAATTTACACAAACTCGCCACTTACCGTTCTTCTTTGGAACCACAACAGTATTAGCTAACCAGTTAGGATACTATACCTTATGAATAAAACCAATTTTCAACAATTTTTGGACTTCATCTTGAATCACCAGATTCTTAAAAGTTCCTTTCTTTCTTTTCTTTTGTTTGACTGGAGGGTATGAAGGATCTTCATTTAATTTATGAGTCATCACCTCTGGTGGAATTCCTGTCATGTCAAAGTGGGACCAAGCAAAGCAGTCCACGTTAGTTTTAAAAATTCAACTAACTTACTTCTCATTCCTTGTAAGATTAGCCCCGACGCTAACTTTCCTATCAAGCCTTTGAGCAAATAACACGATAGGCTCCAATTTCTATTGTGGTTTTGATATTTTTCTTTTCTTCTAGTTCTTGAATAGTATCAGGTCTTGAATCTATATCTTTTTTCCCTTGCTCAGTTGAGGTTTGTGTTGTGGCGACCTCAACTGCCTTCTGTGGTTGCTATTTACCTTCATTTCTCGTGCTTTTATCTGTAACGGAGTTGATCGCCCTGGATGTACGTTGAACTCCACTAATTTGATAGATTTCCCATTGCGATTTAAATTTAATAACCTGATGCAAAGTTGAAGGTACTGCATCCATTTCGTGGATCCGTGGCCTCCCAAGAATTATGTTATAAGTCATCTCTATATCTACTATCTGGAACTTTGTATCTTTGATGACACCTTCAGCGAATGTGGTGAGTGTTACCTCCCCTTTCGTGACTACACTGGAATTATCGAATCCAATTAGAGTGTGGGCCTTTGGTACTATTTTGTCGTCGGCTTGCATTTCACGCAATGCTCAGCAAAATAATGTTTACCGAGCTACCTGGATCAATCAAAACTCATTTTACATTAGTATCATATACAATTAAAGATATTACCAGTGCGTCGTTATGAGGCTTTAATACGTCATCTGCATTTGCATCGTTGAATGTAATGTTGTCTTCTTCTAAGGTGTGCCGCACCCATTTCCCTTGAGTAATTGCTATTTTATCAATTTTATTAGCAGTCATGTATGATATACCATTGATATCTTCACCTCCACTTATAACGTTGACAGTCCTTTTGAGGGGCGGTGGTTTTGGAGGTTCATGCCTATTTTTCATGTAAGCTTGCTCGCCTTTCTCGCTGAACAACTCTGTGAGGTATCCTTGCTTCAATAGATGATCAACTTCACTTTGTAAAAATCTGCAGTCGGTTGTTTTATGTCCGTGGTCATTATGAAACTCGCACCAATGATCAGGGTTGCGCCTATTTGGATTCGATCTCATTTCCTTTGGCCATCGAACTTTATCTCCCATGCTTCTCAAAACAGCCACGATCTCGGAGGTGCTGACGTTGAATTTATAGCCACCGAATCTTGCTTTTAAATTTGTAACATCATCTTGTGGGTCATGAGTGTTTCGATCGTTGTTGAATCTCGAGCTTGACTCTCTATTCCTTGATATGTGATCGTACCTCTGATTGTCTTGTTTTGCTCGTGAGTCTCTTTCCGCAGGTCCCATGTAAGGCTCATATCTATTTTTACCGGATCTTTTTTCGCTCTCCGCACGTCTTGAACTTACCTTTTCTTCTTTTTTAAAATCGTGGAATAATATCTTCTTCAATCCTCAGCTTCGTGCTATACCTGTTATAAACATCATTCCACGTTATAGCTGGGAATTCTTAAAGGTTTTCTTTGAGTCTCCTCATGGTTTCTGAGCTTTTTTCATTCAAATTACTTGCGAAAGCTATAGCTGCCCAGTTGTCAGGTACACGTGGCAATGTCATTCTTTCACGCTGAAATCTGTCCATGAATTCTCTAAGCAACTCTGAGTCCCCTTGCTTAATTTTGAAAATATCTTCCATTCTTTTTTCCACCTTTTGAGCTCTTGAGTGTGCTTTGATGAAAGAATCTACAAGCTCAACAAAAATATAAATTTTTTAGGTAGAAGAGAGTACCGTGTGACCGCTCCTTTAGTGAGTGTTTCGCCAAATTTCTTAACTAATACAGATTCAGTCTCCTGCTTAGTCAAGTCGTTGCCTTTTACACCCGTTGTAATGAGGTGTACGTTTCTCCCGAATCATAACAAGGCTATTATGACTAATTAAAGACATTGAATGCTACGTTACATAATCATTACATTCAATACAAATTCTCTAACGTATTCCATATTTAATGTCCATTAAATGCGGTATCTTTACTTTTTTCCATTGTGAGATTCATTTCTTTTAACCCTTAAATATAAATGACTTTATTAAGTACGAGTATTGAATTATTTAAATAAATATCCGTATATCTTCACTTGTCATTTGCTTGTACCGGTTATCGCTTCATCAAAATTTACACGGAATAAATTTATCAGTGTAGTTTGACACATAATAGTTGGCTAGTTACTATTTTTATTGAATTAAAATTATATGTACCGACAATATAAAGGTTTTTAACACCGTCAATGAATGTTAACATGTGTAACATGTTATATTTTTACCAGGTCACTTAATTACCTTATTAGTGATCTGGTTACGTAAATATGTTTTACACTTTCAAAACTTAAAACTCTTTTTGTTAGGGTATCAATTAGTAATACTTATAAATAAGTTTTACGTGCAAGTACCTTAGAAGTAATTCGATTTTCTAAGTATTCTTTAAACTATCTATGTATAAAAGTTAAATCTAAGATCATTATGATGACGTTTTTAATGTAACCACTTTTTAGTAGCAGTAATAACTTCATGAAAGTCAAACATATTTTGTGCGGTTATTCTTAAGCTTACGATAAATGTGGGAATAAAATTCAAAACATTGCCAATAGCTCACGATAGATATAAAGAGGTAGAAATAACGGTTGTGATGCAGCGATACATATTCTCCATTCTTAAATAAAGATTTTGGGTGCGAAAACATTTTTGTTAGAGAGTATTTTACTTTTTATGTAAAATTTTTTCATATAAATTTAAATTTAGTCCGATCCTTATATAAATATTCAACGTGGAATGGAAAATAAAAAGATATATAAAGAGGTAGTTAGCGGAATACGACTCGAAGGGAATCCAAAAGGTGAAACGGGTAGGTAAAAATAGGACACATGGAATTAGACAAGTGGACATCTGTCTTTCATGTCATCAATGCCGAGATAGTGGAAAAGGTTTTAGGATCTATTTATTTCATAGGCAAAAGTTGCTATCAAAGTTGTTTTCAAAGAGAAAAAGAAACTTTTGTGGTAAAAGAACAAAAGAAGAAAAATCCAAGCAAGGAGGTAAATAATCATAAAAGCAACAAAATAACTATGCTTCAATAGCAAATAAGTTGGAGTGGACTGTCTGTATTATGAATATTCATCATGAATTGTCTAATTTTTATGCTACCTACCAGATAGCCTACCATAATCTTCGCCCTTTATTTGAGCTTGACACTGTAGACAGAATCTGAAATTTAATTTATCTGTTCTCAATTTACCATGGAAATTATAATTCGTCTTAGTAATTGGGCTCGTAAATTAAATATTAATTTTTTACTTTTAATCCGAACCAACAAGTATTTATATTCGATAGCTAAAAAAGTATATAAAATTTATATAATTTTTGTATATGACATACAAAGAAAATATTTATATATATATATATATATATATTGAGAACGGTTATACAATATAATTTTTTTAAACAAAAAAATATATTTTATAAAATTTTTAGCACAAATACAATATTTAAACAAAATTAATTAAATTCAACCGAAATCGCACCTAACAGGTTAACTCTGCCTTTGTTCGGACCAACAATATAAACAAACTTACACGACCAAAGTTAATAATGTATAGCAACAAAAGAAGAACATAAGGTGAATAAAGAGAGATTCTTTTCCACAATATTAACGCTACTTTGTTGCCTAAACTTGAACCACAAGGTTTGTTGAGATATATATAGGCGATGATGATAAACCCCCGTTAAGGGTCAATAAGGGAGTCATATTTGAGCCTAATAGGCTATTTATGTAATTAGGCTATTCTTGTAATTAGCTTATTTTCTGTAGTTAGGCTATATGTGTAAATAGGCTATTTCTGTAATTGATTAGGCTACATTTGCAAAGGCTATATTTGATATATAGTCTTAGGGGTCATTTGGACAGACCTGAGGGGTCATTTTCTCTGATAAAAATATCTGAGTCTCTTCGAGACTCTTCCGATGCTCTCCCTTCTCTCTACTTTCTCTCTCTAAATTTCTTCGATATTGAGCATGTTTTCATGGTATTAGAGCCTGTATAATGATCCGATGATGCTCTTGTGTGAATCAATGGTTCATTTGAACTATTTTCTGATAAAAAATTCGAGGTTTTTCTGAGATCGAAAGATCGATGATGTTTTTGACCCTATTAGGGTTCTTCCGAGTCTCTACCTTCACGATCTATGACTGTTCCTTCTCTATTGAACAGTTCAATCGTTTATTGTGAAATTTTCGGAGATTTTCCGGTGAGTTTTCAACCTCTAGGGTTTTCTGGTGGTCAAATCGGTTGTTTGATTGCCATCCGGTGGTTTGATACTCATTTTGCTGAGGTTTTGGTTATTGTCGGTACTGTTGCGACATCATTGACAGTATTTGCGGTAAAGTTTTGACGGTTACTCCTAGGGTTCATACCTAGGGTTTTATCTGTTGTTAAAGGCCGATCTTCTCCGGTTGCGAAGAAGGACGGTAATCTCGTTCCTATTCTTTGGTTGTGATTCTTTGACTGTGTGTGTGATTGTTTGATTCTAGCTGTGAATAACCTCTTTGAGTTGTGAGTACTGATTGTGTAGATTGTGAATATTGATTTTGGTGATATTTGCAAAAGGTTTAATTCATTTGAGCATGGCTGCTAACATGAATGCTGGTGGTTCTGGTGGTAACTCTGGTTCTATCGATCCTTCCAGTCCTTTGTTTGTACATTCTTCTGATGTGCCTGGTGCATGCCTTGTTCCCACTCCTTTCTCAGGTAGTGGTTATGGAGGTTGGAAACGTAAGATGACTATGGCTTTATCTGCTAAAAATAAAATTTGTTTCATTGATGGTTCCTTTTCCCGACCTAGTAATAATGTGAGCCAACAGATGTTGTGGGATAGATGTAACATGCTAGTTATGTCATGGTTAACTTCTTCTGTGTCATCTCAAATAGCTGATAGCGTTCAATATTCTGACACTGCTCAAAGCATGTGGTCTCAACTTGAGAAAAGATATGGTACCCCTAATAAAACCAAAATCTTTGAGCTTAAAAGGGAACTTTCTCAGACATCCCAAGGCTCCCTTGATATAGCCTCATACTTCAACAAACTCAAAAGTTTGTGGGATGAATTGGGGACAATGTGCCCAAACCATGGACAGAGGTGCACTTGTGCTGCCAAGAATGGTATTATTGAGGAAGATGATGAAAACAAGATTTATCAGTTTCTTATGGGATTGAATGAGACATATTTGGGAGTAAGGAGTAATTTGTTAATGATGCAGCAATTTCCTTCCCTTGACAGTGTTTATAATATTGTGCTCAATGATGAGAAACAGAGACAAGTCAAGTCTGTCTCTCATATCAGCCCAGACTCTATGTCTTTTAATGTTCACGCTGACAGGCCTCCTGCTGGGTCCAACCAGGGTAAATTGACTGGTTCTAATTTCAGACCTAGAGTCAACTTTGAGCAAAATAGAGGAAACTTATTTTGCAGATATTGCAAGAAGTCTGGACACTTAATTGATAAGTGTTTCAAGCTCCATGGTTTTCCTCAATACAACTCTTACACCAAGGGAAGGAAATCTGCAGCTGCTCATCTTTCTACTAGTCCTGATTGTGTGTCTGATGATACAGGAAACTCAAGTCTGTCTGTTCCTCTAGGGGATCCTATTGCCAGCCAACCTGTGATACCAGGGTTGAGCAGGCAGCAATGTGATCAGATTGTGAATTTGATTCAACAGACTCTTTCAAAGGATTCTAGTGATCAAGCTTCTTCTCCCATGTGTTCTGCTAATTTTGCTGGTACTATGATGTCTGAGAGTCTTGTTTCTGATTCCAAATTGTGCATGCTTTCAAACATAAATTCTACTACCTGGATCATTGATTCAGGGGCTTCTAATCATATGACTTATGATAAAAATCTACTTTTTGATATTATACCCTTAGCTATCCCTTACCTTGTTTCCCTTCCTAATGGTTATAAAGTAAAGGTAACTTGTACAGGATCATTTGCATTGACTTCTTCTCTTACTCTTCACAATGTGCTCTTGGTCCCTTCTTTCAAACATAATTTGATTTCTGTTCATAAGTTGATGAAACAATTGAATTGCTTGGTTCTGTTCACACCAACCTCATGTCTCCTTTACCTGTTACAGGACCTTTCTCTGAAGAGGCTTCTGGATCTTGGTAAAGAGGAGGCTGGTCTGTACAAGTACTCTTGGTCACCTCCTTCCTCTTCTGCCTCTTCCAAGCCCTCTTCTACTTTTGAGCATAGTGTTTCAAATGTTTGTAATGATGATGTTGTTTCTGATAGCAAACATTTTAGCTCAATTGTGCAATCTTCCAGTTGTAATAATGCTGCTAATGCTGATATGAACTATATTTGGCATTTGAGATTAGCTCACACTTCCTTTGCTACTATGAAACATGTTTCTGGTTTACCTTTTTCTTTTGCTGCTAAACAACCTTTTCCTTGTTCTATTTGTCATATGGCAAAACAAACCAGACTGCATTTCCCTGATAGTAGCATTAGCACTACTAAACCCTTCCAACTTATACACGTACATACTTAGGGCCCTTATCATACTTCCACTTCCCTTGGCAGTAAGTACTTTCTCACCATAGTTGATGATTTTTCTAGGGCCACCTGGACACACCTGATGGGTTCTAAAAGTAATGCCTTCCCTCTGCTTAAATCTTTTATCTCCTATGTTCAGACTCAGTTCCATTCCTTGGTCCAGGTTGTCAGGAGTGATAATGCCCTGGAACTGGGTTCCAGTGCAGAAGGGATTTCCTTTTTTAGTGAACTTGGGATTGTGCGTCAAACAACCTGTCCTCATTCCCCTCAACAGAATGGGGTTGTTGAAAGAAAGCACAGATCTTTACTTGAAACTTGTAGAGCTCTTCTTTTCCAGTCTGGTTTGCCTATATCATTTTGGGGAGATTGTTTGTTAACTGCCACTTACATCATTAATAGATTACCATCTAGAGTTCTTCACTATAAATCACCTCATGAATTGTTACATGGTTCTCCTCCTTCCTATTCTCACCTAAGGGTTTTTGGTTGTTTAGCTTATGCTGCTGTCCCTATCCCTCAAAGGGACAAACTGAAGTCTAGAGCTCACTCTTGTGTTTTTATTGGTTACCCTTTTGGTAAGAAAGGTTACAAACTGTATGATTTGAATTCTAAGAAATGCTTTGTCTCTAGAGATGTTGTCTTTCATGAAACACATTTTCCCTTTAAATCTGCACCTCCATCTTCCTCTCCTCCTCCACCTATTCCCCTTTCTGATGACATCCTTGAACAATCTTTTATATTACCATCTTCCAGTGATTCTACCCCTTCTTCTCCTTCTAGTTCTTCTCCTGCCTCTCCTGTATCCATTCCTTCCCCTTTTTTTAATCCTAATGTTTCTCCTCCTGATTTACCTGTCTCTCAGCCTCTTCCCATGCCCAGAAAATCCACTAGACACCACAATCCCCCTTCTTACCTCAAAGATTATGTTTGCCAGCTTCCAGCCTTCTCTGGCTCCTCTTCCTCTAATTTGGAATCTGAACCCATGTATTACTCTCAAGCTGCATCTGTACCAGCTTGGCAGGATGCCATGAGAAAGGAATTTGATGCATTGGATGCTAACCACACTTGGGACATTGTGCATCTTCCTCCAGGCAAGAAACCTATTGGCTGTAAGTGGGTTTACAAAATCAAATATAAATCTGATGGTACTATTGAGAGATATAAGGCAAGGTTGGTTATTAGAGGTGATACACAGGTTGAGGGTGTGGACTTTACAGACACATTTTCTCCTGTTGTCAAGATGACTTCAGTGAAATGCATTATTGCAGTGGCTGTTAAGAACCACTGGCCATTGTATCAGCTTGATGTTAACAATGCTTTCCTTCATGGTGATTTGGATGAGGAAGTGTATATGAAACTTCCTCCAGGTTTGGTGGTATCTGATTCTGCTTCTCCCTCTTCTTCTTCTACTTCTTCTTCTTCTCTTCCTTTGGTTTGCAAACTAAAGAAATCTTTGTATGGGCTCAGGCAGGCCTCCAGGCAGTGGTATGCTAAACTGTCATCTGCTCTTCATTCCAGAGGTTACAGGCACTCTTTGAATGATTATTCTTTATTTTTAAAAGGTACTCCTGATTCCCTTGTTGTGGTTGCTGTGTATGTTGATGACATTATTGTAACTGGGCATGACTGTGATGAGATTGCTGCCTTAAAAGTCTTCTTGGATGATACTTTCAAAATCAAGGATTTGGGGTCATTGCATTATTTTTTGGGTCTTGAGGTTAAACATGTCCCTGGTGGGATACATCTGAATCAGCATAAGTATGTTACTGATTTGTTGTATGCTTTTGATTGTGTCTCTATTTCCCCTGTTGTCTCCCCTCTGGACATTTCTATCAAACTACATGCTGATTCTGGTGATCTTTTGCCCGCTCCTGACCAGTTTAGGAGTCTTGTTGGCAAATTATTGTTCTTAACCCATACTCGACCTGATATATGCTTTGCCGTGCAACATCTGAGTCAATATCTTAAATGCCCAAGGGTTCCCTATATGTCTGCTGCTATGTATGTTTTAAGGTATCTTAAAGGCACTCCATCTTTGGGTCTATTTTACTCTGATGTTGCTGATTATTCTGTGACTGGGTACTCTGATAGTGACTGGGCAGCTTGTCCTGACACTAGAAGGTCTGTTACTGGTTTTTGTGTGTTGTTGGGTGGTAGTCTGATCAGTTGGAAATCAAAAAAATAACCAGTTGTCTCTCTTTCATCTGCTGAAGCTGAGTACAGGGCCTTAAGCAAGGTTACAGCTGAATTATCTTGGCTCTCTCGCTTACTTGCTGATCTTGGGGTATCTGTTCCTTCTCCTATTTCTGTTTTTTGTGATAGTCAGGTTGCTGTTCACATTGCTAATAACCCTGTTTTCCATGAGCGTACTAAGCATATTGAGGTGGATTGTCATTATGTTCGCACTTTGTTACACAATGGTTTCCTCAAGCTTTCCCATGTTTTCCATGAGGTGGACCAAGGCTTTATCTGGGACTGCTCTCTCTCCTCTTTTGTCCAAGTTGATGGTGGTTTTCCCCCCTTCAACTTGAGGGGGGTGTTGAGATATATATAGGCGATGATGATAAACCCCCGTTAAGGGTCAATAAGGGAGTCATATCTGAGCATAATAGGCTACTATGTAATTAGGCTATTCTTGTAATTAGCTTATTTTCTGTAGTTAGGCTATATGTGTAAATAGGCTATTTCTGTAATTGATTTGGCTACATTTGCAAAGGCTATATTTGATATATAGTCTTAGGGGTCATTTGGACAGACCTGAGGGGTCATTTTCTCTGATAAAAATATCTGAGTCTCTTCGAGACTCTTCCGATGCTCTCCCTTCTCTCTACTTTCTTTCTCTAAATTTCTTCGATATTGAGCATGTTTTCAAGGTTTGAGATATGGCTCTTTTAAACAAAGTGAATAAAATAAAGAAAAGAGAGAAATGTATGGTGAACCAAAGCCCACAAACAACTAACCACCACACCCCATGCTCTTTCTTCCCAAATTTACTTGTAATTCTTTTCATATACTATTATCCTAGCTATAGTACATGTCTTCTAGAAACTTGATTCTTGTTACTTTTAACTCGCACCAGAAAATATATATATTTGAAAATTAAAAAAGTATAAAAAATTTGTATATAACATACATAATATATAGATAAACAAAAGATATATATTTTTTCGGCTAATATTTTAAAAACGGCTATACAGTGTCATTTTCTCAACAAAATAAAGAATTCAAATTTTATACGGGAACTGTGTAAAAGAAATCTTATATAGTACTTATTAGATATAATTAGGGGTATAGCTTTTTGCTGAAGTTGGAATTAGTAACTTGAAAATAAGGTAAAATACATGTTACAATATGTTCATTTCTTTTTATATTATAATGACAACAATAAAAATTATGCCCTAATCCTTAGCAGAGCTGGAAAATTTCTTATATAGTACTCAAAAAATAACTGCAAGTCATCATCATGAAAAGTGAAATCAGTAATCTGAAATGGCGTTACACCAATAATGTAAAAAATATTATACTATCAACTCAACCAAAATATTTCTATGTAATTCTCCATTAAATTTAAAAGTGAGATTTATAATCTTAAAAGTAAGACAAGTTACCTTGATACAAAGTTGTTCGATCCTGCTGATATTTTTTTGTCTGTGTGGATAAAAAGTTTAAGATCTAGATCACCATATAAATCCGGTAAGGTAATTAATTAAAAAAAAGTACAATAATAATAACTTCACAATTATTATATTGGTAGTTATTATATAGTACATGTATTGTTGCCCCATATGGTTGGGAAGATTTTGGAGGGTTGGGTTTGGTGTATAGTTAGCTAAATTATTAATAACAGGTTGTTCAGATTTTGGACAGAAACGAAAAAAAGAGACAAATAGAAGTAAACATAGCACCGTTTAATCACTTTTTAAATTGGTCATTTAAAAATAGTTAGTGTTTACAAAGTTAATGAAAAATAATTATTATTTTGCTGGAATAAAGAACGGTCCAATATAATATACCAGAGTTCGGTGCACCTGTGTATGAACTTCCAGCATATTATGCTGGACCGGTGTACTTTGCTGGCTCCAGTATAATATACTGGAGACTGGAGCACCGATGCTCCAAACTCCAATATATTATACTGGACCGTCTTATTATACTGGAAACTCTAAAATATTATGCTGGAATATTTTTTCGAATTTTAAATAATATTTTTATTTTCAATTTGTAAAAAGTAATTAAATTTTGATTACTTTTAAAATTGAGTTATTTTTAAATGCATACCTATAAATATGGGCTATTTTTAAATTTCTAAAAGGAGACGATCAGAGCACACTCCTCCCCTTTGTCCTCTTTGCCAGAATTTTAATAACTCATCACTTTATACCTACCTGAAGATTACCCATAGTTAATGACTTGTCACTTTTACTACATTTCTTTTTGTTGGACTTCCTTAATTTTGGAGTAATATATGTAGATAAAAATTTATAAATTTATCTGAATTCAATAGTTTTGGCTTGTACTTTATATTAGTGCTAAAAATACACTAAATAAGTATTCTTTTTATTTTAATTTGTGTAACAATCTTTTTTCTTTACTCAGTTCCAAAATTAATAACAACTTTTTATCTTTAGTACTAATTTAATTTATTATATTCAATTTATCCTTAATCAGATGATTTATAACTACACAAATGTCTATAGATTATTTTAGATCACAAGTTTCAAAAATTTTTATTTTTTTTATATTCTACACCCAATCAAATACTTTTAAAATAATTTGGGATAAAGGGAGTATAAACGATTGAGTTCAATCTAGTAAATTAAATGGTTAATTATGATAGATTCAAACTCAAACCATAATCTTCAAATTTGAATCACTTCTGTATACCTAATTAACAGTCTACTAAAGTTAAACACTATAAATAACAACAATAGCAATATATTTAGTATAATTTTACAAGTAAGCATGTGAAAAAAAGATACTATTTCTGGAGATCCTTCGCTCGAGTACAAAATGCAAAAAAAAAAAAGAAGAAATTAAACAGATAAATAGATGGTAATAATGTTGATTCAAATAATATTTTAAAGAAGGAATGCCCATGAGCCACTCCTGCAAACCTGTCTCACCAACTCGCATCTAGAAGCAATTAGTGTCACTCCTCTCCCCCTCCAAAGAAAAATCCTATTGAGTCAAAAGTTTATATAACCCCACTTCAAGACCTAAAAAGGCAGGCTTTGATTCTCAATATCACTACCAAAGCTAAAACTTCCATTATTTCCTTCCATCTTCTCTATTACTACTACTAACCACATTTCAAATTCAAAAACTAATTAAGAGAAAATATTTCTTAGAAAATTGGCTGAAAATGGGAAGGTCACCATGTTGTGAAAAGGCTCATACAAACAAAGGAGCATGGACTAAAGAAGAAGATGAAAGGCTTATTGCTTACATTAAAGCACATGGTGAAGGTTGTTGGAGGTCTCTTCCTAAAGCTGCTGGCCTTCTCAGATGTGGTAAAAGCTGTCGTCTCCGTTGGATTAATTAC
Organism: Nicotiana benthamiana; assembly: GCA_034376525.1. Taxonomy (NCBI): domain Eukaryota; kingdom Viridiplantae; phylum Streptophyta; class Magnoliopsida; order Solanales; family Solanaceae; genus Nicotiana; species Nicotiana benthamiana. Next base: position 34,387,691 of record CM067330.1, read on the forward strand.
TTAAGACCTGATCTTAAACGTGGTAATTTCACTGAAGAAGAAGATGAACTCATTATCAAACTCCATAGCCTTCTTGGTAACAAGTAAGTATTTACTGTCGGGACGTAATATAATTAAGTAATTAAAAGTCTATCTGCTCTGAAGGGGAGGCTTCGAGCAATTGCAAAATTGTCTCCGTGTGATCTATAGGTCACGGGTTCGACTAATGAAGTCAGATACAAAGTGAGGATTTGAAATTTATGGATTCTGAATTTGCCGTGGAACTCGTAGCTCGTTTTTGTTACCGGGTTCGCAATTAAATATATATATATATTTAATAAATTTCTTAATAAAAATACATTTCTAAGCAAAAGTAACTGAATTTGGTCGAACTCACACCTAATACGCTTACCCCGCCCCTGAGTGAAGCAACCATTAATATTGCATTAATTAGAGTAGGTTGAATGCATTACATTCCATGGGATACAACTCTTCCTCAAATCCTGCTTAAATGTGAGATGCCTTATGCACCAGACTCTACAATAGTCTGTCTGTTCACTCTAAACTGTTAGTACGACTTTCAGTCAAAACTGTATATAACTGTCTTATTTGTTTTGATATTTTTTAGTTGCTATAGTTAAGTGCTGTTATAGAGGATATATATACTATAACAATAACATAAAAATCGATCCAAAAAAGAATATAGCTTTTATAGTGAATGATTATTGTAGAGAGGTGGTCTAACTATTTTCTCTTTGTTTCTTATAATAGGTGGTCACTTATAGCGGGAAGATTACGAGGAAGAACAGATAATGAGATAAAAAATTACTGGAATACACATATAAGAAGGAAGCTTTTGAGTAGGGGAATTGATCCAACAACACATAGGCTAATGAACGAAGCTACTGGTACACAAAAAATGACAACCATTTCATTTGCTGCTGATGATGATCAAGAACAGAATATTAAGATCAAACCCGAATTAGTCGAGACGATGAGCAAGGAAGAAAAAGATCATGAAATTCAAGAACGGTGTCCTGACTTGAATCTTGAGCTTAGAATCAGTCTTCCTCATTACCAACAAAACCAACTTTATCATAATCAAAGAGCAAACTCTTTGTGTTTTACTGATGGATTATAATAAGCAGCGGAAACAATTCAAATATAAAAATCATATGTAATCTAGATAACTAGCATAAATGAGATTTTACGGGTTACCTCTTGAAGCGTGAACATATCTCTTCTACCACGTAAGCCTTCTGTTCCATAACTTCTCCATGGAATCTCCATCACCCGCACAATCGTGATCCTCGAACGTTCTACGGTCTTCTACTGTGTTACCCAAATAATAACCGGAAATAGCAATTTCGTGTGGGAGAAATTTCTAGGAAAACTTGGCTGAAAATTTCAGCCACCATGTACTTCTCCTTCTAGGTGGAAAATCTTATGTATTTATAGCACAAGTTTTAATGGTTAAGACCCTTTTCCAAAACCTGTTGGGTTTTCTTTTCCACCAAAATAAGGATTCCTTTATTTCCTACTATTCAGGCACAGTAGGGACTATAGAATTTAATTAACAAGGCTTCCAATTATGGAATTAATTTATAATTTTCGAAATTAATATCTACCATAATTAATTACGAATTATTCCACTAAAAATTCATAATTGTACTCCTTATTCAATTTCGAAATTCATCCATCAAATCTTATTTAACTCGCCATGTAAAGATTCAGATACAAATCAATTAAATTTAATTACTAACGATTCAATTTATTGATTATTTTTTTAGACTTTCGCTTAACTTATTTCATGTGTCAGATACAAAATCCACCGGCTGGGTTTACACATGAAAACTTATAAGCTTTCATAAAGGTGTATCATCATTCTCTAAACCGAGACATGGATTCCATCAACTAACTATTACTTCACCAATGTACATTATTATTATCCTATTTACCAGGCATATTGACCCATGAAAGAATCTCGCCTTTTAATAAATCAAAACAGTAATACTATGCACAGCTAATAATAGTTACATCAAGATTAAGAGTATAAGTACATTTAATGGCTAGAGAGTTTATTTTATTAAGTCAGTATAAAATACTTATCTCTACCTGGTCCGTTCAATACATACAGAATATACTAGCACAAGAAGCTGGAATTAAACCATTCCCACAATCAAGATAAATTATATTTAATCTTGTGCTACAATCATTCCTGATGGTTTGTCCAATTCCATCATTAGATTGTGAACTCAAACTTTATACTTATTAGAACCGATGATTTAATCTTCCGTGTATAAGATAAACTCTATACACTAAATCATCTACTATATAAGCAAAGGACATAGACTATTATATGATCTATTTAAAACTTTATTAATACTGAATAAACAATTATTTCATAATAAATATTATATCTAAACCAAACCCATAGTTAATAGTATATATCCCAACAATCTCCCACTTAGACTTTTAACCATAATAATTATTAGAATATACTATATCTAAATGCATGGTTAATAGTATATGCCCCAACAATCTCCCACTTAGACTCATAACCATACATCTACAACTTTCTCAGGCATTCTTTTACATGACTATCAAAAGTCTTCACCAAATAAGGTTTTGTTAAAGAATCTTGCCAAGTTATATTTGATGAAATATTTGTCCAGTAGTGCTTTGTCGTAACTATCTAGTTTGATATTAAACTCTTCAGGGATCATGTTACCGAAACTATCCCAAGAATGTATACTGAACTATGATTTTATTTGGCTTTCTCGCACTACGACAAAGTACTACTAATATTACCTTCATTACCTCACGACATGGAAATATTAGTAACTTCTTACTGTAGTGTTCAATTTTCAAACATCATTCTCACTCGATAAAGGCATATCATGTCTATTTACTTTATCCCACTATTTAAATGCAATGGAACGTCAATTCTGACGTGTGGGTTTTGATGTTCTTGAATAACTAGTTATTTCTTTGCCCAGTTCCTGTAAAAATAGTTTACTTCTAGGAATATATTTTATTAAACAGTACTTATCTAGAAAAATGCAATTGTTTTAATAATTGCCTTATTTTCTTTAGGACAATAAAATAAAGCCCCATTAGTTTTCTTGGATATTCGATAAACATGCACCTATCAATTCTTAGTTCCAACTTACAAATCTGCTTTCCCTTTCAGCACATATGTGGGACAATCCTATGTCTGAACGTGACACAGACCGAGCTTACATTTAGTCCACAGTTCTGTAGATGTCCCAGGTACTAACTTAGAAGAAACTAAATTCAGAATGTAATTTGCAGTTTTCAGGAAATATTCCAAAAGCAAATAAGGCAAATTTGAATAACACGTCATTAGTCTATCCATATCCAAAAGAGACTTATTTCTTCTTTCGAATACACCACTCTATTATGGAGTTTACAGTATAGTCAATCGAGATGAATTCCCTTATTCTGATATGTAACAAAAGAACTTTTTAGAGATGTGCTCGCCACTACAATCAAATTGTAGTAACTTAATATATTTCTTTGATGCTTCTCCGTTTCAAGTCTTAAAAATCTTGAATTACTTAATTCATTAAGACTTACAGTGCATCAATAAATATATTAATATTTCGATTAATCATTTATGAACGTCACAAAATACTCAAAATCTATCTCTTACGAGTATGTTCATTTAACCATAAAAATCAGAAAGGATTCATTCTAACTTATCACTAGTTTTATTTCCTTTTAAAAGGAAACATCTTTTAGTCAAATTTTCTTCCAAATGGAATCCACAAGTTGGTAGTGCCTCTACTTTCAATGAACCTTAAGGTCCATCCTTGACCAACTTGAAATCATATCCAGATTAATATGACTTAGGCAAAAGTGCACAGATAAGTTTTACTCAATTTTGAAGAACATATTCTTTTATGAGGTAGACTAATATTGTTTCAGGAGAGACATCAATATACATTAACAAGGTCATGCATTCATGTACCACAACAGATAAAATATTTATTAAGCTCAATAACTCAAGAGTTATTCGAAAAATAAAACAAATATCCATCTCTTATTTTTCCCAAAAACCGGAACTAAATTCCTTCTAACAAAAGTACATACACCGCATCCTTAAAATTAATGCCTTATTACTAAATTTTTTTTAACAAGTAATACGATCAGTTGCATAAAATCATTGTGGAGTTGAGATAAAAACATTAAATAGATCATAATAAGTCAAAACATTAAATAGTAAAATTCAGACTACATTCAATATTTATATACATACATGCATCTGGAATAATAAATTTTGATGGGAAAAGAATCATTCATGCAAAGTATATTATATATTGCTAGAATTATACAATCCAAAAATAAATAGAACCAACTCAGATGGAGAGCATACTATTATTTTCAGTCAATTGTATATAACTTTTTAATACAAAAATTTCAAACACACGAAACATATATGTCATGCATCTTGAATAGCAATTTCGATGAGAAAAGAACTATTCATGCAACATACATATGCAATTCACTCTAATAATTAAAACATACCCAACTCAGATGGAGAGTATACTGTTAATTTCAGTCAAGTGAACATCATTTTTAATTACTCTAGTTCCATTGATCCATGATGTATACTCAGATGGAGAGTAAGTACACGATATCAATTACTAGTATTTCACCTAGTGGGATTATAATAAATTTATCCGATATGGAGGAAGACCTAAAGTCAACTCGTAAATTTATTACTCAGTTGAAATTAATAGTGAAAGATCATAGAAATATAATTCTATCACCATTTAATCATGATTGTATTTTAGTTACAAAATTGATTTAACCCTTAAACTCAAATGGAGAGCTAACAGGTTATCAATAACTAATAACTATATCTAGTGAGTTCATAATAAATTTATCCGATATGGAGAAAGACCTAATGTCAAAGCGTAAATTTACTGTCTCAATATAAATAAAAATATGGAGACCATAGGGTTAATGCCTATCACCACTTTATCACAACCACAAACTTTTCTCTTAGTATTAAGTTTCACAATTTTTTAAAAAAGAAGCTCAATACCCCATTTAAACAGTCTTAAAATACTAAAATTAATATTTTACATTGCATTGCAGTGATTATTGTTCATTGAACTATCTCTGATAAATCTACCAAATTTCATATCAATCGGAGATCGTTAAAATCACGATCTCCAAAAGTTGCGACCAAATTTGGAAAATTATAATTTTAAGCATTTTATAAGAATTTAAAATATGACCTGTATTTTTTTTAATCATATATAAATTCATGTCAAATCAACATGTGTTATCATGTTCCAGATAAGACATAAATAAAATGATAGAAAGAATGACTTTTCGTATGTAAATTACATTTTAATCCGTCAAACCTCCAAAAAACTCATCTAAGCGATCCCGAATCGTCAAAATACGATGTGATTCACTTCATAGCAATGAGTTCTTCTTAAATGACTGTTTCCGCTGATCCTACCAAATTTCAGGTCATTTGGAGATCGTAAAATTCATGATCGCCAAAACTGGACCAAATTCGAATAAATTATTTTTGGCGTAGTTAGGGTTAAACTCATGTGATTTGCATTCTTCATATATATCATATCAAGTTCAATCACATGTTTCAGATTTAACACAAATATAACCTATATATAAAGAATAATTTTTTCATATTTATAACAAATTCAATTTAATAAACTGCTTGAAAACTCATCTAAACAACCTCAAAATGCCAAAAATTAACATGATTCACTGCATGGCAGTGAGTTTTTCTCATTAGATCGTTTTCAATGAACCCACTAAGTTTCAGGTCAATCGGAATCCATCAAATTCATGACCACCAGCCTGTAACCAAGCTCGGAGAATAACCGTTTTAAGTAGTTTCATGAATTAAAATAAATATGATATTGATTTTCATTCTCCTTATAATTACAATATGAGCTCAAGGCATATATTATGTTCTTCCTATTTCTAGGATTTATAATATCTCCTTTTGCAATAAATTATCATTTTCTTAAACACATAAGAACCTGTGATATAATATATTCTCCCGTTTGGTGAAAACCCCAATATTTTTTCTCATGTGTGGAGTTAGTTTCACTAGTACCCAAAGATAAAACTCTTTTTCTAGTTAAGAACCTCCACCATTAATGTAGATTTCTCAAGGATAATTTTCACATGGTATATTAAACATATTTCAATGACTCAAATAAATAGACCATTTTGTCGATCCTACTTATTAATCATAATTCTCAATCCATAAATAGATATAATTTCACATGTACAAATTTACTAAGAATTTTTCATGAGTTCAAATAAACAAACCACTTCAGCGGTAACTATTTATTAATCATAAAATTCTCAATTTACAAGTGAATATAAATTTAGCTCATAAAATTATTTTATGGTAGACCATAGCTTAAAAAGTCATACCAACAATATAAAACTTATACAAAATACCGTCATATTTCACTTAATTAGAACCAATCAGAGAACAAAATTCTTCATCGAAAATCTTAACTGATAATCACGTAGGTCATGAAAACATAAACTTAAATTTGAGATTTTTTTATGCACAAATATGCCAAACGCTCCAATCATTAGTCATCCAGGATATCAAATAGAGAATTTTACTTTCTTACAAAACAATTATATCATCACACAATATCAACTATACATTGTAAGACCTAGTCAATTATAATCCTACACATTTATTATTGAATTTAATACAACAACACGTCTATTTGCTAATAGCCAATGTGTAAATCTATTATATGACTAGTATTTAATCATGGGGACCATAGGGAGTCACCCCCACCACCATTGAATTATAAAGAAATTAAAATTATTAAGAAATAATTTTCAGAAAATAGAAAAACGTCCAAACCACAGTCCAAACGACCTCAAAACGCCGAAAAACACCATGGTTGACTACTAATGCAGTGAGTTTTTCTCACCACGTCGTTTCCGAAGGACCCACCAAATTTCAGCTCAATCGGAGTCTGTCAAGTTTGCTGACCTCCGAAAATACCGGCTATTCGGTCAAAAACAGGTTTTGCATTTTTCTAGGGTTTACCCCAAAAAATTTAGATAATCTCAATCAAATATCAATAAGAAAACAAATATCTCATGATTATTAGAATAATCCAAAAAATTTTCATGGTTAATTCACAAAATAGAGTGCATTTTTTTAGAAAATCACATATCTATGTAATTAAAAAAGCGCACATAAACATCATATTCTCCTTTCATGAAAAATTTAATTATCTAATTAGATGTGAGTGGGCTCGGATACCAATTGATGGATTATAATAAGCAGCGGAAGCAATCCCAGTATCAAAATCACATGTAATCTAGACAACTAGCATAAACGAGATTACACGGGTTACCTCTTGAAGCGTGAACATATCTCTTCTACGACGTGAGCCTTCTGTTCCATAACTTCACAATGGAATCTCCATCACCCACACAATCGTGATCCTCGAACGTTCCACGGTCTTCTACTGTGTTACACAAATAATAACCGAAAATAGCAATTTCGTGTGGGCGAAATTTCTAGGAAAACTTGGCTGAAAATTTTAGCCACCATGTACTTCTCCTTCTAGGCGGAATATCATATGTATTTATAGCATACGTTTTAAGGGTTAAGACCCTTTTTCGAAACCTGTTGGGTTTTCTTTTCCACCAAGAAAAGAATTCCTTTGTTTCCCATTATTTAGGCACAGTAGGGACCACATAATTTAATTAACAAGACTTCCAATTATGGAACGAATTTATAATTTTCGAAATTAATATCTACCGTAATTAATTACGAATTATTCCACTAAAAATTCATAATTGCACTCCACATTCAATTTCAAAATTCATCCATTAAATCTTATTTAACTCCTCATGTTAAGATGCAGATACGAATTAATTAAATTAAACTACTGACGATCTAATTTGTTGATTATTTTCTTTAGACTTTCGCTTAACTTATTTTGGGTGTCGGATACAAAATCCACCGGCCGGGTTTACACAGAAAAAGTTATAAGCTTTCATAAAGGTGTATCATCAATCTCTAAACCGAGACATGGATTCCATCAACTAACTACTACTTCGCCAATGTACATTATTATTATCCAATTTGCCAGGCATATTGACCCACGAAAGAATATCGCCTTTAGTAAATCAAATAATACTATACACAACTAATAATAATTATATCAAGATTAGGAGTATAAGTACATTTAATGGCTAGAGAGTTTATTTTATTAAGTCAGTATAAAATACTTATCTCTACCTGGTCCGTTCAATACATACAAAATATACTATCACAAGAAGCTGGAATTAAACCATTCCCACAATCAAGATAAATTATATTTAATCTTGTGCTAAATCATTCCTGATGGTTTGTCCAATTCCATCATTAGATTGTGAACTCAAACTTTATACTTATAAGAACCGATGATTTAATCTTCCGTGTATAAGCTAAACTCTATACACTAAATCATCTACTATATAAGCAAATGACACAGACTATTATATGATCTATTTAAAATTTTATTAAAATTGAATAAACAATTATTTCATAACAAATACTATATCTGAACCAAACCCATGATTAATAGTATATACTGTAAGATATATGGATTTATATCTAGATATATGGACTTATATCTACACACATATGAACAATATATGGATAATTATATGTTATGTGCTATCTTTTGGTTTGGCCTAATTATGTGGTCTTATGGACATTATGTTAAGGGGGCCAATGTGTTGTCATACTAAAGTGTAGGACTAATGTGTAGATACCCAAAAGGGTAACCTTAGTTTATGATGGGCTAACTAAGGTTACAAATGTAACTATAGTTACATGATTGCTTGTGACTCTTGAGTTATGTAACTCTTGCAAGACATAACTCAAGACATAACTTTTGTCTTGTAACTCTTGTCTCTTGGGTTATGTAACTCCTAGAGTTATAAAGTGGGGGGTTATGGTTCCCATTCTAGTGCAAGACAAGTTCTTCTTCCTCCCATTGAATCAAGAACTAAAACAATCCATTGTCTTGCAAATAGGGTGGAAAACCATAAGCCAAATTTTGATAATTGTCATAACACTATTATTGTGAACCTTTTCATATATTGTTGAGTATTGTGGATACATTCTTGTGGGGACAAATATACTTCAAGAAACTTGAAGGAAGGCTAAAGGAGTTCACAACAAAGGACAATCATCAAAAGGAGGCTCAACATTTCCACATATGGATTCAGGTTAGCTTCCGCTCATGTAGTTTATATATCCGGATTATTCAATATGAAGGTTGTTGTCTTTAGTAGGAATCATAATCCTAACAATTGGTATCAGAGCCACCCTTCATTTTTGATAATTTGGATGATCATAAGGTTCATGTTATGTTAGAAATCATGTTTAAGTTTAATTAGAATTTTGTTTATGAAATTCTACCATGAAATAGCATGATCTTATGATTGTTATGTTTATGATGTATTTGATGTTATAACATTGGATTAAGCATGATTTTAGTAGGTTAACAACATGTTTTTTATGTTTAAGATCCATGTTGAAAATCATGAATTATTCTGGAAATTATTTTTTGGTCACTGCCAGTCAGACAATCGATTGTTGCCTTAGACAATCGATTGTCTGAGACGTTTAAAATTCTGGCAGTTATTCAAGTAAGTTGAAACATTTTCCAGTAACTGAAAATTTTTTCAGCAAAAACCAAACAATCGATTGTCTGGCCTGACAATCGATTGTTGGATGATCCAGTAACTTAAAAATTTCAGAAAACCCAAACAATCGATTGTATGGTTTTGACAATCGATTGTCTGGTCCAGTAACTTAAAAATTTTTCAGAAAAAACCAAACAATCGATTGTCTGGTTTTGACAATCGATTTTCTGGTCCAGTAAAGTTTTTTCAGAAAAACCAAACAATCGATTGTCTGGTTTTGACAATCGATTGTCTTGGTCCAGTAAGGTTAAAAAACGTTTCAACTCTCTTACTTTAAGTGAATATTAATTGTTTTAAAGTCCATCAATTCTTATAATATATTTAGAATTGTCCTATCATGTACACAACGATTAATATTCAAGTGTTACATATCAAAATATGTAACACATTAAGTTGAGATTCATAAAATGGCTTAAGGAACTAAAGTTTATAGCATCTAATATTTTAGTTTTTCAATTGAAGCATTATGTTTCCAAAGTAACCTCTATTGTGTAGATTGATTAATTTTAAAATATAAGATGACTGTGGATGTTAGTCTTCCATGCGTTTAACATCGTCCCAAAGGAAGGTGTTATTTGGCAGGAATTCGAACATTCTTGTGGTGGTAAATATGAGACGATTATTTGGTTTTCCATGTGAATGTTAAATCGGCCCAAAGGAAGGTTTAATATTTGACAGGAGTTTATTGTCTATGTTTGATCACTACACCAAGAGTACCACTTACAAGTTGTTTTTCTGTCCAAAGACTAAAAACAATGTTGTGCTAGGTATCTTGTAATGGGAAATGCCTAATTTTGAATCTATAAAGTTAAAGTTCAAGTATTTGTAAGCATGTATTTAGTAATCCTTTTGTTCTATTTTCAGTAAATTCTTCTGCTTCTATGATCTCTGCCAATATCAATAGCATCCCTGTGCTTAACGGCACAAATTTTAAGGAATGGAAAGAGAATGTAATGATCGTTCTCGGTTGCATGGATCTTGACTTAGCACTTCGGACCGAGCAACCTACTCCTCTTGAGGATACATCCTCTTCTGATGACAGGAGGGTGATGGAGAAGTGGGAACGCTCGAATCGCATGAGTCTAATGATCATGAAGCGTGCAATTCCAGAATCATTCAGGGGCACTATGAATGATGAACCTATTGCCAAAGTTTTCCTTGAAAACCTCGAACAACGTTTTATGCAAAACGAAAAGGCGGAAACAAGTGCACTATTGAGTAAACTTGTTTCTATGAGGTATAAGGGCAAGGAAAACATTGGGGAGTACATTTTGGAAATGTCTCATCTTGCTTCGAAACTTAAGTTACTCAAGCTAGTATTACCTGAGGAACTGCTTGTGTACTTTGTTTTGATATCTCTTCCGGCACACTTTAATCAGTTTAAGGTCAGTTATAACTGCCTGAAGGAGAAATGGACTCTTAATGAGCTCATTTCACATTGTGTGCAAGAAGAGGAAAGGATTAAGCAAGATAAAACTGAAAGTGCTCATTTGGCATCTTCTTCTAAGGAAACTAAGAAGAGGAAAAATAAGGAAGTTGCGGTTGTAAGGCCCAAGATTAAGCAACATAAGGAACCTAAGGTTGAAATTACTGGATTAGGTTGCTTTCTCTGTAATGGGACTGATCATGTAAAGAGAGATTGTACCAAGTACCATGCCTGGCGTGCGAAAAAAGGTACATTTCTGTCTCTTGTTTGTTCTGAAGTTAATATAATTTCGGTACCTAAGGATAATTGGTGGGTAGGTTATGCTGCTCACATAAGGATATCTATGCAGGGTTGCCTGAACTGCTGAAAACCAAAATATGGTGAAAGATACATCTATGAGGGTGACGGCAAGAAGGTGCCAGTTGAAGCTATTGGCAAATTTAGGCTGTTGTTTAAGACCGGTTTTCATTTAGATTTGAATAAGACTTTTGTTGTACCGTCTTTTAGACGGAATTTAAATTTCAGTTCCCCAATTGCACATATCCGGTTATAAATGTACATTTGGGGACAATAAAGTTAGTCTCTTTCGGAATTCAAATCTTATTGGTACTGGTGTTTTATCAACATTTGATAGCTTATATTTGGTTGATACAATAACTTCAAATAAAGAAACTTTGCATACAAGTTTAATGGTACCAAAAGTTAACTAATGAGAATTCTATTTCACTCTGGCATAAACGTTTGGGTCATATATCCATTCAAAGAATTCAGAAACTCGTGTCAGAAGGAATTCTTGATTCTCTTGATACCTCAAATTCGGAAATTTGTGTTGAGTGTATCAAGGGAAAACAAACAAACAAGACTAGATTAGGTGCTAAGAGAGATTCGGACATCTTAGAATTGATACATACGGATATTTGTGGGCTATTTCCTACTCCTTGTCGGAATGGTCAACAATACTTTATCACATTCATAGACGATTACTCTCGTTATGGGTACCTATATCTTATTCATGAAAAGTCCCAATCCATATTAAAAACCGTAGCTTATATTCTTAATAGAGTTCCAACTGCAGCTACAATAAAAACCCCATATGAACTTTGGACTGGGCATAAACCCGGTATTCGGCGATTTTCACATTTGGGGTTGTCCAACTGAGGCAAGGCCTTATAGGCCGAACGAAAAGAAACTGGACGCTAAGATGGTTAGTAGCTATTTTGTTGCATACTCTGAAAAATCCAGGGTTTTTTTTAAGTTTTATGATCCCACATCACGAACTATTTTTGAGACGGGAAATGCTAGGTTTCTTTGAGGATATTGAGTTTGGGGGGTGGGGAGATAAGTAAAGTTGTTAGAGATTTTGTCTTTGAGGAAGAACATGTGTCTTTCCCTCAAGTTGTTGATGCAACTCCGGTTCAAGACAATCTCGAAAATCTCCCCCATTAGGACCCTGATATAACTAATGAAAATCAAACTCAACAACCTCAAGAAACTGAAATGCCATTAAGGAGATCCACTAGAGAGAGGAGAAATGCAATTTCGGATGATTATTGATGCAACTCCGGTTCAAGACAATCTCGAAAATCTCCCCCATTAGGACCCTGATATAACTAATGAAAATCAAACTCAACAACCTCAAGAAACTGAAATGCCATTAAGGAGATCCACTAGAGAGAGGAGAAATGCAATTTCGGATGATTATTATGTATTTCTCCAAGAACAAGAAAGTGATATTGGACTTGAGGAAGATGATCCAATCAACTTCCGTCAAGTCATTAAGTGTTCTAACTCTCAAAAGTGGATTGATGCCATGAATGGTGAGATGAAGTCTATGAGCGATAATGACGTTTGGGAGCTTGTTACGTTGCCCGAAGGTACGAAACCTATTGGTTGTAAATGGATTTTTAAAACCAAAAGGGATTCAAGGGGAATTGTTATTAAGTACAAAGCTCGTCTTGTCGCAAAAGGCTACACTCAGAAGGAAGGCATTGATTATAAAGAGACTTTCTCTCCAGTTTCATCGAAAGACTCTTTCAGGACTATAATGGCATTAGTAGCACATTTTGATCTTGAGCTTCATCAAATGGATGTTAAGACTGTTTTTCTCAATGGTGACATTGAGGAAACAATTTATATGGTGCAACCTGAAAACTTTGTTTCGGATGAATCAGAGAAGAAGGTTTGCAAATTAAAAAAATCCATCTATGGGCTCAAGCAAGCTTCTCGTCAATGGTATTATAAGTTCCATGCAGTCATTACATTTTTTGGTTTTGAATCGAATATTGCTGATGACTGTATATACCATGAGTTCAGTGGGAGTAAGTATATTTTTCTGGTTTTATATGTCGATGACATACTGCTTGCCTGTAACGATATAGCATTATTACTTGAAACTAAGAAATTTCTTTCAAAGAAATTTGAATTGAAAGATCTTGGTGAAGCTTCTTTTGTATTAAGAATTCAGATATAACGAGATCGCTCCAAAGGTGTTCTCGGTCTGTAACAAAAGGGCTATATCGATAAGGTTCTGAAAAGATTTGGCATGCAGGATTGTAAACCAGGCAACACCCCTGTTACTAAGGGAGACAAGTTTTGTCTCAAACAGTGCCCAAATAATACATATGAAATTTCGGAAATGCAGAAGACGCCTTATGCTTCGGCGGTAGGTAGTCTGATGTATGCTCAGGTATGTACACGACCTGATATAGCATACATTGTTGGGATGTTAGGCAGATATCTAAGCAATCCGGGTATGGACCATTGGTAGGCAGCCAAAAGGGTCATGAGGAACATACATAGAACAAAGGATTACATGCTTACATATCGGAGTTCGGACCAGTTTGAGATCATCAGGTATACCGACTCCAATTTTGCCATTTATGCTAATAACATATGTAACCATGGTTGCATATGTTAATAGCAACAGTAATTTGACGAAAGCAAAACATAAGGACGTCAAATTTCGGGTTGTTAAAGAAAGAGTACAAAATGGACAATTGTGCATTAAGTACATAAGTACAAACTCCATGCTTGCGGATCCGCTCACTAAGGAATTGACACCAAAAGTATTTCATGAGCATATTGCTTGTATGGGTGTCAAATCAGATAAGGATTATGTATTTTAGTGGGAGTTTGTATTGCACATTTATGTATTGTTCATTATATTCAGAAATTCAGTAATTCAGTTATATCTGCGCAGATATTCAGTTTTAAAGTTTTTGTACTCTTACAGTTTAAGTATGATCTCAATAAAGAGAACCAGTTGGAAATAGACATTCTATTGACCACACTTTATGTTATTTCCATGCTACATACCTACACTTGATCCATGTCGTTGGTTATATTGATATACGTGATCTATGATTGGTTCTAGTTACGAATGAGTAACGACGAGCTCTTAGGTCCTATGTTGGTATGATTGATGGACCGGATTGTTCATGACAATTTTATTGTGATAGCAATTTTGTGCACCTAAGGTTTGTAACATATAATATTAAGGTTTGTACATATGTATGTATATCTCGTCCAAGTGGGAGATTGTAAGATATATGGATTTATATCTAGATATATGGACTTATATCTACACACATATGAACAATATATGGATAATTATATGTTATGTGCTATCTTTTGGTTTGGCCTAATTATGTGGTCTTATGGACATTATGTTAAGGGGGCTAATGTGTTGTCATACTAAAGTGTTGGACTAATGTGTAGATACCCAAAAGGGTAACCTTAGTTTATGATGGGCTAACTAAGGTTACAAATGTAACTATAGTTACATGATTGCTTGTGACTCTTAAGTTATGTAACTCTTGCAAGACATAACTCAAGACATAACTTTTGTCTTGTAACTCTTGTCTCTTGGGTTATGTAACTCCTAGAGTTATAAAGTTGGGGGTTATGGTTCCCATTCTAGTGCAAGACAAGTTCTTCTTCCTCCCATTGAATCAAGAACTAAAACAATCCATTGTCTTGCAAATAGGGTGGAAAACCATAAGCCAAATTTTGATAATTGTCATAACACTATTATTGTGAACCTTTTCATATATTGTTGAGTATTGTGGATACATTCTTGTGGGGACAAATATACTTCAAGAAACTTGAAGGAAGGCTAAAGGAGTTCACAACAAAGGACAATCATCAAAAGGAGGCTCAACATTTCCACATATGGATTCAGGTTAGCTTCCGCTCATGTAGTTTATATATCCGAATTATTCAATATGAATGTTGTTGTCTTTAGTAGGAATCATAATCCTAACATATACCCCAACATTTACATATAGTTTGGGTATACAAAATAGTAAAGATTGCAGTTGCAGTAGTAAAAATAGTAATGGAAATGGCTGTAGTAATATTATAAGTATGAGTATGGATATTTCTGGTTTGATTTTTAGGGTAATAATGGTCTAGTTTTGGACTATAGAACTTTGGAAACTAAATGATCAGATCTGTATTATGATCTTTAATTTTCTGTATGTAGAGAAAAAGTATAAGAATGTCGAGAGAGAGGGGAAATTGGTTAAGATTATTATTTTCTAGCTAATTTCTCTTGGTTGTAAAATTCATACTGTGATTTATATTTAGTTCAAAACAGTAAAATAGAGTACCTATGATTCTATGAAATATTATATGGATGACTATTTTGCTTGCTGTTTTCAAATTATAGGCCTTGGTAAATGTTTCCTCATTTATTTTGGTGAAAATTGGATTTTCCGACTACTTTCCCGCTGTTTTATAGTTGGAAATACTAATGATTTTCTGGTAGTGTTCCTGCAAAATAAAGATGAATGAGCTGTTTTTGTAAATTTTTACTTTCGAGGTTAAGCAATTAAAAAAGACTTATGATGTGTAAGTCAAATATATGCAAAAGTAACGAGTGCCGGTGAGAGTTCACACGTGTTTCATTTACTTTTATATCTATTAAGTTTCTATAAGTAATATCGCTAAGTAAAATGAGGAAGCTTAAGAGTAAATATGTAATATTCAATAAGAAAAATATATGCTTCTTTTTTGGATTTCGAGAGTAAAACTTCTTAATTTTAATTGTACATTTAGACATAAAATCTTTAAGTAGTTTGAAATGAAATTTTATATTTAGAACAACGTAAAAATAATACAAATTACAATAATTAACTATTCAAAATAGTTAAAAGGAATATAAAAAATTGTGGTTAAAAAATTCGTTTGCCTCTCAAAATTCGAATGATGTCACATAAATGAGATGGAGGAAGTACTATACTTTTTGGGACAAACAAAGTAAATTTGTTACATAAAGAGTATTATTAATTAATTTATTTCGTAATAGTGTGATTTCTCTTTATTTTTTATGTTCTTTCTAAGACAGACTAAAAAAAGTTTATTACGTAAAGAGTATTTTATTTGTTTATAATAGCTGTGATTTCTCTCTATTTTCCTGGTAATGTTATCTAACATTGTAAATAATGTTTCTTTTCTGTTTTTCTATGGGTAATCTGATTTTCTGTTATATAATCAGCAAACAGTAAAATAGAAGATTTGTAGGAAAGCTGCTTTCTTTTTCATCTCTAAAAGATCTTGTTTATATCTCTATCTCTTTCTCTCTTATTTTTTTTTAAATTTGTAGACCTTGATAGTAGTAGTAGTACTAAATAATAATAATAATAATAATAATAATAATAATAATAATAATAATAATAATAATAATAATAGTAATAATAAGGTTTTGCTTCGTCCTTATCTCAACAATAATATTTATAATGTACGTATGCTGTCGATTCATGTGACATAAAGAATTTTAAAGTCCTCACTTAAGACCATTTTCTGTTCATTACTTTTTTCCTTTTCTAAATTTAGATTCTTTGATTCTTTTTCTTTTTTTTTTAGATGAGATTTAATTATTGTTGTGTGTCTCTATGTGGGGTTGGGAGTTGGGGGCAACTGGATAAGCAAAGAGAGGATCAGAAGAAAAGAAGATGACAAGAGGTTGGTAACCTATCTCGTCTATTGTGTTTATTTTATTTTTATAACAAATGTTTGATATTCATATTGATGGTCAATTAAATGTGAATTCATATCAGAAAGCTCGTATAAGAGCTCGAAATCAAATCTCTAGTTTGTATTGAGAAAAATTTACTTTGCATAATAGAGATGACGTATTATGACCGGTCAAACAATTAAAAAAAGTAAAGTTATTCAATAGGTACGAGCAACAACGGTCACAGACAAGTTAAACAGAAGAGGCACGAGCAGTCATACGAGATATTCAACGCTCGTAACCGGTCAAAGTATTTAAAGGTCAAAGATCATGAAAAATCAAAGAAATGAATCTGACAGCAAATAAGAGCCCAAATACATCATTTAGTGAGCATTAAATACGAGAAACGTTAGAGAATATTTATGTAATGTATATGATTACATAACGTAACATTTAAAGTTATTTGTTACCTATAATTGCCTTGTTATGTATAGATAAAGTCTGTATGACTATAAAAAGGGAAGTCGCAAACAATTGTAAGGGGGGGGGGGGGGGTGGGACAACTCAAATATACTTCTA
This sequence comes from Nicotiana benthamiana, assembly GCA_034376525.1. NCBI lineage: Eukaryota > Viridiplantae > Streptophyta > Magnoliopsida > Solanales > Solanaceae > Nicotiana > Nicotiana benthamiana. The sequence goes on from CM067330.1 coordinate 34,405,390, forward strand.
AATTATTTGCTTTCCGATAATATCATTCTCAAGTCTCTTTCTTTATACTTTTTCAATTATCAATAATTTGATTCTTCTAAATTCTAGCTTTGACCCAAAAAATTATTTTTGGGTTAAACAAATTGATTAAGTAGTTATTACTGTCCGCAAGGATTGGATGAGTAATTTTCCATATAGAAGATTTAAGATTGATTCTCCTTACCAGCAACTTCTTGTATCAGAACTCGTCCCAAAAGACTCACCTAATATGATTAACATATCCTGTGTGATTACTCTCCACCAGAACCATTGTTGTATCCCATTGTTGTATCCTGTCTATTGTCATTGTAATGATAAAAGCGCATTATAACTATTTTAAAAAGATTTATCTTACATATATAATAAGTTTATTAAATTTTCAGCTACCTTCAATTTCTTAAAGAGTAATCTAATAGTGTTAATTTATTTAAAATGAATAAGCTAACAACTGTCTACAAATCCACCAACCTAACAATTATTATCCCAATTGTGATCTAACTAATCGAGAAATTTTATTTTGTGTTTTATACAACTGATACTAATTGTGTAAGGTTTTTTTTATCTCACAAATTTATAAACCTCACTCTTACACTTCTGAATCTACAATTTTATGAGACAAAATAATTACCTCATATAACTAATGTCAGTTGTACGAGACATAAAATAAAATTTTCCTAACTAACCTGCCATTCCCCTTTCCCTGTAGCCCAAAGCCTCCAAACTTACATTTCTTTTCACTACCAAATTTGTGAGGGATTTTATTTGTTTGTTACGATTTTTTTTGAACATTTTCAAAATATTTTTGTAGTTAAAAATGTTGATTATATATAGCACTTCTAATGTAGTTTTCGCACATTTAAGTTATATACAAAAACCAATACCGTAATTTACACAAAAAGCGCTAATTAAGGTTGTCACCTATCTTTTTAGGTGGGAGTTGAGTTTTGTGAAAGAATAGTAACTTTTGTATAATAAACATAAAATTGGTTGATCACTCATATAATTTATTCTTTTATTTGTCTATCACAATAAAGCTACTTATTAAATAATTACAAGTAAATTTTTTTGATAACTATTAATTGATAATCTAATAAAAAAAATAAGTAACTTGTTATTGTAGGTTAAAATTTGCTGAAACTATAAAAAGATCCTTACATTATTAGTGTATATAACTTAAATCCCTCATCTTATACATAATTGTTTAGTAGCTTTTGCATTTTCTACACTACTAATTTTGTTCTGATTCAGTTTCATTTTAAATTATTTTGATTATATATGTATTGTTATATATGTGTCCAAAAAATTAGCTAAGAACATCTTGTGATTACTTATTTATAGAAGCAGTCAAGCAGCAACTTACTTTTAAACCTAACATACACCAAAAACAGTGTTAAGTTGACTTGCACTGAATTAAAATTTCTACTGAATAGATTTGAGTTCTTTTGGTTTGTTTGATTATATATTTGTTATACCGTCCAAACCTTTTCCTTTTTTTCGGATAATTTACTATGAAGTAACAAAATTTTGTTGCCCAATTAATTTGGATTCAGGTTAGATAGATGAGAATGTAACAATATTTGTTGAAAGATTCTTCGTCGTATGGCTCGAACTCGAGACCATTACTTAAACATAGATAATCTCAACTATGTCGTCATACTTCTCTTTAATGAGTAAAATGTGTAAGATATATGGACTTATATCTACATACATATGAACAATATATGGATAAATTATATGTTATGTGCTATCTTTTGGGTTGGCCTAAATAAGTGGTCTTATGGACATTATGTTAAGGGGGCCAATGTATTGTCATATAAAGTGTAGGACTAATGTGTAGATACCCAAAAGAGTAACCTTAGTTAATGATGAGCTAACTAAGGTTACATATATGTAACCATGGTTACATGCTTGTGACTCTTGAGTTTCATAACTCATATGTTATAAGTGGGGGATTATGGTTCCCACATTATAGCAAGACAATCTCTTCTTCCTCCCATTGAATCAAGAGAGCCATTTTTTGTCTTGCATATTTTTATAGAAAGCCATACTCCAATTTTGGTTATTGTGATATTATTGTTGTTGTGAAACCAATACTTCAAGAAGGATCAAGGAGACAATCTTGAATGAAGGACTAAGGAACTTTCTAAGGCACAATTTGGACAATCTTCAACAAGAGGATTAATGTTTTCCACATATGGATTCAGGTACGCTTCCGTTCATGTTGTTGTTCCCAAATTATTCGATATGAAGGCTATTGTATTTTAGTCGGAATCATTATTCTAACAATTGATATCAGAGCCACCTTCATATTTGGATAATTTGGAAGTTCATGAAATTGCATGTTATATAAAGTTCATGTTTAAATTATGATAGAATTTTGATTATGAAATTCTAGTACCATGATATAGCATGATTTCATGAATGTTATGTAGACGATGAACTTTAGTGATTCAATATTTTGTTATCTCTATATGAATTGAAATATTGAAGTTTGCAAAATTTTGGTTGTTGAACAACAAGAAACTTAAACAAGGAATTGTTGCTACAAATAACCTTCAGTGACGGCAACTCCAGTTTCCAGTTTCAATACATCGTCGCCACTAATACATTTAGCGGCGACTTCTATGGGTTTAGTGGCGACGTTCGTCGCCGCAAAAGATCTTGGAATAATTTTTAAAGTTCACCAAAATTTTGCAAAACAGAAGCATCACATAATCGATTATTCTTTGGAAATAATCGATTATGCAATTTGTTCATCAAAATTTTTGAAACAGAATCTGAGGATAATCGATTATTTTTAAAATAATCGATTATTTGGAGTTTTTTCAGCAAAATTGGAAATTCCAGAGAGCTAAGATAATCGATTATCCTATTTTTTCAGCAAAATTTGAGATTCCAGAAGGCCCAGATAATCGATTATCAGGCTCAGATAATCGATTATCTGGCCATAAATTGCAGAAACGTTTTGTTTTCTGGCTGTTTAATGTAAGAAACGTTTTTCATAATTAATGAAACGTTTTAAGTCTTTTAAGTTTCATATTTTAATTGTACATTTATAATATGACAATTAATATTCAATTTTTAATTATTAATGTTTTTTACAATAATATTCAGTTTTGAAGATTAATTGTTTTAGTCCATTATACTTCAGATTTTGGCATTGGACAAATAAGATTAAAACAATTAATATTCAGATGTTGCATGTCAAAACATGTATCATATTAAGTTAAGATTCATAATATGGCTTAAGGAACTAAAGTTTTTAGCATATAATATTTTAAATTAGTCAATTGAAGCATTATGTTGCCAAAGTAACCTCTATTGTGTAGATTGATTGATCTTGAAATATAAGATGACTGTGGATGTTAGTCTTCCACGCGTTTAACACCGGCCCAAAGGAAGGTTGTTATTTGGCATGAATTCGAACATGCTTGTGGTGATAAATATGTGAAAATTATTTGGTTTTCCATGTGAATATTAAGTCGGCCCAAAGGAAGGCTTGATATTTGACAGGAGTTTATTGTCAATATTTGATCACTACACCAAGAGTACCACTTACAAGTTTATTTTCTGTCCAAAGACTAAAGTCAATGTTGTGCTAGGTATCTTGTAATGGGATTTGCCTATTTTGAATCTGAAAACTAAAGTTAAAGTTCAAGTAATTGTAAGCATGTATTAAGTAATCCTTTGTTCTGTTTCAGTGAATTCTTCAGCTGCTTCGATATCTGCTAATATAAACAGCATCCCTGTGCTTAACGGCACAAACTTTAAGGAATGGAAAGAGAACATTATGATTGTTCTCGGTTGCATGGATCTTGACCTTGCACTTCGGAATGAGCAACCTGCTTCTCTTGAGGATACATCCTCTCCTGATGAAAGGAGGGAGATGGAGAAGTGGGAACGCTCGAATCGCATGAGTCTAATGATCATGAAACATGAAATTCCAGAATCATTCAGGGGCACTATGAATGATGAAGCTAATGCCAAAGTTTTCCTTGAAAACCTTGAAAACGTTTTGAACAAAACGAAAAGGCGGAGACAAGTACTCTTTTGAGTAAACTTGTTTCCATGAGGTATAAGGGCAAGGGAAACATTAGGGAGTACATTTTGGAAATGTCTCATCTTGCTTCGAAACTTAAGTCACTCAAGCTAGTATTACCTGAGGAACTGCTTGTGTACTTAGTTTTGATATCTCTTCCTGCACACTTTAATCAGTTTAAGGTCAGTTACAATTGCCTGAAGGAGAAATGGACTCTTAACGAGCTCATTTCACATTGTGTGCAAGAGGAGGAAAGGATAAAGCAAGATAAGACTGAAAATGCTCATTTGGCATCCTCTTTAAGGATATGAAGAAGAGGAAAGGTAAGGAAGTTGCGGTTGCAAGGCCCAAGAATAAGCAACATAAGAAACCTAAGGTTGAAACTTCAGAATCAGGTTGCTTTTTCTGTAAGGGGACTAATCATGTGAAGAAAGATTGTACCAAGTACCACGCTTGGCGTGCGAAAAAAGGTACATTTCTTTCTCTTGTTTGTTCTGAAGTTAATTTAATTTCGGTACCTAAGGATACTTGGTGGGTAGATTCTGCTGCTACTACTCACATAAGTATATCTATGCAGGGTTGCCTGAACTGCCGAAAACCAAATGATGGTGAAAGATACATCTATGTGGGTGACGGCAAGAAGGTGCCAGTTGAGGCTATTGGAAAATTTAGGCTGTTGTTTAAGGCCGGTTTTTATTTAGATTTGGATGAGACTTTTGTTGTACCGTCTTTTAGACGGAATTTAATTTCTGTTCCCAAATTGGACATATCCGGTTATTCATGTTCATTTGGTGACAATAAAGTTAGTCTCTTTCAAAATTGAAATCTTATCGGTACTGGTCTTTTATCAACATTTGATAGCCTATATTTGGTTGACACAATAACCTCACATAATGAAACTTTGCATACAAGTTTAAGTGGTACCAAAAGAAAATTAACTAATGAGAATTCTATATCACTCTGGCACAAACGTTTGGGTCACATATCCCTTCAAAGAATTCAGAAACTCGTGTCAGATGGAATTCTTGATTTTCTTGATTCCTCAAATTCGGATATTTGTGTTGAGTGTATCAAGGGAAAACAAACAAACAAGACGAGATTAGGTGCTAAAAGAGCTTCGGACGTCTTAGAATTGATACATACGGATATTTGTGGGCCATTCCCTACTCCTTGTAGGAATGGTCAACAATAATTTATCACATTCATAGACGATTACTCTCGTTATGGGTACCTATATCTTATTCATGAAAAGTCCCAATCCATAGAACCGCAGCTTATATTCTTAATAGAGTTCCATCTAAGCTACAATCAAAACCCCATATGAATTTTGGGCTGGGCATAAACCCAGTATTAAGCACTTACACATTTGGGGTTGTCCAGCTGAGGCAAGGCCTTATAGGCCGAATGAAAAGAAACTGGATGCTAAGACGATTAGTAGCTATTTTGTTGGATACTCTGAAAGATCCAGGGGTTTTAAGTTTTATGATCCCACTTCAAGAACTATTTTTGAGACGGGTAATGCTAGGTTTTTTGAGGATATTGAGTTTGGGGGGTGGGGAGATAAAGTTGTTAGATGTCTTTGAGGAAGAACATGTGTCTTTCCCTCAAGTTGTTGATCTTGGTCAGGTTGTTCTCATTCCTGACACGGATCACACAACTCCAGTTCAAGACAATCTCGAAAATCTCCCCAATCAGGATCCTGAAATTACTAATGAAAATCAAACTCAACAACCTCAAGAAACTGAAGTGCCATTAAGGAGATCCACTAGAGAGAGGAGAAATGCAATTTCGGATGATTATGTTGTATTTTTCCAAGAACAAGAAAGTGATATTGGACTTGAGGAAGATGATCCAATCAACTTCCGTCAAGTCATTAAGGGTTCTAACTCTCAAAAGTGGATTGATGCCATGAATGATGAGATGAAGTCTATGAGCGATGACGGCGTTTGGGAGCTTGTTACATTGCCCGAAGGTATTAAACCGATTGGTTGTAAATGGATATTTAAAACCAAGAGGGATTCAGGGGGCAATGTCATTAAGTATAAAGCTCGTCTTGACGCAAAAGGCTACACTCAAAAGGAAGGCATTGATTATAAAGAGACTTTCTCTCCAGTTTCATCGAAAGACTCTTTCAGGACTATAATGGCACTAGTAGCACATTTTGATCTTGAACTTCATCAGATAGATGTTAAGATAGCGTTTCTCAATGGTGACATTGAGGAAACAATTTATATGGTGCAACCTGAAAACTTTGTTTCAGAAGAATCAAAGAAAAGGGTTTGCAAATTAAAGAAATCCATCTATGGGCTCAAGCAGGCTTCCCGTCAATGGTATTATAAGTTTCATGCAGTCATTACATCTTTTGGTTTTGAACCGAATATTGCTGATGACTGTATATACCATAAGTTCAGTGGGAGTAAGTATTTTTTTCTGGTTTTATATGTCGATGACATACTGCTTGCCTGTAATGATATAGCATTATTGCATGAAACTAAGAAATTTCTTTCAAAGCAATTTCAAACCTATTGTATTAGGAATTCAGATACAACGAGATCGCTCCAAAGGTGTTCTCGGTCTGTCACAAAAGGGCTATATCGATAAGGTTCTTAAAAGATTTAGCATGCAGGATTGTAAACCAGGCAACACCCCTGTTGCTAAGGGAGACAAGTTTAGTCTCAAACAGTGCCCAAATAATAATTTTGAAACTTCGGAAATGCAGAAGACACCTTATGCTTCGGCTGTAGGTAGTCTGATGTATGCTCAGGTATGTACACGACCTGATATAGCATACATTGTTGGGATGTTAGGCACATATCTAAGCAATCCGGGAATGGACCATTGGAAGGCAGCCAAAAATGGTCATGAGGTACTTACAGAGAACAAATGATTACATGCTTACATATCGGAGATCGGACCAGCTTGAGATCATCGGGTATACCGACTCTGATTTGTTAAAGAAAGAGTACAGTATGGACAGTTGTGCATTGAGCACATCAGTACAAACTCCATGCTTGCGGATCCGCTCACTAAGGGATTGGCACCAAAAGTATTTCTTGAGCATATTGCTTGTATGGGTGTCCAATCATTTGAGGATTATGTATTTTAGTGGGAGTTTGTATTATACATTTATGTATTGTTCATTACATTCAGTAATTCAGTTTTAAAGATATATCTATAGATATTCGGTTTTAAAGTTTTATGTACACTTAAAGTTTATGATTGATCTCAATAAAGAAAACCAATTGGAAATAGACATTCTATTGACCACACTTTATGTTATTTCCATGCTACACACCTACACTTGATCCATGTCGTTAATTATACTGATATACGTGATCTATGTTGGTTCTAGTTACGAATGAGTAACTAAGAGCTCTTAGGTCCTATGTTGGTATGATTGATGGACCGGATTGTTCATGACAATTTTATTATGATAGCAATTCTGAGCTCATAAGGTTATATTGTAACATGTAATGCTAAGGTTTGTACATATGTATGAATATCTCGTCCAAGTGGGAGATTGTAAGATATATGGACTTATATCTACATACATATGAATAATATATGGATAAATTATATGTTATGTGCTATCTTTTGGTTTGGCCTAAATAAGTGGTCTTATGGACATTATGTTAAGGGGGCCAATGTATTGTCATATAAAGTGTAGGACTAATGTGTAGATACCCAAAAGGGTAACCTTAGTTAATGATGGGCTAACTAAGGTTACATATATGTAACCATGGTTACATGCTTATGACTCTTGAGTTTCATAACTCATATGTTATAAGTGGGGGGTTATGGTTCCCACATTATAGCAAGACAATCTCTTCTTCCTCCCATTGAATCAAGAGAGCCATTTTTTGTCTTGCATATTTTTGTGGAAAGCCATACTCCAATTTTGGTTATTGTGATATTATTGTTGTTGTGAAACCAATACTTCAAGAAGGATCAAGGAGACAATCTTGAAGGAAGGACTAAGGAACTTTCTAAGGAACAATTTGGACAATCTTCAACAAGATGATTAAGGTTTTCCACATATGGATTCAGGTACGCTTCCGTTCATGTTGTTGTTTCCAAATTATTCGATATGAAGGCTATTGTATTTTAGTCGGAATCATTATTCTAACAAAATGTCCAAACTCATTTCACATTTTCTATTCCCTTTTTGGTAGTCCGAATCACCAAGTTCCCGTTATGAACGGAATTTGAGAAAGAATTGAATCACAAGAGTTTATTATATGCAGTTTTATTCTGTATTTTTGTAAAAAGTTATTTCCACGGCTCGAACCTCACGTAACAACAACTTTTACTATTTTCTATTACTCCATTTGTTAAACCTTCTAGAAATTTTAGGATTTTGGTTTAGACTTAATTCCACGATCATCTAATATATATTTTATTTATGACATATATAGTCGCGGTTTCTTTAAAGCATATTATGTAACTTAAATCAGTCCATTAATTAATCAACAATAAGATGAAATATTCCAAATGAGGAAAAATGGAGACAAAACCCTTTCACAACGCAATCTGAATAATGTGTGACTTATCCAATCAAAAAGACGTATCACATTCACATAATATCATATTCATATTCCTCTAAGAAAAAGGAAAGAAAAGCAAATGAATGGCCCTTCGCACAACGAAAAGGGCTAACTTTTCAAACTTTTTTTCTTCTCATCTGCTTTTCTTAATCCTTTATTTTATCTTTCATATGTGTTAGGTAGAGATATTAGAAGCTTCTATGAGATATTTTTTATTTTTTTCACATTTACTAGCGTTGGTATAAAACGTAGCTTTAGAGTAACTGGTAAAGCTAATGTCATATGATCCGAAAATCACGAGTTTTAGCCATAGAAATAACCATTCCCCCGACCTCACTAGTGCACTGGATTGCCCACTAGTGCTGGTACACCTTATTACTACTGTCAAACCTTTCTATAATAATTATTTTTCATAACAACATTTCACTAGTATAATGATCAAATCTATTTTGGAACCGATTTTTATATTATTTTATTTGTTTTCTATAGCAATATTTTACTAAAATAACCAAAAAATAATAATATAAATAAAATTATTATACAGATATTTGACTGTACAAATATAATAATTGCATCTCTCTAGCAATGTGGCTCATTAATTATTTGATATATTGATCCTTGCCTTAAATAGTTTGTATGTAAGTTCAAGTTCAACTACCGAACATCACATCACTACAACAAAGTGGAGATACGACAATATTTAATAAATATCGTATTAAGATGTTTAAATGTCACATATTTATTTACCGATATTTAATTTACATTTGTATTAAATATCATTAATTTTAATGTCTGTAGTTTTCCGATATTTAGATAAATGTCGGTAATAAATTATGACATTTACTTTATGATATTTAGAAAAATACCAGTAAGAAATTATGACACTTATTTTATAATATTTAGGTAAATATCGATAAAAAATTTACGATATCTAGTTTGCAACATTTATGTAAATGTCAATAAAAAATTTATGACATTTAATTTACGATATTTAAATAAATATAGGTAAAAATGTTATGACATTTAGTTTACAACATATATGAAATGTCACTTAAAGTTTTCGACAATTAGCTTAATGTTACTAAAAAAATATGACATCAACATATGATCTTTAGAAAATATCATATTGAAATTTCCGACATTTTGGTAAATGTCACTAAGAAAATTCACAACATATACAAAATATCGTTTTCACTAAAAAGTTTAGTGACATATCTTTCACAACATACCAAAATGTCGCATTAAACGTTTAACACTTAAATTAATATCGGTATCATATTTTGTAGAATATAAATAATAATGCTTTATTTAGTTTCATCATGAATGCGTTTACATTTACAAATATCAACTTATATAACAAACATGAAATAAATGTATATCAAATATCTTTTAGCACAATAACCAAAGAACAAAGTAACAATATAAAATGTTGTTAGTACAAGATAAATAATGTCAAATCAAATAATTTTTTCTCATGTAAAACTCAAATTTAATTAAATCATAAAAAGATAGTAATTTCAATGTGTAAGTACTTCAAGGTCATTCCTAACTCGAATTAATTTTCATCAACTTCTAGACTAAATCTTATAAAACCAACTGTCCACGGTCAAGCTTTTCATTGCCAGTCATTGACATCACTTTCTTCAAGAATGCTGCACAAGAGGTCACAAAAGAAAAATTATCCCTTTATAATAAAATGAATTCTTTCCTCCTCTAAAACAATTGAAATACCAAAAATAATGACATAGTCATGTTCTAACAGAGAAATAAATTGGTAATGAATTTAATACTAGCAACTGAAGAGAGAAAGAAACAGACAACATAAATCAAAAAATCCGACAAAGTGAACACAACCGCCCAAACCGAATAACAACTGAGATATTGTAGTTATATCATAATGTAGTTGATGATATTTTTCAGTTGTGGGAAGATGTGAGAGGAAGGGAGAAAATATAACTCCACCCGATGGAGGTTCTGCAAGATATAAATATAAAAACGATGAGGCCTAAAAAGCTAAATACAAGTAAGCACACATAAAGCTACTTCTGCAACAAATGCTATATTCATAGTCAATAATGCACATTTATATCAGAGTTCAGCATGGATTTTATACTAGAAAAATGGTGTTCAATAAAAATCACAATTTCACCATTTACCAAGAAAAAAAAATGCTCAACTATTTTCAATTCATCTTGCACTTGAGAAAATCATTCCATAATCTTTTAGTTTTTATTTTTCTTTGAGACTGAGGCAGAAACAAGGTGGGAGAGGGGAGGGTTAAATTCTGAAATATTAGCTTCTGTAAATGATATATTGAGATGAAAACTAATGAATATTATATAAGTTTTGCAAACTATAACATGAAGGATTTCTTCATTTGAAAAGGAGGAACAAGAACTTTGTAGTTTTTTCAAACTTTTTCGCTTCTTTTTTTTGTGCCAACTTCACTAACTCTAGTTTTCTTGATTATGTTAACCTGAGAAGAAATATTAGATTGGTTACTCTGTAGTTTACAAAATTTACAACTTAGAAATTGTAAATACAAGATATATAAAAATAAGACAAAAGTCATATAATAATTTTATTTCCTAATATGATGGCGTTTCAATCATAGATCTTTTTTCTCTCATCTAGGTAAGAGCCTCAACTTACTCTTTCTTTCAGGTTCTAGAAAAGGCTAAATATCTTATGTAGGAGGGTAAAATCATGCTTGATGGGAATCTTATCAATTAACGAAAAGAAAAAGATAAGCTAACTTCTTCACAGCTGCAACAAGAATGCCACCATCATTGTCAAACACAAGTTTTAAAAATGGAACTCCATCCTTAAGTGTAAGCTACAGAAGAGCCACAAGAGTTGTGATGCTTTTTCATAAGACTGTGTGAAAAGAATGGACATTGGGCCTAACTCAACCTCAAAAGTTAGCTTATGAGGTGAGGATTGCGCAAGCCATATAAGGAGACCAAGGATCTCAAATCCCTCCGATGTGGGACAACTCAACACCCCCCCTCACGCCCAGATCTCTGGAGCGTGGACAACATAAATGGGGGCCCAACATCGGTAACAATAATTGGGATGGGCCTGGCTCTGATACCATGAAAAGAATGGATATTGGCCCTAACTCAACCCCAAAAGCTAGCTTATGAGGTGAGGATTGCCCAAGCCATATAAGGAGATCAAGGACCTCAAATCCCTCCGATGTGGGACAACTCAACACTGTGAAGATGGCTTCATCGTTTGTAGTATAAAAGTTTATGTTAGCTGCCACAATTGTAGTATTGACAGTTGTAGCAGTCATTTCTTATGAACAATGAGATTGTTACAAAGTACTGCATAGCAGCTTCTGTAGGTTGTGGTATCATTTTAAGCCTAGATTACATGATGTTTACTACGTAAGTTATAGTGGCTTATAACATACTTTGCTTTCCAAACTTGCATTGATGCTTTTTCATAAGAGCATCAAAGATGAGAAAGCTCTTAAGCCTTTCCAAGGAAGATGATAACAGGAAGTATGTCAACACCTATTGCCAAAATTTCACTACCAAATATAGAAAAAGGCGGAAACCTCCTAAGATTCAGTTGCTTGTGACACCCTTGACTCTTCAAAGAAAGAGGTCAATAGTAGATGACACGAAACATATGCCCATGTGATCCCCCTTGAAAGGACATATTCATAATTGCTTTTACTGGAAAATAGCCTCTATACTTTAAAATGCTATTTTGAAGCTTTACATAATTGAAGCAAAGATTGACATATTTAAAAATATGCTCTTCAAAAGTATGCAGAAAAATATATAGTTACAATGTATTTACAAACTCATCATTTTTGTGTGAACAAGTGAAACAAGTGATAGTGATTGTTGGTGATCGTCCATTGAGTTATCAGAAACCTATCACAAAAGAGGAAGATTATTATAATTAAAAGAAAACTAAATTACAAGATTATCTTAAACAAAATAAATTTTTGTTAAAGAGCACAATATTTTTTACCTGCTAATCACCACATAATTTCCTATTTGAGCTGATAGTAATATCCAAGGATTCTAGGTATGTCCTTATACCCAACTTTACTTTATCGTCTATGTTTGTATCCATATCCTTTGCTGCTTCTAACATTTTCCCCCCATGGCTTTTATTTCTTCTTGTGCTTCAAATAACTTTTTCTCCGTCTTTTCTATTACTTCTTTTGCTTCAGCCAATTTTTCTTCCATCGCAATTCCTATAGCGGAGGTAGCTTTTTCTACTTCTGTCTCAACCCTTCTATTAAAATCTCTTTGTTCAGCCTGGGATCACTTATATGTAAGGCCATAAACAAAATATGGAGCTGCTCATTTTCCTAAAGTTCGAACATTTTCATGAGTGTCTGATCCCATAACCTGTCCATGGAGCACGTCCAGGGACATTTAACCAGGATACATCTTAGCAAGTTCATCCATTTCTTTCTTTTGGAAAGAAAAGGCAAAACAATGAAAAGTCAATAAAATTTTACATTGGAAAGATAGTAGTTTATTTTCATAAAGAATGGAAATTTACCATAGTTTCATTAGCTATCTCACTTACTAGTTATTTATTCTTTCTCGTATGTGTTTCTTTGAATACCTTAATACGACTTGGTTTTACACCATTCTTCTTTGTCATCTGTTTAAATAGTGTAAAAATTATAACTGTAATGGTCCGACCAATAGTTTTGAGCTTTAGCATGTCATTCCGCAGTCTGAGGCCTTGAGCAGCTCCATTTCAGGTATTATGATTTGTACGCCTGGTCGAAATTTAATTTCGGAAAATTCGAAGTTGATTTGGAAAAAGAATTCTCATTCCGGGAGCTTAAAATTGAAAGAATTAACTAAGATTGAATTTTAAAGTAAACGACCTCGAAATTTGGTATCTAAAGGTTCCATCAGGTTTGTATGATGATTTTGGACTTGGGCATATGTCCGGATCGGGTTTTGGATGGCACGGGACGCCTATTGTGGAAGTTAGTATTTTGGAAGAAATTTGATAAATTTGGGTTGAAGTGCATTTCAGTGTTATCGATGTCCGTTTTGGATTCCGAGTCTGTGAATAGCTCCGTATGGTGTTTCTGGAGTTGGGAGCGCGAATTCGAAGGTCCGTAGGTTATTTTGGAGTCATTTGGCTAAAAATAGAAATTTGAAGATTTTTGAGAAGTTTGACAGGAAGTGGACTTATTTGTTATCGGGGTTGAAATCCAATTCCAAAAGTTGGAGTAGGTCTGTAATGTCGAATATGACTTGTGTGCAAATATTTAAGGTCAATCATACGTGATTTCATAGGTTTAAACATCAAGAGTAGAATTTTGAAGTTGTGAAGTTCATAAAGCTTGGATTGGAGGTCAATTCGTGGTTTTAGCATTTTTTGATATGATTTGAGGCTTCAAACAAGTCTGTAACGTGTTTTAGGACTGGTTGATATGATTGGTTGGGCTCCCGAGGGCCACAAGATGATTCCAGATGGTTAACAGATCGAATATAGGTAAACGTTGCTGCTGGTTGCTGGTAAATGGTTTTCTTCTACACGAGCGTGAAGGTAGTCTCGCGAATGCGGAGAGGAAAGTGGGAGGCTGCTGGATTTGTCCTTCGCGAATGCGAAGAGGAAGTCGCGAACGCAAAGGGGTGGGATGAGCTGCTATGCGAACGCGAGGAGGAGATCTGTAACACGTAGAAGGAAAAGATGGGCCTGGGGTCTTTGGCATACGCAAATGCAAGGCTTTGTACGTGAACACAAAGGGGCTGGGTAACTAGACTTCGCGAACGAAAGAGACGGGCCGCGAACGCGAATGAGGGTGGACCTGGGCTAGGCAGAATGTTTAAAATCAGGGTTTGAGTTCATTTCACCCATTTTTCTCTTGGCTCGGGCGATTGTTGGAGCTTGTGAAAAGGGGGTTCCGTCATTCATCATGAGGTAAATAATTTATTCTAGTTTTTGTTAAATATAAGGTTTATAAATGGATTTAGACATGGAAATTTGTAGAAAACTTGGGATTTGAGGGAAGACATAGAAAATTTATATGATTTGGCCACGATATTAGGTGTGGAATATTCAGAAATTTATATATTTGAGTTCGTGAAGCTATGGGTGAACTTATTCTTCGAAAATATTTGGAATCGGGGCACGTGGGCCCAAGGGTGTTTTTGTCAACTTTTCGATCGGGGTTAGGGATTGCTATACATTGAATTGTAATAAGTAATTGATCCCATATTAATGGTTTTTCATAATAATTGGCTAGTTTAGGAGCATCTTGGATCAATTTGAGTCTTCGGATGGGCGTGAAATACCGGTTATGGATCTTCGGTGTGAGGTGAGTCGGCTTTCTAACCTTGTTAGGGGGAATTGTCCCCATATGTGAGTTAATTGGTTATGTGCTCCTATTTGTGTGGGCTACGTATGCACGAGGTGACGAGAGTCCGTGCGTAGCTACTATTATGGTATTGTTCGGGTAGTCTAGGACCCAAAAACATGTTGTACTTGGATTATTTGAAAACGTATTAACAACTTGAATTGCTTAAATCACATCGAATCAATAAATAAATAGGATTAAACATTATTTTCTTGACGGTTAAAGAGAATTGCTATTTATTTGGGTAAATATTTTTCCCTGATGAAGTCTTGATTGTCTATTTGAATGCATGCTTCTATGTGTACCTGTGTCGCATGGATGATTCGCGAGCGGGGTGCTTGCTTATCTATTTGACCGCGTCGCATGGATGATTCGCGAGCGGGGTGATGTTTATTTATATTTGAACGCGTCACATGGATGATTCCTGAGCGGGGTAATATATGCATCTATGGTTCGAGCCGGTCGACTCTCGGCAGTGCACCGTTTACTTTTATGTTGGATCGGGCCGTATGCCCCACGATGATTATTTGCGCATGCTTGTATCGCTTGCCTTGAGATTATTTGAGATTGATATTTTCTCTCTTCGACTTGAGATAATTGTCACGTAATGGATTACGGATCAGAAGGCTTTTAAAAAAAGAAAACTTTACATGTTTCATGACTTATATTAATTTACTGTTGTTAATAATCCGTGAATCATCACATTAATAATATATCATTATTGGACCTCTAGTAATTGTCGAAGTCAACTATCTTGTGGCGAGATACTCATTGGGTACACTTTATTTTCATACTCATACTACACTTCTATCTATTTTTGTTGCACAGGCACCCATACCTCTAGTGGCCAACTAGGCGTATCAGCATGGTTGATACAGAGACTTAAGTGAGCTGCTCGTCTCGTGACGACCCGCAGCCAGCAGAGTCTCTTTCATTTTTCTGTATTTATTTCTATCCAATAGTGTACTCCGGACGGTTGTTGTACTTTGTTATTTCATAGAAATTGCCTATGTACTTGTGACACTGGGTTCTGAGATGATTTTCGAATTATTCAATATTTAGTTTGTAGAAGGCTTCATGGTTATTCCTATAAATTTCATTATTCGTTATTTATTGTATAAAGAAAAATGATTTTAAACAAGTACTAAAGTTAGTATTGAAATCAAGTATTTTGGTTGGCTTGCCTGACAGCGGTGTCAGGCGCCACCACGACTCTTTATGGATTTTGGATTGTGATGTCACATGGTATCAGAGTACTAGGTTCCTAGGGTCTCACGAGTCATGAGCAAGTCTAGTAGAGTCTCGCGGATCGGTACAGAGACATCTGTACTTATCCTCAGGAGGGTGCAGGACTGTTAGAAGTACTTCCCTTCTTGATTCCTTATCGTTCGATTTGATTCTTCAAGGCTTATGCATTTGTTCCCTTCCTACTCAATCATATGCGACATAAACCGCTTGTTATAAATTTAGAATTGAAGAATTGTAAATGGTACTACATATGTGGTGAGGGATGTTTCTCCGGTATAGCTGATCGGACTATTACCATCGCTTTGTGGAAGGATATTCAGTCGTTTCAGCTCAGTGGCAGTACCTCTAAGAGCTGTGAGGCTGAGCACAAGTTTCCATGATGCTTATGAACGATTGTTTCGCAGTACTGATTTGATGGTAGGATGCTTGCCTACGTGTAGGGGCAGTGAATGACTTGAAGGGAGGTTTACTCAGTGCATGGTCCAGAGATTCAATAATTAGTCCCAACAAGAGAAAAGCAATTGGCCAATGAATGTCCAGAGTTGGGCTGATAGAATAGCAAGGCTTGGTGTTGCAAGCGTGGTGGAGTTTTCTCCTATGATGAGGTGTCATTGTCCCTATTGGTTGTACTAGTTCGCCGGTGTTATAATCTTCTACAATTCGTCTTGGAGCAGGAAATGGTGAGATAGTATTGAAGAAGCGACTATCAGAGATCGCGTGGTGCAGTTGTTCAGGATTGAATCAGTGTTTCTAATGCCGACAACTCGAGAAAGATGATCTTCAGAAAGGTTCAAGTCAGTAGCGTTTGTGGGTCCAAGAGCTATGAAGAAGGATCTTATTTAAGGCAACAACATAACAACAAAGGATGAGGGGGGACACACGGGAAGCATCAGACAATGTTTAAAAATTCTAAAAGGCGAGGTATATGAAGCGAAGGTCAAGTAGTTGATTAAGGAAGCTTGTTTGCCAAATTGGGAGAGTGGAGAAGTTGTATATGGGCTTGGTAGTAGGATGACCACGCACCTTAAGGATAGTTCGGACGGATTTGAGAATATTAGTGATTGGTGATTGGGGTCTACGGATTTAATCGGAAGTATGGTCTATTATATGACAGGAGACTTGGTATAACATAAAGGAGTTGCTTGAAATGAAGAAGGATACAACATAACTTTTATTGATGTCCACGAGGGGTTGCTATTATATGGAAGGACTTGCCGCACATTTAATTGATGTCCACGAGGGGTGAAATGACTTATGCAGCTAGAGGGTTAGCTAGGACTCGGGATGGGTTATTGATGTCATGGTGATTGTACCCTGTGCAACAGCGTTGGAAGATGTCGGAAAGTGATTTCCAAAGGTAGGTTATTCCCTGTGAGCAGGTTAGCGGTCGCATGGTTGGCAAAGCTTCCTTGAAGAGTTCTATTGGTTATACAGCAAAGAGATCGGTTGTGCAAATGTATTTGATGATTCAGAATATAAAAAGGGGGTTTTACAGAAAGATTTTGAGAATTTTGGCAGTTGATTGCGCAAAGTTTTGTCAATAATAGATTAAGAATCCTAGCGAATTCCAGAGTTGTATAATAAACGGCTTCAAGCCAAGTGGGAGAGTTCCACCACCTACAATTGGGTTGTATGGTTATCGTCTTGTGAGGTTTCGGGTTATCGGCGTATTGGTAAGTTATTTTAGCAACAGTAAAAGAGCATAAGTTGGTAATTTGAGCAAAGGGATTGTTAAAGGTATGATGGTTGGCCTTGTTGGCTCATGTTCAGACTTGAGGAGTAATTTTGGCCGGGTGTTCCATCGAGAGGGTATGCTTATGCTGGAAGAATCATGGAGTTGTTTATGTACATGACAAGTTAGAGCAGGCGACTCTCAGCAATCGAACCTCAGGTTTTGACCACGCGGGCTCGGGGCTCGGGGGGGGGGGTTAACGTTTTGGGTGAAACTTTGGAAAACTCATTTTCATGCATTGTGGTTGGTTCATTTAGCGTTTATTGATGCAATTAAGTGATTTGTGATTAGATACGAATGAACTGGCGGGGGAATCAAGGGGTAAAGCTATAATTGAGACTTGAGTAGTGTTCAGGGCATTGAGGTAAGTGTTCAGTCTAACCTTTACTTGAGGGATTAGGAGTTGAATCATATTTACTACTTGCTCCTTGTCGGGAGGCGAAATTGTTGTTCCCTTGATGACAAAATATTATATTGCTACTTTGTTCCCTTGTCAGGATTTCTTGTGATTATGTGATGACATGGAAATGGGAACGGGTGGTACGCCTACCATAAAATTGATGAAATGGGCGCATGTGGTACGCCAATCACAAGATTGATGAAAAAGGGAGCGGGTGGTATGTCTACCACAAGATATGATGAAATGGGAGCGGGTGGCATGCCTACCACAAGATTGATGAAAATGGAGCGGGTGGTGTGCCTACCACAAGATATGATGAAATGGGAGCTGGTGGTATGCCTACCACAAGATACGATGAAATGGGAGCGGGTGGTACCCCTACCACAAGATTGATGAAATAGGAACGTATGGTACGCCTACCAAAAGATTGATGAAATAAGAGCGGGTGGTATGCCAACCAAAAGATATGAGAAATGGGATCGGGTTGCACGCATGCAACAAGATGAATTTAAAAGTGAAAGTTGCATTTATTAATCTTTATCCACATAGAAGTTAAATAATAGTTTCCTCATTATTCTTGATATTATGTTTTATTTTCTACCCCCGCAACATGTTACCTTTCCCCAGCTTTAATTGCTTATTACCTATTTACTTTTCCGCTATATATTATATAATTGCACAGGTTTATCTGGAGTCTAGTTGTAGCCGAGTCAATACCTCACTGGGGGTAAGCCAGACACTTACCAGCACATGGGGTCGGTTGTGCTGATACTACACTCTACACTGTGTGCACATTCCGGAGCAACGTTTGATCATTAGCAGTAGTTCGGGAGACAACCTTCAATCCACGAGATCCTGAGGTAGTACTGCAGGCTTCGCAGGCCCGACATCTCTTCTATCTAATTTTGATGCTCTGTTTACTCTTGTATCCAAGACATACTTTATTTCTTTGGTTTCAGACACTTGTATGTAGCACTCCTAGATAGTTCGTGTATATTGTGACACCAAGTGCTGGGTAGAGCCTTGTAATGGTTTTCTAGATGTTTATTTCCATATTTAATTAAGACTTCCACTAATTTTATTTTCCGTTGTTCTTTAAATGCTTACCTATTTCTAAGTTAATTAGTTAAAAATGAATTCATACGAAAGAGGTCAATGGTTTCAAAGTTCATGGCTGGCCTAGCTTTCACGAGTAGGCGCCACCAAAACTCCTTTGGGTGGGTATTTTGGGTTGTGACATTTTATTATCAGAGCTCTAGGTTGCATTGGTATCACAACTCACGGACAAGCTCAGTATAGTCTAAGGGATCAATATAGAGACGTCTGTATTGATCCCCTAGAGGCAACAGAGTTAGAAAATTTCACATTTGTTCTTTCCTGTAGTGCGAATCTGTTTCTCATTGCTAATTGGATTTCTACTGTATTCTTTAGCAGATGGCGAGAACACGTGCTTCCTCATCTACTGCTTAGTAGCCCAAGCCCCTAGGAGAAGCTTCCACTAGAGGCGGAGGGCGAGGCCGAGGTAGGGGTAGAGCTCAGCCCCCAGCAGCACCACCAGTGGTGGAGCCTTAGGCTGCTTTTGATGAGAAGGTTCGGGCCCCATAAGTTCCGGTGGGCCCAGATCAGGTCCTAGAGGGGTTTATTGACACCCTTGTCCTTCAGGATATTGTGGTCCGTCTAGTAGGCCATATGGAGAGTGTCACCAAGGCAGGTTTACTTCCTGTAGCCCCATCTACTTCTTAGGCTAGAGGAGGGGCTAAGACTGTTGCTACTCGCACTCCGGAGCAAGTAGCTCTCCACATTCAAACTCCAGCGGTTTAGCCAGTTGGAGCAGTTCATCCGGATGTAGTGGCTCAGACCGATGATGGAGCGGCGATGTATGCCGATGCTTTGTGGAGGATGGATAGGTTCACCAAGCTCTTCACTACTACTTTTAGTGGTGCTTCTTCTGAGGATCTCCAGGATTTCCTATGTAGCTGCCATGAGGTTCTCAGGATCATGGGCATTGTTGAGACCAATGGGGTCAATTTTGCTGCATTTCACTTGTCTAAATCTGCCAAGACTCAGTGGAGTGATTATTTCTTAGCTAGGCCATCCGGATCGCCATCTTTGACTTGGGAGCAGTTTACAGTGTTATTTTTGGAGAAGTTTCTCCCCATGACTCAGAGAGATTCCTATCAGAGGTAGTTTGAGCGCCTCCAGCAGGGTACCATGGTGGTCACCCAGTATGAGACCAGGTTCATCGAGTTAGGTTGCCATGCTCTTGTCATACTTCCTACCGAGAGAGAGAGGGCGAGGAGGTTTATCGACGGTCATATTTAGCCAATTCGTCTTCAGATGGCCAAGGAGGCCGGGAGTGAGATCACTTTTTAGGAGGCGACCAATAAGGCCTATAGTGTTGAGATGGTTCTGTCACAGGGAGGTGGTCATGAGTTGGATAAAAGGCTCCGTCATTTAGGCAGATTCAGTGGTACCTCGTTTGGAGGTAGAGACTCATATGGTAGAGGCCATCCCCTTAGGCCCTTTCAGTCAGATCTTCAGCTTTCTCACGGTGCTTTAGATAGCCGTGGTCCTTCGATGCAGTATCCTGATCAGCAGTCCTTCAGAGCACCACCAACACCTATCAGTGCACCATCGCTTCAAAGTTTCTAGGGCCGTCAGCCGAGGGCTTGTTTTACTTGTGGTAACATCAGGCATATTTCTAGGTATTTCTCTTGAGCTTCGAGCATTTCTTCGCATCAGGGTTTTCGTGCGATGGTACTGGAACCAGATGTTCCACAACCCGCCCAGCCAGCTAGAGGTGGGGGTAGAGGTGCGAGAGGTAGAGGTAGAGGTCCTAGAGGTAGAGCTCAGGTCGCCAGAGGTGGATGACAGCCAACAGCAGGCCTTCCCAAAGAGGTAGTTCAGGGTGATGGGTCCCAGCCCTGATGTTATGCCCTTCCAGCTAGGCCCGAGGCCGAGGCTTCAGATGCAGTCATTACATGTATCATTCTGGTTTGTGATAGAGATTCTTCAGTGTTGTTTGATCCAGGATCTACCTATTCGTATGTGTCATCTTATTTTGCACTGTACTTGGTCATGTCTAGTGATTCATTGGGTGTTCCGGTTTATGTATCTACACCAGTGGGTGATTCTATCGTGGTTGATCGAGTCCATCATTCATGTATCATGGTGATTGGTGGTCTTGAAACTCTCATAGATTTGTTTCTTTTAGACATGGTCAACTTTGATATTATATTGGGGATATCACCTTACCACGCTATTTTGGATTGCCATTCCAAGACTGCAACCCTAGCTTTACTGGGTATGCCTCGTTTAGAGTGGAGAGGGACTCCTTGTCATTCTACAACTAGTGTTATCTCTTATGTGATGGCTCTGCGTATGGTTGAGAAGGGGTTTTCAACATATATGGCTTATGTTCGTGATTATTGTGCTGAGGTCCCTTCTATAGATTCCATTCCTGAGGTATTCCCTTCATACTTGCCAGGGATGCTACCCGACTAGGATATTGACTTCTGCATTGATTTGGCTACGGACGCCCGACCCATTTCTATCCTACCGTATTTCTTGGCCACGCTAGAGTTGAAAGATTTGAAGGAGCAGTTGCAAGACTTTCTTGAGAAGGGCTTCATTAGACATAACATTTCGCCTTGGGGTGCGCCGTGTTGTTTGTTAAGAAAAAGGATGGTTCAATGAGAATATGTATTGATTATCGGCAACTGAACAAGGTTATAATCAAGAATAAGTATTCACTACCAAGGATTGATGATTTATTTGATCAGTTTCAGGGTGCCAAGGTATTTTCAAAGATTTACTTGAGATATGGCTACCATCAGTTGAGGATTAGGGCATCCGATGTCCCTAAGACAACATTTCGCACTCGGTGTGGGCATTGTGAGTTCTTGGTTATGTCATTCTGGTTGACAAATACCCTAACAACTTTTATGGATTTTATAAATGGGGTGTTTAGGACTCACTTGGACTTGTTCATGATAGTCTTCATTGACGATATTTTGGTATATTCCCGCAGCCAGGAGGAGCACGAGCAGAATCTCAGAGTTGTTCTTCAGACTCTGAAGTGTGAGTTCTGGTTGAGTTCAGTTGCATTGCTGGGTCATACTGTATTAGCAGAGGGTGTTCAAGTTGATCCGAAGAAGATTGAGGCAGTCAAGAACTGTCCTAGACCAGCATAAGCTACAAAGATTCAGACTTTCTTAGGATTGGCAGGATACTATCGTCAGCTCGTAGAGGGGTTCTCATCTATCGCAGCTCTGATGACCAGGTTGACCTAGAAGAGTTCCCAATTCAGATGGTCAGACAAGTGTGAGGCGAGCTTTCAAAAGCTCAAGACAGTTCTGACTACGACACCAGTATTAGCTTTGCTCACAGGTTCAGGGCTTTATATAATTTATTGTGATGCTTCCCGTATTTGGCTTGGTACAGTGTTGATGCAGGATGGCAAGGTCATTTCCTATGCTTCGAGGTAGTTGCAGATTCATGAGAAGAACTATCCAGTTCATGATTTAGTTTTGGCAAACCATCGTGCACGCATTGATGATTTGGTGGCAATATCTATATATCATGGCGCGTGAGGTGTTCACTGATCATAAAAGTATTCAGTACTTGTTCAAGCATAAGGAGTTGAATTTGAGGCATAGGAGGTGGTTGGAGTTGTTGAAGGATTATAATATCACCATTTTGTATCATCTGGGGAAGGCCAATATGGTGGCCGATGAGTTGAGTAGGAAGACAACTATATGGGCAGCCTTGCTTATATTCCGCTCGGCAAGAGGTCGCTTGCTTTGGAAGTTCATACTTTGGCCAATCGGTTTGTGAGGCTGGATATTTCTAAGTCTAGTCGAGTATTAGCTTGCACGGTCGCTCGTTCTTCATTGTTGGAGCATATCCGTGATCGCTAGTTTGATGATCCCCATTTGTGTGTTCTTAGATACACGATGCAGAGTGGAGGTGCCAAGTAGGTTACCTTAGGTGATGATGGGGTTTTGAGATTGTAGGGGCAAGTTTGTATGCCTAATGTGGATGGGCTTCGAGAGTTGATTGAATAGGAGGCCCATAGTTCCCGATAATCTATTCATCCAGGCGCCGCGAAGATGTATCAGGATTTACGGCAGCATTATTGGTGGCACAAAATGAAGAAAGATATCGTCGCATATGTGGCTCAGTTTTTTAATTGTCAGCATGTTAAGTCTGAGCATCAGAGGCCTGGTGGTTTATATCAGAGGATTGAGCTTCCCGAGTGGAAGTGGGAGCGGATCACTATGGACTTTGTTGTAGGACTCCCGCAGACTCGGAGGAAGTTAGACGCAGTTTGGGTCATTTTTTATAGGCTGACCAAGTCAGCGCATTTCATTCCTGAGGGAGTCTCCTATTCATGCGAGATGTTAGCTGAGATCTATATTCGGGAGATTGTTTGCCTTCATGGTGTGCCTGTATCTATAATATCAGACCGGGGTACGTAGTTTACCTCGCACTTCTGGAGATCAGTTTAGCGAGAGTTAAGCACACAGGTTGAGTTGAGCATAGAATTTTATCCCTAGATGGACGGATAGTCTGAGTGGACTATTCAGATTTTTGAGGATATGCTCCGAGCTTGTGTCATTGACTTTAGAAACTCGTGGGATTATTTTTTTCCTTTAGCTGAGTTTGCCTACAACAACAACTACCAGTCAAGCATCTAGATGGTTCCTTATGAGGTTTTATATGGTAGGCAGTTTCGGTCTCCGGGTTGATGGTTTGAGCTGGAAGAGGCTTAGTTGTTGGGTACAAATCTAGTTAAGGAGGTCTTGGACAAGGTCAAGATCATTCAGGATAGGCTTCATACAGCTCAGTCTAGGAAAAAGAGCTATGCATATCGCAAGGTTCGAGATGTGGCTTTAATGGTTGGTGAGCGGGTATTGCTCCGAGTGTCGCCTATGAGGGGCGTGATGAGATTTGGGAAGAAGGGCAAGCTTAGCCCTAGGTTCATTAGTCTATTTGAGATTCTTGATTAAGTGGGAGAGGTGGCTTATAGACTTGTATTGCCGCGAAGCTTATCAGCCGTGCATCCATTGTTTTATGTGTCCATGCTTCGGAAATATCACGGCAATCCATCCAACGTGTTAGTTTTCAACACTGTCCAGTTGGACAAAGACTTGTATTATGAGGAGGAGCCAATAGCTATTCTAGGCTGGCAGGTTCCTTAGTTGAGGTCGAAGAGTTTACCTTCTGTTCGTGTTCAGTGGAGAGGTCAGCCTCTTGAGGCATCGACCTAGGAGTCTAAGTCTGATATGCGGAGCCGTTATCCTCATCTTTTCCCCGATTCGTGTGCTTTCTTCTTCAACTATGTTTAATCAAATTTTGTGCTTTCGAGACCTTGAAAATCTCATCTAGATTTGCCTCGAGTTGCATACACAGTCCGAGTGCATAGCCGGAAAGCTTAAATATGAAATTCTGTAAAACAAAATGCTAAATTTTGATGTTAAAATGAATAAATTTGACTTTGTTCAACAATTTGGGTAAATAGACCCGGACCTTTGATTCGACGATCCTGGAGGGTCCGTAGGAAAATATCGGACTTAGGCGTATTCCCTAAATCGAATTCCGATGTCCCAAGCCCGAGAAATGAATTATTGAGTAAATTTGTTTTCTGGATATGTTTAAGGAAATTTGAAATGAAATTTGATTAGGAAGCGATGGTATCGGGCCCGTATTCTGGTTATGACGCCCGGTATAGGTCTTATATATGTTTTAAGTCATTTCTATTAAATTTGGTTGAAATCGGATGTCGTTTGATGTGATTCGGACTTTAAATGGAAAATTTAATGTCTTAAGAAGTTTGAAACAATTCATAGATTTTGAGGTTTAATTCGATATATATGATGTTATTTTTACGATTTGATCAAACAAATAAGTTCGTCAGATGTTTTTTAGGTTGTGTGTATATTTGGTTTAGAGCCTCGAGGGCTCGAGTGAGTTTTGTATAGGCCACGAGTGAATTTTTAACTTTGAAAAATAGCTGGTGTGTTTCTAAGTTGCAGGCCTCGCATTTGCGAAGCCAGTCTCGCAAATGTGAGCTCGCAAATGCGAGTCATGCATCACAAATACAAGAGTTTGCCTGGGCAGTCTTCTTCGCAAATGCGAAGTTGCCATCGCAAATGCGATGCCCGCCTAAAACCTCCGTTATCGCAAATGCGATATGTTCTTCGCAAATGCGATGTCACAAATGCGATGTCGCAAATGCGAAAACTTTTTTGCAAATGCGAATGCTTGGGATTTCTAAAGGGTTTGCAAATGTAAACCTTGTTTCGTAATTCCCATATCTGCAGAGGTCGGGGTTCGCAATTGCGAACCCTTGTTCGCAATTCCCACATCTGAGACCTGCATTTTTTTTTTATACTTAGCCGATTTTTGAACCTATTTTTCATATTCTCTCAAACACAAGCACACTTAGGCTATTTTCCAAGAATTCCTTCTTTTCCAAATAATTTGTAAGTTGTTTTTAACTAACTTTCTTCAATCATTAACATTTATTAACATGATTTCAACTTAAAATCAAAGATTCATGGGTAAAATCGGGTATTTTGGGTAGAACCTAGGTCTTTTCAAAAATTGGGGATTTGAACCTCAATTTGAGGTCTGGTTTCAAAACAAATTATATATTTGAGTTCATGGGGGAATGAGTAATCGAGTTTTAGTTCAAACCTCGGCTTTTGACCACGTGGGTCTGAGGGGAAGGGGGAGGGGGAATTTTTTGACTTTTTGGGTAAAACATTAGAAAACTCATATTCGTGCATTGGAGTTGGTTCATTTAGCATTTGTTGATGTAATTAAGTGATTTGTGATCAAATATGAACGAACTGGCGGTGGAATTAAGGGGCAAAGCTATAATTGAGACTTGAATAATGTTCAAGGCATTGAGGTAAGTGTTCGGTCTAACATTAGCTTGAGGGATTAGGAGTTGAGTCATATTTGCTACTTGCTCCTTGTTGAGTACGACGTATAGGTATGGTGACGATTATCTATACGTTAGTGTCAAGCATGACTGTGAGTCTTAAACTCAAAGTTGTTGTGTTCTTAAATTACATTTCGGATGCCTTAAATAATGATCTACTATATTGAGCAACGATTTGTTTTATCCTCGTAGAACTTAATTATGATTGAGAATTTTCATTAATTGAGCTGAGTACAAGCTAAGTTAAGGTTGGTTATATCTGATTCTCCCTTGTCGGGATGACTGTTTCGAAATTGTTGTTCCCTTGCTGAAAAATTATTATATTGCTTTTGTTCCCTTGCGGGAAGTTATTATATTTCTTTGTTCCCTTGTTGGGATTTCTTGTGATTATGTGATGACATGGAAATGGGAGCGGGTGGTACGCGTACCGTAAAATTGATGAAATGGGCGCAGATGGTACGTCTACCACAAGATTGATGAAAAAGGAGCGGGTGGTATGCCTACCACAAGATATGATGAAAGGGGAGCGGGTGGTATGCCTACCACAAGATATAATAAAATGGGAGCGGGTGGTACGTCCACCACAAGATATGATGAAATGGGAGCGGATGGTATGGCTACCACAAGATTGATGAAACAGGAACGGATGATATGCCTACCACAAGATTGATTAAATGGGAGCGGGTGGTACGCCTATACCTACCAAAAGATATGAGAAATGGGATCGGGTTGAACGCCTGCAACAAGATGAAATTGAAAGTGAAATTTGTATTTATTACTCTTTCTCCGTGGTAGAAGTTAAATTATAATTTCCTTATTATTCTTGATATTCTGTTTTATTTGCTACCCCGTAGCATGTTCCCCTTCCCCAGCTTTAATTGCATTTTACCTGTTTACTTTTCCGCCGTATATATTATATAACTGCACAGGTTTATTTGGAGTCTTGTTTGATCAATACTTCTCAAACCACCTCGTTGGGGTTAGGCTAGATACTTACCAGAACATGGGGTGGGTTGTGCTGATACTACACTCTACACCGTGTGCTACATTCTGGAGCAATGTTTGACCATTAGCAATAGTTTGGGAGACAACCTTCAGTCCACGAGATCCCGAGGTAGTATTGCAGGCGTTTGCAGGCCCGACATCTCTTCTATCTATTTCCGATGCTCTGTTTACTCTTATATCCGAGACATACTTTATTTCTTTGGTTTCAGACACTTGTATGTAGCACTCTTAGATAGTCTGTGTATGTTGTGATACCAAATGCTGGGTAAAGCTTTGTAATGGTTTTCTAGATGTTTATTTCTATATTTAATTAAGACTTCCTCTAATTTTATTTTCCGGATTTCTTTAAATGCTTACCCATTGCTAAGTTAATTGGTTAAAAATGAATTAATACGAAAGAGGTCAATGGTTTCGAAGTTCATTGCTTGCCTAGCTTTCACGAGTAGGCGCTATCACGACTCCCCGTGGGTGGGATTCCAGATCGTGTAACGGGCTCGATTAGTAGAGTAGTACACTACGAGCAAGCCTATGGTGCATCCGTGTGGCATATGAATTTTTTTTCTGAGAGTGAGTAAATTTTATCTATCTAAGTTCCTAATTCTTCTTAATATTATTATTTGTGGAATTACTCTCTTGTGTGATGTGAGGGCATGTGATTCACTAAGGAAAGGTAAGTCTTGACATCTATATAGAGTAATTTGAGTAAGTATGAATATTGCACGACACGTGAGAATCGATTCTTGAGGCAAAGATGGCAGACTACTAGACGTAACTTTGGTGATTTCTTTTTAGTGTGATACATTAGGGGAAAAGCTTAGTGAAGGAACCTTTATAGAATGCGGTGGATTGCTCGAGGACTAGCAATTATTTAAGTGTGTGGTGTTGATAATAGGCTAGATTTATGTAGTTTGGTGACTATTTGTGCCCCAACTTGACTATGCTTCACTGTTCTAGGATGGTTATATGACGATAAATTGGCTCTCATTGTGAATTTCATGTTTTGCAGGAGCAAGTTGTGCTTATGGAGACATAGGACAATGTTTGGAGCGAAATTGAAGCAAGGGAAGCCCCTCAGAGATGAGGATGTATGAAAGAAGAAAGAAAAGAAGAGATAAAAATGCTGAACATTCTTAGCGCGGCCATAGCGCGGCCGTGCTAGCCCAGAAAATTGAGGCAGAATACTATGCAATATGTGTGGCCATTAGCACAGTTCGAGCGCGGCTGTTCTAGTCCAGTCCGGAGCGCATGAGTTCAGGGATAAACTTGAAAGTTTGAGGGTAATTCCACTTAACCTATAAGAGGTCCAGCTCGTGCAAAGAGACATTATCAAGGTTTTTACAATTTAGTCGAAGGAAAGAAGAGGCAAGAGGCAAGGAGGATAATTCGACATCGAGTTCCACCTTTCATCCTTTTGTATTTAGAATTTACTATGAATTTTGCTGTTGTTATTATGAACACGATTATGAGTAGTAATTATTCAGTCTAGGGTTTTGATGGAACCTATTGAAAGATGAAATTCCTGTTATGTTAATATAGTTTGCCTAGTCTAATATCTATTTTTCAACTGATTCTTGTTGTAGTTAATTGATAGGATCCTCTATTAGATGTGCCCATTTAGTATGTATTACTCGGGAGAGAGTGCTTATTTAGGTAATTATTAAACAAAACCACTTCCAAAGTATATAAGGGATCAATAACCGAGGGTTTAAAGGTGGGATTAGGGATAACGAAACCTTGGGTGCGATCTAAAGTGAGTTGTAATAAAAGCCAGCTTGCACAACTCGGGAGACTACGACTAGTAAATTATCGTAATTACTCAAGAGAGTTTTACGGTAATAAGAGTGCTACTGATCGATAAAGACGATTAGGCAAATGTATGCGAAACTAACAGGAAGGGATTCCATCAATAGGGGAAATCACAACCTTAGATCCTTCTCTTATTTGTTTACGATTCAGTCATAGTTAGCTTTTAGTTTATTTAGCTTCATTCAGTTATAGTTAGTAAAAACATCACCAATTATTATTTAAAATATCTGAGAACTTGATTACGGAGAATTCAATGAGTCTGACAAAAGTAATTGGTAGATTAATTCCCTGTGAAATTCGACTCTAGGCTAAATACTCAGATTATATTTATAACGATCGCTTGTCATTTTTACAAGGCATAGTTAGACGGAATCAATACACACACACACACACACACACACACACACATATATATATATGTGTGTGTGTGTGTGTGTGTGTGTGTGTGTGTGTGTTTTCCAACGACAAGCTGTGATTAATGGCGAAGCCATATGGTCACAAGGGTGGTCAGTTAACCACCCTTCGTTGAAAAATTGTAATATATGTATAGGTAAAATATTATATTTTAGAGATATATAACACATATTAAATATTCTTTGTCGGAATTTTTTTCCAATTCTTTTAAATTTGAATACCCTTAGAAAAATTTCTAAATTTGCCACCGGCTGTGATGAGGCCAATTTAACACCATTCATCAAAAAAATTATATTATTCGTTCAAATCTAAGCCGTCCCATGCAGATAATATGAGTGTATGCAATTCATCAATTCATCAATAAAATGTAAAATGTTATGAAATAATATAAGAACAAGAACAATAATACAAGAACAAGAACAATAAAGAGAAAAATAGAGAGAGGAGTATTCTTATTGATACTTAGGGATGGTCTACAATAGAATAGAACCCCCTATATTTATAGGGAGGTGGTGACTTAGCCACCAAGTAGTAAACCCTAGAATCTCTCTAAATATAGACATTCACCTTAAATAGAGTTCTATTTATAACATTCCCCCTTGAATATCTATTCAATAATGTGCCTCGTTAAAACCTTAACTAAAACAAAACCCAATGGGAAAAAATTAAACAAAAGGAAAAAGAGTACACATGTTTGAATATGCGCCTATTGGTTGCCTCGTCAAAAACCTTGCAAGGAAAACCCATTGGGACAAAACCTTGTAAGGGAAAAAGAGTGCAACGCGCATTAACTCCCCCTGAAAAGAGCATCAATTCATATCCTTGAGTTTTCGCATTCCGATCTTGTGAACCAGCTTCTTGAAGGTTGACGTTGGTAGAGATTTTGTGAACAAATCAGCCATATTATCGCTTGAACGAATCTGTTGCACATTGATATCACCATTCTTTTGAAGATCATGTGTGAAAAATAACTTTGGTGAAATATGCTTTGTTCTATCTCCTTTTATGAATCCTCCCTTCAATTGAGCTATACATGCTGCATGGTCTTCATTAGGGGTGTTCATTGGGAGGATTGGGCGGCTTTTACTTTTAACGGTTTGGCTTAACGGTTATTGGCTTTTAAATGTATTAATCCGTTAGCCACCCGATAAGATATCGGGCGGATTGGTATCGGGTTAGCTCTTATAGGGCGGTTATTGGGCGGCTTATCGGCCTAACATACATGTTTACTAGAATTTGATAGATCTCTTCAGGCAATTATAGATCAAACATCTATTCCAGTATACCTTCATATGAGCTAGCTTGTTAATGTCTTTTCAGGGCATTCATTTTATTCCTGAGGTAGTATAGCTTTGCCCTCCTCACTTTTTTCTTGTCCATCACCTTCATCTCCTTTATGTTGGGCGAGTACCTGCAAATCATCTAGATCCCGAGATTAAAAATGCTTAGAAGTAGAAATAAACTTTTGTTAATCATTTTTAAGGGTTTTAGTTTTTTTATATTTAATATATATAAATAAAAATAAATTATACATATATATATATATATATACATAATATATATTTATATTCTTAACGGATTAACGGATTAGCCGTTAAGAAAATTGAATAATCCATCCCCAAACCGATAAGCCGTTAATAAAAAAAATTCAATCCGTTCCCCGTCCGTTAAGCCGTTAAGCCGTTACTAGTAAGCCGTTAAGCTTCGGTTTGGATTGGTTTTCGGTTTCGGATCGGTTTTGAACACCCCTAGTCTTCATACAAAGTCGTGGGTAGTTTGTTACACTTCAAACGACATTTGTCTTGAATATGATGTATGATAGACCTCAACCACACACACTCCCGACTTGCTTCATGAATAGCGATTATCTCGGCATGATTAGATGAAGTAGCCACAATTGATTGCTTAGTCAATCGCCAAGATATGGCGGTGCCTCCACAGGTAAACACATAACCTGTTTGAGATCGAGCCTTGTGTGGGTCGGATAAATATCCAGCATCAGCATAACCAACAAGATCAGAACTGCAATTATTGCCATACAATAAGCCCATATCGGTAGTCCCTTTTAGGTACAGCAATATATGTTTGATCCCATTCCAATGTCTCTTTGTAGGAGCCGAGCTATACCTTGCTAAGACATTAACTGAAAAGGTTATGTCAGGCCTTGTAGTATTTGCAAGGTACATTAGTGTGCCAATTGCACTAAGATATGGTACTTCAGGACCAAGTAGCTCTTCATTCCGTTCTTGCGGTCGGAATGGATCTTTATTCACATCAAGTGATCGAACAACCATCGGAGTACTTAAAGGATGTGCTCCATCCATGTAAAACCGTTTCAGTACCTTTTCTATATAGGTAGATTGATGAACAAAAATTATGTTTGCCAAATATTCAATTTGCAAACCTAGACATAATTTTGTCTTTCCGAGATCTTTCATCTCGAATTCATCCTTTAGATAATCAATTGCCTTTTGGAGTTCTATGGGGAATCCAATAAGGTTTATGTCATCGACATATACGGCAAGTACAACAAATTCCGATGTTGTTTTCTTTATAAAAACACATGGGCAAATGGCATCATTTATATAGCCTTCTTTTAATAAATACTCACTAAGAAGATTATACCACATTCGTCCTGATTGCTTTAGACCATACAAGGATCTTTGCAATTTGATTGAAAACATTTCCCGGGACTTTGAATTATGAGCGTTTGGCATTTTGAGTCCCTCGGGAATTTTCATGTATATCTCATTATCAAGTGAGCCATAAAGATAGGCAGTAACCACATCCATTAAATGCATGTCAAGCTTTTCAAGAACAGCAAAACTAATGAGATAACGAAAAGTTATGGCATCCATTACAGGCGAATATGTCTCTTCATAATCGACACCAGGCCTTTGAGAAAATCCTTGTGCAACAAGGCGTGCCTTATATCTTTGTACCTCGTTTTTCTCATTTCTCTTGCGTACAAAGACCCATTTATAGCCAACAGGCTTAACACCATTAGGTGTTTCAACAATAGGGCCAAAAACTTCACGTTTTGCCAGCGAATTCAATTCTGATTGAATTGCTTCTTGCCATTTTGGCCAATCATGTCTTTTTCGACATTCTCCAACAGATTGAGGTTCACGATCCTCACTTTCTTGCATAATGCTAGATGCGACATTATAAGCAAAGACATAATCCACCACTATATCCACTCGATTAATATTTGCCTCAATATCGATTGGATTTATGGATAGTTCCTTATTTTCCTGAGTCTCGGGCTCAAAGGATTCTTCTTGAATCTCAGAGTTTATTAAATCATGAATTTCCTCATGAGCTTCTTTCGTAGTGTCATTTTGATCGTTTGCTTTCCTCTTTCTAGGATTTCGATCTTTGGAACCTAATGGCCTGGCACGCTTCAGGCGTGCATTCGACTCATTGGATATGGCACTAGATGATTGTCCAACAAGGACATCAATACGGATTGGAACATTCTCTGCGGGGATGTGGGATTTTGTTATCCTTTTCAAGTCCGTAAATGCGTCAGGCATTTGATTTGCTATTCTTTGCCATATGGATAATCTTTTGCACCTCTTTTTCACAAATAGAGGTACGTGGATCAAGATGAGATAATGATGCATTTTTCCACAAAATTTCCCGTTTGGTTTCACCAACTTCTCCCCCTAATTTTGGGAAAAGTGTCTCATCAAATTGACAGTCTGCAAATCGTGCTGTGAACAAATCCCATGTCAATGTTTCGAGGTAGCGAATAATGGAGGGCGATTCAAACCCAACATATATTCCTAACCTTCTTTGCGGACCCATTTTGGTGCGGTATGGCGGTGCTATAGGCACATATACTGCGCATCCAAAGATTCTTAAATGGGATATATTGTGTTCATGACCCAAAACCAATTGCAATGGGGAATATTTGTGATAATTCGTCGGTCTGAGACGAATTAACATTGCTGCATGCAAAATGGCGTGCCCCCATACCGAAGTGGGCAGCCTCGTTTTCATGAGTAATGGTCTTGCAATCAACTG
This sequence comes from Nicotiana benthamiana, assembly GCA_034376525.1. Classification (NCBI taxonomy): domain Eukaryota; kingdom Viridiplantae; phylum Streptophyta; class Magnoliopsida; order Solanales; family Solanaceae; genus Nicotiana; species Nicotiana benthamiana. The sequence goes on from CM067330.1 coordinate 34,438,931, forward strand.
CAGGCGTTTAATTAAAGATTCTGCAAGACCGTTTTGAGTGTGAACATGAGCTACATAATGTTCCACTTTTATCCCAATTGATAAGCAGTAATCATTAAATGCTTGGGATGAAAACTCAACAGCATTATCCAGTCTAATAGACTTGATTGGATTATCAGGAAAATGTGCTCGTAGTCGAATTATTTGTGCCATTAGTTTTGCAAACGCAAGGTTGCGTGATGACAACAGGCACACATGAGACCATCTACAGGATGCGTCTATTAGGACCATAAAATATCTAAAGGACCCACTAGGTGGGTGAATAGGTTCACAAATGTCCCCTTGTATACGTTCCAAAAACGTAGGTGACTCAGTCCCAACCTTTGTTGGTGATGGTCTTGTAATTAATTTGCCTTGATAACAAGAAGTTCAAGAAAATTCGTTATTTAAAAGAATCTTGAAATTCTACGGATGCCCATATGAACTTTCTATAATCCGTCTCATCATGATTGATCCAGGGTGTCCCAATCGATCATGCCAAAGTACAAAAGTATTGGAATCAGTAACCTTTTGGTTTACTGTTAAATGTGCCTCAATTGCACTAATTTTTGTCCAATACAGGCCACAAGATAAAGATGGAAATTTCTCAATAACCCTCTTTTGGCCAGAGACATTCTTTGTAATGATGAGATATTCAAGATTATTCTCATCTATTGTCTCAACATGATAGCCATTCCGGCGTATATCTTTAAAACTCAACAAGTTTCTCTTAGACTTGGAGGAGAACATTGCATTCTCTATGATAAACATTGTTCCTCTAGGCAGAGTTATAGTTGCTCTTTCGGAGCCTTCAATCAATTTACTACTACCAGAGATTGTAGTAACATCTGCCTTACACATACTTAGTTGAGAGAAATATTTCTTTTCTTTGAGTATCGTATGTGTAGTACATCAATCAACTAAACAAATATTTTATTCAAGCTTGCTTTGTGAGATATCCATATTTGCTTTCCCATGGTTTGACATACAAAAGAAAATACACGAACATGAGAATAAACAAATTCAATCCGTTTGTTTCACATTTAAACAATATTTTCAAAATCTGTTAAGGTTATTCGAATAACTGAGTTGATAGTCGACTATCTTAGGAAGCAGTCATTAGGTTATTCGAATAACTAAACCTGATATTCGACTAACTAGCCTTGCGGAAAAATCCAGTTTTAATGCGAAATATTGGTTAGTCGAATAGCTAATAAGTTATTCGACTAACTTAGTAAACAGTCATCAGGTTAGTGGAATAACTAAACTGGTTATTCGACTAACTTAGCTTGTGAAAAATCCAGTTTTTAATACGAAATATTAGATAATCGACTAACTGTTAGGTTAGTCGACTAACTCTACTGGAAAATAAAAATATCTTCAAAATTTAAGCATATTGAAACATTCTAAAGAACTAAAACGAACATTATATCATAAACTAACTAATACGAGCTGATACTAATGACTATTAGTTTATTCACTAACTAATACAAATAAGTAAAATAAAATCAAACAATTCCATCTTCCTTCATCACAGATCCATCACCGATCAAGTGGTCTATTTTCCCCTCGGGTTGCTCAAAGAAGTCTGCCACATCCAGGTGGGTGATGTCAAAATTGTCGTCCGAGACAAAATTTGTTTCAGGGCCTTTATTCTTTAGAGATGCTTGATAAAGATCAACCAAATGTCATGGTACTCGGCAAGCTTTTGACCAGTGCCCTTTTCCACCGCAACGATAACATATAGTTTCTGAACTATTTGCCTTTGGATCCTTATAATCCCGTTTCTGCTTTTGGTGGTTATATCTCTTTGGGGGGTGACGGATATCAGAGAAATTTCTTCCTTGTCTACGTCCACGGCTATGACCCCGATTACGACCACGACCATGACTGGATCCATGGCCTTTTCCATGCTTGGCATAATGAGAATACACCTTATCTGCTTCAGGCAATGGTGTAGAACCAGTGGGTCGATTTTCGTGGTTTCTCATGAGCAGGTCATTGTTTCGCTCAGCCACAAGGAGAAGAGAAATCAGTTCAGAGTACTTTTTGAAACCTTTCTCTCTGTACTGTTGTTGCAGTACCATATTGGAGGCATGAAACGTTGTAAACGTTTTCTCAAGCATATCATAATCAGAGATATTATCTCCAAAGAGTTTCATCTTAGAAGTAATTCTGAACATTGCAGAATTATATTCATAAACAGACTTAAAGTCTTGGAGCCTCAGATGAGCCCAATCATATCGTGCTTGTGGCAGAGTGACCAACTTCAGGTTGTCATATCTCTCCTTTAAGCCGTTCCACAAGATGAGTGGATCTTTGACTGTGAGATATTCAATTTTAAAACCTTCATCAAGGTGATGGCGCAAGAAAATCAAGGCCTTAGCACAGTCTTGGGTGGATGCTTTATCTCTGTCTTTAATGGCGTCTCCAAGACCCATAGCATCTAAGTGGATTTCAGCATCCAACACCCATGTCATATAGTTGTTGCCCGAAATTTCAAGGGCTACGAACTTTCTTTTCATAATATCAAACATAATTAAAACCAAATTCGGAAAGAGGGAAATACCTTAATTTTCTCAAGAGGATTCTTGAGATGGTTAGAGACTCGTGCTGATAACGTGTTATGAAATAATATAAGAACAAGAACAATAATACAAGAACAAGAACAATAGAGAGAAAAGTAGAGAGAGGAGTATTCTTATTGATACTTAGGGATGGTCTACAATAGAATAGAACCCCCTATATTTATAGGGAGGTGGTGACTTAGCCACCAAGTAGTAAACCCTAGAATCTCTCTAAATATAGACATTTACCTTAAATAGAGTACTATTTATAACATAAAATGTCAAGTCTAAAGCTTTATAAGTAGGGTCGGATGATGTGGGTTGGTAGTGATTGGAAGATATTTGAAATTTCAAACAACTGGAAATGTATGGTTTGCAAAAATAGCCTTACTCCTTATAGTACTCGAAAAAAAAGAGTCTGTATTTCGTTAAGGACAAAATCTTCTCCCCAATATGGTCCAGGTAATAATCACAGCACAACTTTCCATTGTCTTCCACTATGTACATCACTGTCTAATTCTTTTATGTTTTAATTAAAAACCCATTTCTTTATACTATCACTGCAATTTAATCTCATTAGATAATTAATTGCCTTAATTTTTCAGATTACATTTTAGGTTTGCTTGATGTTAAGAGCAGATCAAGAGTTACATGTTATTGTAAGTTAGTGTAAAATAACTTTTATTACCAGTGCACAAAACACAAATTTCTTGTTTTTTTCCTTCTTGGAGTTTTATTTTCTTTTATAGGTGGTTTGAGAAGTATTGATCACACATTGGTTATATCAATCTTTGTTAAACGGGCGATTCTTCATTATATAATCAAAACATTTACACTTCAAATATATACATAATCCAACTACGTCTCACAAAATTAGTTGGTTCGATTATAATTTACCTTGTATAGAATTAATCATAATATTGTTAACAATAAAAAATTGTGGTAAGATGAATTATATATGATTTGTGTATCTTTAACTAAAGGTTTCGATCAGATTCGAGCGTTGAGTATAGAAAAATCTATTGAACATCTATTCTTCTTTAGCGAGTCTTACGCCGCGTGAAGACGAATCATATAAAAAAGAGCAGGTCAACCTTGTTAAAGCAGCAGAAAAGGAAGAGGATAAAAATTCGTTTGACAGTAAACTAAAGTATGGTCTAAACCATGATTAACGTTATAATTTACCTAACCATAGAAAAAGGATAGTGAATCTGGAATGAGTTGCTGTCTAATTTTGTCTATTAGCATACGTGGAATATTACTAAAGTAGTTAACTTTCTGATGTTACTATTACCTTCAATCATTTAATTTGTTGTCTTAATGAAGAGGGTACGGTAACTATTTATATTAATTTGTTGCAAGAAATATATATTTGAAAGGGTAACTTTGAAAGACTTTTTTTCCTTTTGAAGCCTACGTTATTTTCTTTTTACTAACTTGACTTTGAGTTTTTGTAACATTGTTAACTACTCGGAAAATAGAAAAATATATAAACCGAATTTTAAGAGAATATACATACATATATACATATACATACATATATACATATACATACATATATATATATATATATATATATATATATATATATATATATATATATATATATATATATATACACACATAAAATAAAGGGGATATTTTACAAGGTGTTTTTACAATATATTTTCTATTTGATACTATAGACAACAATATTTTTACTCAAGAACTTATTTTTCTTGCTCATAGTCAATATATATATATATATATATATATATATATATATATATATATATATATATATATATATATATATATATATATTGACTATGAGCAAGAAAAATATATTACCTATAATTTTCTCATAAAATAGAAAATTATACTATGTTCTAAGATATTATCGTCTATAATAATAGTGTGAAAGGCTAGATAAATGTATATCTAATATTCTGATTATAAGATATAACTGCTTGTTAAATAAATCTACACAAAATCTACTATTTTCTGTTATATAAATAAAGTGTATAGCGTAGTCTACTATAGAATAAAATCCTGTGTCTACGTCCCAAATAAATTCTCCTAAACTTAAACTAAGGCTTCTTGCAAAACTTTCTGGATATGTATAATTATTACGATTATCAGGCATTAACAGTGTAATAGAATTATTTTAAAACCTTATGTTGTAAAAATCCTACTCGGTACTCTCCCTCTCTTATAAAATAAATAGAATACCCTATGTTTAGAAATAGATCTCCTTATTACACCTGGGGGGCATTCCGAGATCTCCTTATCCCAAAAACCATTTCTAAAAACACCTTGTAAAATATCCCCTTTATGAATACCCTAGTACTTATTCTTCTAAGCTTGTAAAATAAATAAGTTTGTATGCTTAGGAGTTCATCGTTTTTCAATTCAGAAGTTCAGTCAAATCTTTTCGGGTTTCCCGAAAGGGAAATCCCATCTCTTGTAAACATGTAAGTTACTATGTTTATCTATGTTATGTTCTAAGATATTACCCCTATGTTTTGATTTCCTTTATGTTTTATTATGTATAGTTTTGTTATTCTGTAAATTGTTAAAAAACTACTCTTAGTATATGGTTATCTTTCCAATTTCTTAACAATTTTGATGGATTAACCTGTAAATTCCTAGGAAAAAGCTGGTTAAGATATATTTTCTGTTATATAAATAAAGTGTATAGCGTAGTCTACTATAGAATAAAATCCTGTGTCTACGTCCCAAATAAATTCTCCTAAACTTAAACTAAGGCTTCTTGCAAAACTTTCTGGATATGTATAATTATTACGATTATCAGGCATTAACAGTGTAATAGAATTATTTTAAAACCTTATGTTGTAAAAATCCTACTCGGTACTCTCCCTCTCTTATATGTAAACTTATAATGTTACAGTGTATCCATAATTATGTAATAAGACTACCCCTTTATACTTTTTTTTTTTTTTTTTTTTTTTTTTTTTAAACTCTGTTCATCTCTTCTTCCCAATTTTTAATAGACATGAATCTATTCTTAACTCTTTTTTCTTTAACCTCACCCCGGTCATGGTTAAGTTCACATACCACTCGGTTTATCTTAACCACTCGGTTTATCTTAACCAGCTTTTTCCTAGGAATTTACAGGTTAATCCATCAAAATTGTTAAGAAATTGGAAAGATAACCATATACTAAGAGTAGTTTTTTAACAATTTACAGAATAACAAAACTATACATAATAAAACATAAAGGAAATCAAAACATAGGGGTAATATCTTAGAACATAACATAGATAAACATAGTAACTTATGTTTTTTCTCGATCATTCCTAGAAACTTTTGTAATTCTTTAATATTGTCTAGTTTATCTGGCATTTCTAAAGCTTTTTTGGCTATATGCGGTTGTAACTTAATTTTTCCTTCTCCTAAAACTACTCCTAAAAAGTTTATATAACTTTTACATAATTCCATTTTCTTTTTACTAATAATTATTCCATTATCTACAAATAATCTAAATACTGTTTGTAAATGTCCTAAATGTTCTTTAATATCTTTACTAAATACTAATATATCATCTACATATACTAAGACAAATCTTTTATATTCTCCAAATATATTATCCATTTTTCTCTGAAAAATTGGTGGAGCTGTTTTTAATCCAAACGGCATGACTAACCATTCAAAATGCCCTTCTGGACAAGTAAATGCTGTCCATTCTATACTATCTTCATGCATTTTTACTTGCCAATATCCTGATTTACAATCAAATTTACTAAATATCTTTTTACCTTGTATTCTATTTATTAATTCTGTTTTATCAGGTAGTTTATATCCATCTGTTCTAGTGTTATCATTAAGTCTCTTATAATTTATTACCATTCTCGCTTTTCCTCTTATTATTTCACTGTGATTTCTAACCATAAAAGCTGCTGATCTATGTTTAGAAATCACAGTGATAAGGAGATCTCGGAATGCCCCCCAGGTGTAATAAGGAGATCTATAATTTCTAGTTGTTGTGATTTTATAAAGTCTAAATTTTGTTCTAATTTTTCTAAAGTCTTTCTTTGTTTAATATGTCCAACCTCTACTAATTCTAAATTATACTATGTTCTAAGATATTATCGTCTATAATAATAGTGTGAAAGGCTAGATAAATGTATATCTAATATTCTGATTATAAGATATAACTGCTTGTTAAATAAATCTACACAAAATCTACTATTTTCTGTTATATAAATAAAGTGTATAGCGTAGTCTACTATAGAATAAAATCCTGTGTCTACGTCCCAAATAAATTCTCCTAAACTTAAACTAAGGCTTCTTGCAAAACTTTCTGGATATGTATAATTATTACGATTATCAGGCATTAACAGTGTAATAGAATTATTTTAAAACCTTATGTTGTAAAAATCCTACTCGGTACTCTCCCTCTCTTATATGTAAACTTATAATGTTACAGTGTATCCATAATTATGTAATAAGACTACCCCTTTATACTTTTTTTTTTTTTTTTTTTTTTAAACTCTGTTCATCTCTTCTTCCCAATTTTTAATAGACATGAATCTATTCTTAACTCTTTTTTCTTTAACCTCACCCCGGTCATGGTTAAGTTCACATACCACTCGGTTTATCTTAACCACTCGGTTTATCTTAACCAGCTTTTTCCTAGGAATTTACAGGTTAATCCATCAAAATTGTTAAGAAATTGGAAAGATAACCATATACTAAGAGTAGTTTTTTAACAATTTACAGAATAACAAAACTATACATAATAAAACATAAAGGAAATCAAAACATAGGGGTAATATCTTAGAACATAACATAGATAAACATAGTAACTTACATGTTTACAAGAGATGGGATTTCCCTTTCGGGAAACCCGAAAAGATTTGACTGAACTTCTGAATTGAAAAACGATCAACTCCTAAGCATACAAACTTATTTATTTTACAAGCTTAGAAGAATAAGTACTAGGGTATTCATAAAGGGGATATTTTACAAGGTGTTTTTAGAAATGGTTTTTGGGATGGAAAGTTGGCTTAAGATTTTCAGAGGATTTTTCTTGCTTTTTGTTTTTTCTCGATGATCTTTCTTCTCATATGGTCTGCCTTTTATAGCTGAATTTCTGAGCGGATCTGAAATGCGGACTTCAAAATTTTTTGAAATCTTTGTCTTCTAGCCTTGTAGGGTACTTCATTGGGCCCCATCTTCACATGGCTGGTGCAGAGATTCCATTTTATGTCGTCCACGTTTTTATCACTTGTCTTTATATCACGTCTGGCCCCACTTATTGTCTCCTCCATTATTGTTTTCCATTATTGTTCTTCTTCCGTTACATCTGGCCCCACTTATTGTCTCTTCCATTATTGTTCTTCTGTCTCCTTCTTGATTCAATATTTCCGTATTATTTTTATGTGTCTAAATTATGGAGTGCTATTGAATCAAAACTCATTCCTGAATCATAATCTTCGTATGGATCTTGAGCATCTTGATAATTATTATTGTCTTCATTATCATCTCTTCCTGAGTTTTGAGACCTTACTGGACTAGATCTTGATCTCTCTGGACTGGGACTAGGACTAGGATTTTTAATCATATGTTTGTCTTGTTTTTCTTTTTTCTGGAAGAAATTTTCTAATGTCTGTTTAATTACATCTTCTATTTTTTCATTTTTTTTTTTAACACTTATACTCTTTTTCTTTAATATGTCTCCATGTGTTAATGTTCTGGGCAGTCTTCTTCTTGATGATGATCCTTCGTCTTCACTTTTTGGCAAAGTGACAGCCATAAACGGATTTGATTTGTCTTTACCGGTCACCGTTTGAACCGGACTAGCTGTATCATCATCCGATACAGTGGATTTTTCTGCATTCATTGGGGAACGCACACCCTTCTCATCCATTTTTTCTTGAGATGGAAAACTCGTATCTTGTTGCAAAACAACTTGAGTCTGAGGTTGTGCTAACATCTGCATCTTTTGTTCTAAAACTTTTACATGCTCCATAAGTCTAACTTTTTCTTTCTCCAAGCTTTCATTCTTTTGGTTCAATCTTCTGAAAGCTTCGGTCATGGACGAGCAGTGGTCACAAAATATTATTTTGTCTGTGTCTTTTTGGATTTTGTATTGGATTTTTTCTGGATTTTGTCTAAGTGCTGGGGAGATATAATAATTTGGTCCTAGTATTCCTCTTGCATAGTCTAGGGCTTCAGTGAAATCATTAAAACCTTTAAAAAGTGGTTTTTGTATGTCTTTAATAGAGTCTAATACTTCTATCCATGTTTGAAAAATACCATTTGTCTTACCGTGTATAACTACATAGTATTTAAACTTCTTCTCTTGATTTTTGTCTGTAAAATATTGCCCTAAAGCGTTAAGAGCAGCTATAACATATTTAGTGTCTTTCTTATTATATGCTATCCATAAATTATCAATTAAGCATCTTTGGGGTCTATCTATAACACATTCTGGTAAAACTCTAAATGAAATATTTGATGATGGGAAAAATATTAAATTATGCTTTCCAAAATTTATTCTTTCTAAACTATTTTGTTCTGTGATAGTCTATAAAATGAAGATTACCTAATACTATCTGAGAGTATCTGTCTGAGGGTGAGGCTTGAACGCCTTTTCCCTTGTCTTCAGTCTTTGAAACTGTTGGTCTACTCATTCTGTACATATAAGATATTTTTGTTAATTAACAATAATTTTTAACCTACTTAAAGTGTCTGCTAAATTATTATCTTTTCCTTTAATATGTTCAAAGACTAAATTATATATTGATATTGTATCAATAAAATTCAACCATCTTCTTCTACTACTATTTTTTGAATTTATCTTTTGGTGGAACTTAACAATGGCTTCACAATCAGTTCTAATTGTTACTTCTTGTTTGTTTAATATGTATAATCTGAAACTATTTAATCCGTATATTACAGCTAGGATTTCTGCATCTATACTACTCATATTTCCTTTTTCTTTATATTTTCCACTTTGGTATGCACATATTTTTTCTGTATTTTTATCACTATATTTATTCGGTTTTGCTTTTAAAACTGCTCCCCATCCTTCAAAACTTCCATCTGTTTCTATAATTAAATAATCAGTTTCTAATGGCATAGTTAAATCAGGAATATTCTTTATTTTTTCTTTAATCTTTTGTACTAATTTAATATCTTCTGTATTAAAATGTTTTTGCCCCGTAGATCCTGTCTTAGCATATAAAGGTCCTGCTATTTTTCCTAAGTCTTTTATAAAATTTCTTGCATAATTTACTATTCCTAGAAACTTTTGTAATTCTTTAATATTGTCTAGTTTATCTGGCATTTCTAAAGCTTTTTTGGCTATATGCGGTTGTAACTTAATTTTTCCTTCTCCTAAAACTACTCCTAAAAAGTTTATATAACTTTTACATAATTCCATTTTCTTTTTACTAATAATTATTCCATTATCTACAAATAATCTAAATACTGTTTGTAAATGTCCTAAATGTTCTTTAATATCTTTACTAAATACTAATATATCATCTACATATACTAAGACAAATCTTTTATATTCTCCAAATATATTATCCATTTTTCTCTGAAAAATTGGTGGAGCTGTTTTTAATCCAAACGGCATGACTAACCATTCAAAATGCCCTTCTGGACAAGTAAATGCTGTCCATTCTATACTATCTTCATGCATTTTTACTTGCCAATATCCTGATTTACAATCAAATTTACTAAATATCTTTTTACCTTGTATTCTATTTATTAATTCTGTTTTATCAGGTAGTTTATATCCATCTGTTCTAGTGTTATCATTAAGTCTCTTATAATTTATTACCATTCTCGCTTTTCCTCTTATTATTTCACTGTGATTTCTAACCATAAAAGCTGCTGATCTATGTTTAGAAATAGATCTCCTTATTACACCTAAATCCATAAGTTCTTTAATTTGAGTTTTAAAGTCATTAAGGTCTTCATTTGTAGCTTCTATCGAAGCCGTTTTAATTATATATTCTGGGTTTATTATATCTAATTTACACATTACTTTATTATTCTCCCAGTGTTTTAATGGTTTTTCTCCTATTATTTCTATCTCATCTAAAATTTTATTATATTTTCTAGATCTTTTTCGTTCTTTATTATTCCTATTCTTTGTAATCCTGTTTTAAAATTGTATAATTCTGTTTCAATATCTATTAGTGTATAATCTTTTTCTATTATATCTTTATCTTCATTTTCTTCTAATATTAGATTTTTTGTTTCTTCTTTAGTCCTACAACATGTTTTATTATCTTTACATTCTTTACAACATCCTTTCTCATTTTCTTGTAAGTCTATCTGATTTTCATTTAATCTTGTCCTTATCCTAGTTGCGGCTTCTATTGTTTGTACTGGTGTTTGTGTAATATTTTTAAAGAATATTACTCCATCTCTACTAAGTAAACAACTACCATTATTATGTAACATAAAACTTAAACCTAACACAAAATCAACATTTATATTTAAGTCTCTTACCCAAATTTTATCTACCTTATAACTAGGTTTGTAAAAATCTAAACATGTATTTACAAAACTAATCTGTGATTTATCTATATAATGTTTATAAATATTATGAGTTCCATCCATTTGCATGGCTGCTACTGGCTTATCTAATGTTTTTATTAAATTAGGTGGAACTATCCTTTTATTTATTATACATCTCGTACATCCTGAGTCTACTAGAGCTAATGTTTCTATTTCATAATCTTCTATTTTAATTCTTGCTAAAATTTTTATCGTAGATAATTTTTTATCTTCGTTACATATTAGTGTATCATAATTTTCTATACTCATCAATTCTCTTTCTTCTTTATTTGTTATATCTTCTAATTTTTCTTTCCCTTTTTCTATTTTTTGTATTCCTTTTTCTAATTCATTTATTCTATTTTCCAATGTAATTATTCTTAAATTTATAAGAGAATTATTTGTCTCTTGATAAATTTCTTCTTTATATATATATATGTATGTATATATATATATATATATACATACATATATATATATATATACATATATATATATACATACATACATACATACATACATAGACACACACATATATATATATATATATATATATATATATATATATATATATTGTCTTCCCTATATGAATTAATTAGATTTTTTGAAAGAGCTTAAAGATAAAAACAGTACCTCTATCTCAATTAGTTATAAAGCTAAAACAAAGTAGTATAAAAAATATGATGAATTTAACATTAATATGAACACTACAATAAAAGTAAATAAAAGTTTTTATTACAATAAAAATCAATATTTATTTATAATGTTTATAATGGAATAAATAATTTTAAGTTATGGGTAATGCAATATGTCAAGAAATAAAAAAATATAAATACATAAAATTATAGAGATATATGGAAGAACAAGACTTATTTGATTATTGAAAAGAGAAAGTTTTAAGACAAGTAGTAACTTCTATAGAGCCACTTGGCAATTTAAGATAATATTTGATTTATCTATATATATATCTGTATTTATTAAAAGGAGGATTAAGACAAATAAATTTGATCCTTATGGTGGAAATCAATGACATTACAATAATATTATTAAACAAATAATGAAGCAATATTCTTTGTCTTTACCAATAGCATTCTCTATTCTTCCTCTCCTTACCCTTTGAACTTGATTGGGAACGGAGACGAATAGGGGTGCCTCCGAGTTTAAGCTATGAGAGAAAACTTCTGAACTTATAGTATAATATGAGAAATATTATATTTTATGTGGTCATAAATTATTGTATAAAAGTAAATTATTTTGAATTAAGAAAAGATGTCATTATTTTTAGACTGACTAAAAAAAATATTAGATTCATATAAAATGAAAGGAAAAGAATATAAGAATAAGACTTATTGGAATTTGAGATGAAAAATAAAGTAATAGTAAGAATTTAGTTAAAATAATAGCATAATTTAATATGCTCAAAGAAGACATATCACAGCGTGACATGTTCAGTATTTTTTAATAAATAAACTAAGTTATCCACTATTTGGTAGAAATATTAGAATTCGTAGTGCTGGAGTTAGTTATACTTGATTAGTTATGTTTTTATTTCTTACTATTTGGTTTAGTATATTAAGAATTTTGAAAGAATACTGAATAAGATGTATAACTAATACATATTTTATTCTTTCTAATACTTCCTATCAAATAACCTCTTAGTGTTTTTATTAGTCAACAATAGTGTTCCAAACGTTTTTGTTACTTAATTATCTAAAGGAAAAGTAGCACTTTTGGTATTAAAACAACATAGATGATTTCTTTGAGAGGAAAAAAAAAGGATTACTCTTTCTTTTCTTTTATGTGATAGCTAAGGCTTTTGACTACTAGACGACTCAATCTAGAAATGGAAGACATGCCCCACCAATGTGGAGATCATAATAGTATTGTTGGCATAAGTAGTTCAAATCTATATATAGAAGAAAGATAAAGAGCTAAGCTACAAAAAAGTTAGTGATGGAGAAGTAAAAAGAATATAACAAACAACTATATATATCTATGATGTGAGAAATATAAAGTTGTTGCACTATTGGCTGGATTCTAGATATTTTATTTCTTTTATCTCTTGAGTCAAAATAATGATTCTTCTCACTTGTGCTTACTCAAGAAAGAAGGTTCCATTGTGAAAATTTTTTATATCTGAAAACACGCAAGTAGAAGTGACCAACAAGTAATAATACAATTTAAAAGTCGAATATCGAACTCATAAATTTAAATTAACCATTAACTAAGTTAATTAATTTAACTAAAATCAAATATTGTTCAAGGTAATCAAGAGTGTTACTTTTTCCTAATCTACTGTTGCGAAAATTAAATAAATAATCACGTAATTAACAAAAAAAGCAAGAAGTTTCGTGACTTTAATTGATCATAGGAGGTGAAGATTCCAAGGTTTTGGACGGTTTATTAATCCTATTGAATCGTAATTAAATCTGTTAATCCGAATTATCTATGGTTGCTAGTTGACCGGATCGTTTATATAAATAGCATATTTCGATAATCCGTATGTCCCTAATATATTAATTCTATTTTCTTACGGTATCGAGTCGATCATGAACGAATAAAATACTGCATTCAACTAAACAAGACCGTTAGGTATATTCCTGTCCTAACTGCAAAATCTTTTCCCGAGAAATGGGTTCAGAAATATGATTTGTTTAATTCTACTCTAATCTAAATTCGACTTCCTAAGCATAGCATGGATAGTAAATAGAACTCAACTGCTGACCAAATAATTACGCAATTATGCACAGAATTAGAGAAACAACTAAAGATGATAACTCAAATCTACAAAGACGTAGTTAATAAATATTAATATTCATGACAACCGCAACCTTTAAACGTGAAGTTTAGTTTCAAATAAATATAGTAGCTAAACAACAAATCATTCAAAAAAACATATATATTACTAAGTTTAATAGAGAAATGATAGAATTTGATGAACTCCGGCCTTTACGGTATCCCATGCTCTGCTTTGGTTGAATTCCCCTCTCAGAAATGTCCAACTCATTTCTTAGACATGTTTATAGAGTATTTATAGGTTAGGATCGAAATCTCCAAGTCCAAAAATGAGTAGAAAAATGTATTAGCAGACTGGAAGACCAGGCTTTAAGCTAGGAGAGACATTGTCTGTAGCGTGCCAAAAGCCAAGTGAGGCCCGGTGTAAGGCCAAGTTGAGCTCTCCTTAAGCTAGACGGTGCAAGGTATTTTTGCCTTGCTTCCGATTTTCTCCTTTTCGTGCTCTTTTCTTGTGTTTTTAATATTTTTTGTGAAACTTTCATTCCTTTATGCATTCTAATAATCTTACACATAAAATGACACAATTAAGCTCAAATCTCGTAGAACTAATTATTAAAACACCAAATATAAGGTAAGTAATGCATTAAAATATAAAACTATAGCCAAAGATAATTTATACTAAATTATACTAGTATATATTGATCATGATTTGTGATAAAATATACATGTATATATTAGTTAATTACTCACTGTCCATTTTGATTGATTTTTTGGCATTTTTTAAAGTTCATAATATTTGATTTTTCAGATATCAAAAAGAAATTAATTTATTTTTTTTCCAAAGTTTCCCTTAGAGTAAAAAGTTAAGAGTATTTACTGTATTTCCAACGAACATATTAACGTTAATATGGTCAATTTCGTTGGCAAGTAATAATAAAAAGTAAATTTCTTAATATGTGTGAAAACAGCTAAAAAGCCACTTAAAGTGGGCTGGAAGGAGAATAGTTTAGTGATAACCATATTTATGATATATATTTATTGTGTTGGTGTAAATACTCACTACAAATAAGTATGTAATGGGAAAATTCTGATCACCCCCTACTCTAGTCTTAAAAGGGATAAGCGGCCGCTGCAAATATAATCTGGTCTAAATGTCCGAAGGTGAATCCCATAGAGAACTAATGTTTCACTATTCCTGTTCAATATCACTAAGTAGACAAGCTCGAACTATTCCTAAGTGATAAAGATTGTGATTCTTATATTAAACTAATTGGCTAGCAACTATTAAAAGTAGTAAAATTTACTAACTAAAGGTACTAAGGGTTGGAGACAAGATTAAGGAGGTCGCGAGTTATGACTTTTCCAACTATCTGAATCTTTCTCGCTACGTCTCCTATAACTTCATCTAAATATTCTCTACTGACCGTGAGCACTTCATGTATCATAATTCTCTCCCGAGCAACTACAAAACTTATTAAACATATTCTTCCGAACTACGCTAGCTGGCACTATCTTACCGCTTACTATGACCACGTCAAGACTTTGTTATTCCTAAACCCACCTTTAAACCTGCTGTATTGACTCCTCGTATACAATAGGAGTGATATTGTTTAAAAACTACCTAAATATGTATCCTTTCCGAAGCAATACATAATAAATAGGCACAGTCAATTGATGACCATTCAAGCAACAGAAATAAGTATGTCGTTGAACAAATAAAGAAATTAAAAAGTTAAATTGTATTCAAACTTTGCAAGAATTTCATCATTCAAAGGTCCCATCAATGCCCTAAATGATAAATTAGCTACTCATAGTAATATGTGAAAATACAATACTAAAATTCACAAGCAACAATAGAAATAAGAAGAAAGGAAAAATTTGTGGTTGAATCTTTTTCCTTGCTCCTAGTGTGTACTTTTGCCTCCAAAGGTGTTGTGTAATCATAAAGTAGTCTCCTCCTCTAAAGTTAGGTAAAACTCATGTTTAGCGTGTATTTATATAACCAAGATAGGGTGGAGGGACGTCCAATACAATCCAATCTCGGATAGGAGAGCTGGAATTTGCGTCTGCCTTCGCACGTCGCGCGCCCATGGATGCAGACTCAGCTTTTGTAACTTTCCAGTTCGCGAAGCGATCCGTGCCTTCGCTTCACTTTGCTATTTTGTGCGTTCAATTTTTTCCATTTTGCATCCGTTTTTGTGCCACGCACGAGATTGAACGAGCTCCCAATTCTTTCCATCTCTTCCTTTTCGTGTCAAATTATCATTTTCTGATCACTTATCATCCAAATTCATTCCTGCACATAAGAAACACATAATGAACATATTTCACTTTAAAAACCATGTAATCTCCCGCGACTCACGCCAAAATTAATATGCAAATATATTAAAGAATATGTACTTTTCATCATTTATCAGTATTTGTTTTTTATTTTTTTTATTTTTTTGGGTTAAATTGTTCAAGATTCTTTAAATGCATTATTAGCCGGAATTAATCTAGAAAAATACTGTGCATGCTCGTGTTGCAAGCAGTTAATCCAACTAATTTTATTTTAGTGGATACCAAGCTTCCTATAACTCCATATAAAGTGAGGTGTGTTACATGCCATTCGGAAGCTGTGACTATCAATGGAAGGAATGCATTACAAAAAAAAGAGAAAGAAAATTTAGAAAGCAAAAATTGCCAACTAATCCATCGTAATCAACGTTAATTACGTTCTAAAGCAGCATATATTAATAACAGTGTTGCAAACAGGTGGGAAAACTGCTAACTTTTCAAAGTGCATGGCGTTGAAATTTTCTGAAAGCCATTATTATTATTTTTTGCTTACTGAAGTAGCCAACTTTAGAATATACTTTAAAAAGATACCATCCAACTTGAACCATTACTAACAAAACATCATGAAAGTTTGCCGTTTACTATCCCCCCCCCCCCCCCCCCCAATAATTGGTCTTGGACATATTAATTCTTGATTTTGATTTTAATGTATGGTTCGTTGGAAATTATATTTCTAGAAAAATAACTGTTACAAGATGTGTTTTTGGTGTTTGATTGGGAATCAAACTAGAGCCAAACCAAAAACTAAGGCTTGGCAATGCATTTAAAAAGGATGAAAGATTTGCCTTAATCCACGAAGGGAATAGAGTCAACATCCTCTCTGACAACAGGATCCCAAATATGCAACCCCTCAATAAAATTATTTAGGGGCCTTGGCAGAGTAATGACCTTGCCATCAAAATAAATAATATCTTTAGCAATGGGAAATAGAATTTTGATGCCATCCAATACCCTATTTCCATGGACATCAAGCAGGTTCTTCAATCCATCTTTATTCCCACATCCTCCAACACCGAGGACCAGCTTATCTGGAACCTCACCAGTAATGGGGTTTTCAGCTCAAAATCAGTTTACAGTCTGATTAGTTCAAAAATACCCCAAATTCAAACCAAGAAGATACCATTGGCTGGATATGGAAACTAGGAGCCGCTAACAAGATAAAATTCTTCACCAAGTAGATCCCCCACTGCATTGCACTTGAATAACATATGATTAAATGTCAACCCTCAGTGCCACCTATACACCTCTACGGTGTAAGGTATCAACCACATCTTCTTCGAATGCAAAAATGCTAAGACATTCTGGAACTCCCTAACTATGGAATGTACTAATACATCCTCGCACACTCACTTTAATTTCTCAATGTCTCAATGTGAGGACACTTGGCATAGAATAAAAACATGCAATTCAATAGTGCTATCACCTGGAAATCACTGCTACCACTCTGCTTCTGGGGAATATGAATAACTAGGAATAACAAGCTTTTAGAAAATAAACAGAATGATATCCTTGTGAAACACCCGTTTCTAGGGCCACAAAATACTTTTATGTGGCGTGAAACTTAAGGTTAAGACCGATATGCAGATGATTTATATTAAATGGGAGCCACCCCCTAACGGCACATATAAACTGAACATCGATGGGGAAACATGCTCAATATCACGAGTAGGGCGAATTGGGGGGGGGGGGGTTGCTAGGAATAGTAGGGGTGACTGGATTATGGGCTACTTGAGAGGACTACCCCATATCACAACCCTCGACGATGAAATCCGGGCACTTTACCGGGGGCTAACTTTAGCACTCCAACACAAAGTAACGCCGCTAACAATCTTCAATTACTCTACACCAGTTATTAGACTGATTAATGAAGGTAATTTGATTTTTAACTCTATCATTCATGAATGCAGGTCCTTGATAGCGCAGCTGGGGAATCCAAGGAGCATGAATATGTGGTGACTCAAATTTCTTACCATCAAGACTGTGATGACGCTTAACATCGCACTCGCTAGGCAAGCCAACATTAGAGTTTTATTCACCTATTTTCTTTACATTTTATAGTTAAAATTAACAAAGCTAGATCACACGGGAATAAATGCGAAAGTACATAATAAGTCGATTATCCATATACTATTAACACTACTGAAACCATTACCACCCAGAAACTGGTATCATAATCCACGAACGTACTAAGAATATCTATAAGTACTAGTCTAAAAAAAATTATATATGTCTCGAAAGAAGATAAAACAAGAATGCAGAAATATAGGAGTGGACGCCAGGGCATGTGGACACTTACAGGACTACCTTGGGTCTCCTAGATGAATGCCTGCAACCGACCTCTTGATCAGCCACAACTAGCTCCAAAATCTGCACAGAAAGCGAAGAGTACAATATCAGTACAATCGACCCCACTTACTGGTAAGTTCCGAGCCTAACCTCGATAGGGTAGTGAGGAGGCTATGGCGGGGCATTTAAAATATATAAATTGCACACTGTATATAATAAAGAAAAAGGAAGTACAGAACAAAATGGAGCAGTAACATGCAACAAAAATAAATATGAAACTCAATTATCGTGCCAGTACATAGCTATAACCAATCCTTAAGAGAGTTACAATGCTACAAAATCACATCACAGTAGAGGAAGAATACATAAACAATGAAATGATGTGGCGTGCATCCCGATCCCATCATATCATTAGTAACAAAATGAACATTCACCCTTGTTGCTCATGTTGTGGTGTGCAATCTGATCCCACCAGTCTACCCTTATTACTCCTTAATATATCACCCTTATTGTTCCTGTTATAGCATGCAACCCAATCCCACCAATCCACCTTTATAACTCTTGTTGCGGCGCACAACCTGATCCTATTAGAAAATACGCTTAACGCTAGAGGGGGGGGGGTGAATAGCGTTATAATAAAAAATAGCGTAAACTTGCGGAATTTAAAAATTGCAGGAATGAAATAAGTGCGATAAGTATATAATAAGGAACGAACGCACCGATGTATCCTGGTTCACCACAACCCGTGGCTAGTCCAGTCCCCGAGAGACTCTCTCGAGATTTCCACTATCTTCGTCAAGCTTACAGGTGCTTAACAAACCGTTAAAGTTGCTCAAGGATACCACACCTTAAGACTTCACTTGCTTAAGGATACCTCACCCCAAGACTTCAACCACTAGGACTTTGGGTACTTAGCAAACCTGACAAATGAGAAGATATGTTCTTCTCAAACAACTCTCTTTTACAACAAATACTCTCTCAATAGAGTGGATAAAGAGATACACAATAAGCTCTATGAACAACACAAAGTTGTCTATCAAATGGCTCAACAAAAGCTCTAAAATGATGCTTGAAAAATGATCAATATGTATAACAATGTATGGAGGAGTTGTGTGTTTAAAATCAGCTCAAAAGACCTCTTTTTATAGGTGAAAAAGTGGTGCTGACCGTTGCTTAATTGACAAATAAAATCCCTGATTCTGTGCTCAAACAATAGATTGTTTGGAGTAGATAATCGATTGTTTGACCAACGTTCAAAAGACAGATTCCTGATTTTAGGCTAAACAATCGATTGTATGGACTAAATAATCGATTGTATTCAACGTTCAAAAATCAATTTAGGATTCTGTGAGAACGGTCAAAATATAATCGATTGTATGAAAATGAAAATCGATTGTTTATGAATATAATCGATTGTATGACAAAAACAATCGATTGATGTTAAAAAACTTCGGTTGCACACTGTCTCAAAATAATCGATTGATAAAAGTAGACAATCGATTGTTTGCTATTTTGAAAAACTTGAAATCACACTGTCTTAATACAATCGATTGTAGGATTCAAATAATCGATTGTTGAGGCCCAGATTTAAAAGACATGTTTAAAACCTTCAACATCATTTTGTTTTAGCACAAAGATGCATGTTTATGATAAATATAATTTAATAAAATATTTTATGCATGTTTATGATGACCTAATGTTGAGCCAAAGGATAAGATAACTTAAACGTTGTCCTTACATTGGTTCTACCAAACGACCAACGTCTTGGGTCTTCGGTCTTAAACTCTTTGGCTCGTTCATGCAATTTCGTCATCACTATGCTTCTCGCCATTTGATTGATTGTCATATTATATCGTTTTTTGACACTTGACTTCATTGTTTGTCATTCATCAAAACCTATACCTGAAAATCATGCTCATACAACTTATGCGCACATATCATAGATATACATGATTTCCAACAATTTCCCCCTTTTTGACAATGACAAACAACGGAAGATATGCATATTGAATTCCCCCTAAATAGATGCTATATCTCAACATACAATTTATGCAACCAATTCAATTCAATTCAATATAATTCCCCATTAATTGAATATTCCCCCTTAATTAAAGCTTGCATATCGCCTATATTCTTTCCCCTTTTGGAATTAGCAAAAAGAGTATAGCAAAAGTTATTTAAACCATTGACGATACCAATCGTTATAGACAAGATCATATAAAAAGTTAGTAAATGGCATACTAATAATAACGATCATTTTTCTCAACTATGCCAATTGTTATTTAAACTAAAAATATTCATCAAAACATGAATCAATCATTTATTATAAAACCAATTGATACTAATTGTTATTCAAAAATAAAACTTATTAAAGCATATATCAACCAAAACCGATATAGATTATTTGCACATATCAACTTATTGCGTTTTTATTCAAAATATAACTAACCGACGTTCCCCCTTAATGCATTAAGGTTTCGTGCTTGGTGCATCCACTACAATATTGTAGTCTTCAAGCACACCTGCAAAAAGAACCTAAAAATAGGTTTTTCGTACCCAACATCTTTTGGGTCCTTGGGGGTTAGGAAAACAATAGTCATAATCAACACATAAATCTCTATGTTTAGCAAAACAAACGGGTGCAATGTGTCCTACCCAATTACAATAGTGACATATAACATTAGGATTGTGCATATTTCTAGGTTGAGCCAAATGCGTTCTAGGTGATCTAAAGTTGTTCCCCTAGAAGCGTTGAATTTCCTAGAGTCATGTCTAGGTTGTCTAAAATTATTCATTCTAGACTCATTTATAAAATTCCTAGAATTGTGTCTAGGTGGTCTAAAACAATTAATCTTAGACTCATTAGTGAGGTTCCTAGAATTCTTTCTAGATGGTCCGACCTCATTACTTTCATCTTTTTTAATATCTTCAATTTTAGGACTATCAACACTACGTGTTTCTAGTGCTTTCCTAAGTTCTGTGTTCTCTAGTATTAAAGAACTACAAGAAGAACAATTGGAACATTTATCAATAGAAGAGGCTTCATTCAATTCCTTGATTTTATTTTTATCATTTTTGAAAAATTTATTTTCTTTTTCTAAAACTTCAATTTTATTTTTAAGAACACCATTTTCATTATTCAATTTTTCAAAATCTATTTCTTTCAAAGAAGAGGATTTTTCAAAACTTTTTCTTGTAAAGAAAGTGTTTTCTGAAAATCTGTTTCTTGCAAAGAAAGTGTTTTCTTCAATTCTATGATAGTTTTGGAAGCATTAGCAAATTCACCATACAATTCATCATAGGCATTTTGTAATTCTTCAAACGAGTGAGAGTTAGATGTACTTACCCCTTCTCCTTCGTTAGCCATGAGACACAATGCGGCCGTTTCATCGCTTGAGCTGTCCGAATCCCGTGATAAGCGCCTATGGTGTTTCTTCTTTTTCTTGTCTTTATTCATAGACTTACAAAACTTTTTAATTTTATCATTGGAGATATTATCATCATCCCTTTCCGAATCACTTACCTCTTCTCTTTTAGAGGATGAGGCTTTGAAGGCGAAATTCGAATTGCTTCTAAGATAAGGATTAAGAATTGTGCTATCATAAGTTTCGAGGTTACCTCTTAGTCCATCAATTGTGATATCCGTGAATTCCATCGACTCCTGGATGGCATTGGCTTTGGAGCGCCATTCGGGAGTGAGACTCCGTAAGACTTTTCGAACAAGATCTTTGTTCGTGTAAACTTTCCCGAGAGCATGGAGATCGTTGACGATTCTTAAAAATCGTTCAAACATAACACCAATGGGTTCCTTCTCCATTTTAAAGATTTCATATTTATGTGTTAGAAAATCAATTTTGGCTTCTCGGACTTGAGGCGTACCTTCATAAATGATCTCGAGCTTATCCCACATCTGCTTGGCGGTTGTGCAGCAAGAGATTTTTCGATAATCATCTGGATTCACCACACAATATAATACATGGATGGCCCTTGCATTATTTTCAACTTTCTTGATATCCTCGGCATCATATTCATCTTCCTTCTTTGGAACCGTGGTCTCTCCAACTTTCTTTGTTGGCATTGGTTCACCGTTTTTGATGATTTGCCACAAACGAAAACTGTTTGCTTTGAGAAAGATGCTCATCCGCTCTTTCCAATATGTATAGTTTGTTCCGTCAAATAGTGGAGGGCAAGTGGTGGACTGTCCTTCATCCATCGTTCCTGCGTTCAATATTCTCAACAGAAAAAAATATATATTTCTCTCAACCGGTTAAGGCTTTTAGAGAGTTAGGCTCTGATACCAATTGTTAGAAAATACGCTTAACGCTAGAGGGGGGGTGAATAGCGTTACAATAAAAAATAGCGTAAACTTGCGGAATTTAGAAATTGCAGGAATGAAATAAGTGCGCTAAGTAAATAATAAAGAACGAACGCACCGATGTATCCTGGTTCACCACAACCCGTGGCTAGTCTAGTCCCCGAGAGACTCTCTCGAGATTTACACTATCTTCGTCAAGCTTACGGGTGCTTAACAAACCGTTACAGTTGCTCAAGGATACCACACCTTAAGACTTCACTTGCTTGAGGATACCTCACCCCAAGACTTCAACCACTAGGACTTTGGGTACTTGGCAAACCCGACAAATGAGAAGATATGTTCTTCTCAAACAACTCTCTTTTACAACAAATACTCTCTCAATAGAGTGGATAAAGAGATACACAATAAGCTCTATGAACAACACAAAGTTGTCTATCAAATGGCTCAACAAAAGCTCTAAAATGATGCTTGAAAATGATCAATATGTATAACAATGTATGGAGGAGTTGTGTGTTTACAATCAGCTCAAAAGACCTCTTTTTATAGGTGAAAAAGTGGTGCTGACCGTTGCTTAATTGACAAATAAAATCCCTGATTCTGTGCTCAAACAATCGATTGTTTGGAGTAGATAATCGATTGTTTGACCAACGTTCAAAAGACAGATTCCTGATTTTAGGCTAAACAATCGATTGTATGGACTAAATAATCGATTGTATTCAACGTTCAAAAATCAATTTAGGATTGTGGGAACGGTCAAAATATAATCGATTGTATGAAAATGACAATCGATTGTTTATGAATATAATCGATTGTATGACAAAAACAATCGATTGTTTAGATGTTTAAAAACTTCGGTTGCACACTGTCTCAAAATAATCGATTGTTAAAAGTAGACAATCGATTGTTTGCTATTTTGAAAAACCAAATCACACTGTCTTAATACAATCGATTGTAGGATTCAAATAATCGATTGTTGAGGCCCAGATTTAAAAGACATATTTAAAACCTTCAACATCATTTTGTTTTAGCACAAAGATGCATGTTTATGATAAATATGATTTAATAAAACATTTTATGCATGTTTATGATGACCTAATGTTGAGCCAAAGGATAAGATGACTTAAACGTTGTCCATACATTAGTTTTACCAAACGACCTACGTCTTGGGTCTTCGGTCTTGAACTCTTTGGCTCGTTCATGCAATTCCGTCATCAGTATGCTTCTCGCCATTTGATTGATTGTCATATTATATCGTTGTTTGACACTTGACTTCATTGTTTGTCATTCATCAAAACCTATACCGGAAAATCATGCTCATACAACCAAAGCGCACATATCATAGATATACATGATTTCCAACAGATCCGATCAGACAATCACATTCACCCTTATTCCTCCTCAATATATCACCCTTATTCCTCATGTTACGACATGCAACCCGATCTCACCATATCAGTACTAATTACACAATAAGAACAAGAATGGAAAGACCAACCAAAAGTACAATAAAGCACCAATAAACCAATTTAAACTAATAATGTAATGTAAAAATACTACGGAAAAATTAATACCTTCAATAAAGAAAATAACATTTAACAAGAAGCAATTAAATATGGAAGCACTAATCACAGTAAGACAATATATTAGGAATGGTAAAAAGGGACATGCTAAACAAATAATTTAGCGACGCATAGGTACTCATCACCTCACCTATACGCCACACACATGGATTTTCATGCAGCAATTAAGTCATTGATCCCTAATCCCTCAAGTCAAAGTTAGACGCAACACTTATCTCAATTCAACGGCCAACTCAAAGCTCAATTACCGTTTCCTGTAGATTCCACCTCCAATCCACTTGTATCTAGTCATAATTAACTTAATAACATAAATTATTGCTAAAAAAATCAATTGCAATGCATAATTACAGGTTTTCCAATATTTTTTCCCAAAAGTCAATACCGACCCGGGTATCGCGTGGTGAGAACCTGAACTCGGACCAAAACCCGATTATTCATTCACCCCTGAGCCCGGATACACAATTGATTTTTGAATCTGACCTTAATTTGAGGTCTAAATCTCCAAATTTTAAAATCCTTAATTTCTACCTAAAAATCCTCAATTCCACCATGAAAAATTCTAGATTCTAGGATAAAATCTTGTCAAAATAAGTAAAAGATTGAAAGAAATGAGTTAAGAATCATTTACCTATGATTTGGGAAAGAGATGGTCTTTTGGAAAATCGCCTCCTGAGGTTTAGGTCATAAAAAAATTGGAGAATGAATGAATAATCTCGTCTAAGTCCCTTTTTGCACAGTTACATATGTCACATTTGCGACATGAGCTTTAGCAATTGCTACCAAGTTCAACACAAGATGCGTCACAATATACTATATAGGGCCCTGAACCTGTGGGCAACACCAACACCGGTGCCATAGTCAAAACTGTCTTGAGCTTCTAAAAGCTCGCCTCACACTCGTCTGATCACTTGATGGGGCACCCTTCTGGGTCAACCTGGTCACCCGAGCTGCTATAAATGAAAACCTTTCTACAAACCGACGATAATAACCTGCCAAACCTAAGAAACTCCGGATCTCTATACCTGATGTGGGTCTAGGGGTCCTTGACTGCCTCAATCTTCTTAGGATCCACCTGAATACCCTATGCTGATACAATATGACCGAAGAGAGCAATTGAACTCAACCAAAACTCACATTTCAAAAACTTAGCATATAACCGGTTGTCCCTTAGAGTTTAAAGAGTGATCCGAAGATGCTGCTCATGCTCCTCTCGACTGCGGGAGTAGATCAAGATTTTATCAATAAAAACAATCACAAAAGAATCTAAAAAGGGCTTGAACACCTAGTTCATCAAATCTATAATGCTATTGGGGCATTTGTCAAGCCAAATCACATCACTAGAAACCTATAATGCCCGTACCGGGTCCAAAAAGTTGTCTTAGGAATATCGGATGCCCTAATCCTCTACTGATAGTAACCAGACCTCAAATCGATCTTCGAAAACACCTTGGCACCCTGAAGCTGATCAAATAATTCATCAATCCTAGGCAATGGATACTTGTTGTTGATGGTGACCTTGTTCAACTGTCGATGGTCTATGTATATCCTCATTGACCCATCCTTCTTCTTTACAAATAACACCGTCGCACCCCAGTGCGAGACACTAGCTCTAATAAAGCCCTTATCAAGCAAATCTTGCAACTGTTCCTTCATCAACTCTGGCAGGGCCATACGGTATGCTAGAATAGAAATGGGCTGAATGTCTGGAGCCAAATCAGTGAAAAATCAATATCCCTGTCGGTTGGAATCCCCGGCAGATCTGCAGGAAGTACCTTTGTGAACTCCCAAACAACTGGTACAGAATCCATGGGAGGAACTTTCGCACTAGAATCACGAACATACGCCAAATAAGTCAAACAGCCCTTCTCGACTATATGACGAGCCTTCATATAAGAAATAACCCTACTGGTAGAATGACCAGGAGTCTTCATCCACTCCAATCAAGGAAACCCCGACAATGCTAAGGTCACGGTATTGACGTGATAATCCAATATAGCATGATAAGGAGACGGCCAATCTATCCCAAAAATGGCATCGAAATCAACCACATCGAGAAGTAGTAGATCTATGCTAGTCTCAAGGCCCCCAATAATAACCACACACGAGCAATACATACGATCTACAACAATAGAACCCTTATCGGTGTGGACACATACACGGGAGCACTCAAAGAATAATGAGGCACAATCAAATATGAGAAATGAATAAGATGATACATTGGAGTATATAGACCATGGATCAAATAGAACTGAAGCATCTCTACTGCAAATCGAAATAGTACATGTGATAACAACATTATATGACTCAGCCTCATGCCAGGCTCGAAAAACATAAAACTGGGGCAGAGCCAACCACTCTGAACAATATCCCTAGGACGGCGTCCTGTTGGCTGGCCTCCACCTCTAACGGCCTGGCCTCCATCTCTAACGGCCTGACCTCTACCTCTAGAAGGTTGACCCCTACCATTGTTTCCCTGACCCCTACCTCTAGCTGGCTGAGCGGGCAGTGCTGGGATCATGGCACAAGAACTCTGCTGTTGTGACTGAACACCCACTTATCTAAGACAGGTCCTCCGAATATGCGTACGCACTACACTCAAAACATACATCCTGATAATGCGGCTGAGGAAACTGAGATTGACCCTGCAAGACCGACTAACCGCGATAATAACTTTGAAGAGAAGGTACTCCGATATGAGCTGGCAGTGCACTATAAGCTGGTTACCCTGAAGGAGGTACATAAGGACCACGACTCTCTCAAGCTCCATGGGATGCCTGAAGTGCTGAATGAAAAGACATGGGAGGAACACCCCTACAAAAAGTACCCGGGCATCTAGATAAGGCTTCACTAAATCTACCAGAGTGACGAGGCCTCTTGTACGACCCCTGACCACTCCCCTGAGCTAACACCATCTCAACTTGTTTGGGTACGTTGGCTGCATCCTAGAACAAAATCTCACTCTCTGTCTCCTTTGCCATCTGCAATCTAATAGGCTGAGTGAATCCCTCAATAAATCTCCTCACCCTCTCTCTCGATGGGAAGTATAAGAAGAGCATGAGTAGTCTCGTACTAAGTGATAGTCATAGAACCCTACTGAAGGCACTCGAACTGCCTCCGATAGTCCTATCTCTAAGTGATAGGAAGATACTTCTCCACAAAGAGCTAAGAGAACTGGTCCCAAGTGAGAGCTGGCGACCCAGCTGGTCTGGCCAAACAGAAATCCCTCCACTATTTCTTGGCAGAACCTGACAGATGAAAGGTAGCAAATTCGACCCTATTGGTCTCCTGTATCCCTATGTTCTGTAATACCTCGTGAGAATTGTCAGATAGTCTTGGGGATCCTCTAATAGATGCACCTCCATAGGTAGTGGTGAAAAGTTTGGTAAACATATCCAATATCCACAAAGCCTCGGAAGACATAGGTGATCCATTGCCGGTCTATGCTGTAACACTCGGCGGAACTACCCTAACTGGCTGAGCTATTGGAGTCTGAAACTGGGGAGACTTCTACTCCGGAGTGTGTGTAGTAGTAGTCTAGGCTCATCCCCCAACCTGAGAGATGGCTGGTGCTACAGGAAATGTGTCGGCCTGGGCAATAATCTCTATAAGGCAAACTAGATGGACCAGAGCATATGAAATGCGTGGGTAGCGATGAACCCCTGTGGAACCTGAGTTGGCCCTGCTAGAATGGTCTAGGCCGGAGCCTCCTCATCAAACTATGCCTAAGGCTCCACCGCTGGTGCTTCCACTCGAGCTCTAGGCTGAGCCCTGCCCCTGCCTCGGGCTCTAGCACGGTCTCAGCCTCGTCCTCGTCCTCTGTCCCTTGTAGGAGCTATTACTGGAGGCTTAGGCTGCTGATCAGCTGATGAAACAGTACGTATGCTCGCCATTTGCGAAGGAACAAGAGTAGAAAGTTCAATTAGCATTGAGAGACCAAATCACACGACATAGAAGAATATAAGCGAAATTGTTCCTAACTTTGTAGTCTCTGGGGGATAAACACAGACGCCTCCATACCGATCCCTCAAAATATACTAAGCTTATTCTTGAATTGTGAAATTTAGGCAACCTAGTGCTCTGATACAAACTTGTAACGATTCAAATTTCCCACCATTAGGACCATGATGGCGCCTCACATCGCACTCGCTAGGCAAGCCAATGTTAGAGTCCTATTCGCCTTTTCCTTTACATCTTATAGTTAAAATTAACAAACAAAAATCACACTGGAATAAATGTGAAAGTAAATAATATTCCAGTTATTCATATACTATTAACAATATCGAAATCGCTACCACCTAAAAACTAGTATCACAATCTACGAACATACTAAGAATATATACAAGTATAAGTTTGAAAGAAAAGTACATCTATCTCGAAAGAAGATAAAATAGGAATGTAGAAACATAGGAGGGGACGTCAGGACCCGCGGACACTTGCATGACTAGCTTGGGTCTCCTAGGTGAATGTCTACAACCGACCTCTTAATCAGCCACAACCAGTTCCAAAACCTGCATAGAAATGGCAGAGTGCAGTATCAGTACAACCGCTCACATGTACTGATAACTACCGAGCCTAATATCGATGAGGTAGTGACAAGGCTACGATAGGGCATTTACAATATATAACTTGCATACAATATATAATAAAGCAAAAGGAAGTACGAAACGAAATGGAATAGTAACTTACATCAAAAATAAATATGGAACTTAGTTATCTTGCTAGTACTCAGCTATATATCTTGCCAGTCTCAACTAACCAATCCTCAAGAGAGTTATGATGCTAAAGAATAACATCACAGTAGAGGAAGAATACATAAACAACGAAATGATGCGACATGCATCCAGATCCCACCATATCATCAGTCACAATATTAACATTCACCCTTGTTACTCATGTTGCAGCGTGCAACCCGATCCTACCAGTTCACCCTTATTACTCCTCAATATATTACTCTTATTCCTCCTGTTGCGTGTGCCACTTGATCCCATCAATCTACCCTTATTACTCCTGTTTCGGTGCGCAACCCCATCCTACCTGACAATCACATTCATCTTTATTCCTCCTCAATATATTACCCTTATTTCTTCTGTTGAGGCATGCAGTTTGATCACACCATACAGTACCAATCACACAATAAGAACAAGAATTTTCACAATTTAGCTCAAAATCCTCCACAGTACTTAAGCCTCAAATCAAAGCAAATGGAAATATATACTATTATGAAACTTCACTCAATTAATACTGCACAGCGAGACCAACCAAAAGTACCATGAAGCACCAATAAACCAATTTAAACTAATAATGTAATATAAAAAACTACGGAACAGTTAATACCTTCAATGAAAAAAATAACATTTAATAAGAAGCAATTAAATATAGAAGAACCAATAAGTATGTAGCAGTTAGGACAGGAAGACTATATAGTAGGAACGTGAAAAAAAGGGACAACTTAAACAGATAATTTGGTGGCGCATAGGTATACGCAACACACATGGATTTTCATGCAGCAATTAAGTCCGGGGATCCCTAATCCCTCAAGTCAAAGTTAGAAAGAACACTTACCTCAATCCAACGGCCAACTCAAAACTCAATTACTGTTTTTTCTCCAGATTTTACCTCCAATCCACTCGTATCTAGTCATAATTAACTTAATAACATCAATTATCACTAAAGAAATCAATTTCAATACATAATTATAGGTTTCACAATATTTTTCTCAAAAAGTAAAAAACCGACAATGTGTTCGCTTGATCAAAATCCAAAATTTAGACCAAAACCCGATTATCCATCCACTCCCGAGCTCGGATATACAATTAGTTTTGAAATCTGATCTCAATTTGAGGTTTAAATCCCAAAATTTTGAAATCCCTAATTTCTACCCAAAAATCCCCAATTCTACCATGAAAACCCTAGCTTCTTGGATGAAGTCTTGCAAAAAAGAAGCAAAAGATTGAAATAAATGAGTTAAGAATCATATACCTATGATTTGGGGAAGAAATGGTCTTTGAAAAATTGCCTCTTGAGGTTTATGTTTTGAAAAATGGAAGAATGAATGAAAAATTCCGTCTGCGTCCCTTTTTGCACAGTTACATATGTCGTATTTGTGACCTGAGCTTCACAATTGCGAAGCGAGACTGGCATCGCAAATGCGAACCTGTCACATTTTTGCTACTTTTGCAAATGCGAACTAATTATCGCAATTGCGAAGGGCCCCTTTCCCCTGACCACTCCGCTAATGCGAAGGTTGTTTGCATTTGCGAACATAGGTTGGCCCAGTTTCTCTTCGCATTTGCGAGGAGAAGCTCGCAAATGTGACCTGCACAGTAATCGCAAATGCGAATGTCGACCTCACATTTGCGTGATCTGGGGCCTCAACCACAGTTGAAGAACACCAGCAACTTTTCTAAGTGCCAAATCACTCCGAAGCCTATCCAAAACTCACTTGAGCCCTAGGAGCTCCAAGCTAAGCATGCACATAAGTAATAATACATCATACGAATTTGCATGCGATCAAATCGCCAAAATAACATCTAAAACTACGGATTTAACACCGAACATGAAATTCTTAAGATCACTTTGTAATTCTTCTTTTTTCAACCTGATTCCCGAATCATGTCAAATCAAGCCTGATTCTTACCAAATTTTACAAACATGACCTAAATACTATATTAAACCGTTACCGGGCTCCAGAACCAAAATACGGGCCCGATACCAACACGACCAACCATTAATCGATTTCTTTAAATCATTATAATTTTAGTCTTACAATTTTCATCAAAAGTTTATTTCTCGAGTTAGAGACCTTGGAATTTGATTCCGAGCATACACCCAGGTCCCATATTTTATTATGGACCCACCGGGGCCGTTATAATGGGTCCGAATTTATATACCCAAAATATTAATTGAAGTCAACAGAATTAACTTTTTAGGCCAAAAATTATTATTTCCTTAATTTTTCACATAAAAGCTTTCCGAATTTATGCCCGGGCTGTGCACGCAAATCACGTAAAGATAAAATAAGGGTTTTAAGGCCTCGAAAGATGACATCGAATTCTAAAACAGAAGATAACCTTTTGGGTTAACATAGAATACAGGGAACAAAACGAGGTCGCGAACCTCCTCGCAAAGGAAGGAGAAGAGAAAAAAGATTTTGATAGGATAATAATTTTGACAGTTCCTCCGATATTTATAAATAACGCATTGTGAACAGACATTGAAGGAACTGTATTTGTCCATAGTGCAAGGATAAACAATTATGTATGTCAAGACTTTGATAATGGTACTTTAAGGAGCAGCAACTCCCAAATATATACATATACATATACATATATATATATATATATATATATATATATATATATATATATATATATATATATATATATATATATATTTAGCAATATTAAATATTAGTAATTAC
The DNA here is from genome assembly GCA_034376525.1 of Nicotiana benthamiana. Lineage (NCBI taxonomy): Eukaryota > Viridiplantae > Streptophyta > Magnoliopsida > Solanales > Solanaceae > Nicotiana > Nicotiana benthamiana. The sequence continues at coordinate 34,470,710 of CM067330.1, forward strand.
ATTAGTTAATCAGATAGTGTTTAATGAATAATTTGAGTATCAAACACTGATAATAATTTTAAGTGTTGTCGAAGCAAGTGATATGAAAGAAAGTTAAAGATAGTTAGGAAGAAACATGACTTCTGTTCAGAAGTGAGAGAAATTATTGTTTCCTTTCTTGGAATTCTTTTGTTTTGGAAAATATTTTATGGCTACCAAACATCAGAAATTTACTTTCTATATGGAAATAATGTTTTTAGAAATATGTCATAAGAAATACAGCTATATAAAATTAGCTTGGCCACTTTATTTTCAAAAAAAAAAAAAAAAAAGGAAAGGCAACCACTTCCACTTCATCAGAAAGGACCGTGGCCGTGGCTTAAAGTACACGCAGCCGGCACCCGTTACCTTATGCTTGTATATATTTATTATACATGGGCATTTAATTTGTACCAATTATGTGTAGTGAGTATATTGTAAATTTGTACTCTTGACAAGTGCAGCAGGTGAAGGAGTTAACGCAATTTGGTGGGAATTGAGTAGGGAAAAAGACTCACCAAAGTGGGTTTTCAAACATGTTAAGCTGCATATATGTTGGACCACTTGGGAAAACTGGAAAGGGCAATTGCTAATAAAAGATATTGTACTATTCTTGAGTTTAATGCCATACCAAATTCCTTCTTTTTTCCTATATTGGCCCACTTTTCCATCTTCTTGCCTTCTTTCTTTGGTCAATTAAAAGGATAATTTGGTTCGTTATGTGCAGAGTCCTAGGAAGAGTACGATTATTAGGGTTTATTATATGCAGTCTTACTATGCATTTCTATTAGATGCTGTTTTTACAACTTAAACCCCTGACCTCCTGATCACATGGCAACAGCTTTATCAGTTACGCCAAGGTTCCCCTTCTTCTTTTTGGATCAATTCTTCCCTCCAATTCATCCTTGGGAGCCATCAACAAAACTAAAATAAAATGAGGGAAACCTAACACGTCTTTGTGGTGAATTAAGGAGTGTTGTGAGATGGATGAGATCCTTTCAATTAGGAGTGTATCTAGTTGGGATTTCCGGGGTCACGTGAACGCAAGCTCTTCCTTCTAAGTATTGTATAGTAATATTATATTTTTAATAAAATATTTAAATATATATGTGCGCACCCAAGTTTAAAGTATCATATGATATGATGGTTATTACGTGCACTCCTTTAATTTATGTTGGGAGTTAAATTTTATATTTATCTTGTTATTTTTTTCTTTCCTTTTCTAGAATTTGGCGCAGCCATGATATGTAAAGTGTCACTTTTTGTATATTAATTAAGTATATGATGTATTCTTTCATAATTTTCAGGTCTGATAAGTTGAGTATATATATATATATATATATATATATATATATATATATATATATATATATATATATATATATATATATATATATATAATTAAAAGTTGAATCCGTAAAATTCTGAATCCACCTTTTCATGATAGTGCATATATTTTCCCAAAATTCTAGATTCCTCTCTATTTCCTTCACTAGTCAAGGGTCTCGACTAAAGAAGAAATTTTTAGTAAGTGTGCTTCTCCCTTTGATGAGTCACACAAAGCACAAATCTGAATAAGTCAGAGTCAATTAATACATTATACCACATGGTTATAAAAAAAATATAAAAGGACTTCTTAAAATTGCCTTGTGGCCAAATATTGTAGCATTATCTTTTAGATGTGCATAATCTTTGACTTAAGACTTTGTAGGTAGCAAGATTCAGCATAATTATATCCGTAGGAATTAAATAACAAGTTAGTTGAAAAAGCATGGAGACATGCATGTAGAAATTTAATTGCACATTAATGAGATGCTAGTGACACATCAAGCCATCTTGAATTGAATAACACAATATGTGTCCTACTTAATCCGTTTAATTTTAAATAATATATTTCAACCGTCAAATTATGTGAAGTTTGACCGATATTTTAAAATATATTTTTTTGCATGTTAACATGAGAAAAATTGCAACTTATATTACTTTTTATATTGTTTTTGAATATCTAAATTTTGACTTTATAATACTAAGTTGAAGTAATCCAATTTAACTTTAATGTTTAACTAAATTGATTCTCGATAAACAAAATGTGTCATCAAATTAAACAGAGAAATCACTATATATCAGCAGTCATCCATGTTTAAATTTTAATTCTTAGTTTGGTATTTCTCACACTCCGCAGGATCGAAAATACTAGTAGTATTTTTCTTATTTATTCCTGAAATGGCTCAAATTTCCAACCTGGTAGTTGAAAGTAAGAATATTTTACCAATAAAAAGGAGTGCATTTCCATGTTTCTTTTTTTCCAGAAGGATTTCATCTTTAGACAGTAACGGCGGGGGAATTGAGGAAAGCATGAATAAGATAGGTCAAATACTACTAAGAATTAACCAGAATAGGTGCCTACACAATCACTTAAAACAAATAATAGCTGGCGCGTATATAATATATACGTATAATCACATAAAATTAGTACATAATCTATGCATATTAAGAAAAGTAAATAGTGAATAAGGTCTGCAATTTGTGTAAAGGTTCCAAAGATATGCGCACAAAATTCAAAGTTTAATTAAGACATTTGGTTAAGGCCCAAATTAAGAAAGAAAACAATTGTAGCAGGCAATAGAAGAGAGGGTAACTGCACATATAACCATTTAAAGATTAGCCGGTATTTATTTTATTCTTAAATTTTGAATTAAAAATTTTAACTTCAAAACAAAGAAGAACTGAAAAATTAAAATTTAAGACACATTAACTTATTTCTAAATAACAGCCCTTTAGAATGATTACCGAATGTCATTTTTACGAACCTAGCGGTTTGTACTCAACAAGCCGAACAACTTCAAGTGCAATAGTAGAACAGATATATTTGTGGTAAGGCTTAGTCATTCTTCCTAAATAAATGACCCAAAAGATATAATTCGAGCTATTAAAAATTACGATCAGCTGGAAACAAAAAAATTTCTCTGTCCTGATCTTTCCCTCATCTCTAAAAAACTTTGCTAATCGAGTTTCACGTTTATATACTGTTCAAAAAGGAATAGTCCAATGTTCTATATGTCCAAACCTTTGTTACACCCCCTTTTTTCATCGCCGCACAAGAATATATATATAATATTATGGATTTGTGGGTTAAAAGAGTTTTTTAATTAAAGTTAGAATTTGAAAATATGGATTATTTTATTGTTCATAATCGTCACGTAGAATTAATTTCAGTGTTCCAAGTCACTTTTTATTTAAATGCCTAGCCAAAGGAAAGTTCACTCTATTTTTATCGGTCCATGAAGATAAAGTTCGAGTAAGGAATTATATTGACCGGGGAGAAGGTGCAAGGCATTCCCCGAGTCCCGTGATTCTAACACGGTCGCTTTATTGACTTAAGATTTTGCTTAAATTAATTTTGGACAAATTGTGATTTATACGATTTTCATGTATTACCTATCTACTTTTCTCTCTTGATTATTAGAAAAATTAAAGAACATTTTTGAATAATAAGATTCATGACCATACTACGCAAGTGAATGCGTGATCGATGAAATTTATATTAAGTCATAACAGCGCTACGCAAGTGAATTTGCAGTCATGACAAACAATTATTAGTACATTATTTACTCTTGAAAAATCCCTACAATTTTGCTTTTGAGGAAATAACTTTTGGAAAGTTATGTCTCTGCCACGCTATGCAAGCGAATACGCAATTATGAAAAAAGATTTATAAATTAATTAAAACTATTGAATATGATATGAAATTGATGAATTAACTTATTAAATTTTAAGCATCACGCTATGCAAGCAAGTCCGTGAAGTTAAAATGCACATACTATTTGCCTATCGTTTGAATTAATTAATTAAGAAAGTGATCAAATTATTAAATTATTTTAATTATGGGGCAAAATCGGGTTGTGATTGGAGTTAGTTTAAGAAATCAATAATTAAAAACTTGGACATCTCTTGCTTAAGGATAAATATCCTAAAATTTTAATGGTATTGGGCTCTTTTATTGGTTTATCATGAAGTCGGCCAACAGAAAATATCTACAAAGAAATGGTCAAACCCTTTTTTTTACTATATTATTATTCTTTAGAATTACAGGAGATGGGCCAGCTAAAAGTATTTAAAGAAATTGGGCCTGGTAGCATGCTATGGCAAAAATGGACCTAGCAAATTTGGTCTTATTTAGCCCAATTTATCCATACTAATACAATCAAACAAGACTAGTTATGTGCAAATCTATGTGGCTTATTTACTCAAATCAAAATTTTTCTTTTTATTGCTTAAAAAAAGTCTATCTCTTTTAAGTATTACCACATTATCTAATGCTAACTTAATCAAGAACAAAAAATAAAAATAAACTTACACATCTCTAATGACCAATTTCAATTAAATAAGGAGAAACTAATACATTCTCCAAACTTCAAATTACTTTATTTGACTAAACATTGGCTTTTCTTTTTGGCTTCAAACACCCAATGAACTTAAAATAAATAGCAATAACTCTATGTAGCAATACACTAATAATATGAGTGAAGTAGTAAATCTTTATCAAGACTTCTCATGCTCAGCATATTTACAACCCAAAAGAGATAAAGCAATGCTCTTAGAACTTTGAAAATGACAACATTCATTTAATGTTAGAAATTAACAAAACAAACAACCATATTTTCATGCTTTTTATCACAAGTTACATTGCAAAGTTTAAAAGAAATACCTAGTTTGCAGGATTTCAGAATGCAACAACAGAGAAAATGAAACTCGACAACGAATAACCGTAGGAAACAGCAATAAACAACAATGAGAAAGTAGTGAATCCGTGTCAGAACAACCCAAAAAACTCACTAGCAGTAGTGATTTTTAGGAGAAGGAACTTCATAATCAAACTCTAAAGCTCTTATATGTTTCTGAAATATTTTGCACTCTAAGACTTAACTAAACAACTCACAATTTTTTCAGCTTACTCCCTATGTATTCACCTGCTAATTTTTCTCTCAAGTTTTTATCCTTTCTTGAGTGTAAAATATGTTTAGAAGCTATGTATATTGGAATGTCCCCCAGCGAGAAAGAATGACCATTTTAAGTAGGGAAATAAGTCCTTTTGGTGGAAAAACAGTTCACTTTTCACAAAATTCTGACACAAAACAGAGCAGATGCACTTTCAGTATATTTAAACAGTAAAATAGCCAACAAACACGTACGTTAAAATCAAACGTTTGGCTTTTATCTATTCATGACTGAAATTCAGCTTATACACTCAAACTCTAACCAAATATGAACTAGCAAAGTTGAAACAAGACTCAAAATGCAATTGAACTTAGTATTCAGACAAACTAGATTAGAATGAATTTGATTTGTACATACTAAAATGGAAAAACAACTGAATTTCACAAACTATTGCTTGAAATAGAAATAAAGAAAATATTGTTAAACTATCACGATTAATAACAACTACATATACGACAAACTATATAAATAATTGAACTAATCTTTTGGTTTTTTCAAGAAATTAACATAAAGAGTTAGCTATTCGACCGACTAGGTATACAATATAAAAATTCAGGCTTAATAACTCTATAAGTAATAGTCGACCGACTAGGTCGAGAATAAAAAATCAGAACTAACGAACAAACAAAGAAAGGTCGACCGGCTAGGCCAAAAAACTGCATGTTCAAGCTTAATCAAATCCATATAAAAAAGTCAACTGGCTAGGTTGACGAAAAAAAAAATCAGAACTAACAGGCAATAACGACTTACTCGACCAGCTAGGTCGAAAAACTGAATAAAGTCAAAATGTAATAACAAATTATATTCAATGCACATAAATAATAGAACATCAATGGAAATTAAACCTTAGAACTAATACAAAAACAATAGAAAAAAATCAGAAAAAATAAAAATAGGGAAAGGAAATTGGTGTTTTACCATGCACAGGGATTCAATGTCAAATTGAGCAGCAAGACGGATGTCGAGGGCGACCAATGGTGGTTGCCCGACCTCGAAATGGACGATTCTTTTTAGCACACACTGGACCCATTGAATTTTAGTGTCGGGCTAGAAAGAAACATCGGCTGAATCAGAAAAATGGCTTAAAACGAACCCTTCGCGGACAGGTGGTCACCAACGAGCTTGCTGAAAAATAGTTGTCGGAGTTTGGACTTGAAACCAACACAAATAGATAGAACCAAGAATGACATACACGTATATGGAAATCTTAGGTGAAAATGGGGTGTGGAACCCCATCAATTTTGAAATAGAAAAGTTAGGGTATATTTACATTTTTGTAGATGTAAGGAGATTGGTGGAGATTTAGAGGATATGGGGCTTGGATTCAGAGATAGTGTAGTGAGATAAAGGGAATGGTGTAAGTTGGGTGGTGTTTGGAGCACCATCGGCGGCAGCGCAGGGTGGTGACAGTGGAGGAGGAGGCGGCTCTTGAGAGGGATTAGAGAGAGATGAGAGATGAGATATGGAAGATTAGAGTTAGGAGAATAGAAATAAATCCGATTTTTAGGTGTTTTATTTAATATAGGATATTAAATCAAGGCTGTTGGATCAAGGATTATGGATGGAAGAGATCAAGTCTTTATATTACTAATAAAACGACGTAGTTTTTATCGAAAACTACATCGTTTGGACTCTCCTATGGCAAGCCCCTTTGTGGACCGGGTAGGGGCTATTTGGGCTTCTATCTTTGGGCCAATTTTGGTTCAATTCAATTGAAATATATTAGCCCAATCCCCTACCCTGTAATTTAAAGATGCAAACTAAAATATACAAATAAAAGGTAAAATATTTTTGGTATTTTTAATAAAGGAAATGCAATATGAAAGGCCCAAATAACTAAAAATCATCCAAATACTAGTATTAAAAGTCTGCAAAAGTTAGTTATTCACAACCTTGATAGACAAAATTATCTGTTCATGTTGACATGTGTATAAGGCACCCGAAATATTAGTTGAGGAGTGAATAAAGCTGGTAAAGACACTATCGTCTTTTGAAAAGAAAAACGAATCCTTCACTACTTGTACTCTATTGTGACGATCCGGCCCATTATCTCATGAGTACCGCCCTGTTTTCCCCATTTTCTGTTTCTCTATATTTCGTTATCCGTAACTTATATGATCGAGTTGATTTGGAGTGGCTTTGATAAGAAATGAGATACTTAGTCTCTTTTAAGAATGCTTAAGTTGGAACCCAAAAAAGATAAAACAATGCTCTTAAAACTTTAAAAATGACAACATTCATTTAATACTAGAAAAACAAAACAAACAACCATATTTTCATGCTTTTTATCACAAGTTACATTGCGAAGTTTAAAATTAATACCTAGTTTGAAGGATTTCAGAATGCAGCAACAAAGAAAATGAAACTCGACAGCTAATGACCGTAGCAAACAACAACAAACAACAATGAGACAGCAGTGAATCCGTGTCAGAACAGCCCAATAATCTCACTAACAGTAGTGATTTTTAGGAGAAGGAACTCCAGAATCAAACTCTAAGACTCTTATATGTTTCTGAAATATTTCGCACTCTAAGACTTAACCCAACAACTCAGAAATTTTTCAGCTTACTCCCTATGTATTTACCTGCTGATTTTTCTCTCAAGTTTTTATGCTTTCTTGAGTTTACAAGATGTTCAGAAGCTATGTATAATGGAATGTCCCCCAGTATGAAAGAATGACCCTTTTAAGTAGGGAAATAAGTCATTTTGGTGCCAATACAATCAACTTTTCACCAAATTCTGATACAAAACAAAGCAGTTGCACTTCCAGCTTGTTTAAATAGTAAAATACTTAACTGACACGTACTTTAAGATCAAGTGTTCAACTTTTATCTATTCATCACTGAAATTCAGCTTATACACTTAAACTCCAACCTAATATGAACTAGCAAAGTAGAAACAAGACTTAAAATGCAGTTAAACTTATTATTCAAACAAACAACATGGAACAACAACTGAATTTCACAAGCTTTTGCTTGAAACAGAAATTATGGGAACATCGTTAAACTATTATGATTAATAACAACAAAATATAGGACTATATAAAAATTTGAACTAATCTTTTGGTTTTTTCATGAAATTAACATAAAGACTTAGCCATTTGACCGACTAGGTCTAAAAACTGAAAATTCAGGCTTAATAACTCTATACAAAATAGTTGACCAACTAGGTCAAGGAATCAAAAATCAGAACTAACGAACAGCCAAAAAAAGGTCGACCGGCTAGGCTGAAGAATAGGATGTTCAAGCTTAATCAAATCCATATAAAATAGTCGACTGGCTAGGTCGACGAATAAAAAAAATCAGAACTAACAGGCAATAACGAACTACTCGACCGTCTAGGTCGAAGAATTGAAATTTACATTTATAAAGTCAAATTGTAGTAAAAAATTATAATCATTGCACATAAATAGCAGAACATTAATGGAATTAAACCTTAGAACTAATACTAAAACAAGAGCAAAAAATCAGAAAAGATAAAAATAGGGAAAGGAAATTGGTGTTTTACCATACAGAGGGATTCAATGACAAATCGAGCAACGAGACGAATGCCGAGGGCGACAAATAGTGGTTGCCCGACCTTGAAACAGATGTTTTGTTTTAGCAAACGCTGGACCCGTTGGATTTTAGCGTCGTGCTAGAAAGAAACGATCGTCTGAGTCAGAAAAATGTCTTAAAACGGACCATTTGCGGACAAGTAGTCACCAATGAGCTTGCTGGAAAATAGTGGTCGGAGTTTGGACATGAAAACAACACAAAGAGATAGAACCAAGAAAGACATACACGTATATGGAAGTCTTATGTGAAAATGGGGTGTGGAACCCCATCAATTTTGAAATAGAAAAGCTAGGGCTTTTCGGATTTTTGTAGATGTACGAAGATTGGTGCAGATTTGGAGGATATGGGGCTTGAATTCGGAGATAGGGTAGTGAGATGAAGGGAATTGTGTCAGTTGGGTGGTGTTTAAAGCACCACCGGCGGTGGTGGCTCTTGAGAGGGGTTAGAGAGAGATGAGAGATGAGATAGGAAAATCTACTGTTAGGAGAATGGAAAAAAATCAAATATTTAGGTGTTTTATGGGATATCAAATCAAGGCCGTTGGATCAAGAATTATGGATGGATTAGATCAAGTCTTTAGATTACTAAATGAAACGACGTAGTTTTGATCCAAACTACGTCGTTTGGACCCTCCTCTGGCAAGCCCCTTTGTGGACCGGGTATGGGCTATTTGGGCTTCTAATTTTGGGCCAATTTTGGCTCAATTCAATTGAAATATACTAGCTCAATCCCCTACCCCCTAATTATCTTATTTAGTCCTCAAGACAATATATAAGTAGCAAGAAAAAATCTTTTTGGAATATTTATTTTAAAGATGCCTAAAATATAAAAATAAAAGGTAAAAATATTTTTGGCATTTTTAATAAAGGAAATGCAATATAAAATGCAAAAATAACTAAAAATCATCCAAATACTAGAATTAAAAGTATGCAAAAAGTAGGTATTCACAGCTGCCCATCTTTGCTCGAGAACATGAAGAGTTTTCGTGCAAAGAAAAGTGAACGCCATGGCTAATTTCCTATGACTCTAATGAAACCTTTTTTGAAAACGTTGACCGAACCTTGCTTCTGAGGTTGCCTACGTATCCTTGGCTATAAAGGAATCAGATCAGTGTAGTTCTGGAAAATGTTTTGGTAGCTGGGACTACCATACACTGGAGTTAAGACTGTTGCTGCTATTGCTGTTGCAGTTGATGTGTCTATAACTCGTTTCTTACATCAAAAAGAAAAACAGAAAAACACTACATACGTCTGCAAACTAAGAGCAAACAATTCCAATCTACGTGTCTTCTGGAGTCAAATCTTGATTCTTGACTTGCTCGCTTGTATTGACCTTAGATCGGGTCGTGATTCTCTTTGAAGAAAAGATTATGACTCAATCTCGATTGCTTGCTTTCTGGATTATAATTTGAGAAAACGAATCTTGAGAATCTGTATTGCTGACACACTATTAATGCTAACTCCAACTATCTTGTGGTCGAAGGACTTCTTTCTTCTGATGAGAAACTGGAACTGCGAGCTTTAATCGTCATTTGTGGTGTACGGCAGAGCCTCCAAATTCATCAAAGACAAACAAAAATGAACCAAATTTTTCTGCCTCAGTCTAGTACTAGGAAAATTTTGTGAGTTATTAGAAAAATCTGTAAATTATCTAATTCATTGAAAAGGCAGGAAAAAATAGTAATATAAACTAGTTAAAAGAGATGAAATTTTGGTAACAAATGATTGTGTAACTATGAATCGGTACCCTATACTACTGAAAGGAAATGTAACCAGTGGCTGGTATCCTATCTTACTGGAAGGAAATAGAGTCAGGTGTTAGCACCATCTATTGATAAAGTGAATAAGCCATCTAGGTGAAAATGGTTCTCCCTGAGTTAAATTGTATAAAACACCCTGAGCTATGATTACTTCTACCCGAAAAATTGAGTTGGATCCCTCTAGGCGAAAGAATTCTACATGAGCTAAGCTGTGTAAATCAACCTGAGCGAAGAGTACTTCTACCTGGAACTATGAGCTGGATTCCCCTAGGCGAAAGGATTCTACCTGAGTTAAGCTATGGAAAAAACCCTGAGCGGAGAGTACTTCTACCCGGAGTTATGAGCTGGATCTCCCTAGGTGAAAGTATTCTACCTGAGTTAAGATGTATTAAGCACATTGAGCGAAGAGTACTTCTACACTTATCTATGAGCTGGATCCCCCTAGGCAAAAGTATTTTACCTGAGTTAAGTTGTATTAAACACCCTGAGTGAAGAGTACTTGTACCCGCAACTATGAGCTAGATCCCCCTAGGCAAACAGATTCTACTTGAGTTAAGCCGTATTATACACTCTGAGTGAAGAGTACTTCTACCCGGAGATATGAGCTGGATACCCCTAAGCAAAAAGATTGTACCTAAGTTAAGCTGTATTAATCACCCTCAGTGAAGAGTACTTCTACTCAGAACTATGAGCTGGATCCCCCTAGGCGAAATGATTCTACTTGAGTTAAGCTGCGTAAAACAACCTGAGCGAAGAGTATTTCTACTTGGAGCTATGTGCTGGATCCCCCTAGGCGAAACTATTCTACCTGAGTTAAGCTGCGTAAAGCAACCTGAGCGAAAAGTACTTCTACCAGGAACATGCGTTGGATCCCCCTAAGAGAAAGGATTCTACCTGAGTTAAGCTGCATAAAACAACCTGAGCGAAGAGTACTTGTACCCGGAACTATGAGCTGGATCACCCTAGGCGAAAGGATTCTACCTGAGTTAAACTATATTAAACACCCTGAGCGAAGAGTAATTCTACTTGGAATATGATCTAGATCCCCCTAGGCGAAAGGATTCTACCTGAGTTAAGCTATAAAAGTGGGAGATGTGAACAATAGTGATGCATGCTGAAAAAAGAAAAAATGGAGATTTTAAAGAGCTTACATTTGGTGACATTTGTTCTTTTAGAATTGTCATTCTGCACTACTTTGTTCCTTCTTCAAACAAAGAAAAATATATGAGTTTCCAAAGTGGTGGTTGGTCTGTGGCCTTGATCCCTTAATGCCTTGAGTAATTTGATTCACGGCCACTGCTGTTGAAGAAACAATTTTATCGGCGCGGTATCGAGATGCTGGCTTACTCTGTATTATTTTCTGGAGACCTTGGCTTTCCAATGTTGCCCCCAACTGTTTCATACCCTGATGTCCATGGTGCTATTACCCTTGTCTCTAAGGCAAGACTATTTTCTTTAAAATCAAACTCAGTTGTCTCGCACCCAGTATCAGTTTATGTTCGTAGTGCTTATCAACTTTTCTCATGAAGCAGGTCCCACTCGTGCAGCTTTTGAGTTTCTTTGAAACACTTTATTCGTCTTATTGAATGAGATCACAGATGGATTCGTACCTTCGTCAATTCCATGTATGCCCCAAATTGTGCTCGACATTGTGGGGAAATTGTAGCTGGTTTTTGTAGCCATTTCTTTGCTTCACTTTTGATGGAGGATTAGACTGAAAGGGACTCAAAGAAAACTTATGGGTAAAACAGAATAATAATTAAAAGTGAAACAGAACTATGCTTAAACAAAAGGTGTCCATTTTGGGGAAAGGAATAGGGAGACTTATCTGGAGGTATGTGCCGACTTTAATGAATCATGACATGCATTTTGGACTGGACGCTTGATCCGTCTAAGCTGTCTAATTCTCAAAATCCGCCGCAAATATTCATCTTGAATTTGTCTTGGTTGTGTTCATGCTGGAAAATCAAAGAGCCTCATTAAGCTAGTAGCGCCCTTTGCAGGTTCAATGACTCAGAGATTTGTTGTTTGGCTTCTTTTTTTACAAGTACAGAGGTTCCAAAAATTGAGGAAAAAGGAAGAAAATACAAACTCAAAAGGATTAACAATAGGGTGACACCTATTTGGAATAATGAGAAAATGATATCCTTCGTCACTTCATTCAGAGAAAATCAGCGCGTGAAAATTCTACAGTAGCCATATATCAGACATAATCTCTTTTGACTACATCTGCATTAATAGTCATGTATGGTACCCGTCTTTCTTCATATACAGTGCAAGGCCCCTTTTGGTAACACTTTCTTGATGATGTAGGGTCCTAGTCAGTTTGGGGCGAACTTTCCATTAGATTCTACCTGGTGCGGAAGGATGCGTTTCAAAACTAGCTGGCCTACCTCAAACTGCCTTGGGTATACTTTCTTATTGTAACTGCGTGCCATTCTTTGTTGGTATAACTGGCCAAAACACACTGCTGCTAGCCATTTTTTCATCAATCAACATCAGTAGTTCTAATCGGGTCTTGACCCACTCAGTATTTTCAATCTCTAATTCCACAATAATTTTGAGAGAGGGAATTTCGACTTCTGCGGATATTACAACTTCAGTTCCATACACAAGCAGATACAGAGTTGCACCAACAGATGTGCGAACAGTCGTACGGTATCCCAAAAGAGCAAAAGGCAACTTTTCACGCTATTGCCTGGAACCTTGGATCATATTCCTATGAATCTTCATAGCATTCTTGTTGCCTCTTCAATGGCTCCATTGCCTTTTGGTCGGTAAGGGGTAGAATGGCGATGCATGATTTTAAATTGTTCGCATACTTCCTTCATCAAATGACTATTTAGATTGGCTGCATTGTCAGTGATAACGGTCTTTGGGATACGAAAGTGACAGATGATGTTGGAATGAACAAAGTCTACCACTGCTTTCTTGGTGACTGCTTTCAAAGTGACAGCCTCCACCCACTTAGTAAAGTAATCAATTGCAACCAAAATGAATCTATGCCCATTTGAAGCCTTTGGCTTGATTGGCCCAATAACATCCATTCTCCAAGCAACGAAAGGCCAAGGAGAGGACATGGGATGCAACTCTGAAGGAGGAGAGTGAATCAGATCCATGAATCTAGCATTGGTGACACTTGCAAACAAAACTGAAGCAATCTCGCTCCATAGTAAGCCAATAATACCCTCCCCGCAGAATCTTCTTTGCCAAAACATATCCATTTATGTGAGGTCCGCATACCCCGAATGCACTTCACTAATGTTCCACTCTGCTTTTGTAACATCTATGCATCTCAACAAGTTTAAATCCAGGGTTTTCTTGTACATAATTTCTTCATTCAGGAAGAAACCACTGGCGAGCAGCCTTATCGTTCCTTTTTTTTTTTAATCTCCTTTAGCATGCTCTTGGTATTCTCTTATTTTCAGGAATCGTTTTATGTCATAATACCATGTTTCACCATTTGGTTCTGTCTCAATTATATTGTAGTAACCGTGTTGATTCCGAACTTGGATTTCTAGTGGATCAATATGAGTGTTGCCTGGATAAGGGAGCATCGACGCTAAAGTAGCCAAGGCATCGCCTAGCTCGTTGTGAAACCTGGGAAAGTACCTGAACTCAATGGATTTGAATCTTTTGCTAAAATCATTAACAAATTTTCTGTACGGGATAAGCTTGATGTCTCGAGTCTCCCATTCACCTTAGGCTTGCCAGATAACCAAATCCGAAGCTCCCATAACCAATAGCCCATGTACATCCAGATCGATGGCCATTTTCAAACCCATGATACAAGCTTGGTATTCTGCCATATTACTGGTACAGAAGAACTGAAGTTAGGCTGTTTCAGTGTAATGATGTCCAATAGGTGAGACGAGGATTGCCCCTATCCCAACTCCTTTGATATTGACAGCCCCATCAAAATACATGTCCCATACACGGTGATCGTCTGGAACCACCTCCTCTATTGAGTTGACCTCTTTGTCTGGGAAGTATGTGCTAAGTGGAATGTACTCTCATTAACTAGATTCTCTGCCAAATGATTTTCCAAAGCCTGTGCTTTAATCACGGTGCGAGTGACATAGACGTTGTCAAACTCTATGAGCAGGATTTTCCATTTTGTGAGCCTGCCAGTGGGCATTGGCTTTTGGAATATGTACTTCAAAGGATCTATTCTGGATATGAGTTAAGTAGTGTAGGCCAAAAGATAATGTCTCAGCTTCTCTGCAACCTAAGTCAAGGCACAATATGTCCTTCTAAAAGGGTGTACTTAACCTCATAATTAGTGAACTTCTTGCTCAAGTAATAGATTGCATGTTCCCTTTTAACTATTGCATCATGTTGCCCCAGGACGCATCCAAAGAATTATCCATCACCGATAGATATAAAAACAAAGGCCTACCAAGTTCAGGTAGGACTAGTACAGGGGGTTTTGAGAGATACTCTTTGATCTTGTCAAAAGCTTTTTGGAAATCATCCTTCCACTTGATAGCGACATCCTTTTTCAGCAACTTAAAGATGGGCTCGCATATGGTTGTGAGCTGAGCAATGAGCCTACTGCTGTAGTTCAACTTCCCGAGCAAACTCATGCCTTCCTTTTTATTCTTCAGGTGTGGTAGATCTCGAATGGAGTTTATCTTAGATGGATCGAGTTCATTGCCTCTTCGGCTGACTATAAAACCGAGGAGTTTCCCATATGGAACCCCGTATGCACACTTGGCTAAATTAAGCTTAAGGTCATACCTTCGAAGCCATTCGAAGATTTTTTTTCAAATCGCACACGTGATCAGCTTGTGTCTTTGATTTTATGATGACATCATTGTTATACATTTCAATCTCTTTGTGCATCATGTCATGAAAAATGATGGTCATAGCCCTCATGTATGTTGCCCCTGCATTCTTTAGACCGAATGGCATGACCCTATAACAATAAGTACCCCATGGAGTGGTGAAAACGGTCTTTTTTGCATTATCCTCACCCATTAAAATTTGGTGGTACCCAACATAGCAATCCACGAACAATTGTATCTCATGCTTTGCACAATTATCTACAAGAATGTGGATATTTGGTAAAGGAAAATTATCCTTTGGACTTGCTTTGTTCAGGTCTCTGTAGTTAACACAGACTCTGGTCTTTCCATCCTTATTCAGCACAGGCACAACGTTCACCACCCAGGTGGTGTATCGGACAACTTTAACAACATTGCCGCTCAATTGCTTCATTATTTCCTCTTTGATTTTGTAACTCACGTCTGTTTTAAATTTTCCTACTTTTGCTGGACTGGTGGAAAACCAGGAAACGTAGGAAGCTTATAAACTACCAGATCAACACATAAACCAGGCATATCATCGTAAGACCAAGCAAATACATCTCTATATTTAAATAAAAGTTAAATCAAGGAATCTCTAGTTTTTTGCTCGGTGTGAATGCTTATTTTTGTTTCACTAATTTCTTTAGGACTTCCAATATTAATCGGCTCAGTTTTATTGAGGTTTGTCTTAGGCTTGTTTTCAAATTGTTCCAACTCTCTTTTTATGTCCTCGACAACCTCATCTTCATCGTATTCAACCTCTTGATGCGTTATTTCAATATTGGACAGCTTTTTAAGATCTGGGCATGAATTTCGCATGCATGTCATGTTATTAAAGCCGGCATTAACAAAATTGAAATGGAAATAAAATGACAGGAATTAGGAAAAGGAAAAGATAGAAAACTTAATAGAAAGATGAACTGCATTTTATTAAATTCAAAAGGATAGAAAGGTTAACATAAAAAAACAATCATAATGAGATGTTTGGATTACAACCCTGAAAGTAACCCAAAATACAAAAAAGAAGAAGATGCAAAAGCAAACTACCAAGACTCTTTCCTTGTGGGGAGAGGAGTTGCTTCCAGTTGGTGAGCATGGTGTCTGGGTCAATTAGTTGCATATTGGCACGACTAGTGCCTTCACCAGCCTGGATCATATTCACTTCAAAAAACATCTGGTTTAGGCCATGGCAAATTTCATCAATGTTTGCATGCGCCGAGGAATTTTGACCCTCTTGGAGTCGTGGCTTGACAAAAGTGTAGAAAATATGAGGGATAGGTTGTTGCAAGACCCATCCATACTTTTTGCGGTGCTTGGCTTTGTTTTCATCTACTTGGGTTGGCCTGAAGCCTTATCCAAAAGTACCTTTGTTACCGAACGGAGAAATAGGCTTCAAAATTCCTTGCAATGATTCCCCCAAGCTTTTTCATGGTTCATAACCTTGTATCATCATAACTACAACCACCATTACACATGTAGAGGAAAGACGAGGATGTAGAATATGCTTTCCTTCCTTGACATTGTCCACAGCAACAACTTCAAAAGCCTGATAGATAATGGACTCAGACCCTTCCTTGGCCTCAATACAGGGGACTTTATAAATGAAAGACTCGCCTTCGTCGTGAATAATAATTTCTTGCCTGTCATGTTCAAATTTGAGCATCTGATGCAATGTGAGCTCGAGCCGTATGGATCTATGGCCTTCCAAGAAGAAAGTCATAAGAAGTGGCCATGTCTACTACTTGGAAGACAATCTCAAAGTCAACCAGACCAATTGTCATGGTGAGATTGATTTCCCCAATGGTATATCTCCCTGAGCCATCAAAAGCCTGTATGCGAACATTACTGGGTCAGACTCTATCTGTATTGATCTTTATGCTTTGCAAGGTAGAGAATTTGCATACATCTACACTTGAGCCTCCATGAACCATGACTCGCTTTACATAATGCCCCTAACATCTTACCATCATGTTCAAAGCCCTATTCTTCTTGGCTCCATCCTCGGGAAGTTCATCATCAGTAAAGGAGATTCTGTTCACTTAAAAAAAACTTTTGGCCATCTTCTCTAACTGATTCACTGTGGTCGCTTCAGAGATATGTGCCTCGTTCAAGACCTTGATTAGTACATGGGCATGATCTTTGGAATGTATGAGTAGAGATAGTAGAGAGATTTGGTCAATGATTGAGTAATCCTGAACTTTCATCTTATTCAAAAATTCTTTTGCCTCTACTTCAGTGACGGGTTTCTTTGTTGGCAATTGGCCTTCTCTGATTTTCTTGGCCTTCCTCAACTCTTCAGGAGAGTAACACCTCTCTGATCGAGTCAAACCTCCAGTTTCCTCTACTTCCTCTATGATTTCCTTTCTTTTGTAGGTAATCACAGTTTTGTTGTAGTTCCAAGGAATACTTTTCGTGTTTTTCGCAGGGGGTTGCACGACAGGTTTGATTATGATCGGTTCTATTATGCCATTCATACCACCCTCATTTTGTGTTGTGATGGGGTGATCCAAGGACATAAAAACTTATGCTTGGAACATTGGATTGAACCTCCAAACTCAATACCTTAGTCACAGATAAGGTTGCCTTTTCTGAGTTAAGGGTGCCTTTCACAATTAACGGCACATCTCGGCTTGGACTTACTTCTAAACTTGTTCCTTCTTGAATTGCTCCCACTGTCATTTTTGCTTGACCGACCAGCTTGAATTATTGATCTCGACCAATCATTCTCACAAAATGAACATCATTGTGTGCGGGCAATGGGTTGTTTGTTACATTAGGTGGGTCCTTTCCATTTGTTAGTACAATTAATTTTTCAGAAATGAGTCTCTCTATGGTTCTCTTCAAAGTCCAACAATCATCAGTGCTATGTCCCGGAGCACCTGAATGATACTCACATCTAGCATTTGCTTGAAATCCATTTGAGTCAGGATGTATATGGTGGGGAGTGATAGGTCCAATCACACCCATTTGCTTTAGTTTCTGGAATATACTAGAGTATGATTCGGCCAATGGAGTGAGTTTTCCTGCTGGCCTCTACTCTCAACCATAATCCTGCATGGGATGAGCGTTATAAGGTGCCTGAAAATTTTGCTGTTGAGGTCGGGGAGCCCTTGGAGCTGGTGCCCGTACCTACTGATTGGGAGGCTGAGCATATAATTGAGCATTGAACACTGTATATTATGGTGGGCCCACAGAGTATTGAGGAATTGGCTGGGGATAGTAATGTTGAGGGTAGTTGGATTGCCCCTACTAAACTTGCACACAAGGGTGTGATGCCCTCTTTGAACTTCCTTAGATCCCGAAGCCATCATGGACCCTTCATCTCTCTTCTTTCTATTTGCCAAACCTCCCGACCCATTTTGGATAGCTTTGGTGGTGGCTTTGAGAGCAGCGTGACTTACAATTCTGCCAGTCTTGAGGCCATTTTCGACCATCTCCCCTATTTTGATTGCTTCTGCAAAACGTCTACCCATCGCGGACATCATGTTCTGAAAGTGATCAGGCTCTTGAGCCTCTAAAATTTTTTTTTTAACTCGTGGTTATCCATAGGTGGCTTAACTCTAGCCACTTGCTCCCTCCATTTGATGGCATACTCCCTAAAGCTTTTGGTCGGCTTTTTCTTCATATTGGACAAGGAATTACGATCCGGCGCAATATCATTATTTTACTGAAATTGTTTGATGAAAGCATGGGCCATGTCATGCCAAACATGCCAATGAGAGACGTCTTGGTCAGTGAACCATTCTGAAGCTGCACCCACAAGGCTTTCCCCTAATCAAGCCATCAGCAACTTTTCCTTTCCTCGTGCACCCTTCAGCTAATTGCAGTACCTTTTCAAGTGGGCGATAGGGTCGCCGTGTCCATCATATTTCTCAAATTTTAGGGTCTTAAACCCTCATGGAAAATATATGTGAGGGAACATACATAGATCACTGAATGAAACACTTTTGTGAATGCCTAGTCCCAGTATATTCTGTTCATGACTTTTCATCTTCCTGGTCATCTAATCCTCTCAAGCGTTCTGGCAGGTTTTTCATTTTCCACTGGTGACTCATACTGTGGAGTCTGATTATGTGGAGCCAAGACTCCCAAAGTCATATTTGGAGAACAATATTAGCCATCATAAACATGAGATGGTGGCTCATTGTTTGGCATCGTCACAAGAGAAGGTGGCGGGATTGTATATACCGGTGCGCCAGACACGATGAGAGGGGTGTTCCTGACTGGTGCGACTGGAGGTCGCATATTAGAGCCACCCGGAGCAGGATGGAGGCTGTAGTTTGGCACATACCCTAGTGGTAGAATGTGATCGCTCGTTGCATATAGCAGTGTTTGATTAGCCAGGGGTATTGTAGAAGTTCCCTCGGAAGGACCCTAGGGTGGAGGTCGACAGGATACCCAAGCTTGATATACATCTGACAGTTGCTATGTCAATTTTCTTATCTCCTCGTATGCTTGCTCAACTGACCGAACTTGCAGATTGTCACTGACCAACTCGACTTCATCGTTGTTTTCCATTACCACTGCTCCCTTAGATCTTGTTAAGTAATAATGTGTTGCCAGTTTCACCACAAACCAACCACCTTAAGCTTACTATATAAGAGGAAAAAAATGTGTTAGGGCTAAGCATTTTACAGATAGGAATCACATGTAGATATGCTATGCTACTAAAATATCACCATCGCTTACATTCTTTTGGAAGGCTTCATGTTCCATTCCGGCTTATCAGCTTGTTGTTTATTGACATTGTTATTTCCTTCTCTCTTCTTTTTTCTTCATTTTTTTCACTTTGCTTTATTTTGATCCCTTACTTTAGAGTCACTAAAAAATATTTGATCAAACCTTTTATGGGTTGCCTACGTATCATGTCCCCGCATGAATCAGATCATTACATAGTTCAAGGACATGACCTTTATTTTTTTATTTTTTCTTTACAAAACAAACTTCTTTTTGGTTCATTTCAGAATTTTCTAATCAAATATATTTTTCATTGATTTTCAATATAATTTTTGATACAAAAAAACCAGAAGACTCTTACAGACTCAAAAACAACAAAAGCATAATGAAAAAGGACTGATAACTAAAAGAAGACTTTGATCTCTACAGTAGAATCCACGGCATCATTGTAATCAAGGCTGTTGTTCCAGCGGCTAACCCCCAACATTGCGGTATATCCTCTCTAAGTCTGCAGATATATGACGAGCAACATTCAATGATACTTCTGCAAACCCATCGGGCATCATTCCCTGGAAACTCCTGCATTTTCTTGAGGTACATGTGGCTACCTCGAGGATCTTTCCCTTAACGTATTCCCGAGCCACATGAAACTCTTGATTTTGCTGACCAAGAGTCTCAGCTAGATCCTAGGCATCACGCTTGCGGTCCAAGGCCATATCTTTCTGGCGCCAATTTTCTAGTAACTCCCCCTCCAACTGATTGATCATACTCTGGTAGTGATGTCTTTCTATTTCAAACTCTACAATATATCTCTCAGACCTTGTAACAGAGCAAAACTTCTATGCTCGTGATCACGGACTGCCCTGAATTTGGCTTCTCTCTCTTCTTTTTGCTGAGCGGTTGTGACTATGTTCTTCTTTTGAATTTGGGCTTTGAGTGCCTACTTCTCTCGTGCCCACTGAGCCTTTTCCCACTCAAAATTAGCATGTTGTATGTCCATAGCTGTCTCCAAAATGCCCTTATCTTCTTGTAGAGTGTCAATACAAGATTGGAACTCTTGTTCCACTTCCCTTCTGGTTTCCTTAACTCTGGCCTCGATATCCTCTTCCCAAACAACTTCATGCCATATGGATCTTTTTGTCCTTTGCTCGGGGATAGCCTGGTTGTGAAACCACTCAAGGTATGCAAGGCTTACCTCCCTACGTTCACGATCAGCTACCATCTCGTCCAAATCAGAAAATCGACCAACAAACCAAACCTTTTGTGCAAAACACTCCCTTGGAGGTTCCACTCCATTGAATTCCCACACGAACGAACGCATGTCGTTAATATGAGGCCTCTTTTGCTCTCTCCATAGCTGGCACATGACGCGTAGGGGTGCGTATGGTTTGAAACCCCTTGAACCCATGAGTATGAAGAACAGGCGATATATCGACATATGCATGACCCTAGCAAAAGGGAACTAATAATAGTTTCAAGTGATTCTATTAGCATTCAAAGAACCAAGTAATTTCCACCAGGCCCTCACCCCCTCTGGAAGATTACAACTTGCGGCCCTATCTGGGTGGCATCCAATGTAATTCAACAAGTTTCTATTGAAATTAATTACTATTGGATGGTGATAAAGGTGCTCTATGAACCACATCTGCAGCAGAATGTTGCATCCCTCAAACTAATCTTCACCCTCTTGGCAACGGGTCAAAGCTCGAAAAATATCTCCCAAAATCAGGGGAAGAATGGTATGATCCTTGCTACTTTGCAAGTATGAGATTACTGCAACTAATCGAATTCTGAAGATATTCCAACGGAACCCAACCTTCGTTTAAGCAAACCATTAGAATTCCAACGGAACCCAACCTTCGTTTAAGCAAACCATTAGAATTCGCTGGAGACATAACTTCTTTATAAAGTTATTCACACCATCTTTTCTCGGAGCTACAGGCTTTTTCACACGAATGTCTCTCCCCAATCCGGTGAAACCACCTAATTCTTCCGATGTAGGCGTCATTTCACAATCTTTGAACCTGAAGACATTGTTCACAGGGTCCCAAAAACCCACTAGAGCCTCGATTAAATCTCTGTCAGGCTTATTGCCCATGATGTTCGTGAGGAACTTGAGGTGCTTAAATACTTGATACCGTTCCCATGTAGCAAAACTAGCCCACCAATTAAAGAGACTACTCAGGATCTTATCTCTGATGAAGAACATATGAGGTGTCTCATTCCTTACCCTTTTCTGACTGCTTCTTTGTGGAGAACTCATGGTGATCCTAAGAATAAGATAAAAAAGGGTTAGGACTTACCTTAACTATATACAAATTATGATCGTTCATTGTATTATTTTATTTTATTTTTAGGACTCAATCTTATTTTTTGATTATTACAATATATATTACCGAACACAACAGTTGAGATGATAAAAACGGAAAAAATGGCTATTGTTTCAAAGACGACTCTTTGATACTTCCATAAAAGGCATAAAGGATGTCTCAGCAAAAACAGCCAAACACAGGAATAAAATGATAAAAATAGACAAAATATTAAATAAGAAAATAATTTTTATGAAAATGACCCTTTGCTACTCCTAGAAGGGTTTAAAGGCTGTCTCAGCAAAAACTAGATGAAATGATTATTTTTGCGAAATCAATCATTTGATACTTCCGGAAAGGTTTAAAGTTGCCTCGACAAAAATGACCATACAAAAAGGTAAAATAGTAAAATGTGAATAAATATGGATAAAGTAACTATTTTTTACAAAAATGACCCTTCAGCACTTCCCAGGAAGATTTTAAGGCTTTCTTGGCAAAACAGCCGGAACATGAGAGTAAGACATTAATAATGTGACCAAAATAGGCTTTTTTTTTAAACTTTTATGCACATGCAAATTTTATGCTACCCTTTGTTTGAAATATGTGGGTTGAACCCAATGAAGGTTGCCTATGTATCTCACATCTGGTGAGAATTAAACACGCGTAGTTCGGTAAAACTGGGTACTTTTCCCCCTTTTTAAAATAAAAATTAATTTTTACAAATCACAATAAAATAGTACAATGTATATATATATATATATATATATATATATATTATTATTATTATTATTATTATTATTACTTTAAAAAAATTATTTGCACTAAACTAGGAGAATAATTTTTTTTCTTTTTAAAATTCAGAAGCGAACTAATTTCCTAAAGCCTGTCAACAATGCAAGCAGGCCTTCCAAATGATATAGCAAGTAGCACATAAGTGAACATCATGGTCTCAAAGAGGATATTCATATTATACGGACCCGGCCCCTGTGCCGTGTTTCGCTAAGTCAAATGCACGTGACGCATATAAAGCGAACCTACTAGGAATATCCGACCTGAGATTTGTTCTTGTAGGTTTAAATCCTGGTGGAGAATGTATCTAGACTGTACCAGTAGCATTGCTTTCCGGTTTAACTGGTGGTGCTCCCCGCCTAAAATAGGTGTGACTAAAATCCTTCACCGGGTGACAAGCACCTAGGCTATCTCAAATAAAGTGGGATATGTCAAGCAAATGCCGAATATTTCAAGAAGACTCAGATGGGGTACGTGAGAAGACAATTTATATGTAAGGTTCAACAATATCGAAGCAGTAAAAAGTGAACATGTAGCACATTAGGAACAATTAAATTAAAATTTATATGAAATTTATAAAGCCAAATAAAAGTCAACAGGGTACAAGCTCAAATTTTGTTTAGTTCCCCAGCAGAGTCGCCAGAGCTATCAAGGTATTCTCCGAGTCCCGTGGTTCTAGCACGATCACTTTATTAACTGAAAATTTGGCTTAAATTAATTTTGGACAAATTGTGATTTATACCATTTTCGTGTTTGAGCAATATGCTTTTCTTTCTTGATTATTAGAAAAATTAAAGAATATTTTTGAATAATAAGATTCATGACCACACTACGCAAGCGAATGTGTGATTGATGAAATTTATTATTTAGTCATAACAGCGCTACGCAAGCGAATCCGCAGTCATGACAAACAGTTATTAGTAAGTTATTTACTCTTGAAAAATCACTACAATTGTGCTTTTGAAGAAACTTAACTTTTGAAAATTTATTAAATGTCTCTACCACGCTACGCAAGCGACTATGTAATTATGACAAAAGATTTATAAATTAATTAAAACTATTGAATATGATATGAAATTGATGAATTAACTTATTAACTATTAAGCATCACGCTACGCAAGCAAGTCTGTGAAGAAAACGCACCTACTATTTGCCTAGTATTTAAATTAATTAATTAAGAAAGTGATCAAATTGTTAAATTATTATAATTATGGAGCAAAATCGGGTTATGATTGGAGTTAGCTTAAGAAATCAATAATTAAAGACTTGGACATCTCTTGCTTACGGATAAATAAGGCTAACACCTAAAATTTTAATGGTATTGGGCTCTTTTATTGGTTTAACATGAAGTGGGCCGGCATAAAATATCTACAAAGAAATGGTCCGACCCCATTTTTTTACTATATTATTATTTTTTAGAATACATGAGATAGGCCAGCTGAAACTATTTTTAAAAAAATGGGCCTACTAGCATTCTATGGGAAAAATGGACCTACCAAATTTGATCTTATTTAGCTCAAATTATCCATACTAATACAATCCAACAAGACTAGTTATGCACAAATCTATTTGTCTTATTTACTCAAATCAAAACTTTTCTTTTTATTACTTAAAAAAAAAGTCTATCTCTATTAAGTATTACCACATTATCTAATGCTAACTTACACAAGAACAAAAAATAAAAGTAAACATTCACATCTCTAATGACCAATTTCAATTAAAAAAAGCGAAACTAATATATTCTCCAAACTTCAAATTACTTTATTTGACTAAACATTGGCTTTTCTCTTTTTAGCTTCAAACACCCAGTGAACTTAAAGAAATAGCAATAACTCTATGTAGAAATACATTAATAATAAGAGTAAATTAGTAAATCTTTATCAAGACTTCTCATACTCAACATATTTACAACCCAAAAGAGACAAAGTAATGCTCTTAGAACTTTAAAAATGACAACATTCATTTAATGTTTGAAATAAACAAAACAAACAACCATATTTTCATGTTTTTTATCAAAAGTTACATTGCAAAGTTTAAAAGAAGTATCTAGTTTGCAAGATTTCAAAATGCAACAACAGAGAAAATGAAACTCGACAGCGAATGACCGTAGGAAAAAATAATAAACAACAATGATACAGCAGTGAATCCGTGTCAGAACAGCCCAAAAATCTCACTACCAGTAGTAATTTTTTGGAGAAGGAACTCCATAATCAAACTCTAGAACTCTTATATATTTCTGAAATATTTTGCACTCTAAGACTTAACTAAACAACTCACAATTTTTTCAGCTTACTCCCTATGTATTCACCTGCTAATTTTTCTCTCAAGTTTTTATGCTTTCTTGAGTGTAAAAGATGTTTAGAAGCTATGTATATTGGAATGTCCCCTAGTATGAAAGAATGACCCCTTTAAGTAGGGAAATAAGTCCTTTTGGTGGCATGGCAAAACAGTTCACTTTTAACAAAATTCTGACACAAAACAGAGCAGTTGCACTTCCAGCATGTTTAAACAGTAAAATAGCCAACAAACACGTACGTTAAACTCAAGCATTTGGCTTTTATCTATTCATGACTGAAATTCAACTTATACACTCAAACTCTAACCAAATATGAACTAGCAAAGTAGAAACAAGACTTAAAATGCAATTGAACTTAGTATTCAGACAAACTAGATTAGAATGAATTTGATTTGTACATACTAAAATGGAAAAACAACTGAATTTCACAAACTATTGCTTGAAATACAAATTAAGCAAATATTGTTAAAATATCACGATTAATAACAACTACATATACGACAAACTATATAAACAATTGAACTAATCTTTTGTTTTTTTCACGAAATTAAAATAAAGAGTTAGCTATTCGACCGACTAGGTCTAAAATTTAAAAATTCAGGCTTAATAACTCTATATGTAATAGTCGACCAACTAGGTCGAGGAATCAAAAATCATAACTAACGAACAAACAAAGAAAGGTCGACCGGCTAGGCCGAAGAACTGCATGTTCAAGCATAATCAAATCCATATAAAATAGTCAACCGGCTAGGTTG
Source organism: Nicotiana benthamiana (assembly GCA_034376525.1). Lineage (NCBI taxonomy): Eukaryota > Viridiplantae > Streptophyta > Magnoliopsida > Solanales > Solanaceae > Nicotiana > Nicotiana benthamiana. Next base: position 34,496,676 of record CM067330.1, read on the forward strand.
ATAAACAAAAAAATAAAATCAGAACTAACAGGCAATAACGAATTACTCGACCGGCTAGGTCGAAGAACTGAAATTCCCATTTATAACGTCAAAATGTAATAAAAAATTATATTCATTGCACATGAATAACATAACATTAACGGAAATTAACACTTAGAACTAATACTAAAACAAGAGAAAAAAATCAGAAAAAATAAAAATAGGGAAAGGAAATTGGTGTTTTACCATACAGAGGGATTCAATGCAAAATTGAGCAACGAGACGGATGTCGAGGGCGAAGAATGGTGGCTGCCCGACCTTGAAATGGATGTTTCTTTTTAGAACACGTTGGACCCATTGGATTTTAGTGTCGGGCTAGAAAGAAACACTGTCTGAGTCGGAAAAATGGCTTAAAACGAACCCTTCACGGACAGGTGGTCACCAACGAGCTTGCCGTAAAATAGTGGTCGGAGTTTGGACTTGAAACCAACACAAAGAGATAGGACAAATAAAGACATACACGTATATGGAAATCTTATGTGAAAATGGGGTGTGCAACCCCATCAATTTTGAAATAGAAAAGTTAGGATATATTCTCATTTTTGTAGATGTACGGAGATTGGTGGAGATTTGGAGGATATGGGGCTTGGATTCGGAGATAGTGTAGTGAGATAAAGGGAATGGCGTAAGTTGGGTGGTGTTTAGAGCACCACTGGCAGCAGTGCAGGGTGGTGACAGTTGAAGAGTCGGTGGCTCTTGAGAGGGGTTAGAGAGAGATAAGATATGTGATAGGGAAGAATAAGGTTAGGAGAATGGGAAAAAAATCGGATTTTTTAGGTGTTTTATTTAATATGGGATATCGAATCAAGGCTGTTGGATCAAGGATTATGGATGGATGAGATCAAGTCTTTAGATTACTAAATGAAACGACATAGTTTTTATCGAAAACTACTTCGTTTGGACTCTCCTCTGGCAAGCCCCTTTGTGGAGCGGTTATGGGCTATTTGGGCTTCTAACTTTGGGCCAATTTTGGCTCAATTCAAATGAAATATACTAGCCCAATCCCCTACCCCTTAATTATAATATTTATCCCTCAAGACAATATATAAGTAGCAAGAAAAAGTCTTTTTGGAATATATAATTCAAAGATGCAAACTAAAATAATCAAATAAAATGTAAAAATATTTTGGTATTTTTAATAAAGGAAATGCAATATAAAATTCCCAAATAACTAAAAATCATCCAAATACTAGTATTAAAAGTATGTAAAAATTAGTTATTCACAGCATTGATAGGCAAAATTATCTGTTCATGTTGACATGGGTATAAGGCACCCGAAATACTTGTTGAGGAGTGAATAAAGCTTGTGAAGACACTATCGTCATTAGAAAAGAAAAAAGAATCCTTCACTACTTGTACTCTATTGTAACGATCCGACCCATCGTCTCATGAGTTACCGTCCTGTTTCCCCATTTTCTGCTTCTCTATGTTTTGTTATCCGTAAATTATGTGATCGAGTTGGTTTGGAGTGGCTTAGATAAGAAATGAGATACTTAGTCTCTTTAAGAATGCTTAAGTTGGAAAAATCAATCGGACATTGAATTATAAGTTAAAGGGCTCGGATGTGAATTTCGAAGGTTCAGTTAGCTTCGGGGGATGATTTGTGACTTAGGAGTGTGATCGGAAGTGGTTTTGGAGGGCCGGAGTAGAATTAGTCTTGAATTAGCGAAGTTAGTATTTCGGCGAATTCCGGTTGGTAGGTGAGATTTTGATCCAATGGTCGGACTGGAATTCCGAGAGTTGTTGTAGCTTCCTTATGAGATTTGGGATGTGTGTGTAACATTTTGAGTCATTTGGAGGTGATTTGATTGAGTTTTTGATCAAATGTGTGTTTCAAAAGTTTTAGAAGAACTTAAGCTTGAATTCGATGAGTTTTGGGTAATTTGATATTGTTTGAGGTATTTTGAAGATTAGAAAAAGTTTGAATGATGTTATGGGTTATGTTGGTAGGTGTTGTTGAGGTATCGAGGGCCTCAGGTGTGTATTGGAAGGTTAAACGAATCAATTTCATGTTTTGAGAACTTCAGAAATTGCAGGTTTTAGTTATAGAGAATTTAGTTCATTACGATCATGTTGGTTTTCATGCGATCACATAGAAGCTTTGGAGGGAGCAGTGTAATTGTTCATTTCCAACACAGTCATGGGGTCGTGATCACATAGTGTTAATTGGGCCTAGGGGCCTGGATCGGTTTTATTCATTACAAAAGCGGAGAGGAATATGCGATCATGTAGAGTAATGAGCCTTATGCATTGCGATCGCAGTGTGTGTATGCAATTCCATAGAGTAAAATAGGGGAGTGGAATTTTTGTGCTTTGTGATAGCGAAGGTTTTTCCGCAATCGCACAGAAAGAATCAATAGCTGGGTAGAAGGGTTTTAAATATTTTATCTTGCAAGCTAAGGAATTTGTTTCACCATTGCTGAGCATTGTTAGAGATATTTGTTCTATGAACTAAAAATATAATCATATTGTCAAATTCACCTTGAAATTCATGGGAATTTAGCTAAAAAGGGAAAAATTAGGGCTTGGGATTTTGGGATTTGAAATGGAGATTCGAGGGTCTGTTAGAGGTCGGATTTGAGAGTTTTTGATATGTATGTACTCGTGGAGAGATGAGTAACCCGTTTATGTAAAAATTTCTGAGTTTCGAAAAGTCGGTGGGGGGCTCCGATTTTGCCAATTTCGGAATTTTTGCTATTTTTCAATTGTTTTCGATTGGGTATTATTTCCTTGGCATATTGTGACATATTGGTTATGATTTTGGATAGATTTGACGTGTGTTGAGGCCGATTTTAGGGAAAAAGGCATCGCGAGCTAGAGTTGTAATCGGTTCGAGGTGAATAGTGATTGTAAATGAAGTCCCGAGGGTTTGAAACCTCGGACTGCACAACGTAGTGCTATCTTGAGGTGAGACATGCGCTTGATAACGAGTGTGAGGTCGTTTACTACTAGGAATTGTGACGTGGTCCGTCCCAGTTTTATGATTTTTATCTTATATTTGATTGAAACTTATTTGTTATCATCATGATTTGGGCTGATTTCCATATTTGGGCTTCGTGCCGATTATTTGAACCCTTCGGGGATTTTTATCACTATTTCCTCACTATTTTGATTTATTATTTGAACTCACTCCTGTTAGTATTTACTGTTTTACAATCTCGGCCACTTTTACTTGGATTTGAAACTTAATTGTATTTCTAAATGATGTTTGGGTTGAGAACTACTGTATTACTAATGCCTGAGGGGCTTGTGATGATTTTTCGGACTGAGTGAGGCTGAGGTCCATATGTGAGGGTATGCATAGTGATATAAGTCAGAGGGCCTGAGATACGTTTATACGACACGAGGTGGCTTCAGTGATGTGAGGCCAAGTGTCGAGTGATGATGCCATGAGGTGGCCTGATATAACTCTTGGGCCATAAAGGGCCCCTCTGGAGTCTGCACACCCACAGTGAGCGCATGTACCCATCATTTTCTGAGTGATTGATACTCAGTCCAAGGGGCTATTACTATACCGAGAGCGAGTCCGAGGGGCTGATACTTCTGAGTGACTGATACTGTGCCCGAGGGGTTGATACTGTACTGATAGTGAGCTCGAGGGGCTGATACTGCTAAGTGATTGATACTATGCTCGAGGGGCGATTACTACTTTTTACTTACCTGCCAAATTACCTATTTTACTTGCTTTAAAGGAATTTCATTTGACTTCTTAACTGATTTGCCTTTTTAAGTGATTTTTCTACTTGATATAGAATTGCATTGTGCCTTTGCGCATTTTTCTTGATTCAGACATTATTTATAATTATTACTCACTGGGTTTGAATACTCACATTACTCCCTGCACTGTGTGTGCAGATTCAAGCATTGCAGATTTCGCTCCTAAGAGATGATCCTCCGAGTCCAGGCAGTGTCTAGGGGACTACGAGATAGTTGTTGGCGTCCGCAACCCCATGCCTCCCTTATCTTATTACTCTATGTCTTTTAGACTTTTTATCAGATTTCGTATTTAGTAGAGTTGCATCAGGATTCATTAGTTGCTCATGACTTGTCACACCCTGTTTTGGGCTGTATCGGGATGTTCCTCCTCTTTTGATATAGCTATATTCCACAAATTTGGCTATTATATCATGTTTTGAACTGTTATCTATTATTTAATTGCTTATTAGAGGTGTTCGGTTTTGGTGTGGATGGCCTTGTCATCACGAGAGGCACCATCACGATCGGGTTCGGGAAATGGGTTGTGATAATTTGGTATCAGAGCCTAGGTTTCTAGGTCTTACGAGTCATGAGCCGATTTAGTAGTGTCTCGCGGATCGGTGCGGAGTCATCTGTATTTATTCTCGAGAGTATGCAGAACCTTTAGGAAAAGCTTCATATTCTTGAAACCCTTGCGTGCGTCTTGTTGATCCGAGAACTAAATTTTCTATTATTCTATTCTCTCGCAGACGGCAAGGACTTGCACTATCGGACGAGGTGGACGACCACCAATACCACTCACTGAGACTACAAGAAGGCCATGGATGCGGTCGTGGCCGTGGCAGAGGTAGAGCAGAAAGGACAACACTTATTGGCCCACTAGCTGCTCTGGCTTTGGATCAGGCTCCAGCAGCAGTACCAGTTCTGGCACCAGCTGTGCCCATCGTGATTCCGGGTCTAGAGGAGACCTTGGCATAGATCTTGGCAGGTTGCACTGGCCTGGCTTAGGCAGTTTCAGCCACCATAGCAGCAGCTACTTCACAGGCCGGGGAAGGTAATTAGACCCCCATTGCTCGCATACCTGAGCACATAGTGCAGGACCTACAGATACCGAATGCACCTCCAGCCCTACCAGTTGCACCAGTTAAGGAGTTTATGGTACCAGTTATTCCGGATGATGAGCAGCGCGTGTTGAGAGGTTTGGCAGACTCCAGCCTCCGTCATTCAGTAGTGCTGATAGTAAGGATGCCTAGAGTTTCCTAGATAAATGTCAGGGGATGCTCCGTACATCAGGGATTCCTGAGACTAGTGTTGTGGCATTTACTACCTTTCAGTTTACTGGGGACACCTTCACTTGGTGAGAGGCATATGAGAGGCGTAGGCCAGTTTGTGCAGCGTCCCTTACATGGCAAAGTTCTCCACTCTATTCTTGGAGAAGTATGTACCGCAGTCTTGCTAAGAGGAGCTACATAGACTGTTTGAGTGGCTACGACTGGGGGATATGATTGTGTACAGTATTAGTCGCGGTTTTCTAAGTTGGCTTGTCATGCTGTATGGATGGTTCCGGTCGATTGTAATAGGATTAGGAGATTTGTTGATGGCCATAACTACCATCTTCATATCTTGATGACTAGGGAGAGAGTATTGGGTGCTATATTTGAGGAGGTGGTTGAAATTTCTCGCGAGATTGAGACAGTTCACTGTCAGGATAGAGATGAGAGAGAGGCCAAGAGGCCTCAAGGTTCTGGCAGTTTTAGTGGTGCTCCCTCGAGGGGCCAGTTCCAGCATGGTAGGGGTCGTTATTTCAGGCATGCCAAGTCAGCCCGTCCAAACTATCGTGGGGCATCTTCAGGTCGTGGTTATCATGGGTTTCAGCAGGGCCAGCCTTCTCTCAGCGCCTTTCCAGCTTAGAGTACACCTCGTGCCCCGTCAGCTCAAGGTTCTTCCATGTCGAGTTCATCAACTGGTCACTCTAGTGAGATGGGTTCCAATCAGTCCCCTTCTCCAGTACCTGAGAGTTGCTCTAAGTATGGTGAGTATGGGCATTTATGGAGGCAATGTCCTTGTCGTGTTGCCAGTTCGTCCCTACAGAGAGGTCAGCCTTCGACTTCCGCTCCAGTTACATCACCACCCGCCCAGCCAGCTAGGGGCAGAGGTCAGGCAGCCAGGGGTCGCCCCAAAAGGGAAGGCCAATCAGGCGGTGGCAAGGCTTGTTTCTATGCTATGCCAGACAGGCCATATGCCATTGCTTTAGATTCTGCCATTGTAGGTATTATTTAAGTCTGCCACAGAGATGCCTCTGCACTCTTTGATCCTGAATCCACCTTCTCTTATGTGTCCTTGTATTTTGATCACCATTTGGGGACGTCCCGCGATTTTCTTTCCTCATATGTTGATGTATCTAAGCCGGTGGGCGATACTATTATTATAGACCGTGTGTACTAGTCATGTATCGTGACTATTCGGGCTCTGGAGACCCGAGTTGATCTATTTCTATTGAGCATGGTTGACTTTGATGTGATTTTAGGCATGTATTGTTATCTCTGTGTCGTGCTATTCTAGACTGTCATGCTAAGACAATCATGTTGGCTATGTGGGGTGTACCGCGGATGGAGTGGCGTGGTATGGACGATTATGTTCTTAGTAGTGTGATATCTTTCTTGAAGGCCCAGCGTATGGTTGGGAAAAGGCCGTCTGTCATACTTAGCCTTTGTGCGGGACGTTGGAGCCGAGACTCCCGGTAATTCCTGCATACCTGCCAGGTGTGCCACCGGACATGCATGTTGATTTGGTATTTATCTTGTGCTAGCCACTCAAGCAATTTCTATTCCGCCATATCGTATAGCACCAGTAGAGTTGAAAGAATTGAAGGAGTAGCATTAAGAACTCCTAGATAAGGGGTTCATTCGGCCTACTGTGTCACCGTAGGGTGTGCCGGTTCTGTTTATGAAGAAGAAAGATGGCACAATGCGAATGTGCATTGATTACAGGCAATTGAACAAAGTAACCACTAAGAAAAAGTATCTCGTGCCTTGCATATATGACTTATTTGACCAGCTTCAGAGAGCGAGGTTGTTTTCCAAGATTGATCTTTATTCGGCTATTACCAGTTGAAGTTCAGGGATTCAGAAATTCCTAAGATTGCTTTTAGGACTAGATATGGTCACTATGAGTTTCTTGTCATGTCTTCCGGGCTGACCAAATCCCCAACAGTGTTCATGCATCTGATGAACAATGTATTTCGATCTTATTTGGATTCGTTTGTTATTGTATTCATTGATGATATTCTGGTGTACTCGCGTAGTTAGAAGGATCATGCGGAGAATTTTGCGGGTTGTATTGGAGAGATTGAAGGAGAAGAAGCTTTATGCAAAGATCTGCAAGTGTGAGTTTTGGCTCAATTCAGTGGCTTTTTTGGGCCCGTGGTATCCAGCGAGGGTATCCAGGTCGATCCAACGAAGATAGAGGCGGTTTAGAGTTGGCCTAGACCATTCTCATACACAGAGATTCGTAGTTTCCTTGGTTTGCCAGGTTATTCTCTCCGGGTGGTTCAAGTGTTCTCTTTTATTGCATCGCCCTTGAACAGGTTGACTCAAAAGGGCATTTCATTTGTGTGGTCGGGTAAGTGTGAGGAGAACATTCAGAAGCTCAAGACAGCTTTGACCACAGCTCCAGTATTGGTTCTGCCATCAGCTTCCGGTTCATATACCGTATATTGTGATGCTTCGAGAGTTGGGATTGGCTATGTATTGATGCAGGAGGGTAGAGTTATTGCTTATGCTTCTCGTCAGTTGAAGCCCCATGAAAAGAACTACCCTGTTCATGATTTGGAGTTGGTTGCTATAGTTCATGCGTTGAAGATTCGGAGGCACTACTTGTATGGCGTATCTTCTGAGGTATTCACTGATCGCTGCAGTCTTCAGCACTTGTTCAAGGAAAATGATTTTAATTTGAGGTAGTAGAGGTGGATAGAGTTGCATAAGGATTATGATAGCACTATTCTGTATCATCCGGGAAAGGACAATGTGGTGGCCAATGCTTTGAGCCAAAAGGCAGTTAGTATGGGGAGTTTGGAATATACTCCTGTTGGGGAGAGACCTCTATCAGTTGATATGGAGGTTTTGGCCAATAAGTTCGGGAGTTTAGATGTATATGAGTCCATTCAAGTATTTTCTTGCGTGGTTTCTCGGTCTTCCTATATGATCGTATCAGAGAGCGCCAGTATGATGATCCGCATTTGCTTTTCCTGAGGGACAGGGTTTAGCATGATGATGCTAGGGATGTGACCGTTGGTGATGATGGAGTGCTGAGGATACAGGGTCGGATCTATGTGCCCAATGTGGATGGGCTTAGAGAGTTGATTCTGGAGAAGGGCCATAACTCGCGGTTCATCCAGATGCCGCGAATATGTATCAGGATTTGAGGCAGCACTATTGGTGGAGAAGGATTAAGAAAGACATTGTGGGGTTTGTAGCTCGGTGTCTCAACTAACAGCAGGTAAAATATAAGCATCAGAGTACGTGTGTCTTGCTTCAGTAGATGGAGACCAACTTGTCGAGTGTACATCCGATATTTCATGTTTCTATGCTCTGAAAGTATGTCAGGGACCCATCCCATGTTCTATATTCCAGCACAGTTCAGTTGGAGGGTGACTTGACTTATGATGAGGAGCCAGTGGCTATTTTGGGTTGTCAGGTTCGAAAGTTGAGATCAAAGGACACAACTTCAATGAAGGTGGAGTGGAGAGGTCAGCCTGTGGAGGAGGCTATGTGGGAGACCGAGCTGGAGACGCAGAGCAGATATCATCACCTATTTGAGGGTTCAAGTGTGTTTCTTGACTCGCTCGAGGACGAGCGTTTGTTTAAGTTGGAGACGATGTGACGACCCAACCCATCGTCTCATGAGTTACCGCTCCAATTTTTCCCATTTTCTACTTCTCTATGCTTCGTTATCCGTGGCTTATGTGATCAAGTTGTTTTAGAGTGGCTTTGATATGAAATGAGACACTTAGTCTCTTTCAACAATGCTTAAGTTAGAAAAGCCAACCCGACGTTGACTTATAAGATAGAGGGCTTGAATGTGAATTTCGATGGTTCGGTTAGCTTTGGGGGATGATTCGTGACTTAGAAGTCTAATCGAAAGTGGTTTTGGAGGTCCGGAGTAGAATTAGGCTTGAATTGGCAAAGTTAGTATTTTGGCAAATTATGATTGGTAGGTGAGATTTTGATCCGAGGGTCGGAATGAAATTTTCAGAGTTGATGTAGCTTTTTTATGTGATTTGGGATGCGTGTGTAAACGTTTGGGTTATTCAGAGGTGATTTGGTTGGGTTTTTGATCAAATGCGTGTTTTCGAAGTTTGAGAAGAACTTTGGCTTGAATTCGATGAGTTTTGGGTAATTTGATGTTGTTTGAGGTGTTTTGAAGATTGGAAAAAGTTTGAATGATGTTATGGGTTTTGTTGGTAGGTTTGGTTGAGGTCCCGAGGGTCTCGGGTGTGTTTCAGGAGGTTAAATGGATCAATTTCATGTTTTGAGAACTTTAGGAATTGTAGGTTTCAGTTGCGATCGTGTTGGTTCTCATGCAATCGCATAGAAGCTTTGGAGGGAGCATTGTAATTGTTTATTTCGAACGCAGTCGTGCGGTCGCGATTGAATAGTGTTAATTGCGCCTGGGGGCTGGATCAATTTTTTTCATTGCGAAAGCGAAGAGGCATCCGTGATCGCGTAGAGTAAGGAGTCTTATGCAGTGCGATCGCAGGTGCGTGTATGCGATCGCGTAGAATAAATTGGGGAGTGGAATTTTTGTGCTTTGTGATCGCAAAGGTTTTTCTGTGATCGCCTAGAAGGAATTAGCAGCTGGGCAGAAGGGTTTTTAAACATTTTATCTCGGAGTTAAGGCATTCTTTAACCATTGCTGAGCATTGTTTGAGCTATTTGGGAGAAATTGAAGACGGATTCGAAGTGGATTTTTAGAGGTAGGTTCTATGAGCTAAAAACATGATTATAATGTGAAATTCACCTTCAAATTCATGGGAACTTAGCTAAAAGGGGAAAAACTAGCGCTTGGGATTTTGAGATTTTAAATGGATATTCGAGGGATTATTTGAGGTCGGATTTGAGAGTTTTTGATATGTATGGACAGTGGCGAGATGAGGAACCCGTTGATGTGAAAATTTTTGAGTTTTGAGAGGTGGGCTCGAGGCTTGGGTTTTTCCAATTTCGGGTTTTTGATATTTTTTGATTGTTTTCGATTGCGTATTGTTTCCTTGGCATGTTGTGACATATTCGTCGTGATTTTGGATAGATTTGATGCATGTTGAGGCCGATTTGAGGGGCAATGGCATCACGAGCTTGAGTTGTAGCTGGTTCGAGGTGATTAGTGATTCCAAATGATGTCCTGAGGGTTTGAAACCTCGGACTGCACCACATACTGCTATGTTGAGGTAAGACACGCGCTTGATGACGAGCGTGGGATCATTTACTACTGGGAATTGTGACGTGGTCCGTCCCAATTAGATGATTTTTATCGTATATTTGATTAAAACTTATTTGTTATCATCATGATTTGGGATTGCCTTATTGGGCTTCGTGCCGATTATTTGAACCCTTCGGGAATTTTTCTCACTATTTTCTTACTGTTTTGATTTATTACTTGAACTCAGTCTTGTTAGTATTTACTGTTTTACAAACTCGGCCACTTTTACTTGGATTTAAAACTTAATGATATATCTAAATGTTATTTGGGCTGAGAACTACTGTTCTACTAATGCCTAGGGGCTTGTGATAATTTTTCAGACTGAGTGAGGCCGAGGGCCATATGCGAGGTTGTGGAGAGTTATATGAGGCTGAGGGCCTGAGATATATCTATATGCCACGAGGTGGCTTGAGTGATGTGAGGACGAGTGCCGAGTGATGATTCCATGAGGTGGCTTGATATTGTTCTTGGGCCATAAGGGCCCCCTCCAGAGTCTGCACACCCACAGTGTGCGCGAGTACACATTATGTTCTGAGTGATTGATACTGAGCTCGAGTGGCTGATACTGTACTGAGAGCGAGCCCGAGGGGCTGATACTTGTGAGTGACTGATACTGCGCCCGAGGGGCTGATAATGTACTGAGAGTGAGTCCGAGTGCTGATGCTTCTGAGTGATTGATACTATGCCCAAGGGGAAATTCCTACTTGTTACTTACCTACCAAAATTACTTGTTTTACTTTCTTTAATGGAATTTCATTTGACTTCTTCACTGATTTACCTTTTAAGTGATTTTTCTGGTTGATATAGAATTGCTTTGTGCCTTTGCGTGTTTCATTGCTTTCACGCATTATTTATATTTATTACTCACTGGGTCGGAGTACTCACATTACTTCCTACACTGTGTGTGCAGATTCAGGCATAGCAGATTTCGCTTCTAAGTGCTGATCCTCACAGTCCAGGCAGTGTCTCGGAGACTACAAGGTAGTTGTTGGCGTCCGCAGCCCCGTGCCTACCTTATCTTATTACTCTATCTTTCAGACTTTTGTATCAGATTTTGTATTTAGCAGACTTTCATCAGGATTCATTAGTTGGTCATGACTTGTGACACCATCGTTTGGGCTGTTTCGGGATGTTTCTCCTCTTTTGATATCCCTATATTCCGAAAATTTGGCTATTATATCATGTATAGAAACGTTATCTATCATTTAACTGCTTATCAGAGGTGTTTAGTTTTGGTGTGGCTGGGCTTGTCACCACGAGAGGCGCTATCACGACCAGGTTTAGGAAATGGGTCGTGACATCTATGATATCATCATTCTGATTCCGAAACAAACTTCTGTTGGAATAGTTGGTGGATAGGAATTAACTGTGGTTAAGCGAGTAAGCTGTAAAGGTTAGTAGGAAGTAGTTGGATGACAGTTGTAGGATAGGTCGGTCAATTAAGTTAGTAATGTGTATATGTATACATTGTAAGCTCATTACAGAATAAGAAACATCATTTCCTTCCTCTACTTTAATTTTATACCAGCTCCACTATCTCTGCTCGATCACCTCTGTTCCCATTTCTGCTCAAGCTTAATTCGTCCATGGGAGGAGCTTGGAGATGAGATAGATATAACAAATTCACATGGTATCAGAGCATTTTAGACTGGAAATTTTTGGCAAAATCATAGACCCTGGTCCAATTTCTTCTTCTTCTTGAAAGCTCAGCTGAAGTTCAACAATGGCGGCGAAAAAAATTGATCATATTCATCCACTGTTTGTGCATTCTTGCGATACTCCGAGCTCAATTCTAATTCCAGTTAAATTATCTAGATCTAAGAATTATGGATTGTGGCATCGATCGATGCGAATCTCATTGCAATATAAACGAAAATTAGGCTTCTTCACTGACACTAGAAAGGTTAATTTCGTTAATGGTCACTTGAAAGATAATTGTTATAAACTAGTGGTTACCCATAAGACTTCAAAGGAAGGAAGAAATTTGTGGCCAACCATGTGATTAAGAACTCTGACTTGAGCAAAAAGGCTCCATCAGTGGATGCTGAATTAAGCATTGGGCACACAGGAAAGACCTTTCTTCGCTAAGGATAAATAGGATCAAATTCTCACTATGCTAAACAAAAGAAATACATATCCACTAGTAAAAATGGCATGTATTACAACTTCTTTATGGAAGATTTAAATTGTGAGGAATAGATAATCGATTCAGGGGCTTCATATCATATTACTGCTAGCTTAGATACATTACAAAGTAAAACTAAGCTGAAATCATGCAATAAAGAACACGTTAACCTACCTAATGGAGGAAAGAATTCTATTACACATAAATGAACAACAGAATTCCTAAAATATATGCACAATGTACTTTATGTTCCAGGCTTCATGTTCAACCCGTTATCAATTTCAAAGCTAAAAAGGGAACTCTCTTTATTTGTCACTTTCTTTCTTGAATTCTGTGTATTTTAGAACCTTTATAGTTGCAAGGTCGGTGATATATTGGCAGATAAAAAAGGACTGTACATAGTCAAGAAAGATTCAAATAAGAAGTTGAAACTATCAGTGATGAATGCAGCGTATCACAACATAAGGAAGATGGCATCTTATGTCATATGAGGCTTTGACATGCTTCAATAAGCACCATGAGGAATGTGAAATCTCTGCAAAATAAATTGAGTGACGTCAATGTAAATAGTGATTGTTCTATCTGCCCCCGTGCCGTGCAAAGCATATTATCCTTTCCTAATAGTCAATCTAGAAGTCAGGTTGTACTAGAGCTTCTTCACATAGATGTCTGGCGTCCCTACAAAATTCCTACTCATGACAAGAAGTAGTTTTTTACTGACAGTAGTTGATGATATGTATAGATTTACTTGTATATATTTTCTACAGTTTATGAGTGACGTGTTTGTTATTCTGAAAGCATGTTTAATGCAGTTACAAAAATCATTCGTACAGACAATGGTATTGAATTATTTAAGCATTAGTGCACTAGTTTACTAGAATCATATGGCATTCTACATCAAAGTAGTTGTGTCTCTTCTATATAACAAAATAGTGTTGTGGGGAGCAACCATAGACATATTATTGATATATTAAGCGCACGGAAGTTCCAGGGTACCATTCCAACTAGATTTTGGGGAGAGTGCATAGATGTTGTTCTTTATCTCATAAACAGATTGTCAATTGATGCTTTATATGGAAATAGTCGTTTTTCTATATGCTAGATCATGTGTTCTTGCACATCTGAAGGTATTTGCTAGATGTATTTATATGCTTATGCTATGTTGTGAATCTAAGAGAAGAGTTTATAGCTAGAGCCAAGGATGTTGTATTTTTTGGGGTATTCAGCCGCTCAAAAGGGATTCGAACTGTTAGATCTCGAGACTAAACAATTGTTTGCTAATAAAGATGTGGTATTCAAGGAGCATATATTTACTTTTCAACAAGCAGTTGGGGTTTCCTATCCTTCATATATTGGTTGCTCATTCACAGTTCATGACAGGGGGAGATTGCAAGATCATGAAGCATTGGACTATAAAGTATATGAGGAATCACACTAAGTTAACACTCATGAAGGACCTGAGAGTGTTAGCATTATTCCTGATGGACCTGTTGATTATGCACATCCTATTGAGGCCATACTCATGCTGAACCAATAGATGTTGCCAATGATAATTCTGAACCAGCTAAAGCTACACTTGAGGATACTCGTGCAATGATTGAAATTGAAGTTGCACCTGCTCCTAAACTTATAGACATACCTGGAAACATTCTTAAAATCTTTAAATATGTGAAGGCATTATTGACACTTATCGCACATCACAAACCATGAGAAAGTCAGCAAGAACTGCTAAAGCACCACTATGGCTTTAATATTTGATGACTAATAAGAAGTAAAATGGAGCAACACTACACTCTTTAACATACTGCATCTCTTATGATCATGTGACATAAAGATACAAGAGATACTTGGTCAATCAATCATCCCTCATAGAACCTCAAAGCTTCAACGAAGCATCTCATAATGAAAAATGGATTGATGCAATGAAAATGGAGATTAAGGCATTGGAGGAAAATAATTTATGAGAGGTAGTAGACCTACCAAAATGCAAGAATGCAATTGGATCCAAATGGGTCTAAAAGATAAAATACAAGTCAAATGAAGATGTGAAAAGGACAAGGCTAGATTGGTCGTAAAAGGCTATAACCAAAAGTAAGGATTGGATTACCAAGATACCTTTCACCAGTTGCCAAAATGGTGACAGTTAGAACACTGATTGCTTTGGCAGCATCAAGAGGTTGGAACATGTAACAAATGGATGTCTACAATTTATTTTTGCAAGAAGATATATATGAAGATGTATACATGAAGCTTCCTCAGGGATTCAGAAAACAGGAGAGTCAAAGGTCGGTAGATTGAACAAATCATTGTATGGGCTTAAACAAGCCTCAAGGCAATGGAATATAAAGCTTATCGAGGCAATAATAAAATTAGACTACAAGCAGAGCTTGTATGACTACTCTATATTTACTAAAGTAGGGGATATAGCTTTCTGACAATCTTGATATATGTGAATGATTTGTTAATCACATGCAATGATGAAAGTCTCACACAAGAGACAAAAAATACACAACATCATAAGTTCAAAGTGAAAGATCTTGGAGAATTAAGGTACTTTCTGGGAATAGTATCATAACCCGCTACATCATCATGCCACGTAGGTGTCACATGGCACATACTTTTGCCATATGGAAGGGTTACATAAGTTATGGACTACATTTTGGTGGGATATCCTAGAACTATGGAGAATATCCTTGGGAAATCTCTAGATATTTTTGCACTTGTAATAAGGTTGTAGAAAAATATAAAGGTTTTATTAGGAAGACCCTAGTACCCTAAGGAATTATTAGGAAAGTCCTTGGATGATTCTAGCTAGAAAATTCTAGAGAGTGTACTTATTTGTAAATATGGAAGGACTTGTAGAACAATTACTATTTACACACTAGTCCCTAGGTGATTAGTATAAATACGAATCATTTATTTGTAAACTTACGAAGAAAAACAATCAAGTTTTCTTGAATATAAAAGCTTCCTTTGGCAATTCTCATGTGATCTAACATTTCTTAGCGATCTTGAGTCTAGTAAAGCTGAATTGGCATAGCAAAATTGTAAGCAAGTTGTGCAAGATCATGAGCGAGTTGCCAAATGTTGCACGTGAGCTTAGTTTAAGACTAAGGATGTGACAATATGGTATTAGAGCAAAGGCTATGACTAAGGAATGTTAGAAAGAATACGAGAGATTGTTAGAAGGAAGTTTTGCAGGGAACCATGGCCGGAATTACCAAGGGCTTGGTACTTGAAGAAAGGATTAACGTGAAGGTCCCTAAGGGAAAGTAAAATAGCGGTGCACGAGATCCATGCGAGGCGGCAGAGTTGCTTTGGAAGATGGAAAAGTACTTTGAAGTAGTCAAGGAGGATGATGAAGTTGTTAAGGTACGCAACACTTCAATGTAGTTGCCCGAGGCTGTCGTGCTGGGGTGGCGTCGGATGTGTGCCAACATTGAAAAAGGGCTATGTAAGATATAGTCATTGCATCAGTTCATGAAGGAGTTGAAGAAGCAATTTTACCCGATGAATGTGGTGTACGAGGCTAGGAGAAAGCTAAGGGAGATCCTACAGATGGCCACAATTCAGGAGTATGCACGCGAGTTCACTATCTTAATGCTGCAAATCTCATTATTGTCCGAGGAAGATTCCATATTTTACGTCATAGATGGCTTGTATAATTAGGCAATGCGGGAGTTAAGAAGACAACAAGTAGCCAATGTGAGCGAGGCCATAGGAGTAGTCGAGTCACTTGTTGACTTCAAGATGGAGCCTACCAAGTCCAAAGAAGGCAACACCAAGAGGGATGAGGGAGATCATGATGAGGAAAATAGGAAATGCATAGCTAAGGTATAGAAGGGAAATGGCAACGGGCCATCCCATACGGACATGGGTCCAAGAGAAAAAACAAGGGGCCGGAACACAGTAACGAGTACGTTCCTAAGGGAGGGTAATAGTTATGTGAAGGATCACATCGGAAAATGGAATGCCGGAATTGGGGAAGCTTGCAGCAATGATAGGGAACTTTGTTCAAGCACATAAGGGTGATACAGGAGAAACTGCCCGCATTGGAGGGATGTGCTTAAAATCTAAGCCGAAAGTAGGGTATTCGAAATCCTATCTAATCACCATGAAAATGGAGCATGGTTGCAGCAAGAAAAGTTGGACAGACGTAGTAGAAGAGGATGGTGAGTTACAAAGTGATGTCATGCTATCGGACTCGGACGATGCACCAAACAGTGGGTTCAAGTTCTCCAGTAAGGCTGGAGTATGGAGAGTAGCCAAATAGGGAGTGGAAGTATTGACTCGATGTTGAGAAGCTACTAGACTTGGTTGAGTTATGGAAAGATTCAGGCCAAGAGCAATGAAGGGCATCCAATGGGCAGAGGATGGAGGCCATCATTGGTAGCTGTCCAAACTATAAATGGGGCAAGAAAAAAGGTGCCCAGTACCTTGCAATATGGGAAGGCGAACTGCTTCATATGGCATCATGGCTAATGGAAGATTTCCAACAATTCCAAGCCGAGGTGAGCCAATACTTGTCGATACTCTATGCGGAGGGCAGCAAAAAATTGGGTAGGGGACACTGTCACGACCTACCACATCATAATGCCATGTAGGTGTTACTTGGTACATATCTTTTTCTATATGGAAGGGTTACATAAGTTAGGGATTAGATCTTTGTGAAATATTCTAGAACTATGGAGAATATCCTTGGGAAAGCTCTAGATATCCATGCACTTGTAGGAAGGTTCTAGAAAAATATAGAGATTTCCTTTAGAAGACCCTAGGACCCTATGAAATTATTAGGAAAGTCCTTAGAAGATTCTAGAGAGTGTGATTATTTGTAAATATAGAAAGACTTGTAGAACAATTATTATTTACACACTATCACCTAGGTGATTAGTATAAATGAGGAGCATTCATTTGTAATCCACCAAGTAAAACAATCAAATTTTCTATAATACAAAGTATTTCTTTGACAATTTCATGTGTTCTAACATTTCTTGGCGATCTTGAGTGTAGTAAGGCTGACTTGGCATAGCAAAATTGTAAGCAAGTTGTGCAAGATCATGAGCGAGTTGCCAAATGTTGCACGTGAACTTAGTTTAAGACTAAGGATGTGACAATAGCTATCGTAAGATCAAGCAAAGGAATCTTTTTGAATCAAAGAAAGTACGCATTGTAGCTAGTGTCAGATTTGGGATTAGGAGGAACAAAGCCAGTGGCAACACCTGTTGATTTGAATAAGAGATTTACTTCACAAGAGTATTATAAACATACTAGCGCAACAAGAGATAAGGTACTAGCTTATGGAATTATCTTATCAAAGAATCATTGGTTGTTTGCTTTACCTAACAATAACCAGACCAGGCATTAGCTATGTTGTACAAACTCTAAGTCAGTTCATGCAAGCGCCTAAAAGATCTCGTTGGGATGCAACAATTATAGTGATAAAGTACATCAAGAAGGATTCAGGAATGGGAATACTTATGAGCAGTTTGCAGTCTGATACCTTAACCTGTTACTGTGGTTCTAATAGGAAGCATGCCCAAAAACATGGATACTAAATTACTGGTTATTAGTAAAATTTGGGGAGTCCCTAATATCCTGAAAATCGAAGAAACAACAAACACTTTAAAGAAGTTCTGTAGAAGCAAAATACAAAAGTTTAACAGCAACTACAACGGAAATACCTTGGTTATTAGGACTGTTCTCAAAATTAAAGGTGTCCATCAAGCAACCTATAGATTTGTTCTGTGATAGCGAGGCTGCATTGCAGATTGCAGTCAATCCTACTGGGACCAAATATCAATAGGTTGATTTGCTCACAAAAGGTTTAGGAAAAGTTTATTAGCAAGATAGGAGTGATTAGTGGTTTACATCCTCTAGGTTGTGGGGGAGTGTGTTGATACACAAAATCGACAAATCGCCATGAAAACTTGTGAATTAGAACCCTAAATTCGGGTGAGAGAGAGAATGAACAAAAGAAGACAATCCCTTTTCTTATTTTGGATATGACCAAAGGCAATGACAAAAATTAGTTCTCTAGAAACTTCAGTATCTATAATATAAATTGTAGTGTAAATGTAACTAGATGTTGGGCCTACTCTCTAAGACATTTACTTGGGCCAAATACATTGATGAGTCTTTAGCTGAGCCCACGTTTACACCCTCTTCAAGCTGGAGGGTGAGAACACCCCAAGCTTGGACAAAAGAGATCTATGGGCAGCACTATACTAGAACTTAGCCAGAATATTTGCAAGATGCTGGCCTATGGAGATAAAACGTAAGGAGATGATACCATCAAATAGACAATCTCTGACAAAATAACAGGCAACCTCAATGTATTTTGTGTGTTGTTGGAAGACAAGGTTCTTAGCAAAGTAGAGGGCGGCTATACTATCATAGAACACAAGTATGAGAGCAGAAATAGGTTATCCGAGATCAGCGAAAAGTCGATGGAGCTAGGACAACTTAGCTACAACCATTCTAAGGGTCCTTTATTCAGCCTCAGCAGATGATAGAGAGATGGTGGGTTGCTTCTTGCACTTCTAGGATATGGGGATATCCCCAAGGGTAATGAAAAATCCAGTGACTGATTACTAGAGTTAGCACAAGCTGCCCAATCAGAATTTGAATAAGCTTTAAAAGAAAAATCAGCAACATTAGAAAGAAGAATACCTTGTGCAGGATCATTCATAATGAATCTAAGAACATGAAGACCAACCTACATGAGTGGAGTTTGAGGTCTTTGCAAAAACTGGCTTAAATTATGAACAACAAAGGAGATATCTGGTCGTGTGTGCTGCAAAAAATAAGCTTTCCAATGAGGCGCCTCTAGGTACTTGCATCAACAGGAGGTGCATCCATATCAACCAAGAGCTTGAGAGAAGGATCAAAAGGAGTAATAACTGGTGAAAAATGTTGAAAACTGAATTCTGCCAATAAATCTAAGGAATATTTGTGTTGATTCATAAGATAACTAGCAGGATGAGATCTCAAGCCCCAAAAAATAATGAACACATCCCATATCTTTGATCTTATATTGGGCATCCAAAAAATCCTTCAAGGCATCCAACTCAGATATGTTATCCGCAGCAAGGAGGATATCATCAACATATACAACAAGAACCACTAATGAACCATTAGAAACCTTAGTGAGCAAGGAGTAATCATTTTTGCTGACTGAAACCTTTAGAAACCAAGGTTCAGACAATTTAGAAACCATTGTCTAGAATCCTGTTTAAGTCCATACAAGGAATTTCTGAGTTAACATACTAAATGGGAGGAAGAAGAAGATGCAGAAGAAGAGGAAGAACAGATGAAAAGTCCAGAGGGAACCTTTATATACATATCCTTATTAAGGTCACCATGGAGGAAATCATTGTTAACATTTAGTTGAGAAATAGTCCAATTTCTTTTCACAGCTAAAGTTAAGAGACATTTAATCGTAGTAAGTTTGACAATAGGGGAAAATGTCTCATTATAATTAACACCCTCTTGTTGGGTGTTACCTCTAATGAATAATCTTTCTTTATATCTTTCAATAGAACCATCAGATCTCTATTTAACTTTATAAATACACTCACAAGGGATAGCTTTCTTGTGAGGGGGAGGAGCAAGTATATCCTAAGTGTGGTTGGCATTCAATGCCATAAATTCCTTCAACAAGGCTTCTTGCCAAGCAGGATGGGAGACTTCCTATTGATAGTATCAAGGCTCATATGCATGGATGTCAGAAGTAGTTAGCTTGGTAGAAGAAGAAACGAGTGCATGGAGTTGAAAATAAGGAACATACATAATCTGAGAGATATGGATGAGGATTGACACTTCTGGATGACTTTCTGACAGGAAGAAATAAGGACGGAGAAGGAATAGAAATTGAAGAAGAAGCATGAGGAGGAGATGGAGAAGAATCAAGGTGAGGAGAAGAGGATACAAGTGGCTGGAAAGAAGGAGAAGGAGAAGGAGAAGATGGTGGAGCTGTGGAGACAACAGGTGAAGGAACATCAACAAAGGGATGTGAAGGAGGGATGGTAGAAAAAGATGTTTATGATTTCTCTCAACTACCCCATTTTGCTATGGAGTATGAGGTATAGAAGTCTGATAAAGAATGTCATTGCTTGAAAAAAAATTCTTTCATTCAAACCCCCCCCCCCCCCAGATAAGTAGGATTTTAACGTGTTTTATGCCTCTACTTGCCTGTGCTTTGAGTATAAATTGCTACAAAATAGTCTCAAAATGCTCATAGGTTGTGCTTGATTGCACGTTTGAGCAACAAAGTGACAAAATATCAAAGATTGGCTCAAAACGGAAGGATGCCTGCTTAAGTATCAAAGACCAAGTGAAGTGAAGGAAATAGAGAACCTAGTGCGGATCGCACAAAAGTGCACGCGGCCGCATTAGGAGGTCTAGAGATGGGCATATTCAGAACATTGACAATGCAACCGTGGTCAGATCCATGCAGCCCATGTTTGGCTTATGCGACCACGCTACTTATTCATGCGACCCTCATCAAGAGAGTTAGAGAGATATCATTTTGGCCATAAGCAAGCCACGCGGCCGCAGACTAATTCACGTGGTCTGCCAGAGCCTTTCGTGGCCACGCTACCCTTATACGCGGTTTGCGGTCCTGAACTTCAGAGAAGCTGAAATCATCAGTCAGAGAGCCAGCATGGCCGCGGCCCATTTTTGCGCGTTCCACGCTGACCCCGCAGGGCTATTTCTGTCCGATCTTTCCAGCCTAGTATACATAGAACATTTTACCATTTTTAGAGTAGTTTTTGATATTTTGACGCAGCTGTGCACCTAGGAACGAGGTTGTAGCCATTTTTTGGCACTGTTGCTCTTTATTATTGTAGATTCTACTTTGTTATTAATTAATATGTTTAGTTCCTCATCTATTTCTTCTTTAATTATGTAAACCCATTAGCTAGGGTTGTGGCTCAACCCTAGTGTGGGTAATTGATGGGTGTTGCTATCTATGGTTAGATTGATATTGGGTATTTGTTATTTAGGTTAATTTTATGTGTTAATTAAGGATTGGTTGTTGCAAACACTAATTCTAGCTTTGTGGGTCTAACTCTTCTAGAGAAAGGGAGTCTATGACCCCAAAATTAACCCAACAATGAATTGGGATGGACCCATGAGAAATGGTAGTCCCAATTAACGAGTTAAAGTTTGAGAGAGTGATCACCCTACTTGAACCCTAGTTGCTTGGTCTAGTTGGCCTACCCAATTGGTCTTGAGAGATCCAATTGGGCAAAATCACTCTCTCTACCGAGAGGTGTGAGAGTGGATGCAATTGTGCAATGGTTATAGCATAAATTCAAAATATATCAATCTACCCTTAGTAACTTATCCATCGCTAAGCCACTTAGGTAGTGTCACGACCCTAGTGTCGTTCTCCATATTAAATACCACTTAATGATATTCTCATAGCATAAATTAGTTTTAATCATTAGTTTCATAATAGTAGATATAAGAACAAAGAAAACCAAAAATTTTTGAAGTGACATTAGAAGCACAACAGCAACTCTAGTCTAAACAGACAATACAACTCCACTACTAGCTCCTTGTGAAAAATCGATCCCAAATCACTATTCGGGTAAAAGCTATTGCGACCCATTCTTCCTACCTTTGTGTAGCGTTGAGTTGGCAGCGATCAATTTTTGGTGCCGTTTTCGCGGAGTTTACGGTGTTGACTATCTGTTTATCTAGTTTTGTGTTTTGCTTCTCTTTCCTCTTGCTTACTAATTTTGTTTTTGTCAATCAATCGGGTAAAAATGGCTCTCAATGCAAATGACCCTCTTGGCAATGCCCTAGCGGGGGAGGAGGTTGAAGATATTGATCGAGATGAACTTATACCTCAAGCTCCATGTGGATATAGAAATGCCAATGCAAATGCGAATCTGAATGAGAATATTCCAGACCCTTCTCCGCCGCCACCAAGAGTGGCTCCAAGTGTACTCCCCAATCAAGGATATGCGATTGCCATCGTTCCTCCTTGAATCCGGGCAGGGAACTTTCGAATCACAAATGTCATGTTGACCTTGATCGAGCAAAGAGGGTATTTTATGGGCGCCTCCGATAAAAATTCATACAAGCACTTGAAGGAGTTCATAGATACATGTTGGGGTAGAAATCAAGCAAACTTATGCGACGATGCTTTGATATTAAGGCTTTTCCCATTCTCTTCGGGGTAAAGCATTAGATTGGTTAGAATGTCTCCCAATCATTTAATCACAACTTTGGCTGAATTGGCTGATAAATTCATTGGCAAGTTTTCTCACAAAGTCATATGGCGGCACTTTGGGATGAAATTTTAGCCTTCAAGTAAGAGCCATTGGAACCTTTGCATGAAATCTGGGAGAGATATAGAACAATGGTGAAGGAATGCCTAATAATGACATGACTGAGGCGATGATTCAACAAACCTTTTATCGGGGCATCAACACCACAAATCAATGCATTGTGGACCAATTAGCTACAGGGAACTTCATGAAACTTTCTTACCAAGATGCATATGATGTACTTGATGAAATGGCAGACACTTCTTCGGCATGGCAAAGTCGAGCAAATGTGCCAAAAGTGACCCCACGGTCATCCATTTACACAAGGAATTGTATGATCATGCCAAGCTATTACCGAGCTTACAACAGCTATGAATCAATTGCTGAAGGCGCAATTTTAACAAGTCCAAAAACCACGCCAAGTCAATTCAGTGGAAGGTGTATGTATGTTTAAAAGGAGGCAAATAGGGCAACAACAACTTCAAGATAATTGTGAGCAATTTGACAACAACAATGATGGTGGTGGTTATTTGAATGAGTGTTATGATGATCAAAGCAAAGAATGTCAATATGTTAATAACTACCAAGGAAATAGAGGAAATAAAGGGAATCAAAAAATGGCGTCCCCAAGGAAATTGGGGAAACCAATAACAAGGTGGTGGAAATTGGAACAACAATCAAAGCAACAATTGGGGTAACCAACAAGGCGTTGGAAATTGGAATAATAACAACCAAAAACAAGGTGGCGGAAATTGGAAAAACAACAATCAAAGCAATTGGAATGGGAACAAAAATAATTAGATCAACAACAACAATCAAGGAGGGTGGAATAATAGCGGAAACCAAGGCAACCGGGGGCAAGGTTTTCAAAGGCCCCCCATGTACCAACAACCGAACAATCCACTCCCTATTTAATCTCATGGGTCTAGTTCGTTGGGTAGTGATATGGTATGAATAGAAATAATGTTCGAATAAATGATGAAGAAGAACCAAGACTCTGATGCTCAATTTGCTTCCCACAATACCTCTATTCGAAATTTGGAGGTGCAACTAGGCCAAATCTCTCAATCGTTGAATACTCGACCTAAAGGTGCTCTACCAAGTGATACGGTAGTGAACCCGAAGGGAGGTAGCAATCATGAGATGGCAGTTACAACAAGAAGTGGGAAGGCGGTGGTGTGCATGCCTCGAATGAAAATGAAGTTGTATATGACGAAGTCGAGTTGCATGATGATAATGTGCCTTTGGATGTTGATGATGTAGTTGAACCAAATGTGACCAATAGTGTGCGGATTGATATTAATGGTAGATACTCAAGATGTCGTGAACCCGTCTAGGGAACACATTATTGATATGCCCGAACTGGTGACACCCAAGGCCTAGGCACCATTTCCTAGGACACCTCCACCCTACCATCAATGGCTAGCAAAGCAAAAAAGTTATAATCAATTCAAAAAGTTCATCGAGATGATGAAAATTCTTATTATCAATGTGCCGTTGGTGGAGGCACTTGAACAAATGTCTGGCAATGCAAAGTTCATGAAGCACTTGGTAACAAATAAGAGGTCGATGGAGTGTGGGATTTTTAAATGATGCATCAAGTGAGTTCAATAGTGCATTCTATAGCCCCAAAACTTGAATACCCCGAAGCTTTTACTATCCCCTGCACTATTGGTAGTGCGGAGTTTGCCAAAGACCTTTAGATTGGGGGCTAGTATTAATTTGATGGCTTATTCAGCTTTCAAGACCTTAAGTATCGGGAAACCTAGGCCAACCTCTATGAGATTTCAAATGGCGGATTCATCGATGAAGCGACCCTTGGGCATAATTGATGATGTTCTTGTTCATGTTAATAAATTCAAATTGCTGGCCGACTTTGTCAAATTGGATTGTGGGGTGGACTTTGAAGTGCTGATTATTCTTGGAAGACCTTTCGTAGCTACGGGGAAGGAATTTGTTGATGTTGAAGCTGGTGAGTTGACATTCCATGTGGGAGATGAGAATGTTGTACTTCATGTTTGCAAATCAATGAGACAACCCAATAGCACGGAGGTGTGTTCATTTGTGGACATTGTCTCAGCTATGATAGTGGATGACACAAGTTCCATGATAAATGTTGAAGATCCTATTGAGGCCATGCTTCTAAACATGGATGTCAATGAGGATTCCACTAGAGTGGAGTGCGTGAATGCATTGCATGGTATGGGGTCATATTCATATGAGCCTAGAAAGTTATCTTTGGATCTTGAAAATAAAAAAACTCCACCAACAAAGCCATCGATTGAGGAGCCACCAGTGTTGGAGTTGAAGCCCCTTCCTCCACACCTTAGGTATGAATTCTTGGGTTCAAATTACGCTTTACATATTATTCTTTCGTCTTGCTTAACTAACATGCGGGTTGATGCCACTTTGGTGGTTCTTCAAAAGTGCAAAAGGCGATTGGGTGGACATTGGTCGATATTCGGGGAATAAGCCCTGCATTTTGCATGCATAAAATCATCTTGGAGGAGGATAAAAGGCCTTCACTTGAACATCAAAGAAGACTAAATTAAGCAATGCAAGAAGTGGTAAAGAAAGAGGTTGTGAAGTGGCTTGACGACGGTGTGGTTTATCCAATTTCCGATAGCTCATGGACCTCTTTGGTCCAATGTGTGCCAAAGAAAGTAGGGATGATGCTGGTGACAAATTCCAACAATGAGCTTATGCCCACTCGAACCATTATCGGGTGGAGAGTTTGTATGGACTATCGAAAACTCAATATGGTAATTCGGAAGGATCATTTCCCACTGCAGTTTTTTGACCAAATACTTGACTGCCTTGCAAGACGAGCTTTCTATTGTTTTTTGGATGGGTATTCGGGCTAATCAAATCTTAAATGCCCCGGAGGACCAAGAGAAGACCACTTTCACATGCCCATATGGTAAATTTACATTCTCTCGGATGCCATTTGGACTATGTAATGCTTTGGTGACCTTCCAACGTTGCATGATGGCCATTTTCACCGACATAGTGGAATATATATTGGAGGTCTTTATGGAAGACTTTAGTGTGGTTGGTGAATCCTTTGAAGAGTGCTTGGTAAACTTGGATAAAGTCTTGGCCCGATGTGAAGAAACTAATCTTGTTCTCAATTGGGAAAAGTGCCACTTTATGGTGAAAGAAGGAATAGTATTGGGTCACAAGATTTCTAATCATGGGATTAAGGTAGACAAGGAGAAAATTGATGTGATTTCGAGGCTTACCCCGTACTTCTATAAAAGGGGTGAGGAGTTTTCTTAGGCATGCCGGGTTCTACCGGTGATTCATCAAAGATTTCTCGAAGGTTGTGAATCCACTTTGCAAGTTGGTAGAGAAAGATGTCAGGTTTGTTTTTGACGAAAAATGCGTGGAGGCCTTTGAAATCTTGAAGAACAAGTTGACCACAACTCCTATCATCACTGTGCCCAATTAGAGTTTTCCCTTTTAACTAATCTACGATGCAAGTGACGTTGCGGTGAGGGTAGTGTTGGGTCAACAAATTAGCAAAATGTTTCATCCTGTGTACTATGCAAGAAAGACGATGAATGAAGCTCAACGTAATTACACGGTGACGGAGAAGGAATTGTTGGCTATTGTATTTGCCGTGGAAAAATTTAGATCATATCCTATAGGGGCCAAGGTGATTATGAACACAGACCATGCCGCCTTGAGGTATTTGATGACCAAGAAAGATTCCAAGGCGAGATTGATGAGATGGGTATTACTTCTCCAAGAAATTGACTTAGAAATAGTGGACTAGAAAGGAAGTGAGAATCAAGTTGCGGATCATTTGTCTTGGTAGGAGTTAGAAGGGAGACCATACAACAACCCGAAAATAAATGATACATTCCCTGCCAGCAACTTCTTTTCGTGTCAATGTGTGACATGCCATGGTTCGCGGACATCGCCAACTTCATTTTGACCGGAATTGTCCCATGTGAGCTCCTTTCCAACCAAATGAAGAAACTCAAGTGGGATAGTTGGGATTTTTATTGGGATAATCCGTACTTATTAATAATTTTTACAGATAGTGTGATTAGAAGATGTGTCCCGGAAGTGAACAATTGAGCATTTTGGAGGCTTTTAACTCCTCTCCCTATGGTGGAAATCATGGAGGGGTGAGGACGGCTTCAAAGGTCTTGAGTTGCGGTTTCTATTGGCCGACGTTGTTTAAAGATACTAGTGATTTATTAAATAGATATGATGCATGCCAAAGAGCCGGAGAATTCTCAAAAAGGGATGAGATGCCCCTCAATACGATTCTTGAGGTGGGTAATTTTATGCTTGGGGTAGAGATTTCATGAATCCTTTCATGAGCTGTTGTGGGAACATTTATATCCTTGTTGCGGTGGACTACGTATCAAGGTTGGTTGAAGCCGTGGCTTTACTCAATAATGAAGCCCGAAGTGTTGTGGCATTTTTGAAAAGAGTATCTTCACAAGGTTTGGCATTCCTCATGTTATCATTAGTGATGGGGGTCCCACTTTTGCAACAAGGCTTTTGACTCATTGCTTGCCAAGTATGAAGTAAATCACGAAGTGACTACCCCCTATCACCCTCAAGCCAACGGCCAAGTGGAAGTCTCTAATCGAGAAATAAAGAGTATCTTATGCAAAACAGTCAATGCAAATCGGATCGATTGGTCCAAAAAGTTAGATGATGCTCTATGGGCCTACTGGACCGCGTACAAGACCCCAATTGGTATGTCTCCGTACCGGTTGGTATTTGGGAAAGAATGTAACTTGCCGGTGGAATTGGATCACAAAGCTATGTGGCCCTTGAGAAAGTTGAACTTGGAATGTGATGTCGCAACAAATCTCAGTGTTGAGCAACTTCATGAGCTTGATGAGATTAGATTCATGCATACTCCAGCTCGTCCTTTTGTATGGACAAGATGAAGTATCTTCACGACAAGTATGCTTGGGGAAAGGAATTCAAGGTTGGTGATATGGTTCTTCTTTTCAACTCTCGGTTGAGGTTATTTCCGGGAAAGCTCAAGTCAAAGTGGAGTGGGCAATTCAAAGTTATACGTGTGACTTCTTTTGGTGCTCTTGATCTCAAGAACAAGAATGGTGAAATTTTTATGGTCAATGGGCATCGTGTCAACCATTATTTTGGAAAGTTTGATGACAGCAACGTGGTGGCGCTCCTTCATTTAATGTGACGTGATGGTAACATGCGTCATGCCGCGACGTTAAATCAGGTGCTTCTTGGGAGGCAACCCATGTCTTTTTTTTTTCTCTTTGATATTCTTAGTAGATAAGGATTTTTGAGTTAATTGTTTGTGAGATGTTACAGGGATTGTGTTGAAGCAGTGCAAAACAAAAGTATAAAAAGTGCAGTCTCTGAAGTTTGCCAGTGCGGCCGCGGTGCATTTTTGCGCGGTCCACGCTGGAATGAGCCAAGTTTGGTGCTCTCCAAAGTTTTCCCATGCGGCAACGGTCAAGTTTGTGCGGTCCGTGTGGGCTGCTTAGTGCAACGCTGCAATGAACACACCCAGTGCGGTCTGCGGTCACCTTTTCGCGGCCGCACTGGTGGGTAAGTACCGGGCCCATGGGTTTCTCTATAAATAGAGACCCAGGGTCTCAGTTTACACTTTTCGTAAATTGAAAGCCTGAGCCTTATTGCTACTGTCCATCCCTTCTTGAGATTATTTTTTTTTGATTGTTTTGATAGATTGCTTGTTTGGATAGATTGCATTCCTTCTTCATGTACTTTGTAACATTTCATGCTTTGGTGATTAATTATTTTCCTATTTTCATTTTATTTGTCCACTAGTAGCTTATAACTTCTTCTTTTTTCCCGTTTTTCTTTGAATTAGTAATTTAGCTGAGATTGCTTGTTAGTTTTTGTGGGTAAACATGATAAATGGACTGGATAAATGAGTAGGGACAAGTAGGTGTTAACAATTGGGTGAAAATTAAAGAAATTCTAAAACCCTCACTTGGTCCCTAAAATTTGCCTCAGCGCAGCCCGCGGTCGCCATAGCGTGGTCCGCGTTGCCTCGATGAGGTTCGCATTTCGTTTTTACGCGGACCGCGGTGCTTGATATGTCTTAAACATAAATTCTTCCAGCGCGGTCTTGGCACTCTTTTCACACTCCAGCTGACCCATCACAGCCATGCTCCCTATTTTTGCAGCCCCCGGTTGCCATATCGCAATCCGCGATGCCTCTGTGGTTCTGCAACTGTTTCTGCAATAGTTCCAATGTTGTCTACAAATTAACGTCTGTGATCGTTTAACTGTGCGAAAACTGACATTGTTAGAAATGTATGCTTGCAGATAATGGGTAAACAACGAGGAAGAGATGCTAAGCATTCCAGGCAAGGCGAATCCTCCTGGGGAGGCGGGGGCAAGGGTAAAGGCAAGGACATGATGCGGCTAACTCCTCAAGTAAGTGAAAATATTAAAAAAATGTGGAAAACCATTAAAGCAACTGACAGAGCCTGTGACTAGTCGGGAAAAGAATATGTACCTTCCTAGGATGTCTCTTCTGATTCTGTATCGGAGTATGTCCTTGACTTTCCTAGAAGGCTAAGATTGACTGATGACTATCCTCCACCCTCACCCCTTACCCAAGCTCCAGAGCATGCACATTCTAAGTCGTCTGAGGGCTCAAAGGCCAGTAGCGGTGAGTACTCCACCTCCCCGACAGCTTCACTATCTAGGGAGAGTGCAGATGATGGGGATGGCAGTGATAAAGAAGTACCAGACAGTGGAGTGTCCTGTGTTGGGGGGAGCTGAAAGAACAAGAAAACCAGAGGTTTGTATGGATCACTTTATTAACCAAGTGGTTTTTCACAAATTCCGAGAGTGGTGGCCAGTGCGAAAACTGATTCCAGAGAGGCGTATCATTACAACTGACCTGCTACCCCTACTCCCTAATATACATTGACAGTTCCACACTAAAGTGGGATGGGAATACATTCGGGATGAGTTAGTGGATGCAAATAAGCACATTGTGAAGGAGTTTTACTGCAATGTGGCCTACGTAAAAAAAGGCTCAATTGCAACTAAATTGCGAAAATAAAGTGTTGCATTCTCTGGGAAAGCGTTCAATGAGTACTTGGGGTTTGATGACAAAGATGAAACCCTGTACAATGAGAAATTGGTAATGGGGGAAGAGGTTCGCCCTTGGTTAGCTGGGGCTTGGCCCACCTAGGTGCTACTCCAGATTGGTTGCAAGCAGGGAAGAAAATATTCCAGAAGACCTTCAGCTTTGAGGCTCGGGGGTAGTTGACATTTGTGTGCAGTCGGCTTGACCCTTCTACCCACGATCAGATTATTCCTCTTCAGCATGCTGTGTTGATTGCGTCTATTATTGCCGGGTACCCTATCAATGTGGGCACTGTGATGTCTTATGTGATTGTGGATATGGGACGAGAGCATGACAGGAATGACCCTTTTCCCAACACTCTCACCATGTATTTCCAGGATTTCAAAGTAAAGAAAAAGTCCTACGATGTGAAACTAAGACCGGTCGCCCCGTTCTCATGGTTAAGCATTCATGAGCAGGACAACCCAAAGGATAAGAAGTATAAGGCAACTGCTTCTGCCCCAACTGGCCAATCTAAAGAGACAGTTGTGGTGGAGTCATCTCTTAAGCCTTCCACTGAGCTGCCCTCCATGCCAACTGCTGTTGATTTTCCACCAGGAACCTCCTCTTCTACTGGGCCCAGCACTTTAGCTGGTCTTGGAGTCCCATCTTCCTGAGCTCACACTTTTACGATCCATCAGTTGAGCCAGACCTTGGCCAGTTCGAATAACTGGATGTCAGTTGTGACATCCAAGTTGTCGACATTATCTGCCACAGTTGAGGCCCACTCATCACCTCCCTCTATTCAGGTTCCTTAGTCCATTGAGGATACTTTGAAGACACTTCTGGACAAGCAGAAGAAGATTATGCTGACTTAGGATGCCTTGACTAAGGCGGTGGAATTACATGGAAGGACATTAGCGGATCTCACCAGAGAGAACAAGAAAATGAGGAAGTGACAAGTTTCTAAAGAGTCGGTGAAAGCACTAAAGACGGATGTGAACAAGCTATTGGCAGACCGGATGCCTTTAGACTTGTTATTCGGGGATCCAGCCCCTCTAGCAGCAGCATCAGTGCCACAACCACAGTAGGAGCAGGCTCCCAGGCTTCCAAGGAAGAAGAGAAAGCTCCCCAGCACAATTGATGCAGTCATTGAGCTGGAAAACCCACGGAAGTCCACTCCAGTGAGGTACCTATCATTCAGCTGGTGCAGGAGCAGGCTATTGTCCCAAAACCTTAGGAGCAGGAGTCCGGGAACAAGTCTGAGGTTCCTCCACATACTGAGGACCAGGGGACCACTGATCATCCCATGCATAAGGACCAGGCCTAGGGAGTTTCCATATCCTTTACTTGACTTTTATGCTTATTTGTGTAGTTGGCATTGGAGACAATGCCAACTATTATTCATGGGGGTGTGCCCTACTTTTGATTATCCATGGATGACTGTATATATATACATTGATATTTTTTCTTTACTTTGATTTGATTTTCTCTTTTGGGCTGTATATAACTGTATATTCAGCTACATTCCTCGTACTTCTATTCTCTCCTTTAGTTTGTATATAAAGTTACTTTTCTGTATATTAAATCCCCATTTTATATTCTACTCCCATATTGTACATATTCATTCGTTTTTCTATTTTTGCAAACTTTTTCATTTTTAGATTTATAGATTGGCTCGTAGCCTTGTGTTTTGTTTTTGGCATTTTCAATAAGCCCTTGGTTTTCTTAATGCCACGGTTCTTTCCAAGGGTAGAGTATTGTGCAACCGGGTGGCTCTTCCCAATGATAGATGGCGTAACAACCTTCTTAAGGGTTTGAGTCAGTTTCTTTGATTTTCTTCATTTGTTTTTGATGGTTGTAGTTAAGGGTACCTCAAGCATAGCTTCACTTGGGCCTAGCACATTTGCTTTTGATCCCATGGTCAAAGACATAATGTTGTGTTTAGGATGGTTAAAGTTGTGGCTTTGAGACTCTTGCATTGACCAAACGATCATCATGTGGTCTTTTCGGACCATTGTATGCTTGAATCATAACTAGGGTCACTGTGGGCCCTCGACTCGATGTCATTAGCAATCCCCTAGCGTGTGTGGTGAGGAATTGAATTATGAGTCTAAGTCCAGAGCCAATTGTCTAGAACATGCCTTGAATGTCTATTGAGGCGAAATCATAGGTGAAATTCGACTTGAGAAGTGATTATAGGCTATCCTTGATCCATATGTTAAGTTGACCAATTCCATGGCCTACCAATGAAATGATCCCTAGTTAACGCTTTTGAGCCTTGAACCTTTTTCTTTCAAGAACAAATACTACAAGCTTATACCCGTTCTAAAAATACCTTCTCTTGGCACCCAAATCTTCCCTTGAGTAATGGAAAATTTCTAAGTTTTGGGGGAGAGACAAGAAAGAAAACAAAGTGGTAAAAGGTACAAAAGCAAAACAAAAGGAAAGTAATGAAAAAGAAAGAAAAGAAAAAGACAAAAAGGAAATCCAATGTGGGCAAGAAAAAAGGGGATTCAAGGAAAACAAAAGTGAAAAAGGTGCGGAAAAAGTTAAAAATGAGAAATATTTTGAATTGCATAAGAAAGATCAACAATGTGTTCCTCTAACCCCTTGAAAGGAAGTGAAGTAATCAAATAAGTCAAGAAAGTATGCCAAAATGAATCAAAAGAAGTTCTTATGGGAAGATTGAACCCGCTTTAACAAAAACATGTCCTACCCTTACCCAAATGCCTTCATAATGACTCAACAAAAACCCTATATGATCTTGAGTTGAAGGAAGCCTACATTAGTTTACATAAGGGGCAAACATATGGTACCTAGAGCCAGACTTGTGACCTTCTTCTTGAGAGAGATGAGTGGAAGTCCATCA
The DNA here is from genome assembly GCA_034376525.1 of Nicotiana benthamiana. Lineage (NCBI taxonomy): Eukaryota > Viridiplantae > Streptophyta > Magnoliopsida > Solanales > Solanaceae > Nicotiana > Nicotiana benthamiana. The sequence continues at coordinate 34,529,216 of CM067330.1, forward strand.
ACCTCAGTTTGTGTGTCCATACTCTAAAAGGTGAGGTTCACTTAGGAAGAGTCGAGGATGTATGAGTTTTGGTTCCACAATGACCAAGGTAATTGAGAGAAGTTCTTTGATGAAATGTGTCAACTCTTGATGCTCTTTTGTCACACTTGATCCATAGTTTGCAAAGTTTAAAATGTGTTAATCATGCATTTTTATTGAGGAAAATTGTTAGTCCCAATTGATGCTTGTTGAGGTTACTCTAAGATAGTTGGAATTACTTGGATGCTCCTTTAAGGGGTGAGTCTTATTTTGTTTGCTTGAGGGCAAGCAAATTTTTAAGTTTGGCGGAGTTGATAAGTAGGATTTTAACGTGTTTTATGCCTCTACTTTCCTATACTTTGAGTATAAATTGCTACAAACAACAACAACAACCCAGCATAGTCCCACAAAGTGGAGTCTGGGGAGGGTAATGTGTAGACGAGCCTTACCCCTACCCAAAAGGGCAGACAGGATGTTTCCAATCGACCCTCGACTCAGTGAAGGAAAGGAAAAACAAAAATAAAAACAAAATAGTCCCAAAATGCTATAAGGTTGTACTTGATTGCAGGTTTGAGTAACAAAGAGACGAAATGTCAAAGATTACCTCAAAATGGAGTGAAACCTACTCAAGTATCAAAGACCAAGTGAAGTGAAGGAAATAGAGAACCTAGTGGGAACCATACAAAAGTGCACGCAGCCGCACTAGGAGGTTGAAAGATGGGCATATTCAGAACATTGACAAAACGGCCGCGGTCAGATATATACGGTCCACGTTCGCCTTACACGGCCGCGCTACTTATTCATGTGGCCCACGTTAAGAGATTCAGAGAGATATCATTTTGGCCAAAAGCATGCCACGCATCCGCGTTCTCATTCACGCGGTCTGCTCCAGAGCCTTCCGCAGCTATGCTACCCTTTACGTGGTCCGCGGTCCTCAACTTCAGAGAAGCTGAAATCAACAGTCCAAGATCCTGAGTTGTTCGCCGCTGACCCTGCAGGGGTATTTTTGTCCAGTTTTTCCAGCCTAGTATAAATAGAATATTTTACCCTTTTTAGAGTAGTTTTTGATATTCTGACGTAGCTGTGCACCTGGGAACGAGATTGTAGCCATTTTTTGGCACTGTTACTCTTTATTATTGTTGATTCTACTTAGTTATTAATTAATATGTTTAGTTCCTCATCTATTTCTTCTGTTTCTTCTTTAATTATGTCTAGTTAAACCCATTAGCTAGGGTTGTTGCTCAACCCTAGTGTGAGTAATTGATGGGTGTTACTATTTAATTGTTAGATTGATATTCGGTATTTGTTATTTGGGTTAATTTTATGTGTTAATTAAGGATTGGTGGTTGCAAATACTGATTCTAACTTTGTGGGTTAAACGTTTCTTGAAAAACAGAGTATATGACCCCGAAATTGATCCAACAAGGAATTGGGATGGACCCCATGAGAAATGGTAGTCCTAATTAAGGGGTTAATCGTTGAGAGAGTGATCACCCTACTTGAACCTTAGTTGTTTCATCTAGTTGGCCTACCCAATTTGTCTCGAGAAAGCCAATTGGGCAAAATCACTCTCTCTACCGAGATGTGTGAGAGTGGGTGCAATTATGCAACGGTTATAGCATAAATTCCAAATATATCAATCTACCTTGAGTAACTTCTGTCCATCGATTAGCCACCTAAGTATTGTCACGACCCTAGTGTCATTCTCCATATTAAGTACAACTTAACAATATTCTCATAGCATAATTTAGTTTCAATTATTAGTTTCATAATAGTAGTTATAAGAACGAAGAAAACCAAAAATATTTGAAGTGACATTAGAAGCACAAGCGCATCTCTAGACTAGACAGACAATACAACTCCACTACTTGCTCTCTGTGGAAATTCGTTCCCGAACCACTATTTGGGTAAAAGTTATTTTGATCCGCTCTTCCTATCTTGGTATAGTGTTGAGTCGGCAGTGATCACCCCCCCTCCCCCAAATTCAAAAGCATTATCAGACCTGGATGTCTGAACATTAGAATGAAAGTGGATCTTAACCATGGAAACAAAAGCCTTTAAAATGGGGAGAGCATTACTTTTACAAGACAACAAGTGAGTCCAAGTGACTCTAGAATAATCATCAACTAAAGTGATAAAGTATCTAAAGCCATTGAATTTGGTAGTGTGCTATAGTCCCCATATGTCAATATAAATTAGTTGAAAAAGACTAGAAGAGTGAGTAAAACTTTCAGGAAAGTGGCAATATTTGTTGCGTAGCCCTTTAATGAAAATGTTGCTTAAAAGAGAGTTTATCAGACAAACAAGAAATAGACCTTGTTTTGTGAAAAGTCATGTGTTATAGTCTTTGATGCCAAAAAAATCAATTTTATTGCCAGTATTGGAGGAAATACAAAAAGCACTATGATTTTCCAAAGTAGGAACAGAAACATAATACTAACACAATTAGAAACAGAGTTGACAATGGAATTACACATATTAACAGGAATGCAAGAACTAATTGTAGGAGAATTAGAGCAAGAGACTGGAGTTGGTGAAGCATCAGGATGCATAAAATATAGCCCTTTTGAAGCTCTACCAATTTTCAATGGCCTCTTCAGAGAAGGGACCTGTAGAAAACAGTCGTATTTGGTAAGAATTACATAACAATCAAGTTGAATAATCAATTTATGAATGAAAATCTCATTAAATTGAAAAAAAGTTAAGAGAAGTACATTGTGTATAGTAATATCATGTCTTAGATATAAAGAACCAGTAGATATAATTTTCACTTTGTACTTATTAGGTACAGTAATTAGAAAGGGAGCAGGTAAAGATTGTATATTGTAAAGAAAATATTTGTGTAATGTCGTGTGGTTTGTTGCACATGAGTCTAAAATCCAAGAGTTTACATCTAATTGTGATATGCCACACACATGAAACTCAAGACTACTAACTACAGAACATCACATACCTGCGAAGTTGGCATAAGAAACCTTTTCACCAAAAGGGCTTTCGGAGTTGAAACTAGTAAAAACTGGAGGAGCTATAACATGAGCATGCTGAATCAACAACAACAACAACAACTACCCAGTATACTCCCACCAAGTGGGGTCTGGGGAGGGTAATATGTAGACAAGCCTTACCCCTATCCGAAAGGGCAGAGAGGCTATTTCCAATCGATCCCCTGCGCATAGGAGAAAAGGAAAAACAGCAGTAAAACAAAAACAAAGACAAAAACAAAAACAATAGAGCATTAGTAACTCCAACAGAAATAGCGTAAATAATTATCTAAACATACGAAACATAAATACAATCGCATGCAATAATATCATACAGTAACTACCATAACTAACAGCCATAGGGGGGACATAAGCTAAAACACAAATCATCTTGCTGACCCACACCCAACCCCAGATGAGGCGTACGAAAAACTCTAGGAGACCCTATCCTACAAACCTGATTCTAGACCTCCAGACTTTCCTATCAAGGGTCATGTCCTCGGAAACTTGCATTCTAGTCATGTCCTGCCTAATCACCTCTCCTCAATACTTCTTAGGCCTCCCTCTGCCTCGCCGACAGCCAAAAATCTCCAGCCGCTCGCAGCTCCTCACTGGGGCATCAGGACTTCTCCTCCGCACATGCCCAAACCACATCAGCCTCGCTTCTCGCATCTTCTCATCCACCGGGGCCACCCCCACCTTCTCTCGAATAATTTCATTCTTAATCTTATCTAGCCTGGTGTGACCGCACATCCACCTAAGCATCCTCAACTCCGCAACCTTCATTCTCTGAACATGAGAGTTCTTCACGGGCCAGCACTCCGCCCCATACAACATCGCATGTCTAACCACGGCTCAATAGAATTTCCCCTTGAGTTTGTGTGGAACTTTCTTGTCACACAGGACTCCTGATGCAAGCCTCCACTTTGACCACCCCGCTCCTATACGATGAGTGACGTCCCCGTCAATCTCTCCGTCCCCCTGAATCACAGACCCAAGATATCGAACAGTGTCCCTCTTGGCGATGGCCTGAGAACCAATCATCACGTCCCTGCCTACTTCGCTCGGCTCGGCGCTAAACTTGCACTCTAGGTACTCTGTCTTAGATCTGCTTATTTTGAAACCTTTAGACTCGAGAGTCTGTCTCCATTACTCTAACCTTTCAATAACACCGACCCTCGTCTCATCTATCAATACTATGTCATCAGCAAATAGCATACACCAAGACACATCCCCTTTAATATGTCGGGTTAGAGCATCTATCACCAAGGCATGCTGAATCAAAGACATGATTTGTTGATATTGTTCCTTAGTGAAACCATGAGGTGAAGAAGAAGAACTCCCAGTTTGAGTTGGAACATCTGCACTCCGAACACATGAAGCTGAACCATTTCTATTCTTGGTAAACTTAAAATCTTGAGGAAATCCATGTAACTTGTAGTTTTATCAACTGTATGCCCAGTTTTCTTACAGTATTTACATGAAACAGTTGATGCGGGTTACCTCTTAGGCTAAAATTGAACCTTTTGAAAGAAGTTCCAATTGTGAGGTCCTTGACCGACTGATGCAGAGAATGATGCAGAATAACCTTCTAATGTTCACCATGTTGAAGCATAGAGTATGCTTTACTAATTGATGACATGGGGGACATCATCATGATATTAGATTTACATGAGGAATACATATCATTTAAACTACTAAGAAATTGAAATAGTCTCCGGTCTTCCAAGAGCTTAGGCAAAGCACCACAGGTGCAGGTTGGTCTTAAATATGCTGCATTTAACTCATCCTAAAAACCTTTCATCCTAGTTAAATATGTAGTTATATCTGATGATCCCTGAGTTGTTGTACTTATCTCCCTTTGGATTTGTATATAATTTGATTCATTAGACTGACCAAATCATTCATTAATGTCTGTCCATATGTCTTTAGCTATTAAATCCAAACAATTAGCATGTCATTACATCTTTCCCAAGAAGGGTAATAACGCGAATCAGTCCATGATTTGGGGGTTCCTTCAAATAATAACTCCAAGTTGTTTTTAGTTGATACAACAACAAGCATATTTTTCCTCCAAGCAACAAAACCACGACCATCAAACGGAGGAGAGACAAACAGAGCATTAGGATTATCAGATGGATGAATGTGGAAATGATGAGAAAGATCAATAGAGAATACAATGAAACCATCCGAACTAGACACAGATATTTGAATGGTAGGAATGGTACCTATTACAAATTTAGTATACAAAATGTGAAGCAACAATACTAAGCAAAATCCGAAATTGCTAATACAAAATATAACAGGGTTAAGTGAGAATCTTTACCGTAAACTGTAATTCACCATGCTAATCTAGCAATTTACATCTAAATTGAGCTAAATCGAGACTGAAATCCAGAAAAGTTTCACTTTTAGAAGAAAATCTTGGAGAACCTAATTTTCCACCAAATGATAATTCTATGGGAGAAGCCTGTTGAGGTTACCATCGATCGATCGCGGACAGTAAGAGCTATGTATACAGTAGCTCTGATACCATGTTGATACACAAAATTGATAGATCGCCATTAAAACTTATGAGTTAGAACCCAAAATTCGGGTGAGAGGGAGAGAATGAACGAAAGAAGCCAAACCTTTTTCTTATTTCTGATATGACCAAAGGTAATTACAAAAATTGGTTCTCCATAAACTTCAGTATCTATACTATAAATTATAGCGTAAATGTAACTAGATGTTGGGCTTGCTCTCTAAGACATTCGCTTGGGTTGGATTCATTAATGAGTCTTCAGCTGAGACCACGTTTACAGAGTGTTAGAGTAATTAGTGGTTAGAACATTACTGTGGTTAACGATTTAACTGTAGAGGTTAGTAGGTTTAAGTTAGTTAATTCCGCTGTGCATATGACAGTTGGATGATAACAATAGGATAGGTCAATTAATTAAGTTCGTGATGTATATATGTACACATTGTAAGCTCATTACAGAATAAGAAAAATCATTTTCCTTCCTCTTATCGAATGTTCTAACAGCTCCACCATCTCTGCTCGATCACCTTTGTTTCCATTTCTGCTAAAGCTTAGTTCCTCTGTGGGAGTAGCTGAGATAGATACAGCAAATTCACAACTTCCAAATAACCACAAGAACTAAAAAATAAAACAGTTAAAACTTTAAAATAGCAAGTAATGTGAATAACGCTACACGTTTTAGTTCCGTGAAATTAGTCTAGATGCATATAAGCTAACCCGCACAATACGGTTATAAAGAGACATTATATGTCTTAGTCCCGTGAAATTAGCCAAGGTGCACAAAATGTATCTGGACAATACGGTTATTAAAGAAAATGCTACATGTCTTAGTTAAGCAACATCCTATAAACGGTATAATTAAAGATATGTGTTTTTAATTTTTTTCTAACCCTGTAAAAAGAAATTTAACAGTAAGCATAGGTGTTACACGACAAGATCATTACCGGTCTTTAGAATCATGTAATATTTAGTTATAGGAAAAAGTGAGACTCAGTAAAGTACTTAGATATGAATTTCAGCAGATTCAGTTTCTTTGGCAGGTGCCTTTTCTCGCAGTTTTTGACATCTGCTTTCTCTGCCTCAATGTCAGGAACTACGGCATCAATCTCAGCTTCTTCAAGTTGCCGAAGCCTATGCTCATTTCTCATGACAACAACCTGATGTGAAAAAAGATAATTCAAGATTCAACACAGCCCGAACAATGCACACATCTTTATATACTACATTACTATCTCAGCAAGCACAACAAGAGCAAAAATATTTTGACTTAGTTCAATTCACACCAAAACGTAGTTTGCCTGCTCATATGAAGTTCTCTCATGTTAAGAACACTGTGGATAGCTTTTCATTGTGTGTGCGGGGATCTGTATACTGAAAATACCCTTGAGGCATTTGAAGAAAGACCGAACTTTTTGACATTCTTGGGCGTCCATAAAGGGTAACAGGTAGTCGCTAGTGTCTCTTAGTCTTACAAATAGTACGAGTACTATTTTTATATTTCTCTTATTTCTGGTTCTTTATTAGATGTTGTGTCATTTGCTTCTACTGCATTACTGTTGGTACTGTTTGTAACTTTATTTTTACTGTTCTTTGAACCGAGTGTCGATCGGAAATAGTTTTCTACCTTCACGAAGTAGGAATAACGTCTGCACCCAACCTGTATGATTACACTGGGTTTTTTGTTGTTGTTGTCGTCGTCCACAAAGAAAATATCTTTCAAATGGATGCCTACTTCGATGTTCCACTGCATTCACCATTACCAAATGCAATGAAATCACGTCATACTTTACTTCTTGAAAAGATCAACATATAGACAACGGCTTTCAATATTTATACAAATCAGCTTAACATAAGACTGAAAGTCTAGATTAACATGAAGCTGTCAGGTATCAATTACTCCCTTCTCGAGTTTTTGCAATGTTCGCGTTTTACGGACACTATATCAGATACAAGTATGGAACTATCTCCCTTGTTTCTATAGGTGGTGCAGGTGATGGTTTCTTCACAAAAGAACTTTGATATCGTTAGACATCAAAAATAGGAACTTCGTTGCATGTCTCAACATTCAGGCCAACCTGGCTCAACTTATTTAGCTACCCTAACATCTTAAGCCACCTTTGTATCACATTTGCAGGCAATCATATTATAAGTATTTGGTAGGGGATTCCTTCAGATATATAAACAAAGATATGATAAAAGAACCTAACACAGTCAACAAAAATATGCACCAATTTGATATGTAGTCAATAACGGTAAGTTGTAAACTCATCAACGTTGTATTTGCAGAAGACGCGCGGGATGTGATCATCTAGACTTACAGTCTTTCTCAACGACCAGTGTAAAGAAAGCCATTTGTCCAACTATATACTTTTGTATACTGTGTGCTATGATTTTGAGACACTCCAACCTTTATTTAATAATTAAACATTCTTAAGACTCTACTTTCTTGCCTCTGCTGTGCATGTACCAAAGAAATTACTCCATATAACATATAGACATCTTAAAATATATCATCGCGTGCCTAAATCTGATTACTGAAAACACAATAGGCAAAGTTAAATATAGCGAACAATTAAATTAATTGATTATAATTTGTTTCTTTGGGAAAACAAAAAGGTATAACCTTATCAGAATCAATCTCTGTGAGCATACAAGAGTGCCTCAATGGATATAAATATATTTGGAAAGGACAATAAATGTTTTGAGCAATATAAGCTTAAATGGGACCATATTCAAGCAATAAAAAAGGCATAACCTTATCAGAATCTATATATGTAACCTATTGCTCGGATTCTCTAAAAATATTGTTGGGTGAGTGTTGGATCCTCCAAAAGTAGTTAATTTTTGAAGGATCTGGTACGGGTGCGGCATTATATTGGAGAGCCTGCGCAACGTGGTCCGTAACCTTATATTCATAACTGAAGAATTAGCATCATAAAACTCTATGAGGACGAGAGAATTGCCATTCACACAACTCAACGAGGACAAACGAAGTACAATGCATAAAACACTCTGGATCATTTTATTGATCAAACATAAAGAACAAATCAAAGATGCTACGCAAAATACACTAATAATGAATAACATATCATCAAAATACTTGTGTATTACCTGAGTGAAATATCATCTCAAAATATTGCATCAAGCAATATAGTAAGCCTCAGTTCCTTCGCCAAACATAGGAGAAACAAGACTCTCCATGAAAGTTCTTGCCCTTCTAAACTTACCTTCATATCTCTCCATTGATCCTCTTTCATATTATAGAAAATCAACTTCTCTCCATCCAATACAACATCATCATCACTCATTAAACAAAGAGGTATGAAACCATACAATGATTGCGGTACTGTAAATACTAAACTTTGTCCAAGACCCCTCAACCCCATACTCTTTTATCATCCAAGCATCAATTCTATTTACTACTGTATCAGTGAACATACAAAGACACCCTCTAACGGCCATAACACACAACATTATCGTTATCAATACTAGTAGGTGTTGGCATCTCCAAGAATGTCTCATCGCTTAAATCAAAAGCAACAACTACAAATAAATCATCGAAAAACATACTAACTAACCAATGCAAAGTCCCATTTACCAAAACCCCGGGAGTTAGCACTGAATCTTCAAGATCAGAAGGCAAATTCTCAAATCTCCTCCAAACACCATTTCTCACAGAATAGATATCAGTAAAAGTAGTTTTAATATCCGGTTCATGCTCGTAGTCATAATGAGAAAGAGTAACTACCTTATAATAATCATTGACAAAATCATACCCTAAACCAGACACGCTAAAGCTACCAGGAATTTGCCGAGCAAATGAAATATCGGAATTTCGTGGTATTTTAAAGTTGTGGGCTTGATTAAAAATAAAATCTTGTCCTCATTCTCCATTAAGAGCAACCCATTACATGATCCAAAAATTCTTAGCCAGTTATCTGAAAGCTGCTGAAAATTGAGCTTTCTTAAAATGCCATCAGTTTTATTATATAATTGTGGGTAAAAGTCATAGTGTTGAAAGAGTGCGAACGAGAGATGCAAATGAGTTTTTCTTCTTTATTATGGATGGAGAAGTGAAATTTGATGAATTGTGGGTCTGAGAAATTGCGCCATTGCTTTGACGCGCATCTAAATTGGCCTATGAACTTTGCCGGCAGCCGAGAAAGTATATCAATTGTATGATTTCAGCTTTGGTCATCGCATGGTTGGTTGGAAGAGGAGACTTCAGATTGTACTATCTCTAGGATATCTTCTTTAACCTCCCACAACTTGTGTATATATATTTATATATATATGTATATATATATATATATATATATATATATGTATATGTATATATATATATATATGTATATATATATATATATATAAAGTTGTGCATAGGCAATTGTAGTTGTACATTAACAATAGGCTAGCTATTTAATTTAGTTAGTTAGGATATAAGCACTATGCTATATATATTAGAGTTGCACAAATGTAAGGACTAACTGCTTCATTTCATTTTCAATACATAGAGTAATTCATCTCAGTAAACTCCGACTCAACTTCTCCCTTTCAATATGGTATCAGAGCGATGGATCCATGGCAATTTTGAGTTGATTCTAAGGAACCGAGGATAGATAGGAGCGTTATTCTACAATTTAGCTGAAGCTCGTAGATTTGAGAGAAACAATTTCGAGCAAACCTTAATATTTCAATTTTCTGTAAACGATCTGATTACTCCGCAATTAAGGTCATTCTCATTGCAAAACTCATCGATGCACGAAGCTCATCGTCTCAAGTGTCTCTATTCCTGAGAAATTAAGCTACAAAATGACGCAGGGAACCAAAAATTTGGAGAATAACAATTCAGAGAAATTCACCGATATTCATCCGCGTTATCCTCTCAATCTACATCCATCAGATACAGCAGGTAGTATCTTAATTCCACAACAAACAGGAATTGAAAACTATATTGCATAGAGTAATTCAATGAGAGTTGCAATGTTGGCGAAAAACAAATTAGGGTTTATACATGGTAAATGCCTCAAAGAACATAATAAAGGTAATTTAGAGCATGAATAGAAAAGATGTAATGCATTCGTGCTGTCCTGGATTATTAATTCTGTATCTAAAGATCTTGCAAGCTGTTTAACATACTCTACCAATGCACACAATGAATGGATATATTTAAAGGAACGTTTTGATAGCAAGAATTTGACCAGGGTGTATTATTTATTGCGTGAGATTTGTACCATAAGCCAAGGGACTGCGTCAATTTCAGAATACTTCTCAAAGCTGAAAAATATGTGGGATGAATATTGGTCAATAGTGCCACTTCCCTATGATTGTGAGAAGCATAAGACGTATGAAGAACACATGGAACAACAGAGGCTAGTACAGTTCCTAATGGGGTTGAATGAAACTTATGCACAAGCAAGAAGTCAAGAATTTTTGACTGTACCAGTGCCAACACTTAATCATGCTTATAATATGATTATGCAAGATGAGAGTCAAAGAACACAATCTACTATGTTCTCACAACTTAGCCCAGGGTTACAACTAATGAATATGACTGATCCAACAGCCTTTGCCTTCACTCACAACAATAAGTTCAAGAAGAATAATGGATGGTACTGTGACAATATTTGAAGGGGCACCTGAAAGAAAATTGTAACAAGTTAGTTGGATACCCACCAGGTCATAAGTTCAACAGAAAAAGGGGGTTTGACAGGCCACAAGGATCAGGGTATTACAGGGGAGCATCGGCAAATAATGCCTGTTTTATGGAAGAACCAGTAGTTAGTCATACACCAGCTTATAACGCTTTGCCAATGTTCAGTGCAGATCAGTACCAACATTTTCTGAAGCTGATCAATCAAGAGCCAACTGTTGCAGAAGAAAAAGCTTATACGGCAGGTATAAAAAAACTTATCAATACTTGCTTACTTGCAGGTTCTGAACCTGATTCTTGGGTGATTGACACTGGAGCTTCAAACCATATGGTTTCTAGTCTGAACCTTTTAACTTAATCTACTCTAGCTAAATCCAGTTTCAACAAAGTACATCTACCTAATAGACACACAACTTCAGTAACACACACAGGATCTTTGACATTACCAAATGATATGTCACTGTACAACGTGTCATGTTCCAAATTTTCAATATAATCTGATATCTGTCTCTAAACTCACCAAGGAATTGAAGTGTTGTGCTTTATTTTCCCTGAATTTTGCTTCTTTCAGGACCTTTACATTGGAAAAGATAGGCTGATTAGCAAGGAGAAGGATGGTCTTTTCATACTTCATTCTACCAAGAAGCCATTACCAGTCAAAGGACCTGATCAATCTTCCTTTTCATTACTTAGTACATCTACTGCAGTGCAAAGTTCTACTCTAGTTCTTCATACACCAGCCTCAAATTCACCTCACTCTTCATCTTTGGAATCTAGTCACTGCAATCTTTGGCATCAAAGACTTGGGCATGCACCAATAACTGTCTTACAAAACATACCTTCCTTGAAACACCAATTATTACATAATGACTCTATGTCTTGTATTGTTTGTCCTTTAGCAAGGCAAACTAGATTTCCATTTCGTACTAGTGTCAAGAAAACTGTATCTCCTTTTGAAATTGTACATATGGATGTATGGGGTCCATATCGACAATGTACTTACAATTGGTATAGATACTTCCTTACTATTTTGGATGATTACTCTAGAATGACATGGATTTATTTGATGAGAATGAAGAGTGATGATTTTCATTTGATTAAATCTTTCCTTACATTAGCTAAGACACAATTCTCCACCACCATCAAAGTCATCAGAACTGATAATGGGCTGGAATTTTTTAGTTCACAAGTTTCCACACTGTTAACTTCTCTTGGAATTGTCCATCAGAGTTCTTGTGTGCACACTCCGCAACAAAATGAAGTGGTTGAAAGAAAACATAGACACTTACTTGAAATGGCTAGAGCTCTTAGATTTCAAGCTCATCCACCTTTCAAATTCTGGGGGGAATGTGTTCTCACAGTAGCTTTCCTTATTAATAGGTTGCCATATTTAGTACTTTCAGGGGTATCTTCTATTGATTAACGAACTGGGAATCATAGCTCGCTCTTCCTTTGCTTTGGATCTTCGGTAACCACCCTTCTTTACAGAAAAAGAGAGCTCAGAAGACCTCGTCTATTACGACGGTACGGAAAAGGCCCTTTTTATGAGAAAGGAGAATAGGAATGAAATAAAATAGAAATAGAAAGAAAAGAATCTAATTGCAAAAGCAAAAAGGGGGGATGTCTTTTTTTTTCTTACTTTTTTCTTTACCTTTTGAATTGTTCAATGGGTATTCACCTTCATTTATTCACCTTAGGATGTTTGGTTTCCTTTGTTATGCCACTACTCCTCACCTCCTTGACAAATTTGATTCTAGTGCCATCCCTTCCATGTTCATGGGATTCTCAGCAACTCAAAATGGATACAAACTATACAACATCTCAAGTGGAAACTTCTTTGTCAGTAGGTATGTCTCATTTAGAGAAAATGTGTTTCCTTTCAAGCATCCTAAATCTACTTTTCTGTGTTATCCCACTTGTGATTCCACACATACTTTCCCTCCTAAATGTGCCACTCTACCTATTGATGGTAATTTTCCATCCATTCCCATATCAGACTCACTTACTGCTTCAACCTCCACTATTGTCATATCTTCTCCTTCCTCTTCCCCTTCTGACATCCCTTTTAAACCCAACTTTATCTTTCCTTTAAGGTCTTCTGCTCCTGCCATCTCTCTTTCTCTTCCATCCTCATGTCAGTTGCCTCCTACTTCTTCTTCACACCTGCTGGTCTTAGAAGGTCTCTTAGAACCTCTAAACCTCCTATTTGGCTCACAGACTATGTCCCTGGCACTAAGTCTTCTTACACTCATTTTCCTTTGTCTGCTTCTCTCTGTTATTCTGCCTTATCTCCCTTTATAAAGCCTGTCTTACTGTTTTCTCTTCTATTATTGAGCCTCACTCTTTTGAGCAGGCTGTTAGTAACAATAATTGGCTTCTGGCTATGAACCTTGAACTCCAAGCTCTCAATGACAATCACACTTGGGAATTAGTGGACTTACCTGCAGGTAAGATTCCTATTAGGTGTAAATGGGTCATTAAGGTTAAGTACAAAGCTGGCGGGATTGTGAAAAGGTACAAGGCAAGGCTTGTGGCAAAAGGGTTCACTCAACAAGAGGGCCTTGACTATCATGAAACATTCTCTCTAGTGGTTAAAATGGTCACTATCAAAAGTGTTGGGGTCGTTGCAGCTCAACATGACTGGCCTTTATTCTCGATGGATGTCTATAATGCTTTCCTCTAAGGGGATCTCTCTGAAGAGGTATACATGTCTTTACCTCAGGGATTTGGTAGTCAGGGGGAGACTAAAGTGTGCAGACTTCTCAAATCCCTCTATGGTCTCAAATAGACTAGCAGACAATGGAATTTGAAGCTCACCTTAGCTCTTATATATTTTTGCTTCACATAAAGCAAGCTGGATTACTCTTTATTCACTAAGAGATAGAATACTTATATAGTTATTATCCCGGTTTATGTTCATGACCTGTTGATCATAGGAAGTGATGAGGAGCTGACGCAAGAGGCTAAAACTGTTCTGAATGAAAATTTTAGAATGAAGGACTTGGGAGAATTGAGATGTTTTCGAGGAATTTAGTTTGTAAGGTCAAGCAAAGGTATTCTTATGAACCAAAGGAAGTATGGACTAGAGCTTGTATCAGAATGTGGACTGGCACCAGCAAATCCAGCTAACTAACCTTTGGATCAGAACTTGAAACTCGCTAGTGTAGAATATGATAAGCATTGTGGAGGACAAACAACTAATGAAGATCTGGAGGACAAAAAGGTATATCAGAGGTTAATTGGGAGACTATTATACATGGCAATCACAAGATCTGACATATCCTTTGCAGTTCAAGTCTTAGGTCAGTTTATGAATGCTCCAAAACAGTCTCACTATGAAGCAACTTTAAGGGTAGTAAAGTATGTTAAAGGTTCACCAGGACATGGACTGTTGTTGAACAATAAAGCTAGTGGAAAAGTGACTGCATTCTATGATGCAGACTGGGCATCTTGCTCAATAACCAGAAAATTAGTCACAAGATATTGTATAAAACTGGGAGATTCCATCATTTCATGGAAATCCAAGAAACAGAGCACAGTGTCAAGAAGTTCAGCAGAAGCTTAGTATAGAAGTATGACCACCACTGTAGCTGACTTAGCATGGGTGCATGTATTGTTTGAAGAATTGGGAATAAAGGTTGACTTAACTATGTAGCTTCATTGTAACAACAAAGCAGCCTTACAAATTGCCTCTAATGCAATGTACCATGAGCATACAAAGCACATAGAGATTGATTGTCATTTTGTTAGAGAAAAATTACAACAGGGGTTGATCAAAACAACACATGTCTCAAGTAGGAACCAAATTGCAGATATACTCACTAAGGCACTTGGGAAACAATTGCACATTGAAATGGTTGGCAAGATGGGAATGATCAATATCTTTTCACCACCCAACTTGAGGGGGAGTCTAGAAATTAGTCATAGCAATGAAAATTGTACATAAGCAATTGTAGTTGTACATTTACTTAGGCTAGCTAATTAATTTAGTTAGTTAGGATAAGCACTATACTATATATATCAGAGTTGGACAAGTGTAAGGACTAACTACTTCATTTCATTTTCAATACACAGAATAGTTCATTGCTGAATTTTTCTTTCTCCTCTCAGTAAACTCCGAATCAACTTCTCCCTTTCAATAATATATATATATATATATATATATATATATATATATATATATATATATATATATATATATATATAAAAGTGGGAAGCCCAAACTAAAAAGTTAAAAGACTTAAATGTCTTTTTAACTTTAAAAATAACAACGTTTTAAATATGGATAAATAAAATATTTTAGTGAAGAGTTGTTTCTTAAGATAAAAGATTGCTTATTTTCATCTTAAGTTTATTTTTTCTTCCCTATAAATTGTTTTAGTTTGCAATAAATTATTACTTCCGAAATCAAAGCTTCCGTTTCCAATGTGACCTGCATAGAAGTTCCATCTTTACTTCTTTATTTATACAAAGAAACATAGCACCAGATTTCATTGAAATGGAAAATCCACAGTTGGTATGTTGACACCACCAACAATAACAACAACCCAATATAATCTCACTTAGTGGGGTCTGGGGAGGGTAATGTGTACGCAGACCTTACCCCTACCCTTGGGTAGAGAGGGTGTTTCCAAATAGACCCCCGACATCCTTCCCTCCAAGAACTTCCCACCTTGCTCTTGGGGAGACTCGAACTCTCAACCTCTCGGTTGGAAGTGGTATGTTGACGCCGTTTCGTTAAAATGAGTCGCTCTCTTTTTGAAAGAGCAACTTGAATACTGAGTAAGAAACTGTCAATTTCTTTTCGAGGTATTACGACAAAGAATGAAAAAGAAAAGAATGGAACTATGCATGTGGTATTTTTTGGCAATAATATGAATCCCTAACTAGAGTGGTGGTTTTGTCAATAATGGTAATGGAATTTTAAAATAGCAAAGGCTGCATGTAGCGGTGTGCATTCGAATCGATTATTTGTTATTGAAATCGAAAAAATCAAAATCGAAAAAATCGAAACCTTATTAAAACGATAACGATAAGCATATGTACAAATCGATAATCGATAAGTAATTATCGATAACGGTCAGAATCGAATCGATAAATCGAATGCACACCCCTAATTTATGGATACTTGTAAAATGAGTAATTACCTATTTGTATAGATTAATATAACATACAGAATGTATACATATATTCCGCTACTATTTTGAAAGCGGCTATACAATATCCTAATCTATATCCTTTCGTTTATCCTAAGTCCATTACCCTATTATTTTCTCTACAACATTTAAGGAATGATCACATTTAAAGATCAAGGGAATGAAGTTCAAATTAATGGAAAATAAAATGAGCCGTGATGGTGTATTTTGTTTTAGTTTGTTTTTCTATACCGTCGGAGTGTTGGTGGCATACATTTGATCCCTTACTTTAGTTTTGTTGCATGTGCTTGTTGATACAATTTTTATGTTATTAATGGTGTTCGCCTTATTTTATTGTCCATATAATTTAGGCACGTTTATAGCGATATAGTTTCCGTGAAATCCCGCAAATTTTCTTATTGGTGTAATCGATGACCGAAACGATAAGCCCCCAAAATCGATAAATGGTGTATTTTGTTTTAGATTGTTTTTCTATACCGTTGGAGTGTTGGTGGCATACATTTGATTCCTTACTTTAGTTTTGTTGCATGTGCTTGTTGATACAATTTTTATGTTATTAATGGTGTTCGCCTTATTTTATTGTCCATATAATTTAGGCACGTTTATAGCGATATAGTTTCCGTGAAATCCCGCAAATTTTCTTATTGGTGTAATCGATGACCGAAACGATAAGCCCCCAAAATCGATAAATTGTAATCGAAAAAAAATCGAAACCTTATTGAAACGATAACGTAAATGTATGTATAAATCGATAATCGATAAGTAATTATCGATAATGGTCAAAATCGAATCGATAAATCGAATGCACGCCCCTAGCTGCATGCACTTCTCCCGGAACCAATTTTTTATAAATCTAGAGAATAGTGATATTTAAAGCCTCTTATTTGATGATGAGGTGCACGGTTTTGAAAGTCAAAAGATGGTCAAAGCAAATACTATCAAATTAAAGCCAGGGCCATGCAAATAAAAGTGAAGATATATGAAGAGGCACAAAGAAAAAATGTATATAACAAAAGTAATAGTGCTAATCTTTTTAAGACAGAAGGAGTATTATAAATGTGCGAGTAGGTTATGCGCACTCTTTAAATGTAACTGTAAGTAATCAGTTTCTAATATAATTTGAAATAATCAGTTTATTTTTTGCTTTTTCAGTTGAGTTTCTTTAATGTTTACAAGTTTTACCGATTGAGTCGATGTAATTTTTTTAGTATAAAAACAAATATAAATATTTTATCAAATAATATAATATATGTGAATGAATAGAACTTTTGGAGCAACAGTAAAGTTATCTTCGAATGACATATAAGTCGTAAATTTAAGCCATGGAAACAAATTGCAGTAGAGTTAGCTGACTATATTACACCTTTTGAACTGCGGTCCTTTTACGAACCTTGCATTAACGCGAGATAGCTTCACAGGACTGACTTATATAAGTATGAATATATGTATGCCCACGCCCGTAAACACACATGTATATAATCAAATGTATATGTGTCGGTTATTTTATTAGTTTATTAGGTATAAATAACTTTACCTGAATGATCTATTGGCTTAGTGTCACTATGTACATCTTTGTCAAGTAGTAACGTATTGTATTACAATTAATTTTCACTTATTTCCCCTGTTAAGTTGATGAGTATATGAATTGTGACAAAAGTGCAACGTCAATCGATAACTAATAACTTTGTTTGATTTACCTGATTTTCTTTGTCCGCATTTGTCATGATTTTGCTACGTTTAATTTGTTTGTATAAAATGCAACATATTTTCATTCAACATATTTCCATCTCAGGGTAAAAACATATATATCTTAGCATGTATAGATAAAATGGCATGATCAATAAATAAAATTGATATTGTTTGAAGGAACATAGAGTAATAGTTATTAATATTTGTACAGATCAACGCCAACAAAGAAATAATCACACCACAATTCATATTGATCATTCATAAAAATTTATATTTTATTTTTTATGTTTAATTATTTATTCAAAGCGTAGTTTAATAATATTATTATTATTTTACAAAATCATATATACATAACTTAACATACAGGTGCGACACACGTATTGAGAAAATAATGCATATATATAGGATTTGTTTTTGTATTTGTTAATTTCTTTCATGGCTCGATAGATAATTTGATAAGCCAATAATTATTTTTGTGTTTTAGAATGCGATTAACCAAAATATTAACTAATGAATTATGATAAATTAGGTCAAACTATGCTTCTTTTTTTTTTTTCTGGAATACCTCATATATATATAATTGGGGGAGAAAAATCGTAATATTAAAGAAGTTCCACCCACCAAAAACTTCCCTTTCAATTTATTTGGTTGGAAGTTGAAATTGGAATAAGAGAACTTGGAAATTGGTGGTTGAAGTTCTTTTTAGATTTTGAACATATATTTCATTTGGAAACAAATTAAAGTTTGTGTGTTTAATTATGTAATTCACTTAAAATATTCTTCAAATTCTCCTAAGTTTTTAAATATTTCTTAAGTACTAGAGTTTTAATGTCACTTTCCTTGGTGTAAGAGTTCTAGCTGATCTTAACTTGTAACTCCTTTTCTATCTTGGATAGTGTTTTCTTTAATTAAGGAGTTATTCTCCTTATCAATTATGCAACATTTTATATCAGGAGCTATCAAATATACCCAGTTAAACTTATTTCCTTCACGTGCATCCCACATGTTCGATCAGCCCGTTTATATGCATACGATGGGATTGACTTGGAGGGATGGAACTGGTCCAAGCTTGAGCTTCCTTTATCAATCTTCAAAACAAACCTTCAATTGGGCCAACAGACATATAACAAGTAAAGCAGGAAGGAAAACAATATAAGGAGAACGGAAGAAACAAGTAAAATAGGTAAATTGGCGGCGCATAGGTACTCATCACCTCACGTATACGCCGTTCATATGATTTATCACATAACAAACAATGCAAAGATTTCTAAACCCTCAAGTCAAGGTTAGACGCGATACTTACCTCACTCCAAATATCACTCAAAGTTCAATCACAGCATTGCCTTTCAAGTTAGCATCCAAGCCAACAATATCTAGCAAATTACCAACCAAACAATTCAAAATAATCCTTAAGAATCACCCACGATAACTAAATGTTCAATTTAGGTCATTTTTGTAAAAGTCAACAAATGTCAACACACCACCTGCTTGGTCTAAACCTGAAATTCGGACAAAAATCCGATTACCCATTCATCTCCGAGCCCGTATATATAATTGGTTTTGGAATCCGGCCTCAATTTTAGGTCTAAGTCTCCAAATTTTGAAATACCTAGTTTCTACCAAAAAATCCACTATTCCACCATGAAAACCTTAGATTTTTTGTTGAAATCTTGTAAAGTGAAGTGAAAGATTGAAAGAAACTAGTTAAGAATCACTTACCTATGATATGGGAAGAAGTTGCCTTTGAAAAATCACCTAAAGAGTTTTTTGTATTTGGAAATGTTGAAAAATGAGAAAAATCCCGTCTTAGTCAAGACCTATCAGTTGTAGATGTCACATTTGTGACCAGGGCTTCAAGAGCAAATGCGGATCCTTCTAATTTCTGCAGCTATTGCAAATGCAAACATTTTGTCTCAAATGCAAACATGGACTTCCGTAAATGTGGCCCTTTTCTAGCAAATACGAGACTACCCAGTCTAGCCTATGCTTCCAAATACGAAGCTTCTTCGCAAATGTGAGGCTTGCACTTGCAAGCCAGACCTCGCAAATGCGAGATCTGCAGCCCTGAACACACAACAATTATGTTTTTCTAAGTTCTTTCCACTGTGTAGCCTATCTGAGACTCACACGAGCCTTCGGTGCTCCAAACCAAACATGCAAACAAGTCTAAATACATCATACGAACTTGCTTGTGTGATCAAATCACCGTAATAACACCTAAAACTACGAATTTAGCACAAAATATATGAAATTCTCAAGAACACATTAAAATTTTTATTTTCTCAACTCGACGTCTGAATCACGTCAAATCAATTCCGCTTCTCGCCAAATTTTATAAATAAGGTATAAGTATCATAACGGACCTGTACCGGACTCTAAAATCAAAATACGGACCAGATACCAACAAGATCAAACATTAACCAATTTCTTATAACCATTCAAATTTCAGGCTTTCAATTTTTAATCAAAAATTCATTTCTCGGGCTAGGGACCTCGGAATTCGATTCCAGGCATACCCCCAGGTATTATACTTTACTACGGATCCACCTGGACTGTTAAAATATGATTCGAGGTCCGTTTACTCAAAATATTGACCGAAGATAACTAAAATTAACTTTTTAGGCTATAAAATTATTATTTATTTAATTTTTAATATAAAAGCTTTCCGAAAATCACGTTCGAACTGCATACATAAATTGAGAAGAATAAAAATGACATTTCCAAGGATATAAAGTGCGTAAATGAATTCTAATATATAAGATGACCTTTTAGGTCATCATAAAAATTTACCAAGTTTTTCAATCATGAAATCTCTATCGTGTTCGGGAATATAAGTCCCAATTCTTTGTACTCAAAGTGATAACATCTTCCAAGCTTAACCATGAAAACGCTCTCGAGAAATATTATAAATTTAATTTACAAAGGCTACTTTTTTACTTCCAGTCCTTGGTAGTGATATTTCTCCAACAAGCAGTAAAGAAAGGTAAACGCAAGGTGCAATGTAAGAGAAAGTGGAAATACATAACTATAAACAACTTTATACATAAAATAATAATGGCAATACATACTGTAGATATATAAATTTTATTAGAATGAAATTGTTAAATAATTTGGACTATATTTTAAATTCAAAAATATATTGATCCAAATAAATATTATTGGCTAATATAATTGAGTTAATTATATAAGTCCAATATATATGGATTAAACAAATAAGTCTTAGTCCATTGAGCTAAAGTGACGAGCCTACTTCATTAAGCCTAAGATGTCATCTTCCTAGAGGCCTAGTTTGGTGGCACGTGTCAAATAATGTAGTGCGCCAAGTCAAGTGGAAGAACCAATAGGATCATGCCACGTATCAAAATGATTAGGCATACCAAGTCACGCTAAAATACAAATGAAATCGCGCCTCATGTGCAAGTGACATGTTCTGGCCAATCAAATGCAGTCATGTCACATTTCAATTTGATTGGTCGGAAAGAGTTTGTTCTTATCATAACTCCTCCTTTCCATAACAATAAATAGGGGTCTTCATAAGTCAGAAAAGGGACCAGAAGTTATAACAAGAAGCAAGAGAGAGCTCGTGGATCAAACATCGCAAATTTCTCTACAAGTTTCAGGCTTCAAGCAACCAAGTTCAAGTTCAAGAAATCACGTTCAAATTCAAGAACGAAGAACAAATCAAGTATTCAAGCTCAAGAATGAATAACAAATCAAGGTTCAAGGAGTGCGAGTTCAAATCAAAGTTTGTGCTAGTTGAATTCAAGATCATCGTTCATGGCAACAAACACAGAGTCAAGATGAAGCTATAAGGCCCTTGAATTTATTACAATTGGAAAGAAGAATCAGAGGATTCATAGAGATTGTAACACTCAAATATTCAGAATCAAATACTACGATTGTTGCGATATTTTTCGGTCTTGATTTTATTTTCTCGACGCAAATTTATTGTCTACAAATTCTGGCACACCCATTTGGACAATCTCCACCTCTCATCTCAACTTTTCAATCAGAAAAGTTCAAGAACATTGAAATGGCTTCGAAGAAAATCAACTCCAGATCAACTTCCACCAAGGTTGCTAACTCCAGGTTCTATGTTGATGTGGAAAGCATCCTCGATGTTATCTTTTGAAGCTTTGGACTAGCTACGAGGATCAAAGCAAGCTCTTTAGGACGACAAGCACCCCAAGTGCCGTCCGCATCAACCCTTTTATTGGATCTTCATCCTCAAAAGGAGCAAGATCTTCCACATATACATCTGAAGTAGGAAGCGATATTGCTGAAAAGATTAAAAAAACTCTTTCTCTTCTTGACCTCTCCAGATCCACACTCTCTGCTGTGAAGGAAGATGATCATGCTTCAAGTGATGGATCCTACCCACTTACACCCATAGAGTAAGCCAATCAAGGATCAATCTGTGTTAAAATCCATGCTACTCTCCGTCATCCACGACAATCATGCAAGCCATGGTGACAAACACTTCATCTATGGAGGAGCAGTTGCCAAACTTGGCGGAAGCAATTGTTGGGTTGACCAAATGCATGCAAAATCAAGATGCTAGCATTGACAAGCTAACAAACAGGGTGGGAATTTTAATGGAAGAAGAATCCACCCATGCACCCGGCAAGCTCCCAGAGGTTCTAGAGAGTGACTCTCCCCCAAGACAAGAAACATCGACTAAGGTTATCCTTGTCTTATTTGAAATGATGATATCGATCAATTGAAGGAGTTCATTGAAGGAACCATTAAGGAAAAATATGAAGTTGCTGCCAAATCCTCCCTTACATATGCAAAGTCGTACACTGCAAGGGTTGATATATTGAAGATGCCTGCTGGCTATCACCCTCCAAAGTTTCAATAGTTTGATGGTAAAGTAAACCAAAGCAACACGTGGTGCACTTCATGGAGACATGAAACAATATTGGGATTTATGGAGATTACCTCATCAAGCAGTTTGCCCACTCGCTAAAAGGAAATGCTTTTGACTGGTACACGGACCTTGAGGCTAGATCTATTGATAGCAAGGATCAACTAGAGCAAGAGTTCCTCAATCTCTTTTTATAGTACGAGACGTACTGTGAGTATGATAGAACTTACTTACTCGTCAACGAAATGGGGAACTAGTTATCGACTTTATCAATTGGTGGAGGAATGCAAGCCTCAGCTGCGAAGACAGCTTAGTGAAGCTTCAGGCATACAAATGTGCATTGAGCTCCTTGAGTTAAATCTCATTGAGCTTCTAGAGATAAAGCGACCTAATGAAGTTGGGAAAAAAATGACCCAAATTACTGCAAATACCGTCGAATCGTAAGCCACCCTCTGGAGAAGTGCTTTGTCTTAAAGGAAAAAGTCATGGACTTGGCTCGCCTAAAGAAGATCCTACTTGAAGATGAGAAATCAAGCTCGAACCAAGTCTCTATCACCTTTGGCTCATTCAATCTAGATGAGTTATGCAGTTTAAAAGGAATAAAAAATGAAGAATTACTAGAGAACAACAAAGTTGAAGATGATCAAACTGATGATGATGAAGGTTGGACATTGGTGACTCGTCGTAGGCGCCACAAAAGGAGCCCACGAAAAGAATCTGTAGAACAACAAATAAGAAAGATGATGGTAAAAATACCAACGAAAAAAAATCCAGTTAGGTGTTTACAGAAAGCGAAAGTGGAGATGCATTACCCTCTAAAGCCACGACATACAGTGACTTCGGAGGATTTCTTGCCATCTTAGTTCCGCACAAATATTTCCCGTGATTTTGTTGAGGCCTATTGTCGTAATGCTGAAAAAAGGGGAAGAAAAGAGTGATGACCTACCATTGGCACCATCTTCGGAAAAGCTCACTGAATCCACTCCTTAAGATGTTAATGCTTGTGAAGAAAAAGTCACATTTACAAATGACGATCATCTGCTAGGTGACACTCTTAATAACCGCCCATTGTACTTGGTTGGATATATGTGTGATGAAAGGGTAAATCAAATTTTGGTTGATAGAGGATCCTCAGTGAACATTTTTCCAATTTTCTTCGTGAAAAAACTTGGTATTCCCATGAACAAACTCTCAGAAAGTCATGTGATAATCCAAGGATTCAAACAAAAGAGGGGGGGGGGGGGGGCAAAGATCCATAGGCCCAATTAGGCCAGAAATCACCATTGATGATATGTAATCAAGTGCATGGCTACATATGATCGATGCAAAGACTTCATACAATGTCTTGCTTGGAAGGTCTTGGATACATGAGAAAAAATTGGTTCCATCTACCTACCATCAATGTTTAAAATACTACGAGGGTGAAGTCGAGAAGAAGATATTTACTGATGAATGAGCCATTCACCGAGGCATAGTCACACTTCGCTGATGCAAAGTTCTACTTGAAGAACCGCATTGTGAAGGAGATAAAAGTTTATGATGGCATAAAAAGCAAGAATTACGAGCCCACAACTAAAAGAGCCAAAGTGACTACTGGAAGAGTTAAAAATGTTACCGAAGAGGTACAACCCAACGCGAATAAAGCTTATACAGGGGGTATTGCATCTTATGGCAGGAAAGTGAGTCATGCGCTCCAATATGTCCCTAAAAGGAATAAAGATGAAGGTGAATCATCTAATCTCCAATCCAAGACACTAAAGGAGTTAACTCTTCTGGTAAAATGAATTGAGGCAGTAAAGTTGTCCTCGAGATCGCTTACAGGGTTTGTAGCCCAAAATCATTTGCAGAATGTGGCACTCCCAACAAAGCGAACAGATGAAGGTTTTGATCTTAACCCTTACAAGCTATTTGCAAAAGCTGGATACAATCCTAATTAGCCGTCAAAGTTAGGGATGCTACCACCAGAAACTACAACGAGACAACCACATGAAGTTTTGGGATACAATCAACCGTCACCAGTGCGCATCTTCATAAGAAGGCGCGTAGCAATTATATCACTATAGAAGATGAATCTACGCTTTTAACAAGCCTTCTGTCTCTGATCGACCTGGAAAATCACCTGTGAGGACCTCTGTGTTTTAAAGATTGGGTCCATTAAAAAAGGGGAACAAGTTCTAGAGAAATTTTCAAAGCATAAAAACACCCGCCTCGCCTAAAATCCAGATAATCTCTAAGGATTTCCAAAGTTTGGTTCCTTCTAGAATGAGGCGACAAACAAACTTGTGGTTTTATGCAAAGAACTACTGAAGGTAAAGCCATACACTGTGGTATATAAGAAGCGTGATGAAGATGAAAAAAGTGTGGGTTCTTCGTATTATGTTATTGTACAAGGCGAGAATGGTGTTCCTTTTTCAATGGAGGATAATGAATAATTGAAGGATGTTTTACCACGTTATCACATATCCATCAACTATGGGGACCCTCAAGAAGATGAAGATGCAAAAGATGCTCCACCCGAACTTGAAGGAGTGAAGATGCCAATTGATGCCTTAAAAGAAGTTAACCTTGGCACCGATGTGGAAACAAGACCCACCTACCTAATTATTTTACTAGAAGCTGATGAAGAGAGAACATATATTGAGTTACTCAAGGAGTTCAGGGATGTCTTCGCTTAGAGTTACAAAGAGATGCCTAGGTTAGACCCGAAAGTAGCA
The DNA here is from genome assembly GCA_034376525.1 of Nicotiana benthamiana. Lineage (NCBI taxonomy): Eukaryota > Viridiplantae > Streptophyta > Magnoliopsida > Solanales > Solanaceae > Nicotiana > Nicotiana benthamiana. The sequence continues at coordinate 34,554,815 of CM067330.1, forward strand.
GTCCATCGCCTTGTAGTAAAAAATGGTACTCGCCCAATTAAACAAGATCAAAGGCGCTTTAGGCCAGACTTGGTTCCTCTAATTGAAACTGAAGCTAACCAACTCATTGAAGATAGATTTATTCGGGAAGTTAAATACCCTACTTGGGTTTCAAGTATTGTCCCTGTAAAAAATAAGAATGGCCAGATTCGAGTATGCGTTGACTTCAGGGATCTCAATAATGTGTGTCCCAAAGATGAATTCCTACTTCCCATTCTAGAGTTGATGATCGATGCTACTACTGGTTACGAGGCAATGTCTTTCATGGAAGGTTCATAGGGCTATAACCAAATTCGCATGGCACGATTTCTTTATTGGGAAGATGGGAGTAAAGAGGTAAATCCAACCAAGCTTTAAAACTCTGCCTTATCTCTACTTTCTCACTCTAAAATTGATGCGTTTTATGTGCTAGGGCAGCCATGGTTGCGTTGAACTCTCCCCATCCTTTGGTTGTGGGAGAGACAACCCAAAAAGCTCTAGAAAATATTCTAAATCATACTGCAAAAACAATCTTATGCTTCACATCTGGTAGAAAAACAATCTACCGGAAAAATAGAGAAATTTGACCTATCTCCTGTAACTTTCGATCATGGGGAACAAAGAGTGGAATTCACAGTGGAGGAGGTTAATCAGTTCACCATAGAAGAAGGGCTTCACCAAGTGGTCATAGTCAAGTTTTCATATGGACAAGGAATTCACGATCGCTTTTGCAGTAGGGGAACCTCTCACTATAGACAAGGAGACACAGGATCACACCAGGCCAAGTGCAGCGAGAGTTAAGGTTTTGTTAGACCTTTTGGAAAAACATCCAAAGAAAATCAAGATTCACATCGTCGACAAAGTTTAGGGAAGCTTGTGGAATTCTATCAAAGGGTGGTGTATGATAATCTCCCAAAGTATTACACCTGTTGTAACCATCAAGGGCATGCTGAACAAACATGTCATTGGAAGATCGACGAAAGTAAGGATGGTGTCGTGGATGCAACTGAAGGGAAAGATAGTATGGACAAGATGCAAGGCAATGCAAGCACTTATCTTACTGCAAAAAAATATGCAACAGAGTGGAGATGGAGCTTATACTAGTGTTCATCGAGCTGTAGAAAACACTGCTGATGATCGAGCCATTTCTGCTGAGGATCGACCAAATATGGAAAAAACAGCAATACATGCACAATTGTGTAACAGAGCTAATACTAGTTTTAATCGAGTTCTATTTGATCCTAAGGATAAAGCTGCTGGAAAGAAATTACATTCACATGTCCTTCAAGGGATAAAAAATACAAAAATTGGTCACTGGTCTGTGGTGAATCGAGAAGTAACTAGGTATGGGGTAAATATTCCAGTTGAAGCAGCAATGGTAGAAGATGAAATACATTCACATGTTTTATGCCCCTTGGTTGATAATGGGAATGGTAACATTCAGTAAATAACTGAAAAGGACGTGGAGATGGCCAAAAATATGGAGGAAACAGTAAAAAAAAACAACGGATGACCGTGTGAATAAAGACCAAACGGACGCTACAGCTGGAAAGGATGTCTAAAATTATTTTGTGGGCAAAAATGGACATAATGGGAATGGAAACATTATTAAAGTGCAGCAAATGGAAAAGGGGGTGGGCCATCTTGACCACGTGCTTCAGGAAAACCAAAAGGAAATGGGCAAAAGTGACATATTCATGCCTGTGGGCCGTGTGGCTATGCATAATTCCGAAAATTTGGATCAAATTATAATCCATATGGGCCATGATGTGATGAAAGATACATTTGGGGTGGGATCTCATGGAAAAAAAGATGGGAATAATGGTTTGCAACAATTAAATAACAAGTCAGTAGGCCATTTATGTTTGGTGATTGAAGATTATGCAGAGAAAAGGAAGGCAAAATTTCCCAAGGAACAAAGTGCTCCACATGTGACCGAAAATCTTGATAAAATTTAAAAGATGGCCAAAAAAGTTGACAAAAAATAAGGGCCATGATGTGGTCAAAGCTAATTTTGAAAAAAAAAGAAGCATTTTGTAGCAGTTTCAACGACCCATTTGAATGAGCCACACACAGCTACAGATGTAACGCACAATTTCAAAAGGGTCCACTTAAAGGAATTAATAATACAATTCCTACTGTTTCAAATGATAGAGTGCAAAATGCTTTTGCTATTGCTACTACACATGGATTTCAACAAAAAAAGCTACTGCTATTGAATAAAAGCTTCTGCTACTGCAAATGACCGTGCAACTGATGGAAATGATGTGCAGAATGAAGTGCATTTTCATACCAGTGCAATCATCTCAGCAGAAGAAAGAAAACTATTGGATTCTATGGAGGGAAACAATGTGGTGTCTCGAGATGATCGAGCTTACGAAAGTAATGAAGAATTGAGCACACCAGAGGAAGTAGGATCCAGGTGTAACCTTAATGTCACAAATAATATTTTTATCCCTAACTCTAGTGACAGACAACTGTTGGACGCTATGCTAAATGCACATTCTTTTGACATTTTGGGTCGTGATCCTTATTTGCGCTAACCGTGGTAATAGGAGCAGGAATGAGGTACATATACAACACCAAAGCAAGCCAAGCTATGTTAAATCACAAGATGAACCAAACTTGGATGCACAAAGTGTTTTAGGCATGCCAAATCAACGGACAGTAGGCAACGATATAGTTGTTCAAGGTGAAGTAATTGATGGGCTGACTAAAAGTGTCGAAACTGTCCCAATTAATGCTACAGAGGAACAAAAGTCACATTCTAAGGAAAAGAGCAGGGACGACAATGTTAGGCGACCTCCAATGAGAAATGCCAAGCTTAGGCAGGCCGCCCAAACTACATCAACAAAGTCTAATCGATCTAAAAAGAATTCATGAATTTTGAATACTTCTTGAAGAATTGGGACGGTGTTGATAAAGAATTACAAATAGAAGAAATTCCAAGGATCAACAAAAAAGGACATCATGTTAACTCTTTCATTATTTTAATCTGCCACTTTATTAGTATCCTCATATGTAATCTCATCACAGAGTATGTTATAAACTGTGTGATGATCATAGCTTATTTGGTCCTTTCAAGTTCTTATTTTTTACATGCTTGCTAGTAATGAGGTTTTGAAGCCTCAATAGGATTAGTACGGTAAGGTTAGCCAGGTTTTTGTTATATGGGTAACAACTCCGGCGCTATTGTCCCCCTTATTTGTATTTCTCTTAATTGTTGTAATTTTTTTTTCTGTTATTAATAAAAAACTAGCCCTAGGCTCTGCCTAGTGGATTGCCAAAAAAAGAATTCGCATGGCACCAAAAGATGAAGAGCTTACTGTGTTCCGCACCCCCAGGGGTATTTATTGCTGCAAGGTAATGCCTTTTGGCTTGAATAACGCTGGTGCTACTTACCAAAGAGCTATACAAAATATTTTTGATGATCTTCTCCTCAAGCATGTCGAATGCTATATTTACGACTTGGTGGTAAAATCAAGAGAGAAGGACAACCACTTGAAAGACTTGAGAATGGTGTTTGGGTTGCTTCGTAGGTACCAACTTAGGATGAATCCATTGAAATGCACCTTTGGAGTTACTTCCGGGAAGTGCCTTGGTTTCATTTTTGACATCAAGGGATTGAATTTGATCAGGCAATAGTAGATGCAATCTTGAAAATGGCCGAGCCTCTGAATATTCTTTGATTGAATAGTCTGCAAGGAAAGATAGCATTCCTTAGGAGATTCATCTCAAACCTAGCTGGGAGGTACCAACCATTCAGTAGGCTTATGAAGAAAGGTGTCCCTTTCAAATGGGACCAAGTATGCAGCAATGCCTTTGAGAGCATTAAATCCTACTTGATGAAACCTCTAGTTTTGGAAGCCCCTATACTTAGAAAGTCGTTGATACTATACATTTCAGCGCAAGGAAAGTCTGTTGGAGCGTTGTTGGCCCAAGAAAATAGAGAATGGAAAGAAAACTCCCTTTACTAATTGAGCATGCTGATGACACCAAATGAGCTGAATTATTCGCCAATTGAAAAGTTATGTTTGGCGCTAGTTTTATCAATCTAAAAGTTGAAGCACTACTTTCAGGCTCATGCTTCATTTGGTTTCTAGAGCAAATCCCATCAGGTTCGTGATGTCAAAACTCGTCCTTAGTGATCGACTAGCAAGGTGGTACCTCCATCGATAAAATAAAACGGAGATTCTGCAAAAGTACTACATACAGTCTAGTGAAATTAAGAGAGAGAAAGCAATGTTGCGAACGTCGGGCATCTACCTTGCTAAACTCCGATGACTCTACCTCTGATCAACCAATACCCACTAACACGTGCAGAAATACCTAAATTTTCACATAAGGTGCAGGGAATAATGTGAGTACCCCGACTCAGTGTGTAATAATAACAAATGAAGACTAAGCGATAAGAAATCACGTAAAGTATATCAATATGCTGCATAGAAGCAGTATAAAACTAGTAAGAAAGAAATGAAGCTGTGAAATCTCTTAAAGAATCTTACCTCAGTTTAAACTTCTTTAGAATATCTTTTTAATAGTTAAGTAATCAAATGTAAAGCAAATAGAACAAATAAGCACAGAAAATCAGCCCCTCGGGCACAAATACCAACAGAAACAGCCCCTCAGGCAACAACATGGAACAACACCATCCCCTAGGGCTACATGACATATCACAATGGGTATCTGCACTCACTGAGGGTATGTAGACTCCTGGAGGAGCCCCTTACAGCCCAAGCGCAATATAAAGCCATCTCGTGGCATCGTCACTAGGCTCTCAGCCTCGTATAGACAAGCCACCTCCTGGCGTACAAATCTCAGGCCCTCGGCCTCAAAATCATAATTAGTGTATCGCTGCTGTGGTATGCAGCCCGTCCCAAAAGTATCCTCACAAAATATTCCATCGGCCTTACTTAGTCAAAATCTCATAAGCCACTCGGGAAACAGTAGAACATGATGCTCAACCCAAAATATTATTTGAAATATCATTTAATATGTTAAAATAGAGTAAGATGGCTGAGTTATAAAAATAGTAGAATATAGCATGATTGAGCAGAAGTTTATAGTCAAAATAGTTAGGAAATATCAGCAAAAAAATCCCATAAGGGTTCAAATAGTTGGCACTAGGCCAAATATGGCATTCAGCATAAAACATGATGATAGAAATTAGTTTTCAATCAAATACGCGGTAAAACAATCATTTGGGATGGACTAAGTCAGTATTCCCAACAGTGCATGACCCCACACTCGTTATCTAGCGTGTGTGTCACCTCAATATAGCACACATGCAATCAGGGGTTTCATACCCTCTGGATAATATTTACAATCATTACTCACCTCGATCCGGTCAAAACTCTAGCATGTGATGCCTTTTCCTTCATGAATCGACCTTCGAATGCTCTAAATCTAGCCACAATAAGTACATATCCAATAAAATCTGATAAGGGACAAAGCCTATTCGAAAATATTCAATTTACGTAAAAAAATCTTGAAATTGCTCAAACCCGGCCCCTGGGCCCGCATCTCTGAATTCTATAAAAATCCCATCAATAAAATCCTCATCCTCTCAGAAGTCTATACATATCAAGAACATCAAAATTTGGCCTCAAACGACCTCTCAAATCCACTCAAAGGTCCCTTAATCTCAAGCCCTAATTACCCATTTTTTGCACTGTTTTTTCCATAGATTTCAAGCTTACAAAAGTTAATATAACATAGAAACAAGTTTAGGGTCCAAAACGTTTACCTCCACGAAACCCTCTTGAATTTGCTCATCAATTAGCTCTCCAAATCCTTCTCCTGGATGAAATATGGGGAAAACCCACTCACAATCGCAAAGGAAACCTTTTATACTTTCTGACCCAGGCATAATCGCACCTGCAATTTCACTCCACTTCAGCGGTATCACTCATGCGACCAAATATACCGCATCTAGGGTTTTCATTAAATTGTCAATTTTCGCATCTGTCGTTACAAACTCGCACCTGCGCATATGCAGGTGCGCCCACTTCACCACTTCTGCAGTTCCTGAAGAACTTCCTCTTGGCTGCATCTAAATCTGCCTTCCGCTTTTGTTATCATTGCACCTGCAGCCTCCCAACCGCAGGTGCGGTTATGATAGAAACCAAATGCTTCAGCTGCAAAAACTCAATTCCAATTCTTTCGCCACCCATACGGAATCACCCCAGGGCCCCCGAGACCTTAACCGAAAGCACAAACAAGTCACATACCACCATTCAAGCTTGTGACAATCTTCAAAAATACTTCAAAAAACATCAAATCACCCGAAACACATCGGATTCAAGCTGAAGCTTCCAAAATCTTCCGAATTACGCGTTCAATCAAAACATATACCAAACCACACCCGAATGACATGAAATTTTGCATACAAATCCCAAAGGTCACAGCAAAACTATTGCAACTTCCGGAATTTCATTCCGACCCCTATATCAAAATATCATCTGTCAACCGAAAAATGCCAAAATCTTAATTTCGTCAATTCAAGCCCAAACCTTCCACGGACCTCGAAAATGCATCCCGATCATGCTCCTACATCCCAAATCACCTAATGAAGCTAATCAAATAAAAAAAAAATCCGATCCGAGATCATATATCAACAAGTCAAATCTTGGTCAAACCTTTCAAATTTCAAACTTCAAACTGAGAACTATTCTTTCAAATTCATTCCAGTTACGTTGAAAACAAAAAATAACGATTTACAAAAGTCATAATACATCACACATGGAAGGTCATACCCGAGAACTGGCGAGCAAATTGCAAAAGCTCAAAATGACCGGTCAAGTCGTTACATCCTCCCCGACTTAAACATACGTTCGTCCTCGAACGTGCCCAGAGTTATTCCGAAAACTATCAAATCGTTGTGCAACTTTACCATATTCTGCTGTCCAAATATGCAACACACCTTTAATACCCAATCATCCATGAGAGATTATCCTATAATTCTTCTATACCACTAAGAAAAGTCGAATATCAGCAGTAGATCCAACAAGAGAGTGATGCAATACTAATGAAGAATCATCAATCGCAATCATATTGCCCTTTTTTCTGAATCGTATACCCCCTTCAAGTCACACCAATTAGTAGTACCATTTCCATAATAATCTGAAACTGCCCGCTGCCTAAGAATTTTATGACATTGTTTTCAGAATTGAACTGTAACCTTACACACGCAAATCTCAATCTTCCATAACATACCGCATATACCATAACATCCTAGGATAACATGAGAACTTCATATACCTTCCGAGCCACAAACAAATAGGTACCCAACTAACTAAGAACTTTCCATTGAGCCCATCTGGAAGAAAATCACTATACATCCCACGCTTCTCATTCAAGTAGAAAACATAGACCTCTAAACCGTGGTAGAAATCGTCAAGAACTCTCTGACTCCCTTTTGCACAAAACCAAACCTGATACGATTGAATCCTTCTAACTCAACCAAGCCACGCAGGCCACTAAAATCTAAGAGCATTTCTGCGAAACACCTGTAATAACTCATTACCTCATAAGCATCTAAAGAACTTATCATATCCTTACCATACCGATTCGGCCTACTACCAAGCTATCACATCTATCCGAGTTCCCTTCTGATTTACCTTCAACTTGATTCTCCTTCTTACTATAACACCATAATTACTTAACCCAGACTCATCACACTAGTCCCAAGCATAAAACTACACCGTCCAAGGCTTATAACCCGTTGAATACTCTCTTAAATATCCCCAAAAGCACCACATTCGAAATACTTTACTCTGAAGAGACTTCATGCAAATCTAAATCTGTTACCTTTACCTTCCTAATGCTGATGTATATAGATTTCCTAATTGATATCGAAATACAACAAGTGTTGATACCTTACAATGCAAACTTCAGTTTCTAGCCGAATGTACAACTCGAAAATTTCCAATTATTACATAAAAAATCTTGAATACATTAGGACCATTCTCGATAATCATCCACTCTACTTGAACCTAAATTAGACTGATAAAATGAACCGAGCAACATGTGCCTCAATAGCACTCCGACATTGTAGAATGTAACCTCACCTTGATGCAACCAAGCAACTTCCTATCATATGTACTGTACACCCTTACCAATAACCACTCAAGATATTATGTGATTCTCATACACCTATGAAGCATAATATAACCTTTGTCAAAAATTTTCTTTTACTCGAGCCATCTTCGGTCTCAATCTCCGCAAGCCATGGCTTATTCACCTGTACGCCTCAAATTGGAACCAACGTAGCGCATAACCGTGCAACAAACTAATCAATAGTAGACTCCTCCACTTGGTTCAAAGCCATAGATTAAATTACACAATAACTCATAATCGGTATACTTTATCACTGCTATAATCCCATAGTCAAATTAACTCAATCCTTCATAAGCTCATACAACACGGACCATCTAGTACCTCAAGTCTTCTCTAGTTCTCGAATCCGTACTTGTATCATTCAAGCTAACTCTCTTAAGCGACCAAATTTAAATTTCAACATATATATTTCACTTGTAAATGAGATCTTCTAACAGACAACATAAGGATTACACAACCTCAGAACACTCAACAGGAGATAACCCGCCTGCTTTGCCTCCAACTAACATTTCTGTATATCTCCCACCATCATAAACATTACATAGTCACTTAATCTTCTTGAGTCTGAACTCATACCGCAATATGAAATTTACTTCACTCTCGACTAGGAAATATGAAAAGATTCTTCACACACCCATAACTCGAGGCTATACCTCTAATCATGATGAACATCACGTACCTAATAGTTCTTCCATCCTCCAGCAGACCCTTCTTATCATTTGCAAATCATTTGAATACACCTCGCAGTCCTAACATGCTCGTCACATACTCGATCTAGTTTAAACTCTAGCCCGCGATGCCTTTCCCCTCACGAATCGACCCCCGGAGGCTCAAAATCTAGTCACAATCAATACATAACCATTAAAATATGCTAAGGGAACAAAGCCAACTTGAAAATATCTAATTTAGATAAAAACATTCCAAAACTGCTCAAACCCGATCCTCGGGCCCACGTCGCGGAATCTGATAAAATCTCATCAATAAAATTCTCATCCTCTCATGAGTCTAAATGTATCAAGAACATCAAAATTGGACCTCAAATGGCTCCTCAAATCTACTCAAAGGTCTCTTAATCTCAAGCCCTAATTACCCATTTTTTGCATTGATTTTTCCGTAGATTTCAAGATTACAAACGTTAAAATTCATCATAAAAACAAGTTTAGGGTCCAAAACTCTTACCTCCACGAAACCCTCTAGAGTTCCCTCTTCAATTAGCTCTCAGAAGCCTTCTCCTGAATGAAATATGGTGAAAACCCACTCAAAATCGCGAAGGGAACCTTGAATACTTTCTGACCCAGGCATTATCGCACTTGCGGTCCATTCCTGCTTCTACGCTATCGCTCCTACGACCAAACCCACCGCATATAGTTTTCATTAAATTGTCAATCCGCATTTGCGATTAAGAACTCACCCCTGAGCTACTGTAGGTGCGCCCACTGTATTGCTTCTGCGGTTCCTAAAGAACTTCCTCTTGGTGCCATATGAGGCTGACTTCCGCTTTTATGATCATAGCACCTGCAGCCTCCCAACCGCAGGTGCGGTTATGACAGAAACCAAATGCTTCAAGTGCAAAAACTCAATTCCAAATTCTTCCGTCAATCATCCGGAATCCTCCTGAGGCCTCCGGGACCTCAAACCAAAGCACAGACAAGTCACATACCCCCAGTCACACTTGTAGCAATCTTCAAAATACCTCAAACAATATCGAATCACCCAAAACACATCGGATTCAAGCCGAAATTTCCAAAATCTTCCAAATTAGCTTTCGATCAAAAATTACACCAAACCATGTTCGAATGACCTCAAATTTTGCACACACATCTCAAAGGCCACAAAGAAACTACTACAACCTCCATAATTCCATTCCGTTCTCTATATCATAATCTCACATATGAACTAGAAAATGTCAAAATCTCAATTTCTCCAATTCAAGCCTAAACCATCCACGGACCTCCAAAATACATTCTGATGGCACTCCTAAGTCCCAAATTACCTAATGGAGCTAACCAAATCATAAAAATTGTGATCTGAGATCATATTGCAACAAGTAAAATCTTGGTCAAACCTTTCAAATTTAAAGCTTCAAATTGAGAACTGTTCTTTCAAGTTCATTCTGATTACCCTGAAAACCAGAACCAATGATTTATATAAGTCATAATACATTACACGAGGCAAGTCATGCCCGAGAATTGTCAAGGAAAGTGTAAAAGCTCAAAATGACCGGTCGGGTCGTTACACACAAAAGGTTATAAAAGAACAACCGTTGGTTGACTTCTTGGTAGATCACCCTGTACCTGATGATTGGGAGCTAACTAACTAACTACTTGATGAGGACGCCATGCTTACTGAAGTTCAGCCTCCATGGAAGATGTACTTTGATGGTGCTGCACATCGCGAAGGAGCTGGTGCTGGTGTAATATTTGTCACTTCTCAAGATGAAGTTCTGCCCTACTCTTTTAAGTTGACGCAACTCTTCTCTAAAAACGTTGCTAAGTATCAAGAACTAATACTTGGGCTCGAAATGGCTGTCGAAATGAAGTGATTGCAATTGCAAGTCGTTGGTAACTCTCAGTTAGTGGTCAATATCAACTTTTAGGTAGTTTTGAGGTCAAGAAACCTGAACTACACCCATATCATGATTACACTAAAAATTAATAGGGTGGATCAATGATGTGACTAATTAACATGTGCCAAGGAAAGAAAATAAGAAGGTGGATGCTCTAGCTGCTCAAGCTTTATCTTTGACCTTGCCCGATCAAGCGCAAGTTACTGTCTGCCAAAAAATGGGTAGTACTGCTGCCAAATGAGGCTTAAGGTGAAAAAAATGAACTCAAGCATCTTATCGGTGTTTCCGAAGCCGCGAAATAAGAATGGAGACAACCCATTATCGACTATATGTTATGGGATAATTCCAGAGAATCCCCAGAGAAGAACAGAAATCCGTCGTCGTGCACCTCGCTTCCTTTACTACAAAGATACCCTATACAGAAGATCATTTGATGTAGTAATCTTACGATGCTTATGGGAAGATGAAGCACTCGAAGCTTTGCAAGAAACGCATTCTGGGTATGTGGGTCACACCAGTTTGGACCAAAGCTCCACTTCCATATAAAAAAGATAGGATACTCTTGGCCAACGATGGTAAAAGATTGCTTGGACTATGATCGAATATGCAAGGCTTGTCAATTCCATGTAAATTTTATTCATCAACCTCCTAAAGGGTTGCACCCAACTGTTGCATCCTAGCCGTTTGACACTTGGGGATTGAATGTTGTTGGATCACTACTAATGTCTTTTGGTGGGAACCTATACATCTTGGCTACAACTAACTACTTCTCAAAATAGGTCGAAGCTTTTGCTCTTAAGGAAGTAAGAAAAAAAATGTTGCAAGTTTCATCCGAGTAAACATTATCTATCGCTTTGGCATTCCTCGTTACATAATAACGGATAATGGAAAGCCATTCAATAATAGGCTGATGAACAAGATTTGTGATCTCTTTAGATTCAAGAAACGTAACTCTTCGATGTACAATGCTTCTGCCAATGGTCTAGCTGAGGCATTTAACAAGACTCTATGCAACTTGTTAAAGAAAGTTGTCTCCAAATCCAAACGAGATTGGAATGATCGTATGGAAGAAGCTGTATGGACATATAGAATGACTCACCGCACACCAACACAGGCGATTCCTTATTCAGTTGTTTATGGAGTCGAAGCCATCTTGCTACTTGAGCGTCAAATATCTTCGTTACGACTAGCTATTCAAGATGGGATCACTGATGAAGAAAATGCTCGACTTTGATTAGTAGAGTTGGAGAACCTTGATGAGAAGAGGTTGGAAGCTCAACAGAGTCTTGAATGTTATCAAGCTTGATTATCTCGCGCCTTCAATAAAAGAGTTCGCCCCAGATCCTTTCAAGTAGGAGATCAAGTCCTTGTCGTATGAAGACCCATAATTTCTTCCCATAAACCTGTAGGGAAGTTCACTTCAAAATGGGATGGCTGTGGTATAAGAAGCTTACTCAAGTGGGGCTTACAAGTTGGTTGTTGTATATGGAATGATAATTGGCCCTATAAAAGGCAAGTTTTTAAAGAAGTATTATCCATGAAGTCGTAACACTCCTTGACTCACGAGCCTTAACTGCATGTTACGACACTCCTGGGTTGCATGAGTCTAAACTGTGTATGGCCCCTGACCAAAAAGCAAAGTCTACTTCGTTGAAAATCTCGAAAGAGGCGGCCTACGCAAAAGTTATGATGTAAAAAACAGAAGAAAAAGTCTAGTCATTCTGAACTATGGTCTGACTTGATCCTTTTTACCGAGGTACGTAGGCAGCTTAAAGTTTCATTCTATGCTCAGTCACATAAGTTCAAAAGATACATATTTCCCCAATTGTTGTGTGGGTGAAGTATGAAGGAATGTATGACCAAGCTAAAATGTCATCATCCTGCTGAACTTTGATCTCATTTGATTTAAAGGGGGCAACCCTCCATGGTAAATTGATATCTTCAATGGGCCGATTTTAGGAGGATGTCAAGTATTTGCATTGAAGTCCAAGGATTCTCTATGTCTTCAGGTTTGTCAAACCTTCGAGTTCGTCGGTCTCAAAGAAATTTAGTGAGACTTGAACCCAAGATATTTGTGAGAATATAGTTTTTAAATTTCGATTGATGGCAAGCAAGACATCTTCCGATCTCAAGGCTCTCATACCAAGATGCAAAAGTTTTGGTGAAGTCACACAATCTGAAATCATCCACGTGTCAGAATTGTATGTTAAATTTGGAATATTATCTGTAACTAACCTTAAGGTATTAAATTTGGCATTCTTGATATGATTTAAATTTTAAAGTTTGTTTTTAGAAAAATCAAACATAATTTCGACATTCCTACAACAAGATATGAATTTTTTGGTGAGACTATGCAAATTTGGAATTGATAGTATGGTGCAATATAAAGTTGATTTCAAATTTTGAAGTTGTTTGATTGATAATTTTGGATATATTTTAGATTCTTAATTCTAGTTTTCTTGAAATCAAACGGTTTGCAATTTCAATATTTTCATACGAAGATATGAATTTTTTAGTGAGACTGCACAAATTTATAATTGATAGCATGGTGCAATATAAAGTTGATTCAAAAGTATTATCTGGGAGAATTCTGAAGTTGTTTGATTGAAAAGTTTGGATATGTTCTAGGTTTTGAAGTCTAGTTTTCAAGAAATCAAACGGTTTACATTTTCGATACTTTTACACCGAGATATAATTTTTTTGGTGAGACTGTGCAAATCTGAAATTCTCAACATGGTAAAATCTATAGTTGGTTTTAAAATATTATCCGGGGCGCTTATGAAGGTTTTTAATTCTAAGTTTTTGATATATTTTAGATATTGAAGTCTAATATTTGATAAATCAAACGGTTCATTATTTGAACTCTCCCACAACAAGATATAAATCTTTTGTTACAAGCGCATAAAGCTATAAATTATGAACCTAAGATAAAAGTCGGACAATGTAAAGCAACAAAAAAGCTGAAATATTTAAGCCCTCGAAGTCTCCAAGTTGAATTCTTCAAGTCCACAATATTCAAGTTGAAGTCTCCAAGTTGAAATCTTCACCTCTGTTGGTCTTCAAGTTGAAGTCTTCGAATTCGCCGATCTTCAAGTTGAAATATTTAAGCCCTCCAAGTCGTTATGTTGAAGTCTTCAAGTTCGCCGATATTCAAGTTTCAGTCATAAAATTCGCCGGACTAAAAGTTGAAATATGTAAGCCCTCTAAGTTAAAGTCTTCAAGTTTCAGTCTTAATACTCGCCGATCTTAAAGTTGAATTGTTTAAGCCCTCCGAATCTTCGAGTTGAAGTATGAAAAGTCCGCCAAATCCTTAAAGTTTTCCAAGCGTTCAGGTCTATGTCGTCTTCGAGTTGAAGCTTTATAACTTTCCAATCTTAAGGTGGACAGATAAGTCCCTTTGCACGTTAAGTTGGCTTCTTCATGGGTTTGTCCTTAAAAGGAACTATAACTTTCCAATCTTAAGGTGTACATATGAGTCCCTTTGCACCTCAAGTTGGCCTCGCCGATAGTCGAGCCACATTGAGAGTAATCTCTTTGGTAGTCGGGCCACATTGAGAGTAATCTCTCCGGTAGTAGTTCTATTTTGAGAGTAGTCTCTCCGGTAGTGGGGCCATATTGAGAGTAATCTCTCCGATAGTCGGGCCATATTACTAGTAATATCACCGGTAGTTAGACCATTTTGAGAGTAATCTCTCCGATAGCCGGGTCACATTGAGAATAATCTCTCTAGTAGTTAGGCCATGAGAATAATCTCTCCGATATTCCGGCAAGGATGAGTACTCATCTCCTCACACCCCTTGATTGTCTTCTTCATGCGTGGATCATCTTGTTGAACAAGAATATATTTTTCTCGATTGACCTAATAAAAAAGACAACAACAAAGAAAGCACAAAAAAAAATTATTCTCAAAGTGAAAAGTAGACTCAAAGTGGTTTACAAAGGCTGAAAGTAAAACTAATAGAATAAAGAGTACTGTATTTATAGAAATCATAAGGTAGTTCTTGGAGGTAGATTGCCGATGTAGGATTGCGAATTTTGCACTCCGGATAGAATTCGATTACTGCATGTTTACTTTGCAATAGAATTGGTCTTCGCATGAATCTAAAAGAAATTGAAATTGCTACTCTGGAATTGAGATCAGTGGCGGTTATTCCTTGTCGTCCTACACCAAGTCATTATAGAAAGATGACTTCCTTCGTCTCCTTATTAAAGAAGTATAAGGAAAAGAAGTGCAAGTTTATACACTCACGTGGACCATCAGAAATAGTGAGTGCTTTGACCTTGGTAAATAAGATTTTTCATGAAGCTTAACATCCAAAGCTTATCTAACTTGGCAAAAACATAAATCTTGTTAAACAAATCCTTGGACGTAGGAAGTCAGCAACCTTTATATATTTAAGAAACAAATTGTGATGTGGAGCTTTTATAGCTGTTTCTAGCAATTTAATGTTTTACTTCAAGCCTGTCATTAAAAGTAAACAAATCTTAAAGTACGAGGTATTTGTAGATATATAAATTTATTAGGATTATATTTATTAAATAATTTAGATTATATTTTAAATTCAAAAATATATTGGTCCAAACAAATATTATGGACTAATGCTAAAGTGATGAGCGTACTTCATTAGGCTCAACAACTCATTTTTTTAGAGACCCAGTTTGGTGCCACGGGTCTAATGATGTGGCGCAGCAAGTCAAGCAGAAGAGCCAATATGATCATGCCACGTGTCAAAATGACAAGGCATGCTAAGTCACACTAAAAGGCCAATGAAATCGCGCCACGTGTGCAAGTGACATGTTCTGGCCAATGAAATATGGCCATGTCACACTTCAATTTGATTGGTGGGAAAGAGTTTGTTCTTATCATAACTCCTCCATTCCACAACTATAAATAGGGGTCTTCATAACTCAGAAAAGGGACCATAAGTTATAACAATAAGCAAGAGAGAGCTCGTGGATCAAACACCGCAATTTTCTCTACAAGTTTCAGGCTTCAAGCAACCAAGTTCATGTTCAAGAAATTAAGTTCAAGTTCAAGAACGAAGAATAAATCAAGGCTCAAGGAGTGTAAGTTCAAATCAAAGTTCATGCCAGTTGAATTCAAGATCAGCGTTCGTGACAATTTAAATATATATTCAAGATCAAGCTCAAAGGCCCTTGACTTTATTTACAATTGGAAAGAAGAAGAATCAGAGGATTCATAGAGATTGTAAGACTCAAATATTCGAAATCAAATACTACGATTATTGTGATATTTTTTTGTCTTCATTTTACTTTCTCGATGCAAATTTATTATCTACACATACATTAATTCACATTGTTGTTCTCGACTTCATCTTTAACTTGCAAAAAATCTCCTTAATAATATACTCTGTGCAACCAGCTTATGTCCTGCAAATTTCAGTTTAATTATAATATGATTAACTGTAGTTAAACTATATTTATTAATACCTCCACTCATTAGATGAATCTTATTAGTTTGGTATCCGTCACACTAAATTTTACAAAGATGCAATCCATTTCGAATAAATATACAAATAACCTTTTAATATGCAAGATCAATAAAAAAAATAAAATTATTTAGTGCGTAATACCATTGGAATAGAAGTAGTTGGATGTGATAGAGAATTTTAATACCTGGAATCGAATTTCGAGGTCCCAAGCCCGAGTAATGAATTTTTAAATAAAATTATTTTTCTAAATTATTAAGGAAAATTGAAATGATATTTGGTTGGAATTTGTTGGTATCAGGCCCGTATTTTGGTTCTGGAACCCGGTACAGGTCTTAATTATGTGTTAGGATGTTTCTATAAAATTTGGTTGAAAACGGATGTCGTTTGATGTGCTCCAGACCTTAATTGGAAAATGTGATGTTCAAAGGAGTTTTGAGAAATTTCGGTGATCTTGAGACTTAATTAGATGTTCGTGATGTTATCTTGGTAATTTGATTGCACGAATATGTTCGTAAAATATTTTTGTTGATGTTCTGTGTATATTTGGGTTGGAGTTTCGAGGGTTCGGGTGAGTTTCAGATAGGTTTCGAGATACCTTAGGCTAAGAAATCAGATGTTGCAGGTTTAGGAAGTTGCAGGCCTCTGAACCCTCTTGTGCGGTCCACGAGAAATCGTGTGCGATCATAGAGGGGCTAGCGCAGCCTCGGTCGCTTTTGTGCGGTCTGGGTGGAGGATGTGCGGCCACGATCACCTTTGCGCAGTTCGCTGTGGAGGCAATGCGGTCGCAGTCACCTTTGTGCGGTCCGCGGTGGGTGCTGAACCGCAGGTCTTCAGATGAGCTTGTGCAGGTATGGTCCAATTAGATTAGTCCGCACAAGGGGTCTGCCAGGGGTATAAATAGACGGGAGTTTCAGTTATTTTTTACTTTTTCAAAACCCTAAAACATAAGAGGTGATTTTTCAAGCAACCTTTCTTCTCCAAATCAATTGTAACCATTTTTAACTAGTTTTCTTCAATCATTAATATCTTTTAACATGATTTCAACTTAAAATCAATGATTTTCATGGGGTAAATTGGGTATTTTGTGTAAACCTAGGTTTTTCAAAAATTAGAGATTTGGACCTCAATTTGAGGTTCGATTTCAAAACAAACTATATATTAAAGTACATTGGTGAATGGGTAATCAGGTTTCGGTTCGAACCTCCGGCTTTGACCATGCAGGTCTGGGGGCGATTTTTAACCTTTTGGGTAAATTTTGGAAAACTCATTTTCATGCATTGGGGTTGGTTCATTTAGCGTTTATTAATGTAATCAAGTAATTTGCGGATAGATACGAGCGAATAGGCAGTGGAATCAAGGGGTAAAGCTATAATTGAGGCTTGAGTGGTGTTCAAGACATTGAGCTAAGAACTTGGTCTATGCTTAGCTTGAGGGATTAGGAGTTGAGTCCTATTTTTTATGTGATAATTGGTGAGTATGACGTATATGAATGATGACAAGTATTTATACATTGGTGTCTAGCATGACCGTGAGTCGTACATTGTGAATATCATGATTTCATTATTTCTTTCATGCATTGGTGATGATTTCTACATGTTGTGAAAAGCTGGGAAAGAAATAGTGACCTTTGAATATCGAGGAGCATTGGCTCGAGAGATAATACAAATTGTGAAAGTATGTGAGATGATTGAACCATTTAGAGCATTGGCTCAAGTGGTAAAGTGAGTTGTGAAGTAAAAGTGAAAGAAAGAGACAGAGTTATTAAATTGTTCCCTTGCTAGGATGTTTGAGGCTTTGTGATTATCTCCCTTGCGGGGATGCTAAGTTTTATTGGTATTGTTCCCTTGCCGGGATTTAACTGTAAAATTGTGTTCCCTTGTCAGGATTTCTATTATTACTTATTTACTCCCTTGCCCATTGTTTGTGATTGTTGTTTGGGTAAGGAAGAGTGTTAAAGAACAAAGGGTGATGCCGTGTATTGTTTGTTATTGTGAGGAAAGAGTGTTAAAGCATGAAGGGTGATGTTGTGCCGCATGATGTACCATTCCGTGCCAATTCTATTAATTTTATGTGAGGAAAGAGAGTAAAAGCACGAAGGGTGATGCCGTACATATTTTTATTATATCATTGCTTGGTGAGGATGAGAGTAAAAGCACGAAAGGTGATACCGTGTACATTTTATTGTATCATTATTTGGTTAGGATGAGAATAAACGAACGAAGGGTGATTCCATGCACTTATTGATTTCTGATTCTTTATTAATTTCTAGCTATGCTAATTTCTTCGTTATTTGATGATTTTTATTTGGAGCTATTATCTCCCCCACAACATGCTCCCCCTTCATATTGACTAGTTAATTCCTGTATTTCTTTTCCGCTGTATATATATATATATATATATATATATATATATATGAATTGCACAGGTTTTGTTGGTAGTATGGACCTAGCCTCGTCACTACTTCGCCGATGTTAGGCTAGACACTTACCAGTATATGGGATCGGTTGTGCTGATACTACACTCTACGCTCTTTTGCACGGATTCGGGCATCGGACAACAACTGTGTTAGAAGGCTTCCATCAGTTTATCCGGAGACCCAAGGTAGAACTGCAGGTGTTCACCGGTCTTGACGTCTCCCTCTATATTATTTCCCTGTTTCATTTTATTTTGTTAAGAAACAATGTATTATATTTCCTTCGGACTTTGTTTGTAGTGACTCTTAGACAGTCTGTGACATCGTGACACTAGGTTCGAGGTATTGAAATTTAGAAAGTTGTAATAGACATAGTATTGAGTTATAAACACTGTTGACTTAGCTCGTCATGCTCTTTGAGCGGCTCCAGTAAGGTTCAGGTTTATTGACTTAGCTCGTCATGCTCTTATTATACTTCCACCACTGAGAGGTAGAGGATGAGATGGTTTATTGATGGAATCATTCAGCCGATTCATCTCCAGATGGCTAGAGAGGCTGGGGGCGAGATATCCTTCCAGGTGGTAGCCAATGTAGCTCGTAGGTTTAAGATGGTATTATCACAAGGGGTAGTCACAGGGCAGACTAGAGACCGCGTCAGTCTGGCGGATTCACTTGTGCCTCATCTAGAGGCAGAGATTCGTATGATAAAGGTCATATTCCTAGGCTATACCAATCAGCCCTCCAGGTTTCTCGGAGTGATTCAGGTGGTCGTGGTTTTCACGGTAGTATTCTGATAAGCAGTCTTATAATGCACCACCAGCTCCTATCAGTGCACCGTCCTTTCAGAGTTTCTAAGGTAGTCATTCAGGTCGACAAGGCCAACAGTCTCAGCAGCCGAGGCCTTGTTACACTTGTGGCGATACGGGGCACATTTCTAGGTGTTGCCCTCGAGCACCGAGTAGCTCTCTGTATCAGGATTATCGTGCTATGGTATAGGCACCAGATGTTCCACAGCCTGCCCAGCCAGCTAAAGGTGGGGTAGAGGTTCTAGAGGTGGAGGTAGACGTCCTATAGGTGGATTTCGAGCCACCAGAGGTGGAGGTCAGCGAGCAGCAAGCCATCCCACAGAGGTAGATCAGATTGATGGGGTGCGGCCCCGATGTTATACTCTTCAGGCCAGGCCTGAGGCAGAGGTTTCAGATGTAGTTATTACAGGTACGGTTCTGGTTTGTGATAGAGGTGCTTTATAGTTATTTGATCCGGGGTCTATGTATTCGTATGCGCAATCTTATTTTTCCACGTTATTGGTCTTGCCTAGTGATGCATTGGGTGTTCCAGTTTATGTGTCTACACCGGTGGCTGATTCTATTGTAGTCGATTGAGTCCATCATTCTTGTATTGTGGTGATTGGGGATCTTGAGACTTTTATAGATTTATTATTTTTAGACATGGTTGACTTCGCTATCATATTGGGGATTGACTAGTTATCACCTTACCACGCTATCTTGGATTGCCATGCCAAGACTGTGACCTTAGCTTTACCGGGTATTCCTCGTTTAGAGTGGAGAGGGACTCCTGTAGCATTATCTCTTATATGAAGGCTCGACATATGGTCGAGAAGGGCTGTTTGGTGTATATGGCATATGTTCGTGATTCTAGTACTGAGGTCCCTTCTATTGATTCAGTTCCCGTCGCTTATGAGTTCCCTAATATTTTTTCTTTAGACCTTCCAGGGATGCCGCTCGGCAGGTATATTGACTTTTGCATTGATGTGGCTCCGGGAATCCAGCCCATTTCTATCCCGAAATATCGTATGGCCCCGCCTGATTTGAAAGAGTTAAAGGAATAGTTGCAGGATTTTCCTGAGAAGGGTTTCATTAGACCCAGTGTATCGCTTTGGGGTGCCGGCATTGTTCGTTAATAAGAAGGATGGTTCGATGAGAATGTGCATTGATTACCCGCAATTGAACAAGGTAACAACCAAGAATAAATATCCGTTGTCGAGGATTGATGATTTGTTTGATCAGCTTCAGGGTGCCAAGGTATTTTCCAAGATTGACTTGAGATCCATCTACAATCAGTTAAGGAATAGGGCTTCCGATGTCCCTAAGACAGACTTCCCCACTCCGTACGGGCATTATGAGTTCTTTGTTATGTCTTTCGGGTTGACAAATGCCCAGCACCTTTTATGGATTTGATGAACCGAATGTTCAGGCCTTATTTGGGTTCGTTCGTGATAGTCTTCATTGATGATATATTGATATATTCCCACATCCAGGAGGAGCACGAGTAGCATCTCAGGGTGGCTCTTTAGACCATGAGGGACAGTCAGCTTTATGCTAAATTTTCGAAGTGTAAGTTCTGGTTGAGTTCCGTTGAATTCCTAGGTCACATCGTATCGGTAGAGGGTACCCATGTCGATCCGAAGAAGATTGAGGCAGTCAAGGACTGGCCGAGACTAGCATCAGCTACAAAGAGTCAGAGTTTTGTAAGACTGGTAGGTTACTACCGTCGGTTCGTGGAGGGATTCGAATCAATCGTAGCCTTGATGCCCTGATTGACCCAGAAGGGTGCCCAGTCCAAATGGTCGGATGAGTATGAGGCATTTTTTCAGAGGCTCAGGATAGCTCTGACTATGGCACCGATGTTGGTTTTGCCCTCAGGTTCAGGGCCTTATACAATTTATTGTGATGCTTCCCGTGTTGGGCTTGGTACAGTGTTGATGCAGGAAGGCAAGGTCATTGCCTATGCTTCGAGGAAGCTGAAGATTCATCCGAAGAAGTATCCAATTCATGATTTAGAGTTGGCAGTCATTGTTCACGCGTTGAAGATTTGGAGGCACTATCTTCGTGGCATGGCATGCGAGGTGTTCACTGACCACACGAGTCTTCAGTACCTGTTCAAGAAAAAAGAGTTGAATTTAAGGCAGAGAAGATGGTTGGAGTTGTTAAAGGATTATGATATTAATATCACTTGGGGAAGGCCAATATGGTGATCGATTCCTTGAGTAGAAAATCAGCCAGTATGGGCAACCTTGCTTACATCGGATCATTGAGAGGCCGCTTGCTTTGGATGGTCAAGTTTTGGCCAATCGATTTGTGAGGTTGAATATTTCTGAGCCTAGTCGAGTGTTAGCTTGCACGGTCGCTCATTCTTCATTATTGGAGCATATCTATGATCTGCAGTCTGATGATCCCCATTTGTGTGTCCTTAGGGACATGGTGCAACATGGAAGTGCCAAGCAGGTTACATTAGGTGCTGATAGAGTCTTAAGATTACAGGGTCGAGTGTATGTGACTAATGTGGACGTGCTTCGAGAGTCAATTTTAGATGAGGCCCATAGTTCCCGGTATTCTATTCATCGGAGCGCAGCTTAGATGTATCAGGATTTGCAGCAACATTATTGGTGGCATAGAATAAAGAAGGATATCATTCCAGTTGTGGCTCGATGTTAAAATTATAAGCAGGTTAAATATGAGCATTTTGGCGCGGGTGGATGATTTTAAAATATTGAGCTTCCCGAAAGGAATTTTGAGCGGAACACTATGGAATTTGTTACTGGTCTTACGCATACTCGGAAGAAGTTTAACGCATTTTAGGTTATTGTTGATAGGCCGACCAAGTTAGCACATTTCATTCCTATTGCAGTCTCCTATTCTTCTGAGAGGTTAGCGGAGAACTATTCGAGAGATTGTTCGCCTTCATGGTGTGCCCGTATCTATTATTTTTGACCGGTGTATGCACTTTACCTCGCGCTTCTAGAGAGAAGTTCAGTAAGAGTTGGGCATACAGGTTGAGTTGAGCACAACATTTCATCCCCAAACGGACGGTCAGTCCGAGTGGATTATTTATATTTTGGAGGATATGCTTCGAGATTGTGTCATTGACTTTGTGTTAGAAAATACGCTTAACGCTAGAGGGGGGGTGAATAGCATTATAACAAAATTTAGCGTAAACTTGCGGAAATTAAAATTTGCAGGAAATAAATAAGTGCGTTAAATAAACAAAAAGGAAAGAACGCACCGATATATTCTGGTTCACCACAACACGTGGCTAGTCCAGTCCCCGAGAGACTCTCTCGAGATTTTCCACTAACTTGTTAAGCTTAGGGGTGCTCAACAAACCTTTACAACTTAAGGACACAAGCCTTAACACCTTTGCTCGGAGATACAACACTCCAAGACTTCAACCAAGGAAACACAAGTTCCTTACAACAAGAGAATCACAGTTCTCTTACAAGTGTATAAAACACTAAGCACTCAAACAAAATACTCCTTAATGAGTAGATATGAGTAAAAGAAGTAAGCTCTAGATCACAACAACTTTGGACAAGAATATGGCTCTCAAAAGCTTTATGAAATTGAATATAAAATGATAAACAAAAGTATGCAAGCTTATAGCAATGTAATGATCAGTTGTAGTATGTTGTTGTGTTTAAAACACTGAAATGAAGCTGTATTTATAGTTGAAAAACTTGGCATTACCGTTGCCTAATTGCCAATTAAGAGTTAATGATTTTACTCACTGACAATCGATTGTCAAACCCCAACAATCGATTGTCTGCCAGTCAGATCAAAATTCAATCCCAGATTTTACGCTTGATAATCGATTACTTACAATCCATAATCGATTACTGGCAACGTTCAAAAAATCCTTTCCAGATTTTACCACAAACAATCGATTGTCCAGAATCAACAATCGATTACTCAGCAACGTTCAAAAAATCTTTTCCGGTTTTTAATCAAAACAATCGATTATACAAAATCAATAATCGATTACCCAATAACGTTCAAAAAATCTTTTCCGGATTTTAATCAAAACAATCGATTATATAGAATCAATAATCGATTACCTGACGGTATTTGAAAACTTTACGACAACGGTCAGCTTCACAATCGATTGCACAAAGTCAACAATCGATTACTTATCAGTTTTTGAAAAATATTTGAGACACTGTCTCTTTGACAATCGATTGTCCAATGTAACAATCGATTATTTAATAAATTTGAAAATCACTGGAAGACACTGTCTCAACATAATCGATTACCATTAGTTCATAATCGATTATTCTGAGTTTTGAAAAACTTTGATGGACACTGCCTCAGTTACAATCGATTGTCATTAGTTCACAATCGATTGTCATGCAAGTTTGAAAAACCTGATGCTCACTATCTTACTCACAATCGATTGTCATTAGTTCACAATCGATTGTCATGCAGTCTTGGCTTAACACAATCGATTATCATAAGTACATAATCGATTATCTTAGTCCAGATTTTTATGGCATGTCTAAAAATTATTTTGACTACTGTAAATATGCATGATTTAAAATCATTTGACATTAAATTAAATATGCATGATTTCTGAAAATAGTTTTATGAGAGAAGCCATGTTACGAGTCAAGTTGTAGGATCAAGATCACAATTAAGAATGACTCAATTAAGCTATAAAACTTTGTCTTGAGCTTGAATCTCGTTGTATATCAATTGTGCGCTTGTTTCTTGAACTTCGTCATATATCAATTTTCGCTTCGTTTGTCATTCATCAAAACCTATACAAAAGAACACATGTTTTAGTATATTGCATTGAGAACGTGTTTCCAACACTTTGGAGGTTCTTGGTATTAGTTTTTGCCTTTAGCGGAGTTTGCCTAAAACAATAGATAACAATCGAGTATCGAGATGGCTCATTTGAGGCTTTATATGGTAGGCGGTGTTGATCCCCGATTAGATGGTTTGAGCCGGGAGAGGCTCGGTTGTTGGGGACGGATCTAGTTCAGGAGGCCTTGGACAAGGTCAGAATCATTTAGGATAGGCTTCGTACAGCTCAGTCCAGGCAAAAGAGCTATGCAGAACGCAAGGTTCGAGATGTGGCTTTTATGGTTGGAGAGCAGGTTTTGCTCCGAGTGTCGCATATGAAGGGCTTTATGAGATTTGGGAAGAAGGGCAAGATTAACCCTAGGTTCATTGGTCCATTTGAGATTCTTGATCGAGTGGAAGAGGTGGCTTATATACTTGCATCGCAACCGAGCTTGTCAGCCGTTTATCCAGTGTTTCATGTGTCTATGCTTCGTAGGTATCACGGTGATCCATCCTACGTGTTAGATTTCAGCACTGTCCAGTTGAACAAGGACTTGTCTTACAAGGAGGAGCCGGTGGCCATTCTAAATCGGCTGGTTAGTCACTACTTCACCGAGGTTAGGCTACACACTTACCAGCACATGGGGTCGGTTGTGATAATTCTTCACTCTGTGCTCTTTTGCACAGATTCAGGCATTAGACAGCAGCTGTAGTTGGAGGGCTTCCTTCAGTTCACCCGGAGACCCAAAGTAGACCTGCAGGCATTCGCGAGCTATGACATCTCCCTCTATCTTATTTCTCTGTTTCATTTTATTTTGTCCAGAAATAGCTTATTGTACTTCTTTCGGCTTTGTTTGTAGTAACTCTTAGGCATTCTGTGACACTGTGACACCAGGTTCGGGGTATTGAGATTTTGAAAGTTGTAATTGACGTAGTATTGAGTTATAACCATTGTTTACTTCCGCTTATTTTTTTAATTCCGTTGTTATCACATTATCGTTTGGTAATTGTTAAAAAGAGGAAAAATGAAAATATATTAGGTAATTAAGGTTTTGCTTGCCTAGCTCCCACTAATATGTGCCATCACGATTCTCGACGGTAAAAAATTCTAATCGTAACAAATATAATACTAATTTTAGGATATTCATGTTGCATTTGTACTCTATATCAATGACCATAAAATTTAAAAATATCGCAAATACTATTAAACTACATAATTGTATTATAGAATAAATATTTTAAAATTACAAACTCTTGAAAATAATTAATATTAATCATATTTGCCCAATTTAATAGAGGGAAAAAACTATGTCATGCAAAAGCTTTCTAAAGCTTTATCATAACTTTAATGTATGCGTTATGCATTTGCGTTAGTAGCTTAGAATTGAATGCTTGTACATTAATATATATTATGCAACAATACTATGTGTTCATTGTCTTAGATACATTAATTATATTTGCTCAACTACCTAACGTGAACTTCATCGTATTCCTATTGGAACTCAAATTGAAAAAGTGAGTTATATTATGTTTCGTTTCCATTCCAACTAAATTTAGTAGTAGCAGTAGTAGTAATAGCAGTCGTAGTAGTATTTAGAATCCTAAATATTAGTTCATTTAAATTTTGTAGGTGTTTGCATTTAGCAATATCCAATTAAGTTTTATTTTTCTTTTTAAAACTTTCCAAGGACAAGGGAGGTTTAGCTTATTTAGATGGTAATATTAGTGTAGTTTTGTTGCGGCCGTCAAGTAATAAAGTGATTAAAAGTCGGATGTCGATCCCACGAGGACTTCTGATAAACTATTAACTAAATTAGACTATCCTAATTATCTATACAAGAATTAAACCTAGAAGTATTTGATTCTAAACTACTTAAAATAAATAAAAACAAATAATGAACTTTGGATAGAGAAAGAGCAGATTTTTATGATATCAATGCAATGAAAACGATCTAGGGTTATGGGCTATCTAACATTCCTATTGTATTCTTCAATTGAATTGACTAACTAATTTATCTAGTTTATTGGTTGACAGGGTTAATATTGCTCATAAGAATCTGTCGAGTTCTTACTCGCCTATTCGAGCTAACCTAATGCCTATATGTCTCTGGAAATAGAATCAACAACAAAGCATTTATAATTCCTGTAAATCAACCAAGCAAGGCAATTAGTATATGTCTATCCTAACCACGAATCAGTTCCCAGATGCCCAGATTCAAGAACTTGCTCGACTCAATCCTATATGCAATCTAGAATTCCCACTTTCGAGTTCAATTCAAGATTCGTAGATAGTATTCAATTGCAGATCAAGCAATCAAATAATTAAGTGGAAGATTGAATAAATAAACCAATATGATAAACTAAGCAATCAAAATCAATATCCGAATAATAATATTCATGAAAGAACCACAACCCTAGAACGTGAAGTTTAGCTCCATATAGACATGGAAGCAAAACAATAAATCATACAAAGGAACATAAAATTTACTACGTTTGGAAGAAGAAAATATGAAACCCGGCCTCCACGGCGGCTCTGTGCTTGTGGTGTCCTCTCAAAAACGGCCTCCTCACTTCAAAATACCGTTTTTCTATGTATATATACCAAGTAGGGTTGGGCCCAAATAATTATACCTTCTCCTAGGTGAAAAAGGACATTTTTTTCAGTTCGGACTAGCGCGGGCGCGCACCTGGGCGCGCTAGTTGGACAACGTTCTGCATTGGGCGCGCTAAAAGTAGCGCGAGCGTACATCTGGGCGCGCATTTTTCACCATGTTCCGTTTCGAATTTGGAAACACGTTAAACATGAAAGTTATATCCCTTTGCGTTAGCTTTCCAATCATATATTGTGGAGCTCAAACGGAGTTCTGATCAAAAAGTTATATATATATTTTATTAGACAATGTGCATCTGCCCACTGGATTCTTCGTTCGCTCTAACTATCATCTGTTGAACCCCCAAACACGATCCAGGCTTAATTCCTTGAAATTTTGCTCAAACATAAAGCTCCAAATCATTTGAACTCATTCCACAGCATCTACATGGCTCGGAATCAGTCCTACAAGGCATAAAACACACCATTAATACAAAACACTAGCAATTAAGGCTCAAACTCAATCAAAGTATAGTAAATTAGACTGTAATTAGCGACTAAAATATATAAGAATAGACTATCATCAAGTTTTAACTTAATTAACGGATTACATGTCGCTTGAAATCTAAATTAAAGGACCTTTATATATTTCAAATAAGGAAAAATATAAAAAATAAAATTTTATTTTGTTTCAAAGTCCTAATAGTTAGAAAAATAATTAAATGACTATTTTGTCTAATGTGAATTCAGTTTTTAAAGATTATAAAGAGCGAATGATTTTTTGTTAAAGAATTTTGTGTTTTTAATATAGTACTAGTTCCTATGAACATGCATTGCACGGTAATATTTGCATGTTGATATTCAATCACAAAAACTTTTAATATTCATACTTTTCAAATGTTATTATACTTACATAACACTTGAATTTAAAATAATTTGACATTATCGTCTGAACGTGTGAATGATGTATACATTTATAGAAAAAAGAGATATAATCGTATCGTAGCTAATACCTTTTATATATGATATTGAGTGTTTGATCCCTTATAATACTTTGGTTGCTTTATTATGATTAGAAATTTTATTGTCGATATCTATATCTCTCTTAAAAATATAACATATAATAGTTATTGTATTAAATATGTTGCATGAAATGTAGTCCAACATTTAAAATTATTTGGTTATGTATTTTATTTCTTGCCATTGCAATACATACGCGTACACAATTATTTCCTGATATATTTAAAAGGATATCCTTCATTGTCTATGCCTCAATGGTGAAAGTTAAATTTTTACATAAACACATGCTTAAAAATATATATGTCCATTATGATTTCTACATAATAAGAAGATCAAAGGAAAGACTTAACCTTAATAATGAGCAATAATGAAATGATCAGACTGGTCGTTTTTCATTCTAGAACCATGTTCTCTTAAATAAGACTTTTAGTACTTACTTTAAATAATTTACGACTTGCGATGATGGTTGGTTCAGAATTTGAAAGTTTGGATTGGAATCGAATCAAATAGTTCCTTAAGGTTGGCTGAAAAGGCCAAGTTTGACTTTGGTTAATATTTTTAATATACGGATCCGGATATGTATTTTGACAGTCTCAGAGGGTTCGTAGTAAAATATGGACTTGGACGTATGCTCGGAATAAAATTCTGAGGTTCCTAGATCGAGTAATACTTTTTTTGTTAAAAATAGTTAAAATAAAAAAACTAAGGATTTAAAGAACTAGAATGATATTTGTGTCACGACCCTAAACCCATACCTGATCGTGATGGCGCGTCTTGTGCAGATAAGGCCAGCCGACACATCTTCAATTCGAAGTCAACAGCTAAACAACAATAAAGCAGGCTAAAACATGGTTAAATAATTACTAAACAACAGATATCACCATAACAATACGAAAGTACATTCCAAACACAACCCAAACTGGAGTGTCACACGAGAATCTAGTAGAGTATAAATACAACTACATGGTCAAAAATATACAAAACAAGATCGATAAATAAAAGGGAGAAAAGCGGTGATGTGAACGGTGGAAGTCACCTTGCTAACTCCGATAAATCTACCTCCGATCAGTCAAAACCTGCTATCGGGTGCAAAAATTACATGCATCTGCACAAACGATGCAGGACGTAAAGTGAGTACACCAACTCAATGAGTAATAAAGGTACGTAACAACTGAGAAGTAAGGAATTACGTAAGGAAAACCAACATGTTGTATAAAAGCAGCGTAAAGCTCTTTGAGGAAACCAGTGAAGCTGTGAAATCTTTAGAAATATCTTAACTCAGTTTAAACTTTTTTGAAAATGACTTTTTCAGCAGTTACCCAATGAATGCAAAATAGTTGGTGTTGATAAGCATAGAAAACCCGCCTTTCGGGCACAAATACCATAGTATAACAGGAAAAATGACAAGTAAATATGAAAAATGAACACATAAAGGTTCGCCCCTCGGGCAATATCTCAGAACAGTACCAGCCCCTCGGGCTCACTCTATAATAGTATCAGCCTCTCGAGCTCACTCTAAAAACACTCCCAACCCCTCGGGCTCATTCCCAAAATATTATCAGCCCCTCGGGCCACTCTCATAACACTCTCAGCCCCTCGGGCTCATTCCCGGAACACTCTAAGCCCCTCGGACTCACTCTTAGAACAATCTGAGCCCCTTGGGCTCATTCTCAAAATAATGGGTACCCGTTGCTCACTGTGGGTGCGCAGACTCCGGAGGGGCCCATTACGGCCCAAGCTCTATATCAGGCCACCTCATGGCATCATCTGTCGGCACTCAACCTCACATCACTCGGCATCTGACCTCACATCACTCCAGCTACCTCGTGGCGCATAAATGTATCTTAGGCCCCTCGGCCTCAAATCACTCAATGTATCCTTACATATGGCCCTTCGCCGCACTCATTTTGGATATAATCACAAGCCCCTCGGGCATTAGTAAAAGAGTAGTTCTCATCCAAAAACATCATCTATAAATATCATTTACGTTTCAAATCTAAATAAATGTGATTGAGTTTGTAAAACAGTCGATATCACTAGAACTAAGCTCAAGTAATAAGCCAATACAGTAAGGAAATAGCGATAAAAATTCCCAAAGGGTTCAAATAGTTGGCACGAATACCAAATATGGCAATCAACCCAAATCTTAATAATAACAAACAAGTTTTAGTCAAATACGCGGTAAAATCATCAATCGAGATGGACCGAATCAGAATTCCCAGTAGTAAAAGACCTCACGGTCATTATCCATCACGTGTCTCACCTCAATATAGCAATACGATGTGCAATCCAGGGCTTCAAACCCTTAGAATATCATTTGCAATCATTACTCACCTAGGACCAGCTGCAACTCTAGATCGCGACACCTTTGCTTCTCAAATCGGCCTCCACACGTATCGAAACTATCAAAAATTAGAACGAATACGTCACAATATTCTATGGAAACAAAATTCAAGCGAATATAATTGAAAATTATAAAAAATCCCGTAATTAGCAAAATCCGAGCTCCGAGCCCACTCTTTGAAACTCAAAATTTTTTACATCAACGGGTTCTTTATCTCCTCACAAGTTCATACATATCAAAAGTTCTCAAATCTGACCCCAAATGGTCCTTCAAATACCCAAATCAATTTCAAAATCCCAAGCTAGTTTCTTCCATTTTTGGCTTAAGTTCCATAAATTTCTAGGTACATTTCACAATAAAGGCGAGTTTTACGTTCATAAATTTTACCTCCAATCGATTACTCTAGAATCCCTCTTCAATTCCCCTCAAAAGCTATCAAAATTTCCAACAATGTAGAAAAAATAAGCTCCAACACTCAGATGAAAAGTTTATTAACTTTCTGTCCAGTCCTGATATTCGTTCATCGCGATCGCGACCTCAGCCTCGCGATCGCGAAGAACATTTTATTTTTCTCAAATTTAACACTATGCGAACGCAACACTCTCCCCACGAACATGATGCTTTAGACTCTTATACCTACGCAAACGCGAAGAACAATAGCTCCTGGACCCTTCACACGCCAACTCCACTATGCGAATGCGACTAACCCTCACGCGAATGCAAAGCACCAGCTGATGATGTCCAAATCCACTACTAAAAAGTAAATGGACACAGTCTCATGCAATATAATTTACCCAACTATGATTCGGGGTCGTATCCTACGGGGAACAATGTATAGGCGATTAGGAATGTAAGAATGTTATCACTTATCGCGCAATGCCAAACACTAAGAATTTGTTTTTTTTTTGGAAAATGTTTATAACTAAATATGAAAATGTAAACTAACCTAGAAAGCAAGTAAAATGATCAATGGCTACAAGTATGGATGCATCGGGGATTACACTCAAGTAACGATCCAATGTAATTTCATGATTTTACAAATATGAGTGAGTTTTGCATTAACTAGCCACAGATAATAATTCTTAATTAGCTTCTTTCGATGAATAACAAAACTTCCTAATTGAATTATCCCTAAAACAATTAAAAGTTTAAGCACACTCGAAATGGCTACAAGTAGTTCAATCATCTCCCTAGGTAGAATCTATAAAATGAGGGTTAACACCTCAAGTTCTTATTAATTAATCTTTTCCAACCCCAAATTTTCTTTTCCAAAATTAATTTGGAGTTAATGTGCGAGTCCTAGGGTTAGCTAATCCCTTTGTAAACATTAAAGAACAAGAATAGTTAAACTAACAACAACTCACTTCATAAATAAATAAAAAATATTCAATACATAAGCACAACAAAGTATTTAATCCACACTATAAACATAAATATTTCCATAAACAAGATTCAAGTGTTGAGTAAAATACTACACACTTAGATATACAATACAAAGCAAGAAAATGAAGAAAGCAACATAAATGGGTATGTAATTCTCAACCAAAAGCTTCAATCTTCTAGACCAAAGTGTGGTGTGCAAAACCCTAGCTTCAAACTTGTCCTTCTCTAGTCTATGCAACTGAAAATAAGCCAAAGATATGCCAAAAATCTCCCACAAATGAGCTGATTTGGGTATTAAAATGTTTGGGGTCAAAAATGTAAAATTCCAAAACTGCCTAGTTTTTTCATCGCGTACGCGCTCAAGCCTTTGCGTTTGCGAAGTCTTACTTTCCCCAGTCAACGTGTCCGCATTTACACCTTTACGTTCGCAAAGCTTTATGTTCTGCATTAATGCGTTCGCGTTATAAAATTCGTGTTCACGAAGGTTTATTTAATGCTGCATCACATTTGCGTGGTTTTCTACGCGTTTGTGTAGATTTAACTTTCCTGCTCCTTCGCGTTCACGTGGTGCCTTCGTGTTCGCGAAGATCAAATCACTGGTAGCCTTAATTTTTCCCATTTTGGCATTATTTTGACTTGTTTTTTCTTGGTTTCTTCACCATTACCTCTAAATCACATACAACCTGTAAAATAGAAGTAAATGACATTAAATACACGATTTCTCACTCAGAGATAGCAAAAGTGTAGGTTTAAAGATAAGTTGGTAAAATACCAACTTATCAAAACTTCAAACTTAAACTATTGTTTGTCCTCAAGCAATGAAAGCGACAAAATCTCCTTCCAAGTAGTTAACTCAACAATGCATCCATATCATGCCAAGCGAAATAGGTCTACCATAAGCACAAAAATATGACTTTGATTGGTACCAACAATTACTCCAAAGCATATGAATTATTAAGCACTTCTCATGAACTTCATTATACTTCAAGTGCTCCAACACTAATACAAATCAAAGTAACAATCAAGTCATGACATTAAAGCTTCAAAATTTGCCTCTCTATTACAATCAACTTTGTTTGGTCATTCCTTCCAATTGAAAATGGGATTAAATTGACAACTCAAATCTCATGTGACCTCACATTTAAGAGAGGATATCACACTCATAAATGTTAATTCAAAACAAAAATGGGATATCAAATGGAAAGAATTAACTCTCTCTCAAAAAGATGTTCAAATGCACACAAGTAGTACCATAGGCTTGTCCTTTACGTATTCCTCCAATAGTGTGGACAACTTGGTTCAAAATTAACTAGGACTTAAAGGGTTGTAGTTTAGGCTTTTGGTTAAGGTAGGGAACAACTTTAGTTAAAGTGACTCAAAACCTCCCCAAGCACTGCAAAATTTACACTTAAAATTCTTCTTCCTTCAAAAATATTTTCCATCATTTCTTTACTTTTCATTCCACACCTAGTCTTCCCTTTAACCACAAATTCTTATCATTTTTATATTATTTTTTTTCAATCCTTTTCAAAATCAAGGAAGGTTTCATTCAATTTTCTTTCTACCTTCCACCTTTTTGAACAATCCATATCCAACTTTTCCAACCTTCAACCCCCAAACTTAGGCTTTTAGCCTATGTTTACAATTTCAAAGTACATAGAGAGGTATGGTGCCAAAAGCTAGATCAATAAAGAATAAAGGAATAAAGTTTGTAACATGGTTGCCAAAGAACAAGGTCAAAGGATCAAAATGGGTTGACTATAAAAAATATTCAAGGGTAGGAAATTCATGGCATAATGGCGGTCCAAGGAAGGCCTAGTATCATTTTTCAAACCAAGTTAGTCTATAATTTCGCCTTGAATCACATTCCGGGCAAGTTCTAGACTACAAGTAATGCAAAAGAACTCACGAATAATCTCACCACACATGGCACATGAACATTCTAGTGGAATACAAATCCAAAATCCAATTGAAACCAATGACTCAAAGAGGATACATGTAGCATAGGAAGCTATTTAGTGAATCAAAGAGCAAAAATTTGAGTCTAAAAGTCATGACATTTCTACTTCAATTATTTTTCTTTCTTAACAATAAAAAATTCATTTGCCAAGGTTTAAATCATATTGGTACCAAGTAAGCCACAACTTAGTCAATGGGCACAAACCCCAACTCAAACTGTTTATTTTTCCAAATTAATATAAACTATATCTAACTATATGACTAATTCCCTTAAGAAAGTTGTCTATTTACCCATCATCAGGAAAGGTCGACAAAAATTTTCTACAATTACCCGGTTCAAGAAGAAGATTGGCATCTTTGGAAAAAGAATCGTGGTATAAAGAAAACCAAGGATGTCTCCACAAACATAAAACATACTATATAAAAAAATTAAGAAGCTACTAAATGTTAAGTAAAGAAACTAATAAAAAAATTAAGAAGCTAATCAACATACTAAATAACACATAAAAATACACTAACAATAAAATGAAAACAAACACAACACTAATCTGCCATACCCACAATTATACTAGAAGTCACCTCTAACTAAAGATGTTGCAACGTCCCCAATACAACTAAACATGATAGAGTAAAATGGTGGAGAGTGCTCCCTGAATACTGCATCTGTCAGAATTGGAGGTGGTGGGATATTTTAGCCCCATGTGCTCCAAGTCTGCATCATCATCATCATCCCCCGAGTCATGTGAACCACAGAATGTGCTCACCTTTTACATCATCTTGGACAACAACTTGATTTTCTTCTTTTCATGCTCCTTGAACTTTCTCTGCCTCTTTTCAATTTTTCCTTGTCAGCGACTCATGTTCTCCAACCTGGTGTTAATGGCCTCCATCTTGATCATGATTTCTTTTTACTCTTGGACCAAATCCGCCATGGATGTTGGGCAGCAGCTCCAATCGATGTGTCAGCACCAGGTGGACAAGTGGGAAGGCCAGCTATAAGCTGCTTAACATGCGCATCTACTCCATATATCTAGCTGGATAAGTGGCGCATAGTGTCACACCTCCTTTTTACACGGCTACCCCAAAGGATGACCGTATAATGGAGTTTTTCCAATTAAAGTGACATTATTCGAAATGGGATTATTTATTTATTTAGAGTCGGCACTTGGGATAGGTTTGGCTTTTGGTGTCCCAAGTCACCCATTTTTTAAGATCCAAATCGGGGAAATTTTTCAACTGCCCAATTGGGGTCTGCGAACCCGAAATTCTTGAGTAAGGAATTCTGTTAATCCGAGGGAAGGGGTTAGGCACCATCGAATTTCGTGGTTCTAGCACGGTTGCTTAAACTATTATAAATGGCCAATTTCCTAATTTTTATACATCTTTATCCTACAGTGCCATTTTAAAATTATTAACCGCTTTATTCATTTTTTAGGAATATTTGCAACGTTATTAAAATACGTCTCGAACAACATCACATAAATGCACCGGGCTATCGACACATTTTAACATCGTCGAGATTTAGATTTGGGTCACATAAATACGCACCTGAATTTAGGAACATACATTATTAAAATAACGCGCCTAGAGAAACTACGCGTTTAAACTTCATGGGAAAAACCGTGTAATTCACTAAATTTCTAAGCATTTATTACAATTATAGGGCCAACACAGCGTATGATTATGTTAGCATGGCTCACTCAGTTTATTTTAGAGAGGAAACCTAAAGGGACTATTATTCTCTATTACTCATGTCTCTAAATAAAAGAGAAGTCCTAATCGATTCATATGTTAATGGTTTATCCAAATGAAACAATCAATATGCATATTTTCAGCATTTGTATAACAGATTTCTGCAATTGGGCTTTTATCAACGAAAAAAGATGGCCCAGAAGTATATCTCATGTTTCACAATTACAACGATCTGGACCTTCAGTTGGGCCCAGAAATTTGAAGCTACAACTTAACTACAAGTAAAGGATAGCATTTCAAAAATCGTTATGTTGTAGCCGTTGAGATTACTTATAGTTGATCATTTTTAACACATTAAAGACATTTGACAAAGGGAAATCCTGGTAGTGATTTTTTTTATTAGTAAATTAATAAGTTACAACTCAGGTTTCGAATTTAACATGTAAAACTGAGGGACTTATCAATCAGAATACATGTACATATGATGACTCCCTATTACTGAATCAAGCATGAAAATCAGGCAAGTTATTGACTACCATATTTTCAACCTACTGACATTTAAATAACTTAAAGCTAACAACCCAAACAAATTGAAACAGTTTGGAATAGTCCAAAGGTTTATACATATTACAGCACCACAATGAGATGAATATGCTAAATACCATTAAACTAGTAACATTTGTAACCATAACATTAATATGAAAAATACAAATATTTTTATTATCGAATGTGACCATGCATATAGAAAGCTGTGCATTGTAAGATTTTCCTGAGTGAGAGTAAGTACCTGAAATTACAGCAAAGAGGAAAACCTATGAGTAAGGTAAGCGTGAAGCAACAAACAACAACACATCAACCAATTAAGCCCTGGGTAGTATCAGGAAACTCAGGAAGGTTTTGGAAGATCAACAACAACACAAGTTCTAATTCTATAGTTCGAACAAAACAAACCAGCCTGGGATCAATGCCCAAAGTAGATTCTAACACTCTAAATGCATATGCTTAAAGTCATCTTCACCTTACAATGGCTAGAATTCTGATTATTTTCTGGAAATCTTAGGTGGTTTTTACTAAGAAAAAAAACTTGGATTTTCA
Source organism: Nicotiana benthamiana (assembly GCA_034376525.1). Classification (NCBI taxonomy): domain Eukaryota; kingdom Viridiplantae; phylum Streptophyta; class Magnoliopsida; order Solanales; family Solanaceae; genus Nicotiana; species Nicotiana benthamiana. The sequence continues at coordinate 34,591,045 of CM067330.1, forward strand.
GGGAATTTTTTAGATGGTATTCTCGAATTCCTTCCCTTTTCTTTGAAAGCAATAAGATGCTTTTTATAACCAAAGCCTTAGGGCAACATTTTCCTTCTTGTTTTCCTATTAGTCTCTTCCCCATTTTCTAGATTTGCTTAATTGATCCCTTGTTTTTTTATTTGTGCCTCAAGTTTTGACAAAAATTAACAGAAATTGCATTTCGAACCTCCAACTAGAAGGTTCCAGGAATTCGTTACAAGATTCTTATGCTCAAATACCCCTGTTACCCTTGTCTTTCCTTCTTAATTAATAGACTAAATATTTTCTACTCTGGTGCCTATCCACTTGGTCTGAAATTGACCCTAGTTAACTACTCAAGGCCATAAACCAGGGTTTCATTGTCAGTTGGGGTCGAATCTTGAGGAAGCTGGACATGACTAACTATTAAGTTGATAACTACACTATACTATTAAAAAGTAAACAAACAAGGGTCAAAATTGATAAGTAACAGGTCAATGGAACACATATATACATGCGCATTTATACAGGTAACAAAATATGGGACTGAATTACTCAGAGGAAAAAATAAAGCTAATCAGCACAAACTTCAGAAATAAACACAAGGTTTAGCACAAATGAACATTGACCAGATTGAAACAAAAAAGGAAAGTTAAACTAAGGAAGAGATAAACAATTTTGAGCTAACAGAATAATTCAAATTACTCAAGGAACATCTATGAATTCAATTGGTAAAGGGACCATTCAGAACGGGTTATCAAAACATAGAACAAAAGGCATATGATCCTGGATGAAAACAAAGCAACTAATCAGAATATTTTCATAGATGAGCAAATAGAACATTCATGTATTCACCCAAAACGAAAATAAAGGAAAAATAGAAGACATCACAAGGAAAAATAGGGAACTTAGCTTAGCATCACAGCCTTAAGACCTTTGACCCTCGTGTCTCATGGTTTCCAATCATTTTCGTTTTCAAGTCTCCGAATGTCTTGGACCTTTTGGGAACTTTGTGCCATCATTTTAAAGGGGGGGAGGGTATCAGGTGTATGGTTAGTTGGCTTGGGATGGGGTTTGGGTTTCTGACCATTTTGATTTGATTTTTGGCCAGATTTAGATGTATTCGAAGGCTGTTGGTTGTGGATTTGTGGAGGGGAAGGTGAGGAAGTCACCTGGTATCAGTTTCAAGGGGTTTCGGGAAGGTTAGGTATTTGGTCAGTTCTTTGATATAATATTCGAAGCAACGGGTAGGGGTTTGGAGGAATTTGAACATTGATCCGTTATGGGGATGGGGTAAGGGACATATGGTGTTATTTTGGAATGGTTCCAGCGGTGGCGCCGCCGTGGGCGGCAGACGCGGTGCCCAAAGATTTCAATATTCAAATAGATCGGCTCACATTTGAGACTAGAATTAGGGCATCAGAAAGAGGAGGGCATGGTGAGCTAGGGGTGTATTTTTGGGGAGCATCCGAGCTCTACAACCGGCAGAGACGATCTCCTACCGGCGGCGATAGGGCGGTGTATCGACGGAGACGGAGGGTACGAGGAAGAGGCTGTATGTCTCTAGGGTTCGGTCTGATTCAGACATTTTTATGTAGTGATCTCATTTAACCTAGACCGTTAGATTATTGTCGATGAATGGATGAGATTGATGGCCCCAAAACGATGTCATTTTGGGGCGTCTCTCATAGCACCTTGGGTCAGAGACGGGTTTAGGCCGTTTTTGGGTATATTTGTATGGGTAAGGGGAATTTGGACCATCCAGGTTTGGCCCAATTATGGCCAGCCTAATCTAATTTTAATACCTTCTTTTTTTCATTTTCATTTTTAAAACTTGCTAATTTATTTTAAAAATTCTTATTAAACAAAATACTAAATTCAATCAGATCAGACAAATAATCACCTAAACTAATCAAATATGAAAATTAATAATTTTGAAACTACAAATTAAATAACTCCAAAATAAACTACTTATTTTGTAATTTTTATATTTCACAAAACAAAGCCCTAATTACCAATTAATTCTAACAAAATATATGAAATCAAATCCTAAATGCTTATTAAATTAATAATAAATTTTTTTTATTATTTCTTATGACTTGTCATGCATGCATCAATGAAAATACACACAAATATGCGCAATTAAATCCTAAAATTGAATAATAAAAGGAGAAATCCTGAGTCTGAGAACTCTATCGGAGTAATTTTAATGAGGCAAAAATCACATGCTCACAGCTTCCCCTCTTTTCCCGGAAACACAAAGGGTTTTCGGTCAAAGAAAAATGAGCGGAATGCGGGATTTATGCCTACTCAAAACTCCAGGAGAAGCATTTTGAAATGATGGCTGACTGAACCTTGCTTCAAAGGTTGCCTACATATCCTTGGCGATAAAGGAATTAGGTCAATGTAGTTCTAGAGTGTTTGGTAGCTAGGACTACCATGTGCTGTGATTTCACTGCTGATGTTGGTGCTATTGCTTACTGACTCTTTAATACACCAAAGAAAAAAATGAAAAGATAAGCTAGCTAGGTGTATCAACTAAGGGTTACAAGATTCCTATATACATCACTTGAAGCTTGATCTCGAGTCTTAGTTTATTTCTCTGTAGACCTCAATCTGAATCTTGACGCTCGCACGTTATAGGTGCTAGTTTCTTTTCAGCATTTGGACTGGAGCAGGGCATACGAGACTTGTGACTTCAATCACACATTGAGTTGTCCGCATCCTTTCCTTTTTTGAACATTCTGAGTTTGCACCTTTTGCTCTCTTCTTTTCTTTGATTGAGACTTAACGCTCTTGGTTACCTCCAGTCTTGTTCCTTGAGGTGCAACATGTTCTGACATCAAAAATAAACAAACGACATTTCTGCCCAGCTTTCACAGGAAAATTTTGTGAGTTATTTGCAACACAAATCTGAGCTATTTCTTTATCGAAAACAATGAAAGAGGATTGTGTATCCTTTGGAATGATTTCCAGGCTTTGCTCGGAAGGAGAAAATATTCTTGCTGGGGATAAGAGGAGGATCCACGGGTTATGCCGGGGTTCGAAAAAATAAAATTCTAGGTTATGCTAGGGCAAATCTGTTGGTTGAGCCGAGATTTCCTGGGTTATGCCAGGGGATTCCACGGGTTATGCCGGAATTAAATGGAAAATTCTTAGGTTATGCTAGGGAGATCCGCGCGTTATGCCGGGATTGAATGGAAAATTCCTGGGTTATTCTAGGGAGATCCACGGGTTATGCTGGGATTGAAAGAAAAACTCCTAGGTTATGCTAGGGAGATCCGCGGGTTATGCCAGGATTGAAAGAAAAACTCCTACGTAATTCTAGGGAGATTCGCGGGTTATGCCGGGATTGAATGAAAAATTCCTGGGTTATGATAGGGAGATCCGCGGGTTATGCCGGAATTGAATTGAAAATTCCTGGGTTATGCCATGGGAATCCGCGGGTTATGCCGAGATTGAATGGAAAATTCCTCGCCAGGGGAATCCACGGGTTACGCCGTGATTGAATGGAAAATTCCTAGGTTATGCTAGGGAGATTTGCGGGTTATGCCGGGATTGAATGGAAAATTCCTAGGTTATGCCAAGGGAATCTGTGGGTTATGCCGGGATTGAATGGAAAAATCCTAGGTTACGCCATGGGAATTCGCGGGTTACGCTGGGATTGAAAGAAAAACTCCTAGGTTATGCTAGGGAGATCCGCGGGTTGTGCCGGGATTGAATGGAAAATTCCTGGGGTATGCCAGGGGATCCGCGGGTTATGCTGGGATTGAATGAAAAATTCTTGGGTTATGCTAGGGGATCTGCGGGTTATGCCAGGATTGAATGAAAAATTCCTGGGTTATGCTAGAGGATGGAAGGAAGTGAAAGGCCACAGAGATACTTTTAACTATGTTGGGGATTGAGAAGGAAAGGAAAGACCCTTAGGTTATACTAAGGACAGAAGAGATTTAACTCTCAGACTATGCTGGGGAAAAGAGGTAAAAAAGGGGCCCTCCGGTTATACTCTGGAGGAGAAGAGGAAATGGTTCCCCATGTTATGATGGGGATATAAAGAGAAACCCCCAGATTATGCCGGGGAGCGAAAGAAAGAAATTTCTTGGTCTGTGCTAGGGAGAGTGGAGTGTGATCCTTGGGTTATGCCGAGGAGGTCCACAAGTTGCACAGGGGAAGGCTAGGGATGTGGCCCTAAATATGGGGAAGGAGTCAGGGATCAGAGTCCCATGCTATCAAGTTTATTTATGAAACTGCAGGAAAAGAATGTAAAGAAAACTTCCCCTTTTGTTGGTCATTGATGCAACACTATTCTTAGCCCTTGTGCCATTCCTTTGATTCCATTTGTCATGTGTTCCCATTGTTTTTAGATTACACCTGTTTAAAATTTTTATTCAAAAACATAGCAATTTGTTAGTTTGAATAGTGATTGGTTTGTGGCCTTGCTTTGCTTCATTTCACCCTCATTTCTGTTGGAGGAAACCCTTTACTTCCGAACTTTTCCTCGTAGGTTGGTCAGGGGGTCCTCATATTTCAGATTGGTTTTTTTGTTTTACAGGTCCTTGGCTATGATTTTTGTCCCGATTTCCACTTTGGGGCTCTCCTTTTGGGAACTTCTGTAGGAACCATTAACCCGCTTTGGCTTAACCTTTCCGATCTTCATTCTCCTTCGTGAGACATCGACTTTGAATTTCTTTTCTTTCTACTTTCTTTCTTTTGAAGCGTCATATTGGCTAAATACGCTCGCTGATACCGGATATTCCTTTTAGTTCTTGCCAGGAGAAAACCGGTGAGACTGGTCTTGCTACCTTCTCTTATGGAATGGTCAGGACATCAAAGTTAAAAAGAAAAGTAGTGGGAGAAACAACAAAAGCAAAAACATATATTTAGAGAGGTTTGTCTCTTTTTGGAGAAAAAGGGAGGACTTATCTAGGAGTGCGTGCTGACTTTTAATCGAAATGACATGCTTCTTGGACTAGATGCCCGGCTCAGATCCATTTCTGCTTTTTCATTTCAATCTTTCGAAACCATTGAAACTTGATCAGGCTTGGGGCGGTAATATTTCCTCTTTTCGGCCGACGACGCCCTTTGCGGGTTTTCACCAATCGGCCTCTCTAATTTCTCTTCTCCCGTCGTCTGATAGTGCTCTTTGCGAGTTTTCACTAAACGGACTCTCTCATTTTTATTTTCTCTACTCACTATTGCCTTATGGTGCCCGAAGGTTTTCCCCGATAAGACTCTCTCGCTTTATTTCTCTCAATTTGAAATGTGCCGAACCCCATCAATGGTGTTTAAACCATCCTTGTTTTGGTCAATTGATCGGAATTACTTGGATCAGGCTCTTGAGCAAAGGAAATCAGATGGAAGTTTACAACTTTGGAACCACTTCGGAGGGTTTGTGGCCGAACTACTACATTTTTGCCCCAGTTTTAATTCTTGGGGAACTGGGGTTTTATTTTGATATGACTGAACCTCAGGGAGATGCTGCCTACATATCCTTTCGGAATCAAGTCCTAAACTAATTCTTTTTGTTGTTTCTTTTGTTTTCAATCATTAATTTTCTTCTTCTTCTTTTTTTCCTTCATGTTTTCTTTTTTTTTTTTAATAGCAATTCTGGGTTCCAAAGAGGGTAAACAAATAAATGCAATCGACTTGAGGGGTTTGCGAAGGATTGGTAGTGTTTTTGGGTAGCGGGAAAGAAAGCGTTCGTCATTTTAACAGGCCGGAATACTTGCAGCAGAGGGCTCAAACGTAATACCTTTTTACTGCATCTGCGTTTACTGCTGTCTCGGGCTTGTCTCCTTTAACGTCACCTACGTACAATGCTCATTTGGGTAATATCTTTTTGATAATGTACGGTCCTTTCACATTCGGAGTGAACTATACTTTGGCTTCCTAATGGTGGGGGAGTATACACCTCAATACTAGTTGTCCGACTACGAAATTCCTAGGGCGCACTTTCTTGTTATATGCGCGGGCCATTCTTTGTTGGTATAACTATCCGTGACAAACTGCATCCTTTGGTTTTCCTCAATTAGTAACAACTGCTCCAACCGAGTTTTAACCCACTCGCTATCCTCAATTTTTTCTTCGACAATTACCCAGAGCGAAGGGATTTCTACTTCTGCGGGTATGACGGCTTTAGTCCCATAGACCAGTTGCTCCTACCGATGTGCGGACAGTGGAACAATATCCTAACAATGCAAAGGCGGCTTTTCATGCCATTGTGTTGAGCTTTGAATCATTTTTCTCAAAATCTTTTTGATGTTCTTGTTAGCTGCTTCGACGAACCATTAGATTTGGGCCGGTAAAGGGTGAAGTTTCTATGTGTAATCTTAAATTGTTCACATATTTCTCCCATTAAACGACTATTCAGATTGGCCGCATTGTCTGTAATGATGGTTGTCGGAATTCCGAAACGACAAATGATGTTGGAATGCACAAAATCTACAACAGCTTTCTTGGTGACGAACTTAAGTGTGATGGCTTCAACCCATTTTGTGAAGTAGTCAATACCGACCAATATGAATCTATGTCCATTCGAGGCTTTTGGCTCAATCGGCCCAATGACATCCATGCCCCAAGTAGCGAATGGCCAGGGTGCTGACATAGGATGTTATTCGGTTGGCAGTGCATGAATCAAATCATTGTTCACCTGACATTGATGACATTTTCAAACGAAGCTAAAGCAATCTTTCTCCATGGTCATACAGTAATACCCTGCCCGAAGTATTTTCTTTGCCAGTATGTACCCGTTCATATGAGGTCCACACACTCCTCCGTGTACTTCAATGCATAATTCTCCAAGCTTCTCGGTGTCAACACATCTCAGCAAGTTGAGATCTGGGGTCCTTTTGTATAAAGTATTACCACTCAAGAATAAATTACTCGCGTGCCGTCGGATGGTTTTATTTTGCTCTCCGGTAGCTTGCTCTGGATACTCTTGTATTTTCAAAAATCTCTTGATGTCATAATACCAGGGCTGGGTGTTGGACTCTGCCTCGGTCACATTACAATACCCATGCCTTCTTTGATTTGGATTTCCAAAGGATCAACGTAAGCGTTTCCAGGGTAAGGCAACATGGAAGCCAGAGTTGAGAGTGCGTCTGCTAGCTTATTGTGACAACGAGGAAGGTACCTGAATTGTACTGACTTGAACATTTGCTGAGATCCTCCACATGCTGGCGATAGGGGATGATATTAACGTCTCTTGTTTCCCACTCTACTTGAGCCTGTCGGATGATCAAATCTGAATCCCCCATGATTAACAATTCCTAAACATCTTGGTCAATGGCCATTTCATGCCTATGATGCAAGCCTTGTATCAGCTGTATTATTGGTGCAAAAAAATCAAAGCCTTGCTGTTGCTGGGTAATTTTGACCGGTGGGTGAGATAAAAATTGCCTCAATCCCTACGCCTTTTGCGTTCACTGCTCCGTCGAAGAACATTTTCCAAGCGGGGATGTCTTCAGATATTACTTCCACCGAATTGACTTCTTCATCAGGGAAATAGGTATTCAAAGGCTGATATTCATCATCAACTGGATTCTCGGCCAGATTATCTGCTAATTCATGAGCCTTTATCTCTATACGAATGACATAAACTATGTCAAACTCGATGAGCAGGATTTGCCATTTTGCCAATCGCCCTATGAGCATCGGTTTTTGGAATATATACCTCAATGGGTCAGCCTGGTTATGAGGTAGGTGGTGTGATCTTGCAGGTAATGTCTCAACTTCTGGGCCACCCATGTCAAGGCACAACAGGTTCTTTCTAGCAGCGAGTATTTGGCCTCGTAACTGGTAAACTTCGTGCTCAAATAATAGATGTCTTGATCATTCTTTCCCGTAGCGTCATGCTGCCTGAGAATACAACCAAAATAGCTCTCCAAGACTATTAGATAAAGAAACAATGGCCTTCCTGGTTTCGGCGAGACCAAGACTAGTGGGTTGGACAGGTAGTGTTTGATTCTGTCGAAAGCCTCTTGACACTCACCAATCCATTTAATTGATGCATCCTTTTTCAATAACTTGAATATGGGCTCGCATGTGGAAGTCAACTGGGAGATGAATTGGCTGATGTAATTCAGTCTTCCCAGTAGGCTCATTACATCCTTCTTGGTTTTTGGAGGAGGTAGCTCTCAAATGGAATTTATCTTGGTCGGATCCAATTCGATGCCTCTTCGGCTGATAATGAATCCTAGAAGTTTGCCTAACGGGACCCAGAATGCACACTTGGCTGGATTCAATTTCAAATCATACTTGCAAAGCCTTCTGAAGAACTTTCTTAAGTCTTTTACACGATTACCCTGAGTCTTGGACTTGATAATCACATCGTCCACATATACTTCTATTTCTTGATGTATCATGTCATGGAAAATGGTGTTCATAGCCCTCATATATGTTGGCTCAACGTTCTTTAAACCTAAAGGCATAACTCTGTAACAATATGTCCCCCAAGGTGTGGTGAAGCCTGTTTTCTCAGCATCTTCCTCATCCTATCAATACTTGGTGGTATCCTGTGTAACAATCTACAAAGGACTGTATCTCGTGTTTGGCACAATTGTCAACAAGAATGTGGATGCTAGGCAACGGGAAGTTGTCTTTGGGACTCGCCTTGTTTAAATCTCTGTAATCTACACATACTCGGGTTTTACCGTCTTTCTTCGGTACCGAGACCACATTGGCTAACCATGTGGTGTATCGAATCACTCGGATTACCCCCACCTCTAACTGTTTTGTGATCTTCTCTTTGATCTTATCGCTGATATCAGGTTTGAATTTTCTTTGTTTTTGTTGTACTGGAGGGCATTCAGGGTATGCGGGCAACAGATGAACCACCAGATCAACACTCAGCCCAGGCATATCATCGTAAGACCAAGCAAATACATCTTTGAATTCAAAAAGAAGTTGAACTAGTGAATCCCGAATTTCTTTATTCACATGGATGCTTATTTTAGTTTCCTTGATTTCGCCGGGACCACCCAAGGTAACTGGTTCAGTATCGTTTAAGTTTGGCTTAGGTTTACTTTCAAAATGTTCCAACTCTCGGTTGATTTCCCTAAAAGCCTCTTCTTCATCATACTCTAGTTCTTGGTTTATTATTTCACAAATAGGCAGCATGTTCTGGCGGGGGCATAAAGTCCGTAAGCATGTCATGTTATTCTAAGCCGCATTATTGGAACTGAAAGAAAAGAAAAAAAAATAGAAGAAAAACAAAAATCTGAAAAATATAGGAGTGCAGATGATGAAATATTGATTTTATTTCTTGAATTTTAGGATAACATGGTTTACATCTGGAATTTAAAGGACAAAATACTAAAGAAAAACACCCGAGATACACATTGAAATAACTTGTGATGCTAGAAAAGGTGGCAAGGTAGGACTACCAGGCCTCCCGCTTGCCTGGGAAAGGCGTGGGCTTCTAGTTTTGCAACTTGGCATCCGGTCCCATATAGAGCACCTCAGCAGTGCTTGAGCCTTCTCCCAGCTGGACCATGTTGGCTTCATACAATAATTTCCTCATGGCCCCACATATCTCTTCAATTTCCTCCGCTGTGAAGGTCTCGTCTTCTTCTTCCTCACTGTACTTTGGTTTCAAAAATGTTTTGTACAAGTGGGGTAGGGGTTGTGGCAAAGCCCATCCATGACGTTTCCTACAGTTGGCCCAGGTGATATACTCCGGCGTGGGACGGAAACCTAGCGCAAAAAACTTCTCTGTGGTTGGCAAAACGATCGGCCCAGTTATTCCTTGTAGAGAACTTCCAAGTCCCTTGCCTAGTTTAAACCCTTGGCGTATCATCTCTCTCGCCACCATGATTGAGGTATTGGAGAGGAAAGGGTGGGGAAATGGTTTGCCTTCTTTTTGTTGATCAGCTAACACAATTTCAAAAGCATGGTAGACTATATGCTCACTTCCCTCTTTAGCTTCAAGGCAGGGGACAGAAGGATCACAGTAAATTGAATGTTCGTCTTCTCCGTGGACCACAATCTCCTAGTTCTCATGTTCAAATTTCAACATTTGGTGCAGAGTAGAAGGCACCGCTCCTGCCGTGTGAATCCATGGTCTTCCTAGGAGATAGTAGTAGGATGTGTCCATGTCTAATACGTGAAATGTCACTTCAAAATCGACCGGACCGATGGTTAATACTAAGTCAATTTCCCCTATGGTGTCTCTTTTAATTCCATCAAAAGCTCGGGCACACACATTGTTGGGACGGATCCTATATGTTTCGATTTACATTCTTTGCAATGTTGATAGTGGGCATATATCTACCCCGGAACCTCCATATATCATCATTCTTTTGACGTAATAGCCTTCGCATTTGACGGTGAGATGCAAGGCTTTGTTGTGGGAAGCTCCCTCTGGCGGTAAATCATTCTTGCGGAATGTGACCTGAATAATAGCGAAGAATATTTCCGCCATTTTCTCCAGTTGTTCCACGGAGGTTTGAACCGGTACATAAGTTTCATTCAAGGTTTTGTCCAACACTTTCTGGTGCTCTAGAGAATTCATCAGCAATGACAATACAGAGACTTGCTAGGGAGACATCCAGAGCTGGTCCACCACCTCATATTCTGGAATTTTAATTTTTCGATAGAAGGCCTCTGCCTCTTTAGCATTTACGGGTGTTTTGGGTGGAAATCGACTTTTGGTGGCAGTGTTCACTTCTTCCATGTCCGAATACTTCTTTGCGGGGTGGCCCTTTTGAGTTTCCCCAGTGATCTCTTTGCCTTTGTATGTTACTATGTTTTCTTGGTAGTTCCATGGGACTGCAAAAGGGTCTGCCATTGGCTTTTGAGGCATGCGACCGAGTACCACGGGCTGATTTGGCCTTGGAAATTTAATCGGTCCCCGTACCACATAAGCTCCCTTGGGTACATACATCGTCTTGTTCAATTAAAATCTTCTTGGGGGACTTAGAGTGGGATGTTTTTCTTGACGCCCCCGTGGGATGTAATGTATGACTTCCTTGGTGAGTGCCGTCTCAGTTTTAATCTCAACCTTCTTCTCTGTTTTCAGGTGCTTGACTTCATTCATTTCTTTTTCTTCAACCTTTTTGGGGGTAACCTTTGGTTTTCTGTCTGCATGAGCAATGGCTATTATGGCTTTTATAGCAGGGTCGAACTCTTTGTCCTCACAAATCATCCAGATGACTTGCCCATTGTTGTGAGCTGGAAACGGGTTATTGGTTACGTTCGGGACATCTTCATCTCTCAGCTCTATTTTCTTTTGTTCTATTAGGTCCTCCACTGCTCGCTTCAGAATCCAACAGTTTTCCGTGTCGTGTCCTTCGGCTCTGAATGATAAGCACATCGTACCCCCTTTGATAGGAAGGTGACTCGGGGTTCTGACTGTTAGGGGGCACGGGCTGCAAGAGACCCATCTGGACCAGTTTTGGGAATAAGCTGGCATATGATTCCCCTATTGGTGTAAAGTTTTGTCTTCTAGGCAGATCCCTTGGACGGAAATTGTTTTGGGGAGGGCGGGGATTATAGTGGTTTTTGGGAGGCTGATTTCTCGGGGCCGTTTCTGTTCCCTTGCTGTTGTGGTCGAGCGAATGGCTGGGCATCCATAACTGCATATGGTTGTGGAACATAATGCATGTCTTGATGGGGATAGTAGTGTTGAGAGGTCCTTTCTGAAAACATGGCCAGGGGGAATGCTGTCTTCTCACGCTGGAGGCCATTGAAGCTTCTTCTTTCTTTTTATTTCTTTCGACTCCTCCTGCCCCGCTTTGTATGGCCTGGGAGGTCGCCCTTATGGCTGACTGGCTCAGAATTCTTCCTATTTTCAAGCCATTTTCTACCACCTCGCGAATCTTGATTTCTTCCGTGAAAGGTTTTGCCCATTGCTGACATCATATTTTTGAAATAATCCACCTCATGTGCTTGGAGAAAAACAGTGACCATCTTTATCTCATCCATGGGCGGTTTTATTCTTGACGCTTGTTCGCGTCACTTGACAGCATATTCTCTAAGACTTTCCGAAGGTTTCTTTTTCAGGTTGGCCGAAGAGTTCCTATCCGGGGAAATGTCAATGTTATACTGGAACTGCCTTACGAAATCCCGGGCAAGATCATCCCAAATATGCCATCGAGTGATATCCTGGTCCATGTACTATTCAGAAGCGATGCCTACTAAGCTTTCCCCAAAGTATGCCATCAATAGTTCTTCTTTTCCACCTGTTCCACGCAATTTGTTGTAGTATTTTTTTTCAAATGAGCAATAGGGTAGCCATGACCATCATACTTTTCGAACTTCAGTGTTTTGAATCCCATGGGAAGATGTACATGCGTGAACATGCACAGATCTGAGTAAGACACGCTCTTCTGCCCACTCAATCCTTGCATGTTTTTTGAACTCTGCTCAAGGAATTTCATCCTTCTTGCTATCTCATCTTTTTCAGGTGTTTTAGGAGTTTTATCCTGCACCGGTGTGAGTTCATATGATAGTTGAGGATAAGTATATGTGGGGTATAGGGGAGGCTCGATTTGGTAGTTGGTAGTTTGAAATGTGAAAGCTATAAGGTCAAACATGGGTCTCAGCACCGCGGGCTGTGTGGTGGATGCACATGGAGGAGCCGTAAAAATATTTGGAACTGGTCCAGATATGAGCACCTGAGGGCAAAATTCAGAAGGTGCTCCGAAAAAGTTGGCTGGTATGGTAGGCAGTCCCAAAAGGATGTTTGGGTGGCTAATGGGAACAGTGGAGGTACCCCCCGAACTTGAGAAGAGCTCAGGAAATACAGGGATGGCACTCAACGGCTCTCTTCTATTTTTCCAAGCGTCCCACATCTCCATAACTCTGAGTCGAAAGATCCTATTTTCTTCAGCTTCCGTAGATTTTGAGGTTGGGATCCCTACGATTGGGCTATCCTCTGAGATGGGCACTGCTACCAAAGTCATTTCAGATGACATTTCTGCCCTTCCTTTTGATCTGGTGAAGTATCGATGCATGCCGGTTTACCACTAACCAAACATTGTTCTAAAAACCTGTGATAGGAAACTGGAATTACAAACAGTTAGGTTGAGATAGATAACAAACAGGAAATCGCATGTTGGGTATGATGCACCTACATAGTTAATGGGTTTCTATATGTTTGCAATGGTCGCATGTCTTCCCGGCATTTATTCCGAACTTCTTTTTGGTTTCCACTTTTTATTTACTTTTTAGCTTTCCTTGCTTTGTTTTTCCTCTTTTAAGAATACGGTCGAATCGTATGAAGATTGCCTACGTATCATGCCCCGCATAAATCAGACCGAGCCTAGTTCATGAGAAAAATTGTGATGGAAATAACAGGATACTTTGGGATTTTTAATTTTTATAAAAACTAACAAATTTAAAGGAAACTAAACAGACTCTGACACAATAAAACTTATAGGCTCGAATGGTGTGTAAAAGAAAATACAAACTTACAGACTCTATTAAGAAAAATACGGATTTTTTCTGAAATCATGAATACATTAAGACTTCAACTGCTTTTGGAGCTTGCGGGGCATCATCCGTCCTTGCCGCATGCTTGCGTGCTAAAATTACTTGGAGATGGTGGAGGTCTTCCATCACTTGACGAACAAATGTCATGACGGTGGCAAAGAACATGGATTTTGTCATATCCTCGCAATGGTTGCACTTTTTGGTGATGTAATCTGCGATTTCCCATATCCTTTCACTAATAACACCTTTTTCTTGCAAGAAACGCCCAATTTGCCCGGCCCTTGCCTCTAGAGTTCGCTATGCTACTTGATTCAGCTTCTGGAATTACCGCAAATCCATCTCCAACTTTGATATCACTGCATAACAATGTTCTCTTTCGACTTTGAAATCCCCGACTTGCTTGGTCATTCTATTCTTAGCCATGATGATCTTTCGCTTTTGACCAGCAATCTCATCATTATGCCCTTCTTCTAATCTCTCAAGGATGCGGGCTCGTTCCTCCGCATTTTTAGCCAATTGCTTCCGAACCCAGGATAACTATCCTTCCGCCTTATTCAAGTCAAACACATATTCGGTTACTTTCTGCCACAAATTTTCTATGAGTTTCTCATCTTTTGTGCCTCTAGGGGAATTTTCTGTGGCTGCTTTCATTTTCTGGATTTATGCTCGTAATGGTTCGTTTACATTGGTTAATATCTTCTTTTCTCCCTCACTAGCTGTAGCTTGCAAACTATTTTCAAATTGTAGCTCCTTAATTTGATTTTCCAATTTTCCTATAGTGGCCCTATATTCATTTTCCTTGGCTATCCAATCCCATTGCTCTTGCGATGTTTCAGAAAATTCTTGGAGATGTGGTCTCTTAGCCGGCCTTCCAGACTCTATTTCTCTTTTGTACCAAGAAACATACCCCGGTGCAACCTCGCCTTTAGATATGTGGCATACTCAAGTACCTGCTTTCAAGTATTGACATTCGCTCCAGATTTGACGTACGACGGCTTCAGGAATTGACCATTTAGGATTATCTCAACCGCATGACGACTAATACCCTCATCCCTGTGGACCATTTGGCATCTACCCAATTGTCTTAGCGCTCTGTATGGCGCATAGGGCTTGATACTTTGGAGACACACCAGAAGGAAATGAGGCCTGGTGGCTGGCATATACACAACTTCATCCACAGGGAGCCTCCCGAATGACCACTCTATCTGATTTGAAGTGATGACTCAGAGATGCCATACCCATTCTTTGACACCCTCAGGTACTCTAAACCCATCAACCCTATTGCAGAATTCTTCTACACAGCTCTTTGTTGGTGACCCATAATTCATGAACCGAGGCCGGTGGCATATATGCTCGATCATCCATATTTGCAACAATAGGTTACATCCTTCGAAGAAGTCTCCCCCTACTTTACAGGTGGTGAGTGCATGGAAGATTTCAGATAAGATCATTAGAGCAAGGGTACTTTTGGCCTGGGTCATTAAAGTGGTAACGACCCCTGCTATCCGTATGTCAATATTTCTGTCCTTTCGCGGAAACACTAGAAGACCCAAGAAAAATACCATGAACGCAAAACGCCGATGCTCCTCCCATTTGAGCTTATTACGTTTGCTACAAATAAGATTTTTGGGGTTATTGAATCCCCTGATATGTCTGTATCTCTGATATATAATCTGTGGGGTGCAGAAGACATCTAGTTGGTCTGTATTTTGAACCTTCCTACTAATTTTGAAGGAGTCCAGGAATTTGTGCACGGCAAGGGCTCTTGGTGCAATCAGGTATTGGTGTCTCAAAGGAATTGTAGAAGTCCCAATATATCCAGTTATTTCCTCTAATGTCGGGGTGAGTTTAAAATCCGAGAAATGGAAGACATTGTGAGTCGGGTACCAAAATGTGATTAACTTTTTATGATGTTTCCCCTTGGGTTAATTTTTAACAAACCACTGATGCCTCCTAGATGCGTGTTGACCCTTTTTTGCCCTGCTTCCCCCAAGTCATCCCACCACAGTGGCAAATTCAAGGAAATTTTGTTCATGAACATTATCGCGCTCATTCTGCACATTTACTAAGGTGAATTAGTATCCCAAAATTTGACTATTTGATTCAACAAACTACCAAAACTAGTACTTTATGAAATTTATTTCTGAAAATCAGGGCCCGGCTTTGCAAATACGGCCTTGCAACCCTTCTGAAGGAAGGTTTTTAAGGTTGTGCTCGTTTGCCTATTGAAATAAGATTCAGAGGTGGCCATTCAGTCAAAGACAATTTATTAAAGCTAAAAGGTTATTGAAAACACCCCCATTTTCTTTATCCTTCTTTTGTGTTGTTTTGTCTTAGAAAAATCCGGCAGCATTCGATGCTATTTGAACATTGGTTTTAAAAATGATTTATCTCAGTAACTATCAAAGTTCCTCTTTATTCACAATCCGGTCAACATGCGAATCCAAAAGCAAATAAATGCACAAGTAGCACATAATATGCATCGGGATGGTCTTTTCATTTCGGGTCACCTATTCTAGACGGACCCAACCCCTATGTTGAGTCTCCTAGGTCAAATTCATGATACAAATAAGCATTCCTACTAGGGATCTGACATGAGGTCAAGTTATTCTATGTTAAAAAGCTTGGTACAGTGTCTAGACTGTGCACTCTGGCGGACAACTCGAGTCGAGGAGGGGGCTATGCACCGGGAACCAAAAGGCCATCCGGCTTAGTAACTTGTCTGGCCTCTTTCTTATTTTCAGGTGTGACACTAACAGAATGGGGAGTCTCAACTAGTAAGCACATCCCATAGGTGAGAAGAGAAGGTTTCGTAGCAGTTTATCTGTACAGTTCAGATAATATCAAAGCAGTAAAGCATTTAGCACTTAACATAGAACATGTAAGCGAGTCAGAAGAAGCCAAATATAACAGTTATTCTAAGCTCGAATTCTTGAACCATGAACCAGAGATTCTGTGCTTATTTCACCAGCAGATTCGCCAGAGCTGTCACACCTCCTTTTTACACGGCTACCTCGAAGGATGACCGTATAATTTAGTTTTTCCAATTAAAGTGACATTATTAGAAATGAGATCATTTATTTATTTGGAGTCGCCACTTGGGATAGGTTTGGCTTTTGGTGTCCCAATTCACTAATTTTTTAATATTCTAAATCGAGGAAATTTTTTGACTGCCTAATTGGAATCTGGGAACCAGAAATTTTTGAGTAAGGAATTCTGTAATCCGAGGGAAGGTGTTAGGCACCCTCAGATTCCGTGGTTCTAGCACGGTCGCTTAAACTATTATAAATGGCCAATTTCCTAATTTTTATACATGTTTATACTACAGTGCAATTTTAAAATTATTAACCGCTTTATTCATTTTTTTGGAATATTTGCAGCGTTATTAAAACACGTCTCGAACCACGCCACATAAATGCACCCGGGTTCTCGACACATTTTAACATTGTCGAGATTTGGATTTGCGTCACATAAATGCGCACCCAAATTTAGGAAGATACATTATTAAAATAACGCGCCTATAGCAACTACGCGTTTAACCTTAAAATCGCGGAATTCACTAAACAGTGTCTCCCAAATTTCTAAGTATTTATTACAATTAAAGGGCCAACACAGCGTATGATTTTGTTAGCGTGGCTCACTCAGTTTATTTTAGAAAGGCAACCTAAAAGGACTATGATTCTATTACTCGTGTCTCTGAATAAAAGAGAAGTCCTAATCAATTCATATGTTAATGGTTTATCTAAATGAAACAATCAGTATGCATATTTTCAGCATTAGTATAAAACATTTCTACAATTGGGATTTTATCAACGAAAACGGATGGCCCAGAAATATATTTTAATGCTTCCCAATTACAACGATCTGGGCCTTTAGTTGGGCCCAGAAATTTGAAGCTACAACTTAACTACAAGGCAAGGATAGCATTTCAAAAATCATTATGTTACAGCTGTTGAGATTACTTATAATTGATCAATTTTAAAACGTTAAAGACATTTGACAAAGGGAAATCCTGGTAGTGATTTTTTGTATTTGTAAATTAATAAGTTACAACTCAGGTTTCGAATTCAACATCTAAAACTGAGGGACTAATCAATCAGAATACATGTACATGTGATGACTCTCTATTACTGAATCAAGCATGAAAATCAGGCAAATTATTGACTACTATATTTCAACCTACTGAAATTTAAATAACTTAAAGCTAACAACCCAAACGAATTGAAACAGTCTGGCATAGTCCAAAGGTTTATACATATTACAGCACCAAAATGAGATGAATATAAATACCACTAAACTAGTAACATTTTTAACCATAACATTAATATGAAAAATACAAATATTTTTATTGTCGAATGTGACCATACATATACACAGCTGTGCATTTTCAGATTTTCCTGAGTGAGAGTAAGTACCTGGAATTACAGCAAAGAGGAAAATCTATGAGTAAGGTAAGCGAGAAGCAACAAACACCAGCAGATCAACCAATTAAGCCCAGGAGTAGTATCAGGAAACTCAGGACGGTTTTGGAGGATCAACAACAACATAAGTTCTAATTCTATATATCGAACAAAACAAACCAGCCTGGGATCAATGCCGAAAGTAGATTTTAACACTCTCAATGCATATGCTTAAAGTCATCTTCACCTTACAATAGCTAGAATTCTAATTATTTTCTGGAAATCTTAGGAGGTTTTTGCTAAGAAAAAAAAACATGAATTTTCAGGGAACTTTTTAGATGGTATTCTCAAAATCCTCCCCTTTTCTTTGAAAGAAATAAGATGCTTTCTATAACCAAAGCCTTAGGGCAACATTTTCCTTCTTGTTTTCTTATTAGTCCCTTCCCCATTTTCCCGATTTGCTTAATTGATCCCTTGGTTTTTTACTTGTGCCTCAAGTTTTGGCCAGATTCAGTTGTATTCGAAGGCCGTTGGTTGTGGATTTGTTGAGGGGAAGGTGAGGAGGACACCTGGTATCAATTTCAAGGGGTTCCGGGGAGGTTGGGTATTTGGTCAGTGCTTTGATCTATTATTCGAAGCAATGGATAGGGGTTTGGAGGAATTTGAACATGGATCCGTTATGGGGATGGGGTAAGGGACATATGGTGTTATTTTGGAAAGGTTCCAGCGGTGGCGCCGCGGTGGGCGATGGAAGCGGTTCCCAAAGATTTCAATATTCGAAGAGATCGGCTCACAATTGAGACTTGATTCTAAGGGCATCAGAAAGAGGAGGGCACCGTGAGTCAGGGGTGTATTTTTGGGGAGCATCAGAGCTCTGCCACCGGCGGAGACGATTTCTGGTCGGCGGCTGTAGGGCGGTGTATCGACTGAGACGGAGGGTACGAGGAAGAGGTTGTATGTCTCTAGGGTTTGGTCTAATTCAGACATTTTTATGTAGTGATCTCATTGAACCCAGGCCATTGGATTATTGTCGATGAATGGCTGAGATTGATAGCCCCAAAACGACGTTGTTTTGGGGCCACTCTCATAGCCGCTTGCGTCAGAGACGGGTTTGGGCCAGTTTTGGGTATTTTTTGACGGGTATGGGGGAATTAGCCACCCAGGTTTGGCCCAATTGTGGCCAGCCTAATCAAATATTAATTCCTTCTTGTTTTTTCATTTTCATTTTTAAAACTTCCTAATTTATTTTAAAAATTCTTATTAGACTAAATACTAAATTCAACTAGATTAGACTAATAATCACCTAAACTAATCAAATATGAAAATTAACAATTTTGAAACTACATATTAAATAACACCAAGACAAACTACTTAGTTTTTTATTTTTATATTTCGCAAAACAAAGCCCTAATTACCAATTAATTCTAACAAAATGTATGAAATCAAATCCTAAATGCTTATGAAATTAATATTAAATTTTTATTATTTTTTATGACTTGTCATGCATGGATCAATGAAAATACACACAAATATGTGCAATTACATCCTAAAATTGAATAATAAAAGGAGAAATCCTGAGTTTCAGTATTTTATAGGAGTTATTTTAATGAGGCAAAAATCACGTGCTCACACATAGTGTGAGGACCACACTGGAGTGGTCCCATGGGGTCAAAGGACCCTGATGAAGGTGGAAAGGATCTGGCAAGATCGGTTGTGGCCTCAGAAAATTGCCCAAATGAAGAGGAAGCAACATCAATTCTCCTCTTTTTCTGTTTGTCATTGGGTACCCTTTTTGGCAAAGGATGGATCAATGGATTTCCTGGACCTTTCTCAACATCATTGGGGTGTGTAGGAACCCCAGCGTCATAGTAGAGTCGAGTGATCAAAGATGGAAAGAATAGGCTCTTGGACCTCCCCTAAGTGGCTTCCTCAATTTCTCGGACAATGTGTTCCCCCACATTCACAGGGAGTCCATCCATAATAGCAGCAATTATCAATGCCCTGTCAGGTGTCACATTAGAGTCATTAGTAGAGGGAGAGACTCTGGAACAGATAATGGAAAGTCATGTCTTTGCCTCAGCTGTAAAATCATGTGAATCAACTCACCCGTGCACTGTCAGCCACTTTTGGGTAAACTCATCATGTAGCTTGTCTACCAACCACTAGTTTCCTCCTGCTCTGGCTCTGTCTCTGTAGATCTCATTGTTAGCATTGGGGAGGCCATATATACCATATATTATTTAAGTGTTGAAGTGGACTTGCAGGCCCCGCACAGTAGTAATAAAGGCACCTTGGAAGTCAGTCATCAAGGAATTTGCATAGAATTCCATAACTATCGTGTGGTTGGTGTTATTTGGTTGTTCAGCAAAGCAAATCCACCTGCTCTCCATCAAGCACGCATAGAAGCCCAGAATTTTAAACTTCGACTTTTTACAAGTTTATGCCTCTTTAACGGATGATTGTCTTGGACAGGAGTTGACCATATCTCTGCTCACATGCTGCAGATGGAAACCACTCACAATCAAAGGTTTCCTTTTGTCAAGGTTCAAAGACATGTTCTTGTGCAATTTCATGATGTTCCGATTCCATTTGATGCCTAAAGAACCTACAAAATATACCAACAATCTTCAAAGCTCACACTAACACTAAAAATAATGTATTAGGAAGTACTTAGGCCAAAGAAATGAGCGAAAAAAGGTCCAGGGCAGAGCTGTGCGAAGCTACTTTTTTTTGTCATTTTTGGGACGGCCAGGTGTTGCTCTTCGCTTTCGCGGGAAGACCACCGTGTTCGTGGAGAGTTAAAAAAAAAATTTCCCAGACTCAGACATTCGAATACGAAATATGTACATCGCGTTTGCGAAGGTTTAATTATTTTTTTTCCCCATGGTTTGCCTTCGCGTTCGCGGGGAGACCCTCGCGTTCGCAAAGGTCATCTTCCTCGCTTAGAACATCTTTTCTTTCTGGCATTTCTTCAAATAGTTGGACTGCCCACTTTTCTTTGTCTAATTTCAGAACATTTAAGAACTAATTTTGGCCAAATTTTCTTTAAAAACCAACACTCACACTCAACCAACCTCACCCGGCAAGCACAATGAATTTCACACATACATTTGACATTTAAGACCATGAAGGTTTTGAACCCTAAGTACCAACAACCAGAGATATTCTTCCATTATTTCTGTCATCCCAAAAAAGTCAAAAATCGACCATGGACACGCTTTGTCAAAACACGAGGTTCGGACCAAAACCAGATGATCCGTCCACTCACGAGCCCAAATATGTAGTTAGTTTCTAAATCTAACCCCAAAACGAGGTCCGAATTTCAATTATACAAAAAGTCCTAACTTTACCCAAATTCCTAATTTTCAACCATTTAGAACACTTAGGCCTAGAAATCAAATGGAGGTTAATAAAAATTGAAGAAAACGAGTCTAAGATTACATACCTATGAATTTATGGTGAAGTTCTTTTCAAAAATCCCCCAATTTGGAGTTTGGAGAAGTTATGAGTTTTGGGGTTGAACCTCGTTTCTATTACTGTTTTAAAATCGTTGGGCAGACCTTCATCGTGTTTGCGATGGGTCTGCTGCATTCACGAAGAGCAGCCTTCCCTAGGATTATGCGATTGCGAGATCCCCTACGCATTCGTAAAGAATTAGCCCCCCAGTTTTCGCGTTCGCGGACAGCAGTATGCATTCACATAGAAGGAATGACAAGTCCCCAACCCAATTCCATTTTACACTACGCGTTCGTGTGACACCAGTCGCGTTCGCATTGAGCAACCCCCCAATGCTCCGCGTTCATGACTGTAGCTTTGGTTGGTGAAGAAGAATTCCAATCTTTCTCAACTTTTCCTTTTCACGATCGCATGATAGGCATCGCGATCGCGAAGCACAGAAAGCCTGGCATCAGAAGCAGCAGTTGCGGCAATTTTCCTTAGTTCAAAAACCTTCCGAGACCTATCCACAACTTACCTGAGCACTTGGGGCTCCAAACCAAACATGTAAACTACCTCAAAAATACCCTACAGACTTACTCATACGATCAAATTGCCAAAATAACATCAACAACTATGAATTTAGCATCAAAATCATGAAATCACTTAAAAACATTGAATTATATAATTTTCTCATATACGATATGATTCAAGTCATTTCAAGTCTGTCTCTTACCAAACTTCACAGGCTCAACATAAACCACATTGAAGACTTGTATCGAGCTTCGAAACCAGAATACGAGCCCGATACCATCAAATTCTAAATACATTTCACTTTCAAAAACTAACAAATATTCCAAAAAGTAATTTTCTTTAAAAATTTATTTATCGGGCTTGGGACATCGGAATTTGATTCCGCGCATACGTCCAAGTTATATATTTTTCTACTAACCCTTCGGGACCATCAAATTAGGGGACCGGGTCCGTTTACCCAAAATGTTGACCGAAGTCAACTTAAATTTATTTTAAAGTCAAAATTTATTATTTTTCATGGATTTTCACATGATGGCTTTCTGGCTACGCGCCCGGACTACACACATAAATCGAGGTAATTCTAGAAGATACTTATAAGGCCTTAAAATGCAGAGTTTATTTCTAAAACAAGTTATGACCTTTTGGGTCATCGCATATTGATTTTGTGTAGTTTTCCCACCAACTGGTACATTTGGATACCCCTCCTGTTTGTTGTCTAGCTATCTTTTATTCTTTCTTTGGAATCCCATGCCATGCTCTACATATTGAAGTATTTGAAGCTTCTTTTGTCGTTCTGCCCTTCTCCATGCATTTTTTAAACACCCTGATTTCTATCATAGTAACCAAGCTCCCCATTCTTTCTTCAATATTCATGATGCAATTAAAGTCCAACATTATTTCCCAAGGCCCTTTGATTTGTTGGTACATACTCTTGATATTTTCCCATAATTGTCTTCTCATGCTATGATTATTAAACCCATAGACTATTGTAGCATTGAACAATTTTGTCGTCCCTCTATGTTGGACCATACAATGTATAAATTACTCAGTTACACTTGTTATATTGACACCATATAGTCTAGGTTTCCGTACAACGCATATCCTCCTTGCTGGATGCTTTACTAATTTCATAGTAAATGACCAGCTATTGCATAGATTAATAGCAGCTTTTTGTGTCTTTGCTCTCTTAATCTTTGTTTCTAGAAGATCAAATAATTCAACTCTTTGACTGTTCATAACAGGTTCATTTCCTTTTTTTTATGTGGCTTATTCAGTCCCCTGAAGTTCTAGAAGCCTATTCTATCCATTGGATGAGAGGTTGTCCCCCATCGTGTCCTTTTCCTAGGGCCATCTCACTCCCATTCCCTTTGTTTTTCCTGTTATCCACCATATTCGCATTTTCAGCTTTTGTTTTCTCTTGTTGATGGCCTCTAGTATTGCAAAAGAGTTCCCAGTTCTGATAGCATCTTGTTGTGTTCCATCCCCTGCTCTTCCCCTACCTGCATTCTTCCATGTTTTAGATGTAGTTGTTGCTTTATTCGCAATGGATACTACCTCATTTCCAGTATTTTCCTTGTTTATTGTCCCAATCACTTGTAGTTTTTGTCTCTGTTCTCCTTTATTCTGCATATTTGCAATCTTATTTTCCACTTGTTTTTGCATCTATACTTCACTTGGTTCTTTTGGTTCTTGTATATTTGCTTGTTTCACTTTTTGTTATTTGATAAACCTCCTGCACTCATTCATTTCATGCCCAAAGTTATTGCACTTGCCACACAGAGTAGGTTTCCATTCATAGAATACTTCCTGCTCCATAATTGTGCCTCTCTCATCCTCAAACATGATTGTGTCTGGATATTTTTGATGACGTTAACCTCAACCGAAACTCGAGCATATGTCGACTCAAATTTATTAAGTGATATATTTGGTTGTAAATTTCAAGTTAGTTTGACCCAAAATCAATTTTGTAGTATGTGTAGTTTAAATGAAAAAGAATTCAAACATTAGGTAATTTATTATATTCTTAAATTATACAAGTATTTAAGGTCATAAAAGTCGATAAATGTTTCAGGGTTATTTAGCCATTCAACATTTAACATAAATTATTCGTGCTTTCATGGTCATATATAAATAGACAGATTATTGCCTCAAATTCTAGAAAACACTTTTGTAGTGTTTGATTGCAAATTTTTCTGGAGCTTTTTCATATGTTAGCTAGGGGAATTTTGTCTAAATTTCATTTCGACAGTATAAATCGACTAATGTTTGAATAATTTGAAATAGCAACTAAACGTTTTAGCAATGTTAAAAGTGACTATTTTATTAATGAACCGTTGTAGTTACAATTCTGATTATCCCTTAATTTTTCTCCAAACTGTTCTATATGATTTGAGGGCTGAAGAAGCGTATTTCTCGAATGTCAGATAATGAAGACTTTCTAAAGATGTATTTGATCCCTATGAAAACCAATTGAGCAATATTTTGAATCGATCACGAGAAATAACTTTCTTGATCTATCTTCTTGTTTCTTCAATCGAGGGCTAATGTGGCATATCTCTTGAACTAAGAACGTTGTGGATCTTCTTGAATTATTTAATTGTCAAAAGAACCGTCCAGTCACATTTCAAATTGATCTTTAGGAAGTGCCCGGTGGCATATCTATCTTGATCGCTTCGTCTTTGATTTCTTAGTAAATATTCTAAGTGTTTATGGATTCTTCGATATCTTTTGATCTTTTTGTGAATATTCCAAGAATTTATTGAATTTTTGAGATGCCTCTCCAAGGGAATACGCGGCCCCTTATAGATGTGAGTCAAGGTTTAATTAGGGTAAATAGCCCGCAAGCACTCTAATCGACACTTGGGTTTGAATAACATAAACGAGCTTGTCTTTTAGGTGCCCAATTGAATGGTCTATCCTAAATGTTTTTGGAGTCTTGATCTAGTAAAATCTCGATATCTGCAGATGGATTAGTGACAGATTATCAAAAACTCTTATTAGCTATGAGCAATTTAGCGACAAATTAGCAATGACTTTTGTAGCTTATTCTTATTTTTTGTAGTGAGAAGATATTATTCTGATCATCAGATAAGAATAAATATAAATGAGTTTCTTTGAAGCAATTGATTTGTGTTCTCACAGTGCTCGCTGATAGCGAAAGGACAATTGAAGCCATTAGGCAATGTTTAGGTAACTTCAAATCTTCCTTTTAAACTATGCGACATATTTCATCTTAGAATAACAGTATTAAAAATGAATATTTTATTTGCGTAATTATGTTTACAACACATCTCTTTACGTATATACTAGATTTTGTTACTTGACTTCAATAATTGAAATGATTCTTTGTAAATGTCAATTAGTTAGGATTACGTTTTCCTCATTCCATTAATTGCTTGCTTTGTATCCAATGTATATGTAATAAGTTTTTTGGTGTTGTTAAATATCACTCCCAACTATGTCTTATACAAAAGATAAGTGGTCGTTGTAAATATATTCAGAGTATTTAGCCCAAAGTCTAATCTCATAGGAAATTAACCTTCCAATTACTTTTGTCAGACTCATTGAATTCTTCGCAATCAACTTTCTAGATATTTTGAATAACAGTTGGTTATATTTTTACTAACTATAACTATGTAAATTTAAGTAAACTAAAAGCTAACTATGACTGAGTTGTAAACAAATAAGAGAAAAATTTAAGGTTGTGATTTCCCCTATTGATGGAATCCCTTCCTGTTATGTTTTGCATAGATTTTGCCTAATCATCTCTATCAATCATGAGCACTCTTACTACCGTAAATCTCTCCTGAGTAATTACGAAAATTTACTAGATGCACTCTCCCGAGTTACGCTAGCTGGATTTTATTAAAACTCACTTAGATCGCACCCAATGTTTCGTTATCCCGAATCACACCTTTAAACCCTCGATTGTTGATTCCTCATATGCTTTGGGAGTGGTATTTTTCAGCAACTACCTAAATATGCAATCTCTCCCGAGTAATACATACTAAATAGGCATAGCTAATTGAGCATCCTATCAATTAAATACAACAAGAACATAGTTGCACAAATAGAGATTAAACTGGGCAAATTATATTAACACAACAAGAAGTCCATCCCTCAACAGGTTCCATCAAAACCATAGACTAAATAATTAGCTACTCATAATCATGTTCAAAATTACAACAGCAAAATTCATCATGAATGATAAATACAATAGGAAGAAAGGTAGAACTCGATGTCGAATTATCATTCTTGCCTCTTGCAGCTTCTTGCCTTCAACTAAATTATAAAACCTTGATAATATCTTTATGGGCAAGCTGGACCAGATATAGGTTAAGAGGAATTATCCCCAAACTTTCAAGTTTACCCCCGAACTTCTGCACTCCAAATTGACTAGCGCGGCCGAGCTCGAACCACGGTAGTGGCTGCACATATACCATAGTGTACTGACTTATTTTTCAGCACTAGTGCAGTCGCGCTAAGGCCGTGCTTGGCCCCCGCTAGAATGGTTCAACACTTTATCTCTTCTTTTCTTTCTTCGTTCACACGTACTTAGCTCCGAGGGGCTTCCCTTGCTTGAATTTAGCTCGAAACAATGTTCTGAGTCCTCATAAGCACAACTTGCTCATACAAAACTGAAATTCACAATTAAATCCATTTTATCGTCATTTAACCTTCCTAGAAAAGTAAAGAATAGTTGTCAAACTACACGAATCTATCCTATTATCAACACCCCATATTTAAATCATTTCTATTCCCCCAGAAATCCACCATACTCTATAAAGGTTCCTTTACTAAGCTTTTCCTAATGTATCACACCAAGAAAAAATCACCAAATTTACGTCTAGTAGTGTATCATCTTTTCCTCAAGAGTCGACTCTCACGTGCCGTACAATATTAAAATTTACTCAAATTACTCTATATAGAGGTCAAGACTTACCTTTCCTTTATGAATCCAATTCCCTCACATCACACAAGAGAGTAGTTCCACAAATAATAATATTAAGAACAATTAGGACTTAGATAGAAAAAATTCGCTCACTCTAAGAAGAAAATTCATATGCCACATAGATACACCATAGGCTTGCCCGTAGTGTACTACTCTACTAATCGAACCCATTCGGTCTTATATCCATTAGGACTACATTTAGTTGTAATGTATGCTAAGGGATGGGTAGGATATATTTGGATATAGTGACTAACCTCTCTAAGAATTTTAATATGATAATATTCGCATTCAAAACCATACTTATGTCAGGTTAGACATTCCACCACACTTCTATTTGTAATACCCCAAACTCCATTAGGTGCAATTGTATCAAGTCACCACTTATCAAGGACTACATTTACTTTTTTTTCTTTTTATGTGGTGCTCATTCTTTTATTTTTCAAAATACTGCACATTTTTCTCTATTTCATTGTAAACATACGAGGCAAGTTCTAGTAATCAAATGTAGAGAACAAAATACAATACAACTCATACACATATGGCACCTAACTCACTCTAGATTGGCTTATTAAGACACTCTTGTTAGAGTACTCAAGTTAGTTACAAACATACAATTTAAAGAACTCTAATGAGAATCAACCACTAAGACTAAGTTCCACACTCTAGTGTCTATTGTGTTCAAGTGTATCATTGCTAAGGGCTTCTCTCCCTATTTCAGCTCATCGCTCATAAGTACAACCTAAAAACTAGAAACAAAATAAACAAAAACTAACTACACCGTGTTCAAGCACAACCCTTGAAAAAGAACTATGGCCCAAAGAAAAACTAAAGGGGAATTACTACACTATCTAAAACAAAAATAGTCCATTTGATATTTTCTTTAGACTTACTTCCCTCAAGAAAATATCTTGAAGATCCGTCATCAGGAAGAGTCCAACATATTTCTGTTTTTTTTTTTTAATTTTCCCTTTTACTTAGGCCCTCAAGAACCCTGTCAGAAGATATCCTTTCTCCAGATAAGTCAATTTACCTATTTGTCTGCTACTCAAAACCACACAAACAAAGAAAACATAAACAATCAAGAAAAACAAAGAAAACATAAAACAATCATGTTCTTACATATATACACATACATTGAAGTATCTCTAACCCCACACTTAAAAGAAAGACATGTCCTCATGGCATATAAAATAAAGAATAGTGAGGTAAAGGAACTTCCCTGATTGATCGCTCTAGTCGGGGACCGTCTTCAAACGGCATCGACCCAGAGCTTCCAGCCAGCCCAATATTTTCTTCTCCGGTTTCAGTTGTTAGGTGGCTATCGCATCAACACTTGTACCTAAGTCATTGACCAAGGTACGCAATCTTGCCGCCTCCCACTCTAAGGCTATGAAACAGGTAACATGACCAACCTTATATGGTCCTGCAGCCTATGCAATATGCTCATGGGCCGCTGACTCGACCCTTTCTTACTCCTTTTCATCCTCCCCTTCCTCAGAGTCATCAGATTCGATACTATCATCACCACGAACTGCCACAGGCTCCTTCTCAGTAGTTATCTTATCAGCTCAGAACTTGGAGTCTCTTGGCTTATCCCATCCACATTCAAATTTTTCGGCACCCGAGCTGCCCAGAAGATCCTAGTGACTAAGGAACGGAAGAAGAAACCATACCTCTACATCGAACAACGAGTAAACATCTTATTGTGAATGAGCTTTGCCACGTCCAAGTTATAACCATTTATAAAGAACCAAATTAAAGCAGCTCGAAGAGCATTTACCTACGTGGTGTTGGAACACATGATCGGGCGGTTGTTGATAAAATACAACCAGCACTTCCCTTCAAAGTGAGAGCCGCGAAATGAAACTTCTTCCCATACTTCATTCATACAATTTTATTTCCGGATACACAAATGGTTTCAAAGAACATCTCCCATTGGGTGTATCTTCTACCATACAGTTCATAATAGTTGTCCAAATCCTTCATAGATTTGATTTATCATCCGAATGGCCTCAACAGAGGCATCCATAGCCTTCTTGCGCACTGTTAGTATAAATGTTTTTTTACATTGGCATAGGATTCACGTACAACCATCAAATTCCCATCATCTGGATCTTTAAAGAAGATTTGTAGCCCATGCCTTACCAGCTCATTATACACATTAGGGAAGCCAAGCTGGAGCAACCCTATATCTATATCTCTCTCCGATATTGGCTTCTTAGGATCCTTATCAGCAAAATGATCCTAAGCTGTGGCGAAGACGAACCTTTTACGATCAAAAGTATGAGTAAGGGCTAATCCGAAAGCTCTAGAAGATCCAGCTTGATCGCTGAATGAAGCACCTGGGGTTCGGGGTTTCCTGGAGGGAACCATAGTACCTGAAAGAAGAATAGCTTTAGCACAACGTAAAAGGTGTGACTCAGCTATAGTTACTCAGATTCCACATGCATAATTGGTCATAACTACCATTTACACTCATTGTGGCATTTAAACAAACACCTTGTAGGCATCATATACCAGAAACCACAATGAAACATGTTGTAACCCAATTACCACCACAATTTCCCCATACTCACCCAACTAATTTAAGCGATAAAACCCCACAAACATCACCATCCACAAACACTAGACATACACTACAAATTACTTCTAAGAAAAGAGAAAAAAAATCTACTTCACAATTACGAAGTTAAACAAAAATCTACAATAATTAGAAAAAAGAAAACATTACCTGCCATGAGAGAAGATTGTGACAAGTAAAGAAGATTAGTGGAGTGAGTATTGGCTTGAACGTTGGGGAATTAGGGCTGGGATTATTTGGGAAATGGAGAAGATGGGACTTTAGAGAAGAAGGGAATTAGGGCTGGGTTCCTAGGCGTTGGGGGGAGGAAATAAAAAACTAAAACATTTTGTATAAAAAGTAAAAAAATAAAAATGTTAAGTTAGGTAGAACAGGACTAGCGCGGTCGTTGTACGGCTATGCTGGTGAAACAGAATGTTTGACCATATGCGCGGCCACTAGCGGGGGCGTACTCCATGCACGACCTCAAAAGTTTTCCACTTTCTTTTACATGTTCCTTCCGTGCCTGATGGACATATCGTACACCCGAGCTCGCATGCATTGATTAATACTTACTAAAATCAAAACTAACAAATACTAACTATTCTAAAGTCACTATGTATTGGGTTACCTCCCACCCAGCGCCTTAGTTAATGTCGTGAAACAACAGTTACAACAAGTCAATGGGGTTCCTCCTATACAAAGCCTGATTTAACATCGCAACATGACGCATATAAGTGCATTCAAGGCTCGCTCAACCTCTGAGGTTCAGTCAGATATATCACTGATACTTCCTTGTTCTCATCCCTGCCTACATCTAGTTTCAATCTTTTCCCATTGTCTCTAAATGAATAGGAGTTTTTCTCTGAGGCAATCTGTATGGCATATGATGGGAGCCCTTCAATCACTCAAAATGATCCAGAATGCCGTGACTTGCGTTTACTCAGAAATAGCCTTAGACTTGAGTTATAAAGCAACGCCATGTCTACGAGATTGAAATTTCGCTCAACAATATTCTTGTCATGCAACCTCTTCATTCTATCCTTGTACAACCTCGTACTCTTGAAAGCAAGAAATCGGAAATTTTCTAGCTCATGCAATTCTATGACTCTATTTATTCCCGCAGCCTCAATGTCCAGATTCAACTATTTCATTTCCCACCAAGCTCTATGTTCTAGTTCCACTAGCAAGTGACAGGCCTTCCCGAGCACCAACTTATATGGTGACATCCCAATTGGCATCTTGAAAGTGGTTTTGTAGGCCTAGAGTGCATCTTGATTTTTCACCCAATCAATTATCGTAGTGTTCACAATCTTGGTCAGCACACTATTTATCTCTCTATTTGAAACTTCGACCTATCCACTGGTCTGAGGATGACATGCGGTTGCCAACATGTGGCGCACATCGTACTTTGCTAGCAATTTATCGAAGTATTGATCAAATAAGTGAGTGCCTCTATCATTGATAATAGCTCTTGGGGTCCCAAAATGGGTGAATATATTCTCCTTCAAAAGCCCCACCACCACTCTTGCATCATTGGTGAGGAGTGCTGCAACTTCCATCTATTTGGACACGTAATCTACAGCAACAAGTATGTACTTATTGTCAAAGGAGCTAACAAAGGGGCCCATGAAGTCTATCCCCCATACATAGAACACTTCAACCTCTTGAATTGGGTTCATGGGCATCTCATGGCGACGGGAAATATTCTTGGTTCTCTGAGTAGCTGCTCGTCTGGAAAAGTTTCTAAATTACCTTTTACCTAAGCTGAGTTTTCAGCTCCTTCAAGTCGCGATATATGATCAGCAATTTAGTTTTATGTGCCCTTACAGTCAGGAATCTCCAGGTCGAACTCTTGTAATAAAACCACCCAATGAATCAGGTGCGGTTTGAACTCCTTATTTTCAATCAAGTACCAGAGAGCAGTATGATCAGTGTCGATGCCCCCTTTTACTAACGGCAAAATCGGGTTTCTGACATTTGGGCGGATAACTCTTTTCCTTTTGGGAAATGGGTTTGCAATTTAGCAGAGTCGCCACATAATGATTAAATGAATTAGGACATTAAGAAATAAAAGACAAGAGGAAGAACCAGAAAATGGGTAAGGGCTTGAAGTTATCTCGGGGGGAAGGTGTTAGGCACCCACCAAGTGTGGTTCCCGACATGCTACAATTGTGACTTTAAATGGAAACAACTAGTTAGAAAACAAAACAACTTTCACATTACGATTACAACAAGGGAAGTATAAAAATTAAAAGCATATTGAAGTTTAGCAATAGCCTATTTCATAATTTTTAAAGGGTGTATGAGTGGAGAAAGGGGGACAACTAATCAAACAAATGAGTAAAAGAGGCAGAGGTTCGGAGAAAAACATTGCTGGAAATTAAATATCTAAAAGGGACTTTTAAAGGATAGAAGTAAAAGAAGGAGTTTTAAGATTTGAAAATTTATCGCTTTTATAAGAATTTTGAAAGAAAAAAAAAGAAAATAAACAAGTAAAGAGGGAGGGGGTCCTATGTTTATAAATAACATCGATCAACCCATGCAAGACCCGGTAACCATTTATACACATCATGTTAAGGTATTAAATTACTGAATGGTCTCATTAAATATTGCATGATATTACCCGCCCCAATCCTATTAGCCCCGGAGGCAATTGGGACTACTAGTCCTAAATGGAAGGGAGATTGGCTTTTTCAGAGTTTTAAAAAAAGGACAAAAATCTAGTGCGACATAAAAAACATGTAAAGCAGTAAAAGGGGAAGCAAATAACAGTTAAAGGCTCAAATGGGCCTCCTCATTCAAAGCAACAAATTATTTAGCATGACTTGCATGTACTCATTAGGTCTGAATTAAATTTTAAGCGTTAGGGCAGGCTGCTTTATCACATATTTCTCATATGAGAAGTCTGAATTAGGCCTTGTCAAGTTGTAGTTTATCAGGGACTAACGCAGTTGATTAATTACCTACTGGTTTGCCTAGTTGAGGCCTATAAGCATGATATTGAACGATCCAAAAGATGTACTTATTTTAAAAAAGAGTTATTGGTTTTATAAATAAAAGTTCTGCAGATTTTAAACGACCTTACTACTAATTTTAAACTCCTAGGTGAAATAGACGAAGTTGATCAACTAATTACATCCTATGGCCATGATTTCTAAGCGTTGTTGGTTTTAAGACGATTATGTAAGTGCAGGAGTCCTATAGGCATGGTATCTAGAATAAGGTTGATTATTATTAAACCTATGATTATTTGCCTAATGACAGACGTATATGCAGCGGGCAGAAACAAAAATATAAGCATGATTCCAATATGCAGAAAACTTATAGGCATGATTTCTAGTAATGAAACAATCTTATAGGAAAGATTTCTACCTGTAGTGGAGGACTTATACATGATTTCTATATGCAATAATGAAATGACTTATAGGCAAGGATTCTATATGTCATGCAATGAAACAAACTATAGGTAGGATTTCTATATAACAACCTATAGGAAGGATCTCTATATGCAATAATGAAATGACTTATAGACAGGATCTCTATATGCAGATACATAAACGAGAAATGTTGTAATTGCAAAACTAAGACCTAAAATATGATATCTACCCCATATGCATAACATGAGAGACCCTCCCCCACTTTTACTATACATCCTATAAGTTATTACAAGTTATTACAATCTTGAATGAATCTAGAAAAAGTAAAAATTATCAGAAATTCAATCTACAACAAAACAGACTAATTCAGACTCAAGGTCTAACAATATGAGATAAACCAACTTCCAAAGATCAAATTTCCAAAGCCTTTCTCTTATTTGGGATGTGTGAAAGTTCATAAGAGTCTCAAAGGGCTCCGGGCAATGCATACACCCCAAACATATTACATCATTATAGTGCAGTGTAGAAGGACTAGCCCTCAAATGTCCAAGTTTACAGGGAACTCAAGGTCCCAAGGCATGGCTCATAGGAGGGGGAAGAACTTAGAGTCTAAGAGCAAGTGTAAGTACAATAGAGGGGAAATTAGGGAAGGCCATGACAGGCTAGTGGTCATGCCTATCAATTAGGATGCTGGCACACCCATGACCAGCCTGTTAGCAAAATTTGGGAGTTAGGACTTATTGAAGGTCAGGCTCGGACATGGGCAGTAATTTGGATACTGCCAGGCCATGAACTTTAACTTAGCACATAGAAAGGAATAAGGGTATGGGATTTTATAACAAGCAGTAAACACAAGAAAGTAATATGTTTAATGTGGAATATGAACAGCAAAGTAGTCAAGAACATGGCAACTGTGAAGTAAACACATATGGAATGAGCTGAAATCAAAATTGAGACGTACTAGTTTTAGGGAAACAAATAGGTAAAATAATAGTCTTGAAAAGCCAAGTTGCAAGCAAAGAAATACAAAAGGTCTCAGAATAGAGTAGAGAGTTTTGAAAGGAGTATTGTGATTGAGAGTATGAGTATTGAACTTTAGGATTCAGAAACTCAAATTTGTTAAGTTTTCAAAAGTTGTTAAAGCTTAGAGCCTCAAAACTGTCAATGCAGAAGGGTCGAGCTCCTTTTTATAGTGCAGCAAGTAAGTAAGAAAAGGTAAGGAAATAATGTTGTAATCAGTCTCCCTTTAGTTAGGGGATCTAAATTTCAAACGGGTACAACAATTAAGGAAAGGGATTTGAAAAAATATTTTCCTAGTAGTATAATAAAGGGTAAGTACATAGAAGCTATTTAAGACAACCAATCAATGGTACACGGTTTGTAAAAAAGGAAAGGGGATCTAGTAAAATCATAATTTCAGACTTTCACTCGAATGAATCAAGTTAGAAAAATGGGTTAGGAAAGGTTCAATTAGGGTAAATTAGTAGCAAACAAGTAAATACCATTAAAGGAATCTGGAATCAATTAGTAGTTGGCAAAACCTTTTGAAAGCAGAGTCCTTATATATAAAGCACACAAATGTGAATCAAGTTCCGAATCATAAGCAAAAAGGGCACACGTCCAATTTGTTTACTCACAATGAGTCTGAGATTCTGGGGTCCTAAAGTGGAACCCTATCTCGAACACAAGAATCACAATCGACAAAGAAAACCTCAAAATACTAAGGTTTCGAATCAAATTAGACAATAGATATGAGAAGGCAAGCCAATGAAACAGACTCGAGGTCTGTTCAAAGCCTTCTGGGAAACAAACAAATATGATAGCATGTTTGAACGACAAAGGAAGAAAAATCATGAAGAACATATTTAAGAAAAATTGGAACCTAAACAAGTTCAGAAGAAGGAGATAATACAAACTTGAACACTAGTAAATGGAGCACGCAAGAACATGAACGGAGTCCAGTAAACAAAAATCAAACGACTTAACGGAAAACACATATAGTAATAGAGTAAAGAAATCATAACAAGGATTAACAGGAGTTGTATATATAGTAAAAAAAAAGATAGAAGACAGTATATGCACAATAAAATGAATTCGCATGAACAGGGTATAGACGAATACATATAAAGCAAAGAAGAAAAAATATCAGAAAGACTTTTCCAAAAACTCCTTTCAGAAACCCTAAAATCGGAGAGAGACGATTTTGAGAAGAAAATTTTGGGGAAAACACTTTAGATGGCAAGAAAAACATAGATACAATAAAAATTTAAGCAAACAATAGTAAAAAAACCTCGAATAGCTTAGGGTTTCAAGGAAACCCTAGAAATGAGAAAGGCTTGGAAACAAGTCTGATCTTGAGTCGGAAAGGTCAAGAGTCAGGCTCCTGAGTCTTGAATATGACGGAGTCTGGTCGAAGGAGCCATGAAATAAAAGTTCTGAGAAGATCGTCGAGGGATTCGTCGAGGCCAAGCCTCAAAACATCAAACAACCATGGTGTACTAGTGAAGATAGGTGAGTACCAGCTATCCATGGCCTAAGAAGCCATAGATTCCAGTGACCGGTAGTTGAAAGGGGGTAGGAGAGGAGGAGAGAGGCTAAGGTTTCAGGGAAACCTTCGAGAGAGTTGAGAGAGGGAGAGTATTCAAAAGCAGTGGACCAAATGAAAATGAATAAGGTTATGAGTGTTTGGAAATTAAAAAAGGAAAGGGGGAATCATGGCCGTTGATCAAAAATGATCAATGGCCTGGATCAAAAGGGAGCCAGGAAGGTTAAAATTGGGTCAGGGGTCGGGTAATTTAGGGATTGGGCTTGTCTGATTTTGTGAATTGTAGTTCAGGATCCGTCGGCGGAACATGCCGGCGGAGATTTTTCTAGAACGGATGAGATATTCAGATTGAGAAGGATGGTGAGAGTCTAATAATCTGAGGGACCTTGAGAGGGATCACTCATACTGAGACAAGTGTTGCCATGAGGTTTACCTGCAAATGAGCAATACAAACATATATTGTGCATAAATTTAAACGTGATGCAAGTTCCTATTAGACGATGAATGTTGTCTTTGGACAGTTAATGACGTCCTAAGACCATAATGTCCTAGGCTATGAAGTGTATGATAAAGGATTTGCAGGCTATGAAATGATGTTCTTGGGCAATGAGAATGATACCTCCAACCATGATGCCATTAAATAATGCTATGCAAAAGATAAAATGGGGTCCTCAGGCCATGACATGATATACTCGGGCTATGAAAATGCTCCGTCCAAGCAATGACGCCCTTGGATAATTTGGTGATCTTTCAGCCCATGAAATGCAGAAGCTGGCGATCTTTCAGCCCATAAAATACAGAAGGTGGCGATCTTTCAGCCAACGCAAGATTTAAGTGAAGTGGCGATATTTCAGCCGATGCAGGATTTAAATGAAGGTGGCGATGTTTCAGCCGATGCCAGATTTAAATCAAGGAGCGATATTTCATCCATGCAAAATGAAATAGAATAGCGATCTTTCAGTCGATGCAAGATGTAAACGAAGGTGGCAATCTTTCTGCCATGCAAAACGGAAATAGAATGGCGATCTTCACCCGACGTAAGATTTAAATAAAGGTGGCGATCTTTCAGCTATGCAGAATCTAAATAAATGTGGCATTATTTTAGCCCTGCAGATGGAGGTAGAGCTTAACTTCATCAAGCAGAATGGTAGCCTTATGCAATGTAGAAAATGTAGATGGATGTAGAGCTTAACCTCAGAACGTATAATAGTAGCCTTGTGCAATGCAGAAAACGCAAATGGAGGTAGAGCTTAGACTCGGAAGGCAGAATAGTAGCCTTGTGCAATGCAAAAATGCAGATGGAGATAGAGCGTAGACTCGGAAGGCAGAATAGTAGCCTTGTGCAATGCAAAAATGCAGATGGAGACAGTGCTTAGTCTCAAAAGGATGAATCGTAGCCTTATGCAATGAAAAAATTTAGATGGACATTGACCTTAGAGTCGGACGGCAGAATAGTAGCCTTATGCAATACAAAAATTCAGATGGATATAGAGCTTAGTCTCAGAAGGTAGAATGGTAGCCTTATGCAATCCAAAAATGCAGGTGGAGATTGACCTTAGACTCGGAAGGCAGAATAGTAGCCTTGTGCAATACCAAAATTCAGATGGATATAGAGCTTAGTCTCAGAAGGTAGAACAGTAGCCTTATGCAATGCAAAAAGTAAAGGAGGAACGGTATTAAAGTCCATTAGCTGATAGTTGTTTGCGATATTGTGGCTGATGTGGATATCATGTACGGATAGCAATTGTGAGTAGGTGTGATGATTCCAAAGGTTGCATTCCTGAAAGGTATGGGTGTACAAATATATTTCATGATTTGCGACTTCGGTGCCTACATCCAAAGAAAAATTGTGAGTTTTGTAGAGTGGGGGAGGTTAGTTCATATTCCTCGTGGACTTCGTTTGTCCTGCTTTGCTCTGTTTTCAGTGATGCTGTGTTTCATTAGGGTAGTGTTGCTAAATAAAGCAATTTGATAATATCTATGCATGATTTAGTAAAGCATAACATAAATGTATAATTGAGAGATAATTTTTCTTTACATGAAACGATGACTGCGACGTGGTCGAAGAAATTGCAACCATTCTCGCTCCGGAATTTTGAGGGTCCTCAAAATTCTGCCCTATTTTCCTGGGTTGCTGCTTCTAACGGTTGCTTACGGTCAATGGCTAAATCAACTTCGAAATTTTGAGGGTCCTCCTAAAAATTCTGCCGCAGTTTCCAATATTGAGGGGAAATGAAAATTTTATTGAATTGTGACCAAACCCATGAGGTTGCCTACGTATCCCCTCTTAAATGGGAATCAGGTCCGACATAGTTCAAATTACATCATAATCATAAATGGTTACACATAGTATCGCTTTACTGCATTCGAATTGATCGGCTTCGGCCAACTTCTCTGTCCATTTCTGCAAGTATGAGGGTTCCTCCTATTAGAACCCGTTAAACCATGTATGGGCCTTGCTATTTTGGAAAGGATTTCCCTTTGGTTTCATCTTGTTGTGAAAAGATTTTCTTCAATACCAGCTGTCCTGGATGAATTGTCTAGGCTTGACTCTTTTGTTGAAGGCTCTATACATTTTGTTCTGATAAAGTTGACTATGACAAATTGCATTCATTATTTTTCCATCTATGAAGCCTAACTGTTTGTAGCGACTCTTTACCCATTATGCGTCGTCGAGTTTTTCTTATTGTATGATTATCAATTAGGGAATTTCTACTTCGGCGGGGATGACTACCTCTATACCATAAACCATCACATAGGGAGTTGCCCTAGTTGATGTGCGAACTATGGTGCGGTATCCTAATAAAGCAAGTAATAGCTTCCCGTGCCACTGTTTATGCTTTCGTATTATTTTTCTTAGTATCTTCTTGATATTCTTATTAGCGACTTCTACGGCTCCATTCATCTGAGGTTTGCAAGCCGTAGAATTCTTGTGTTTGATCCTGAAGGTTTCACACATGGCCTTCATCAAATCACTATTGAGATTTGAACCATTATCAGTGACGATTGACTTTGCAATTCTGAACCAACAAACAATGCGGTCGTGGACAAAGTCTGCCACAACTTTCTTAGGCTGCTTCAAACCATTTGGTGAAATAATAAATGGCCACTAGAATGAACTTGTTCCCATTTAATGTGGCTGGCTCGATAGGTTCGATGACATCCATTCCCCAAGCAGCAAACGGCCACGGCAAGCTTAATGCAGTAAGCTCGTTTGGAGGTACCTTTATCATGTCTGCATGTATCTAACAACGATGGCACTTTTGTACATACTGGATGCAGTCTGTTTCCATAGTCATCAAAAAATAACCTTCTCGAAGTATATTCTTAGCAAAGACAAAATCGTTCATATGTGGACCGCAGGTCCCAGCATGGATTTCTTCTAATAGTTTAGATGTTTCCTTTGCTTCGATGCACCTTAGTAATCCCAAATCAAGAGTCCCCCTATACAGGATTCCTCCACTATGAAAGAAATTGTTAGATAATCTCCGGAGTGTGTGCTTCTAAGTGGGATTTGCATGCTCTGTATATCCTCCTTTAGTTAAATATTCCTTGATATCGTGGAACCAAGGCTTTTCATCTGCTTCCTTATCGACATGAGAATAGTAAGCTAGTTGATCATGGATCTTTATTAGGATAGGGTCTATGAAGTTCTTATCTAAATGTTGGATCATAGATGATAGGGTTGCCAACGCGTCAGTAAACTCGTTCTGGACTCAGGGAACATGCCAGATTTCTCCATTTGTGAATCTCTTCCTCAACTCCTGTACATGATCCAAATACGGGAGTATCTTGGATTTCTTAGTTGCCCAATTTTATTAGAGCTGAGGTATGAGCAGGAATCCCCGATTACTAGAATCTCTTGGATATTCATGACAATGGCCATTTAGTGCCCTAAGATGCAGGCTTCATACTCGACCATATTGTTAGTGCATGGGAACCTGAGCTTGGCTGATACCGGATAATGCTGGCCGGTTTCAGATACTAGGGATGCTCTTATGTCAACTCCTTTGAAGTTTGCTTCTCCGTCAAAAAACATCCTCCAACCATCATAGGATCTGCAATGTCTTCTCCTATGAAGGATACCTCTTCATCAGGAAAATACGTCTTCAGAGGCTTGTATTCTCCATCCACATGGTTTTCAACGAGGTGATCCGCCAATGCATATATTTGATTGCTTTTTAGGTCACAGAGACAATGTCAAATTCACTCAGCAGGATCTGCCACTTGCCATGCTTGCTCGTGGACATGGGCTTCTGAAAGATGTACTTCAGTGAGTCCAATATTTATATAAGCTACACAATATAGGCACATAAATAGTGCCTCAGCTTCTAAGATACCCAAGTTAGAGCACAACAGGTGCATTCCAAAAGAGAACACCAGGACTCGTACGGGGTGAACTTCTTGTTGAGATAGTAGATGGTTTGTTCCTTCCTCCCCGTTTTGTCATATTGCCCAAAAACGGAACCAAACACTCCACCCAACACTGCAAGGTAGAGTAATAGGGTCTACCTGGTTCAGGTGGAACCAAAACTGGTGGTATTGATAGGTACTCCTTGAGTATGTCGAAGGCTTTTTGACAATCATCAGTCCATTTGGCAGCGGCGTCCTTCTTCAACATCTAAAAGATCTGCTCACAAATGATAGTGGACTGAGCTATGAACAGGCTGATGTAGTTAAACTCACAAAGATTTTCACATTTATCGGGATTCAGTTTCAGGTTGTACCTTCTCACTGTTGAAGAACTTCCTCAAATCTTCCATGTGGTTAGTGGATTTATTTGACTTGATGATAACATCATCTACATATACTTCGATCTCCTTGTGTATCATGTCATGGAAAATAGCAGTCATGGCCCTCATGTAGGTGGCCCCTCCATTCTTTAACACAAATGACATCATCTTGTAGAAATACATCCCTCGCGACGTAATAGAGGTTATTTTCTCAGCATCTTCTTCGTCCATCCAGATCTGATGATACCCAACAAAACAGTCCACAAACGGTTGCAGCTCGTGCTTAGCGCAGTTGTCAATTAAGATGTGTATATTTGGCAAGGGGAATTCATCTTTGAGACTGGCTCGGTTGAGGTCCCGATAGTCGGCACAAACTATAACATTCACGTCCTTCTTTGGTACTGACACGTTGTTGGCTAGCCATGTTGTATACTCTACTACCCTGAGAACCTTGGTTGTGACTTGCTTGGTGACTTCTTCCTTGATTTATAAACTCATGTCAGGCTTGAACTTCTTGAGCTTCTGCTTCACTAGCGGACAGGCCGGATTTGTCGGCAGTTTGTGAGCCGTGATAGATATACTAAGACCGGTCATATCATCATACGACCAGGCGAATATGTCCTCATACTCCTTTAGGAATTTCGTGTACTCCTCATTTTCTAATGGTGAAAATGAACATTGACTCGTGTTTCATTGATGTTTTCTGCATCTCCTAGATTAACAACCTCAGTCTCATCCAAGTTAGACTTAGGTCTATTCTTGAAATCATCAACCTTTTTAACAACTTATTCTACTATATCATCTTCTTCTAAGTCTATATCTGTTTGTTGTGTTGTCACGTTGCATGTCACAATCGTCGGTTCATCAAGATAAGTAATAGTAATGCAGTTGAAGTAACGTAATGAGAGGAAATAATAAGAGAGAGATCTGTAAGAAAATTGAAATATTTTAATAAATTCCATAAGTGTATTAACATTGGAGCTCTTTCTTGTGAAAAATAAAATGTGAAAGGGAAATAAACTAGTAAAGCAAAATAATGTGTGGTGCTTTGTTCAGCCTTGCTACCTCGAGGCACTCCAGGCTCTAGTGGTTCTGATAGTCCAATTACTGAGGCGTGCTACTCTACTTATAGCTTGTATAGAAAGGCCTTCGCCCCCCCCCCCCCCCCCCAAAAAAAATTACATAACAGTCCATATCATCCTCTTCTAAGAACAATTCCTCATTGATGCTAATGCTTCCTCTTCTTCTGACCCATAGATAACTTCGGCTGGTTGCAAAGTCTGTTCTAGATGAGGTATCGGCTAATCCAATGGATAGTAAGGGTTGGGCCAGGGTGGTGACCAGTCCTTGAATTCTTTCGAGGTATACTTATATCCTGATCCGAAAGTGGTACCATACTTCTTGAGCTTGATAGGATTAGAGATTCCTTGGAGATCCTTGCCAAATCCTTTGCCATGTTCATACCTTCACTAGTTCAATATGCTTTCAATTTTTTTACCCTACCAATTTTCCTTGTCTATGGCGTTGACTCGCTCAATGTGGTTGTAGGTTTCTCCTCCTATCTTTCTTCTTCCTCCGATTGCTGGGATGGTCTAACGACTGTATATGGGATTGCTACCATTGCCATGAATAATCACCTCTTGGTGCTTCCACTTAAAAGTTCACTGCCAGGTGTAGGGTTGATGCCACAGCCCTAGCATCGTAGATCCAGGGCCATCCCAATAGCAAGTTGTAAGATGCTGGGATGTCTATTACTTGAAAGTCGACATCCAACCAAGTAGGTCCCATTTGCAGACACAAACTGATTTCCCGAATAGTGGATCTTTGGGAACCATAAAAAGCTTTGACACTGATAGCTCCATCCTTTATCTCATGTAAGCTCTTTCCCAATGTTCTAAGAGTCACCAATGGACAAATATAAAGGTTGGAACCTCCGTCAATCAGAATCCTAGTGATGAAATAATCCTCGTATTGCAAAGTGATGTGTAACGCCTTGTTGTGGCTTAAGCCTTCC
Organism: Nicotiana benthamiana; assembly: GCA_034376525.1. Classification (NCBI taxonomy): domain Eukaryota; kingdom Viridiplantae; phylum Streptophyta; class Magnoliopsida; order Solanales; family Solanaceae; genus Nicotiana; species Nicotiana benthamiana. The sequence goes on from CM067330.1 coordinate 34,633,028, forward strand.
GGTGGCAACTCATCTTCGTGGAAAGTAATTTTGTGATTCCCTGATACCTTCCCTACCATATTTGCCATTTCTCCTCCCGTGATGTTGCTCGGTACATATGCCTCACTTAGTACTTTTAACAAGGCATTCTTATGTGCATCGGAGCTTTGCAACAGAGCTAGGATAGAGATCTGTGCCGGTGTTTTATTCAATTGATCAATGACTAATTATTCCTTTACTTGTATCATCCTCCAGAGATCATCGGGCCCAGTTTCGGTGATGTCTTATCTACCAAAGGTCTACTTACTCAACTCAACCAAGTGTTCAGGAGTATAAACCCTGCAGGTTCTTATAATACCCTGCCCTGTGCCGGAACTGCTTCTCCGTTTTTGGCTTATACTTTTCTCCTTGCCTCAGCTATGTAATCCCAAGGGATGGCCTTCGTATGGAATGGTGCTACGAAATGGGTACCCTTGCTTTGGAAGGTAACACAACAACTTCAAATGGCATAGGTGACTTCGGGGACCCAAACTCGACCTCAATCGGCCTGGCATTTTTGCAGAAGATGGTGTTTCAAGATCAAGTGGAATGGACATGGTCATTTCAGCGTCTTCAGATGGCTGGATCTGGACTACAATTGGATTAAGTGTGACTGTTCGTTTTTTTTTTGGCTCGTCACCTTCAACGATCAATCCGGTCGATCCTCTGGGGTCCCAATCATCTTCTACCTCAATCATGTGAATACTATCACCCTTGTGGTCCAGTAGAGTGTTGTTACGGACATTCGGAGTGACTCTTTTGCCATGGTGATCTTGTTGTTAATCAAAGCTTGGATCTTGTCCTTCAGAGAGCGGTACTCATTAATGGTATACCCCTTCATGACGGAATAGTAGGCACAGGTTTTGTTTAGGTTGACCCATTGGGAAGGGTTTTGTGGGGTTATGGTAGGGATAGGGGTGAAGTGACCAGCAGCTTTAAGCCTTTCATACAGTTGGTCGATTGGTTCGGTCATGGCGGTATATTTTTAGGAGGTATGCGGTCGCAGTTTGGTCGGGGTCTAGGGAAATTTTGGCGAGGGGAGGTGATTGATAGTGGCCTTGTTGGGTGTTTTAGGCTAGGTAGACGTGTGCGGGTTGGGAGTATTTGGGTGAAGTAGGCTGATATGTTGGAGGTGGAGCTGATTGGTAACTAGGTGGTAGAGCTTAGTAAGATGGCAAAGGTGTTTGGTAATTCGAGGTAGGTTGATTTGTAGGAGGTGGTATTGGGTAGATTTGGTATTTTATCAGGGACTTTGTTCTCTGTGCAACCCTCATGGTACTCATATCCCTTTTCTTGGACGTGCCACCAGACTATAGGGCCTTGTTAGTAGCCTGTAATGCTTCAAAGTTAGTGACCATACAACTTTTAATATCTTTCTCGATCCTCTCCCCTAGCTTGATGATGTCGAAAAATTTCTGGCCTTCAATTAGCATCAACCGTTTATAGTACTGTGGGTCTTGAGCCCGAAAAAAATAATCTATACATTTTCCCTTCTTCTAAAGCCGGCCTGACCTTGGCAGCTTCTGATCTCCAACGAGTAGCATACTCACGAAATGTCTCTGTAGGTTTCTTTTTTATGTTTTGGATGTATAACACATCTGGATCATTTTCATGTTGAATCTGAACTGTACATGAAATCGGACGCCATGCTTACCCAGTTCGACCACTTCTTTTGGTATTGGCTAATGTACCAAGATAGAGGATCCCCTTTCAGAATTCTCATAAAGAGCTTCATGCGAATCTTTTCATCTTTTCCTACTCTGACCACCTTGTCTTAGTATATCCTTAAATGAACTTTGGGATTCCCGGTGCCATGGAATATTTCAAACTTGGGAGGTTTGTACCCCTCAGGCAGTTCAACATCTTGTTGAATGCAATGGTCTTCATAATTCAGTCCCTCAATCCCTTTGCTTCCTTCAACACCCTAAACTCGGCTAGTCAGCTTCTTGAGTTTTGTGGCAAAATTCCTGATAAGAAAGACTTTGACATCAGACTCGGGTATGCCCAAAGCGGGCTGTATGGGGTATGGTATGGGTTTCACGTTGATGGGGGTGTTGTGGTGATGATCATACGTGGAGATTAGTGGTTCGGGCGTAAGCAGGGGGGTATTTCTTGAAGTGTGGCATGTGTTGCAGTTGTGATGAGGAGGGGGTTGGTTTTGTGGTTTCGGTATATTTTGTGCTGGTGTGGGATTTTAAGTGTTGGGGAAATTGAGATCTGGGGTAGTGAGGGAAAACGACAAGCTTGCCAAGTTTCGAACTTGGTCCAGTTCTTCTTGAAATTTCAATAACTTCTGTTCAACCTGGGAGGCACTTTTCTTAGAAACCTAAATACCCTGAGGAGCCTCTACCCTTTCAACTGAGTTCTCCTTTCTGATGTTGCTCGAATCTTCCATGTTTCCCTTTTTTTTGTGATAGGACTTGGAGGAGGAGGAGGTGGAAGGCCCTTAGATCTTGTGGACTAAGATGACGATTCCAGAGTGCACGAACTAACCTTTGATCAGGGGAATAAAACGAAAAATAAATAAAAAGGTAACAAATTAGTGAGGGTCGTAAGAAGAAAACTGCAATATTTAAACGCATAGTGCAAGAATATAAATCGTGTCCTAGTTTGGGAGTGTCGTTGTGCCCGAGGTAGGCTTAGCGACAAGTTGATTTGGAGAACTTATAATGCTAAATGCCTCATTTATTGATAAGAATTAGACGAATCCCAAAATGACACTAAAAATAGCAGAAAATAAAATTTCACTAATGGCCAATGGCCTTATTACATTTAAAGCAAAGAAAAGACTCCTAACTACTTGGTCCAAGAAAGACCTTCCCCATACATGGCGTTTTTAGCTCCATCGAACAGCTTCACCAGCTCACCTAGTCCCAGTAGCAAGTAGGCTCTAGCCAAGTGTCCTTCTTCATTTCCTCCAGCATTCTGGCAGTTTTCAATCCTCTGGATGAACTTCTTTCTAGCTGCACTAAACCCCACTCCAAATACCCCTAGTCGCTTGTTCGCACTGACAACCATATCTTTCCATTCTTCAATCACCTTTTGACAGGCTTCCTAATTTTCCCGGTGCTCACTTTCGCATTCTCGAATCCTCTTTCGCAATTGGTTGTACTTAACATGTACTTCAACCTTTTCGTTGATGACCTCGAACAAGCCCAGGTTGTCCTAACCCACTATGATCGCCCTCCAATCAGCTTGGATAGTATAGAGTATTACCAACATGGTACCTGTCTGGTTCTATGGAATCCTTTCTGAGGATGATTTTGCAGTGCCACATACGCTAAGTTTGGCACTTGTATGGACTATCGTCATCTTGAAAGTCGGCCCTGAAGCGACTCATTTTGTCGACCCTTGGAATAACCTGCTTTTTTCTTGTCTGCCTCATGATTCGGAGAGGGACATAAGGATAAGTTCCTCTCAGATTGATGACCATAGGAAATGGTGCATCCCAAGATCAAACAATGAACTCTTCAGACGGGAACCATCCGAACATCCATTGCACTTGGTCCTCTATCAGATTTTTGAACAACCCTACCCACCCTTTGGCATCTTCTGGTTGGGCAAACATGTTAGGAATATAGTTCATTCGCCTTGGCTGATGGAAGGCGATATGATCATCCCAATAACTATAAAATCTCTTGCTGATATTCACCCCTTTAGAGGTGCTCCATGAGCCAGAGTTCGAGCAATAGGCTACAACCCTCAAAGTGTTTGGCCCCTTGTTGACAATTTTCCAGGGCTCGGTATATCTCCGCAACGATCATAGGTACTGCGCTAAAAGGCTTCCCACCAATTCCCTCCATTTAAGTCTTGGTGACCATGGCCAGTCTGGTATGGATCCTAGCCTTCTTCACAGGAAATACTATCATCCCCAAAAGCATAACATAAAGACGAAGACTCTTCTGTGGATATGCCGCGAATTCATCTGGGTAAGTTCGGTAAAACTTGCTATGTTTGTATCTTTCATACAGATAGTCGAAAGAAATGTAGGAATGTTTCAAGCAGGTCAGGTCTGTGTTCTTCTTTAATCCCATCATTTTGAGAAAACCCCTACCTAGTGATTTTCTGGCATAAGAAAACCCGGCGTTTTCCACGGGATACTAGTTAGACCTCCTATTTTCTCCAACAAAGGTGTCATTTCAAGGTCGCCCAAGTGGAACACAGATTTGTCGCTATCCTATAATAGAGTTGCAGCCTCTATGATTTTGTTATTGGGTTGCATTTCTAGAAGAGAAGGCAAGTTCCCTAAATATTTGCAGACGAGAGTCTGATCAAAGGAGTGATGGTCTTCCCAGCATTTTTGCAACCTTGGGTGGATGCTGGTTACTATGCCGAATCTGGGGACTTCGTGCCTAATTTTCTGCAAAACAAAGTTTTAGGCCCTTACCCCCACCAGACTCAACTATTTAAATATCAATAATTGTCATAAGCAGCATTTAGTTCTCCAAATAAATGCACAGGCGTGGTATGCCTATTTGGGTTCAAGGAAATTCAGTGGACTTTGGACAAGGCTATCTTAAAGAGTCATTATATGGACAGCATAATCGACTCGGCTAGGTTTGATAGTGATGCATGTACAGTTGAACAGAGTAAGGTTTCTACAGGGTGCTAGACTGGCACTTTTGAGCGGACAACTCAAGAGGGAAAGGCACGAAACCGTCGACTGCACCACTGATCGATTGGTTTTATCGCAAATACGCCTTTGTCAAATTTATAAGGATATATATCGGAAAACCGCAACCAGCTCATTATAAGTGTTGCTATGGTATTTTATTTGGCATGAGTGGAATGTGATGTTGAATATGCAATTACAAGAATAAAACAAATTATCACGTATTTGCACGTTCATAAAGCAATGATTACAATAATTGCTCATAATTATAATAGTATTGAAGGAAAGCAGTAAAAGAAAGCATTAAAGAAAAGACACAAAGAGCCAAGTCTGTTTTGTAGTTGAAAAGGGATAAAGACATCAAATAAAGGCAATAAATATGCAATAAAGTCATAAGTAGTATGAAATGGTAAAAGCCTAAAGAATATCCCCAGCATAGTCACCATGTTTTCGATGCCCACTTTTTCTATTGGCGTAATCGGGTTTATGACATTTGGACGGACAACTCTTTTCTTTTTGGGAATTGGGTTTGCAATTTAGTAGTACTTAATGATTAAGTGCATTAGGATACTAAGAAATTAAAGACAAGAATAAGAACTAGAGAATGGGTACGGGCTTGAAATTATCTCGGGGGGGAAGGTGTTACGCACCCCCCCAAGATCCACTAGTGTTGTTTTCGGCCATGCTACAATTGTGACTTTGAATAGATACAACAACTAAGCAAATTAAACAACTTTAATATAGTGATTACAACAAGGGAAATATAAAAATTAAAAGCATATTGATGTTTAGCAATATACATTTTCATTATTGTTTAAAGGAAGTTTAAGTGCAGAAAGGGGGTCAAATAATCAAACAAAGGAGTAAAAAGGCGGAGGTTCGGAGAAAAACAGTGCTGGAAATTAAATATCTAAAAGAGATTTTTAAAGGATTGAAGTAAAAGAAGGACTTTTAAGAACTGAAAACTTATAGATTTTATAAAAATTCTGAAAGAAAAAATAAAATAAACAAATAAATAGGCAGGGTTTCCTAGGTTTTTAAACAACATGGATCACCCCACGTAACACCCAATAACCATATATACACGTGGTGTTATCGCGTAGTCATCATATCCATGTCTACCTTTACCCACCATGTTAAGGTATTAAATCGCCTTGTTCCTTATTTCATGCTATTACCCACCCCAATCCTATCGATCCGGGGAGCAACTGGGACTACTAGTCCTAAAGGGAAGGGAGATTGGCTTTTTCCGAGTTTTAAACAAAAGGACAAAATTTAGTGCGACATCCAAAACACGTAAAGCAAAAAAAGGGGAAGCACATAGCAGTTAAAGCCTCAAATAGGCCACCTCATTCAAAACAAAAAATTATTTAGCATGACTTGTAGGTACTGATTAGGTATGAATTAAATTTAAAGCGTTAGGACAGGCTGCTTTATCACATATTTTGTAGATGAGAGGTCTGAATTAGGCCTTATCTGTATGTAGTTTATCAGGGACTGATGCAGTTGATTAATTACCTAGTGGTTTGCCTAGATGCGACCAATAAGCATGATATCTAATGATCCACAAGACGTATTGATTTTAAAGAAGGGCTACTAGTTTCATAAACAAAAGTTCTGCAGATCTTAAACGACCTTACTACTGATTTTAAACTCTTAGGTGAAACAAACAAAGATGATCAACTGATACATCCTATATGCATGATTTTTAAGCGTTTTTGGTTTTAAGACGACTACGTAACTATGGGACTCCTATTGTCATGGCATCTAGAATGAGGTTGATTATTATTAAAACTATGATTATTTGCCTAATGACAAACATATATGCAGCGGTGCAGAAATAAAACTATAGGCGTGATTCCTATATGCAGGAAACTTATAGACATGGTTTCTAGTAATGAAACAATCTTATAGGCAGGATTTCTACGTGTAGTGTAGGACTTATACATGATTTCTATATGCAATAATGAAATGACTTATAGGCAGGGATTCTATATGTAATGCAATGAAACAAACTATAGGTAGGATGTCTATATAAAAACCTATAGGCAGGATCTCTATATGCAATAATGGAATGACCTATAGACAGGATCTCTACATGCAGAAACATAAACGAGAAATGTTTTGATTGCATAAATAAGACCTAAAACATGATATCTACCCTATATGCATAACATGAGAGAACCTCCCCCATTTTTACTATACGTCCCATACGTTATTACAATCTTGAATGAATCCAGAAAAAGTAAAAATTACATCAGAAATTCAAGCTACAACGAAACAGCCTAATTCAGACTCAAAGTCTAACAATATGAGATAAACCAACTTCCAAAGATCAGATTACCAAAGCCTTTCTCTTATTTGGGATGTGTCAAAGTTCCGAAGAGTCTTAAAGGGCTCGGGGAAAAGCTTACACCCCAAAAATATTACAAAATTATAGTGCAGTGTGGAAGGGACATCCCTGAAATGTCCAAGTTCAAAGGGAACTCAAGGTCCCAAGGCAAGGCTCATAGGAGGGGGCAGAACTTAGAGTCTAAGAATAAGTGTAAGTGCAATAGAGGGGAAATTATGGAAGGTCATGACAGGCTAGTGATGATGCCTAGCAATTAGGATGCTGGCACACCCCTGACCAGCCTGTTAGCTAAATTTGGGAGTTAGGACCTACTAAAGGTCAGGCTCAGACCTGGGCAGTAATTTTGATACTGCCAGGCTATGAACTTTAACTCAGCACATAGAAGGGAATGAGAGTATGGAATTTTATAACAAGTAGTAAACACAAGAAAGTAATATGTTTAATATAGAATATGAACAGCAAAGTAGGCAAGAACATCGAAACTGTGAACTAAACACATACGGAAGGAGCAGAAATCAAAATTGAGACATACCAGTTTCAGGGAAACAATAGGTAAAACAACAGTCTTGAAAAGCCAAGTTGCAAGCGAAGTAGTACAAAAGGTCTCAGAAGAGAGCAGAGAGTTTTAAAGGAGTATTGTGATTGAGAGTATGAGTATTGAACTTTAAAATTCAGAAGTTCAAAGTTCTAAAGTTGTGAAGTTTTCAAAAGTTGTTAAAGCTTAAAGCCTCGAAACTGTCAATGTAGAAGGGTCGAGCCCCTTTTATAGTGCAGCAAGTAAGTAAGAAAGGGTTAGGAAATAACATTGTAATCAGTCTCCTTTTAGTCAGGGGATTCTGATTTCAAACGGGTACAACAATTAAGGAAAGGAATTTGAAAAAATATTATCCAAGTAGTATAATAAACGGTAGGTACATAGAAGATATATAAGGAAACCAACCAATAGTACATGGTTTGTAAAAAAGGAAAGGGAATCTAGTAAAATCACAATTTCAGACATTTACTCGAATGAATCAAGTCAGAAAAAAGGGTAGAGTAAGGTTCAATTCGGAAAAATCAGTAGCAATCAAGTAAACACTATTAAAGGAATTCAGAATCAATTAGCAGTTGGCAAAAACCTTTCGAAAATAGAGTCCTTATATATAAAGCACACAAATGTGAATCAAGTTCTGAATCATAAGCAAAAAAAGGCACAAGTTCAATTTGTTGACTCACAATGAGTTTGAGAGTCCGGGGTCCCAAAATGGAACCGTAGCTCGAACACAAAATCACAATCGCCAAAGGAAACCCTAAATACTAGGGTTTCGAATCGAATCATACAATAGAGATGAGAAGGACAACCACTGAAATAGACTCGAAGGTCTGTTCAGAGCCTCCTAGGAAACAAACAAATATGATAGCACTTTTGAACGACAAAGGAAGAAAAATCATGAAGAACATATTTGAGAAAACTCGGAACCTAAACAAGTTCAGAAAAAGGAGATAATACAAACTTGAACACAAGTAAATGAAGTATGTAAGAACATGAACATAGTCCAGTAAAAAAATCAAACGACTTAACGGAAAACACATATAGTAAAAGTAAAGAAATCATAGCAAGGAGTAATAGGAGTGGCATGTATAGTAAAAAGAATAAAAGACAGTATATGCATAATAAAAGGAAATCACATGAACATGGCATACACGAACACACATAAAACAAAAAAGAAAAAAACTTAGAAAGATTTTTCCAAGAAATCCTTTCAAAAACCCTAAAATCGGAGAGAGATGATTTTGAGAAGAAACTTTTAGGGAAAGCACTTTAGATGGAAAGAAAAGCATAGATAAAGAATATATCTAAGCAAACAATAGTGAAAGAACCTCAAATAGCTTAGGGTTTCGGGGAAACCTTATAAACAAGAAAGGCTTGGAAACAGGTCTGATCTTGAGTTGGAAAGGTCAAGAGTCAGGCTCCTGAGCCTTGAATATGCCGGAGCCTGGCCGGATGAGCCATGAAATCAAAGGTTTGAGAAGATAGAAGAGGGAGTCGTTGAGGTCAGGACTTAAAACAATATCAGATAATGCATAAACCGGTGTGTACTATAAGGATGTTGTATCTACACTAGATTGGACAATTGCCTAGAGACATGTGGAAGAACTTAACCATCCAAAATTATGCCTGACCCAAGGCAGTTTTCAACCTTTGGTTGGTGTTGCAAGATAGATTACCTACTAAAGATAGGTTGGTCCAGTGGAACCTGAATGTGGATAGCACCTGTGTACTATGCCAACAAGATGTGGAGAACAGAGACCACCTTTTCTTTTCTTGTTCTTTTGCTAGCCAACTGAGGCATCAAGCAATGGTGTGGATTGAAGTAACTCGACCTAATTTCCAGAATTGGGAGCAGTTTATTCACTGGATTATTACCAAAGCTAAAGGGAAAATCAGTCGAGCTCATATATTCAAAATGACTATAGCAGAATTGTTCTATGCTATTTGGTTAGAGAGAAACTCGAGGTTGTTTAAGAATGTCTTTTGTTATAGTGATCAATTACTTAGGACCATTGCATATGTTTGTAATGTTAGGGGTACCCCTAAAGTTAGCCTATAGCTTCAGCATTTTCTACTGTGAAATAGAAGGATAGGTATAGTGATAGTCGACAGTGTTTTAAGTTTCTTTTGATAGTCAGCTGGGCACTTAGTTGCACTATGGATTTGTAACGAAACCTCTTTGGTGATTAACACAAATTTTAATTACCAAAAGAAAAAACACAAACCTTAAACATTGGGGTAATAAGGTTTGCTATATGGTATAGATATGTAAAAATCCCTATTTTTAATAGTGATGAGCCCGCCTATGGGACATGTGGCCCACATAGGGTTGAGGTGGGCTGACTATTATACGACCCATCAAAATGGTGGGCTGACTATTATGCGACCCATCAAAATGGTGGGCTAGCTCAACCTAGCTCGTCAACTGCTAAAGCCCACGTGGATCGGGCTGGGCTAGCTAGCTCGCCCGGCCCATATTGACAGCTCTATGTTTCATGTATACTAGATAAGTTAAGATAGGAGTAGTAAACGGGTGGGTCGGATATAGTTCGGGTCGAAAACGGATAAATTATCCAACCTGACCCATATTTAATAGTATAGATAAAAAATGGGTTAACTAGCAGAAAATATGGGTAACCATATTAGCCATAACTTTTTGCATATGATTACTTTTGAGAGAATTTTTAGTCTCCCTAACTTGAGAATCCCCCAATTTGAGGCTTTACAAATAAAGTTAGACACATTGATTACCCATAAATGGATATTATGATTTTTATTCATATTTGATCAGTTTTTAAAAATTTCATTACCCAACCCATTTTTAGTGGATAATATGTGTGATTAACTGTTCTTTCTTAACCATTTCGCCACTTCTAAGTTGAGATAACCTTTTATTTTCAATATTTTTTAAAAAACTTTAGGGGAAGAGCCTTGGAAAAAGGGCATTTGTGTCATTGTAATATTTTATCCATGGATTAAGTAATCCCGGTACTATTATCCCTTCCCAATGTGGCATAGAGTACTGCCACAATTGTCGTTAAATTAATCCGAGAATTCGACAAATTCAACCAGACGTGAGATAAGATAGTTTCACATCTAATTCTAAGATTATCATCCCTTATTCCACCAACCAAATAATCCTTCGTAAATAAGCCACCAAGTTACTTGTGAGTCTTGAGGAACTGTGATATGTTTAGCCCATTTTACCCTCTTGCTTCATCATTTGATGCAACTTTCGTGCTTCCAAGGAATACGAACGATTTTTAAATCTGCAGCATTCTTTTACTCAGATTAATTGTAATCATCTACTAGTAAGTATATTTTATACTACCTCCGTTCATTTTTACTTGTTCATTATAGACTTTGTATTAGGGGTGTTCATCGGGCGGATTGGGCGGCTTTTACTCTTAACGGTTTGGCTTAACGGTTATCGGTTTTTAAATGTATTAATCTGTTAGCCACCCGATAAGATATCGGGCGGATTGGTATCGGGTTAGCTCTTATAGGGCGGTTATTGGGCGGCTTATCGGCCTAACATACATGTTTACTAGAATTTGATAGATCTCTTCAGGCAATTATAGATCAAACACCTATTCTAGTATACCTTCATATGAGCTAGCTTGTTAATGTCTTTTCAGGGCATTCATTTTATCCCTGAAGTAATATAGCTTTGCCCTCCTCACTTTTTTCTTGTCCATCACCTTCATTTCCTTTATGTTGGGCGAGTACCTGCAGATCATCTAGATCCCGAGATTAAAAATGCTTAGAAGTAGAAATAAACTTTTGTTAATCATTTTTAAGGGTTTTAGTTTTTTTATATTTAATATATATAAATAAAAATAAATTTTATATATATATATATATATACATAATATATATTTATATTCTTAACGGGTTAACGGATTAGCTGTTAAGAAAATTGAATAATCCATCCCCAAACCGATAAGCCGTTAATAAAAAAAATTCAATCCGTTCCCCGTCCGTTAAGCCATTAAGCCGTTACTACTAAGCCGTTAAGCTTCGGTTTGGATTGATTTTCGGTTTCGGATCGGTTTTGAACACCCCTACTTTGTATACCTCTTAAGAAATAATAAATGAGGTGCATAATTTACTAAAATACGCATATTAACTGGTGCATATTTTTAATGAATTTGAGAAAATGATTTAAAATGAATAACTTGTTATAAACTAAAGCAAAAGACAAGAACAATAGAACAAGAACAATAGCAATAGAGAGAAGAGTAGAGAGAGTTCTTCTTATTGAGTTGAGAGGGGTCTCAAGGGATGATTTACAATGGTAGGGGGCACCTCTATTTATAGGGGAGAGGAAGATTTAGCTACCACTAATAGAACTCTAAAATCTCTCTAATTAGATACATTAAAGACATTCACCTTAAATAGAAGTGTAAGAATCTTCTATTTCATAACACTCCCTCTTGAATGTCTATTCAATGATGTGCCTCATAAAACCTTAAAACCAAAACCCAATGGGAAAAATTAAAGTAAGGAAAAAGAGTACACATGTTTGAATATGCGCCTATTGGTTGCCTCGTTAAAAACCTTGCAAGGAAAACCCAGTGGGACAAAACCTTGTAAGGGAAAAAGAGTGCAACGCGCATTGACTCCCCCTAATGAGTACATTGATTTATATCCTTGAGCATTTGCATTCCAATCTTGTGCATCATCTTCAGAACGATCTTTGGTAGAGATTTGACAAATCAACCATATTGACTTGAATAAATATTCCGTACCTTGAAATCATCATTCTTGATAGATATGAACATCTTCATATAATGTCGTGGAATAGCTCTTCAATATCTCCATAGATGCATTCTCAATGCCATCATGCTTATAGTTATAGCAAGATACATATGTACACAAATTGTACTTAGGATGTGGTACTTCAGGACCAAGAATTGCATATGCTTTCAAGTTAAGTCATGTAAGTCACATAATAGACTTTAGCTGCATATCAAAGTTTCATGTCATGCTAAACAAATAAGATATCGAAAATTGACTATACATACCTTTGCCTTTATACTTTCAAGCATATGAACTATAGGTTCAAAGCTACATGTCTTTCATATGGAATCAATTCTTCTTGAATTGTATCTCTTCCATTTAGTTACTTTCTTTGAGTCAGCAAATGCGTATAGCATGCTTTGCAATATGTTGCAATTGCATTTCCTTTTTATGAACTACAGGTTCATATCATGATATTCGGGGATATACATATACAAATGAAAATTCATCCCATGTAACACTTTCTCAAATGGTTATCATGTCTCCCCCTCATGTTAGTAAAGCTAACATGTTTCCTCAACTTTGGGAAATCATCTTTGTGCATTATGTCAATATACACAGCACCTTAGTAATAAGATGAAATTATTTGGTTCCTGACCTTGAACCACTTGTGAGGGGAGAATATACTCTCGTATACAACTTATATCAAACTGATATATACAACTTCGTTCTCATAAGGAACAGTTTAGCTATTAAGTGGAAGCACTCAATAATTATCTTGCTAAACCAACTTTAATATAAACCAACTTATCAAGATGAACTGTCTTGAGTAGAGAATCTGGAAACTATGCTCGAAGTTAGATTACTGAGCGATTTACCTCGCAAGCACTGCCAGGCTGCGGGTTAATAACAATGGCGCATGTAACCATTCCATAGATGCATCATATGTGGTATACATGGCAGGTGAATGGGCCCATATTCACCTTTGATATTTCCAGAATTTAGGGGCTTCAACCCGAACTCTTTAGTTGGTCAGTTCATTACTGAGAACAAGAACTTTCTAGTTCTTTGATATTCACCTATGTGAATTTGCACATCATACTTCAAATGAGATGGCTAACACGAATGTCAACTGAATAAATTATCAATATTGGTAAACTTCAAATTTACACCATGACATGTGCACTTATCAATAAACTTCGGGTTTATTATGACATGGGTTTTATACCAATAGATATCCACTTTATTGTGGCATTCTTTCTTTTGTGTAGTACAAACTGGAGAACAAAGCGGGTAGCTTTTCATATACAAATTACCCCGCTACAAGTTGTAGTAATAGGAGAATCAAAGCCTTCCTTTATTTATAGTCTCAATATAATCAATCGCTTTCGCGTGTACTTTGGAAACTGAATAAGTTTCTTTGAGACTTACTACAGCACAATACTCAATTGTGTTTCTCCAACATAGTAATAATTGGCTCTTCGAGAGCTCTCAATTAATTTTGTACTACCACAGACTGAGGTTCGAGATCCTCACATTCTTGCATTCCGTATTTTCAAGAGTCTCAGGCTCAATAGATTCTTCGTGAATCTCGGAATTAATCAAATCATGAGCGTCCTCATGTGATTCTTTCATAGTGTCATTTAGATCGTTCTTTTTCCTCTTTCTAGGATTTCGATCTTTGGAACCTAATGGTCTGCCACGCTTCTGGCGTGCATTTGACTCATTGGATATGACACTAGATATTTGTCCAATAGGAACTTCAATACGGATCGGAACATTTTCCCACGTGAATGTGTGATTTCGTTATCCTCTTCAAGTCCGTAAATGCGTCAGGCATTTGATTTGCTATTCTTTGCAAATGGATAGTCTTTTGTACCTCTTTCTTTCAAATAGAGGTATGTGGATCAAGATGAGATAATGATACATTTTTCCACAAAATTTCCCGTTTGGTTTCACCAACTTCTCCCCCTAATTTTGGGAAAAGTGTCTCATCAAATTGACAGTCTGCAAATAGTGCAGTGAACAAATCTCCTGTCAATGTTTCGAGGTAGCGAATAATGGAGGACGCGTCAAACTCAACATATATTCCTAACCTCCTTTGCAAACCCATTTTGGTGCGGGATGGCGGTGCTACAGGCACATATACTGCGCATCCAAAGCTTCTTAAATGGGATATATTGGGTTCATGACCCAAAACCAATTGCAATGGGGAATATTTGTGTCAATTCGTCACTCAGAGACGAACTAGCATTGCTGCATGCAACATGGCGTGACCCCAAACCGAAGTGGGCAGCCGACGAACTAGCATTGTTGCATGCAAAATGGCGTGAACCCAAACCGAAATGGGCAGCCTCGTTTTCATGAAGAGTTCAAGATTATTCTCATCTATTATCCATTAACTTTGCAAACGCAAGGTTGCGTGATGGCAACAAGCACACATTAGACCATCTACAGGATGCGTCTATCAAGACCATGAAATACCTAAACTACCCACTAGGTGGGTGAATAGGTCCACAAATGTCCCCTTGTATACGTTCCAGAAACTGGGGTGACTCAGTCCCAACCTTTGTTGGGGATGGTCTGATAATCAGCTTGCCTTGATAACACGAAGTGCAAGGATATTCATTACTTGAAAGAATTTTGAAATTCTTTAACGGATGCCCATATGAACTTTCTATAATCCGTCTCATCATGGTTGATCCTGGGTGACCCAGTCGATCATGCCAAAGTACAAATGTATTGGACTCAGTATTCTTTAGATTTACTGTTGAATGTGCCTCAATTGCACTAATTCTTGTCCAATACAGGCCACAAGATAAAGACGGGAATTTCTCAATAACCCTCTTTTGGCCGGAGACATTCTTTAAAGTGAGGACGAGATATTCAAGATTATCTTCATCCATTGTCTCAATATTGTAGCCATTCCGGCGTACATCTTTAAAACTCAACAAGTTTCTTCTTAGACTTGGAGGAGAATATTGCATTCTCTAAGATAAACGTCATGCCTTTGGGCAGAGTTACATTTGCTCTTCCGGAGCCTTTCAATCAGTTTACTTCCCATGGTATGACATACAAAAGGAATACATGAACATAAGAATAAACAAGTTCAATTCTTTTGTGTCACATAATATTTTCAAAATCTGCTACTAACAGTTGGCTAACAAAATCAGATATGTTATCCATAATCAATTCCTTTGCAGTTTAAAAATTTCAGCGTTTTTCATAAGACAATCGATTATTAAACCCACACAATCGATTGTTGGAACATAGACAATCGATTGTTTTACATAGACAATCGATTGTTGGTTATTTTTGAAAAATTCCAGACCTCACTGTTTCAAGACAATCGATTGTTAGACAAAGACAATCGATTGTGGATGATTTTTGAAAATTTCCAGACCTCACTGTTTTAAGACAATCGATTGTTAGTCAACGACAATCGATTGTTGATCAATTGTTTTTCAACTTTAACGCGAAAATAGTTGATAATCGACTAGTTTTTCAGGCTAGTCGATTACCCCCACTGGAAAATAAAAGTTTTATTGATATTTGAGCATATTGAGAACTAATACAAATATCATATCATGAACTAGCTAATACGAGCTAATACTAATGACTATTAGTTTATTCATTAACTAATACAAATAAATCAAACAGCTCCATCTTCTTTCATCACCGATCCATCATCGATTAGGTGGTCTATCTTCCCATCGGGTTGCTTAAAGAAGTCTGCCATATTCAAGTTGTCGTCAGAGACAAAATTCGTTATGGGGCGTTTACTCTTTCGAGATGCTTAATAAAGGTCAACCAAATGTCTTGGTATACGGCAAGACTTAGACCAGTGCCCGTTTTCACCGCAACGATAATATATAGTTTATGAACTATTTGCTTTTGGATTCTTATCGTATCGTGCTAGTGGCAGATGGGTGAATCCTTGATGTTGAGATATTCAATCTTCAAACTTTCATCAAGGTGATGGCGCAAGAAAATCAAGGCCTTCATACAGTTTCAAACCTTCCTTAAGGTAATGGCGCAAGAAAATCAAGGCCTTAGTATAGTTTTGGGTGGATGCACTATTTCTGTTTTTAATGGCGTCTTCGAGACCCATAGCATCAAAGTGGATTTCATCATCCAACACCATAGTTCTTGCCCGAAATTTCGAGGGCAACGAACTTTCTTTTCATATGACACAATTACATCAAGAGCGTGTTCATACTTACGGGCTCTATTACAATTATCACATTCACTTCAGGGAATGGATCAAAATCATGTGCTTTACACAAGCTGCTACCACATTCTCTAAAGGGAATGGAGCAAATTCAATTGGACGGAATTCTTTGTCACGTCCACAATCATACATGAATTTAATCATGGCAGGACATAGAGATTTTACCACTTCGTGTGGTTATAATTTCTCACAAACTCCATTAGAGTTATAATCAAACTTTGTATATAAAATTTATAGAATTCCAAGAATTTGAAAAGAAAAAGTAAATTACTTACCTTTAAGGTATACCAAATATATTTTCAATATTTTCTTCCTTTCTTCCTTTCCTTTCTTTCTTTCCTTTCTTTCTTTCCTTTTTCTTTTCAACTTTTCGTTTCTTTCTGCCTCCTCCTTTTTTTTTTTCTTTTTCTTTCTTCATTCTTTCTTTGAAGAAAAACCCTACACAAGTAAAAGTTAAGACAATCGAAAATTAAATTAGGAAGAGGGAAATACCTTGGATTTTCGAGAATGATACTTGAGACGGTAGAGTCTCGTGCTGATAACGTGTTATAAACTAAAGCAAAAGACAAGAACAATAGAACAAGAACAATAGCAATAGAGAGAAGAGTAGAGAGAGTTCTTCTTATTGAGTTGAGAGGGGTCTCAAGGGATGATTTACAATGGTAGGGGGCACCTCTATTTATAGGGGAGAGGAAGATTTAGCTACCACTAATAGAACTCTAAAATCTCTCTAATTAGATACATTAAAGACATTCACCTTAAATAGAAGTGTAAGAATCTTCTATTTCATAACATAACTAATATTGTGGATATAACAGAAAAAAAAGAAATTGTCTTTTTTTAATATGCTAAAAATAAAATTTTATTTTTAAATATTTGACAAGTAAAAGTAAACGAAGGAAATACATAACACAATGCATTCTTTACAAAAATAGAAAAAATCCCTCCGATGGCTTTCAATCTTCTATTTTGGACAGCCACGTGCTTATTACCCGACTTTTTAAGTTCCTTCTTCGTCGGCTGGCTTTTTAGTACCAAAGTAACCAAACTGATTAAATAATTTCTTTAAAATTTTAATTTAAAGTTTATATCAAAATAGAGAAACCAATTGTTAACGGAAAAGAAGTACTTATACGACAATAAGAACATATCGATCGAAAAAGTCAAAACGAGGTTTTAGTTTCTAGTTGAATTTTACAAACGCAAAGATTACTTGTGAAGTGATGCACCATCCCTTTAAAAGAAACATTAAATAATTTTAATCATAAATGTATGTGTTTATACTACATTTTATTAGTATCACTTAATTAATATTTTACTAATTAAAAGAAGTAAGAATAGCCAAAACAACTACTCATATTTGGGAATCAAAAGGAGCATATTAAGAGAAGGAATTTTTACCGTGAAGATTAGTACCTTATTTATTTTAAATAAATATCATTTAAAAAGTATATTCTATAAATACCTTTTAATATTTATAGCAAAATATTTAATTTTGATTATCTCTTACCCTAAGTTACTAAACACGCTATTCAATTACATTATTTTTTTCTTTCTCTACTTTGATAGATGCCATTCTCTTCCCCATCCCATTAAAATTTTTGCTCTCCTCCTCCTTCTAACGACATCTTCTCTTTCCTTTACTTTAATCAGTGCTTCGAAATCCAACGACTCAATTCCTACACCATGCCCAAACACAATTCCACTCGATTCTCTTCATGAATAACGCCAAAGAAAATCTTTAGGTTGTTGATTTGTGGTACGATTATCCCAATGGCAAGAACTTCAACATTATCCAAAACCAATGGGGAAAGTGATAAACTTGAGGTCCTCAACTCCGTCATCTTCAATACAAGATTCAAGCTTTAACAGAGTCATAAAGCATTCACCATTGCTCGACGGCGGATTCACCGAAAATTAGAGTTTGTTATTGAACAAAAACGACAGAGTTTGGTGTTGAGCAACTTGATTTTCTGTTAATATATTTCAATGTATTTTCAATGTATCATATTGTATTTTCATATATTTCATTGTAGTCATTGTTTTTTCATTGTAATTCAATGTATCTCGCTGTATTATTTCATTGAATTCGCTATCTCTTTTTTTTTATTGTATTTCAATGTATCCCACTGCATTCTATGTATTTTATTGTATTCACTGTCTCGCTACATACCATGAATGTATTTATATATATATATATATATATATATATATATATATATATATATATATATATATATATATATATATATATTCAGATGTATTATATAATTTCTTTAAAGATTGCTATGTTTTGAGGTATTTTTCGGTTGAGAATCTTTTTCATAATCGGAAATACAAATTTTTTGTGTTATAATTGAGTTTGTTGAGTTACATTATGAGTCTATTATGATAATTGCTACACATTCTGTTTAAAAATATTAAAATTTCCTATTTCACGCCGTAAATACAATCGAATATAATAATTTGTCCAGTTGTAATCCCATGTTTCACGCCATGAATACAATCGAATACATTCGAATACAACAGTTGATTAGGTGGACTTCCCTGATTCACTCCTATTTTTGCTAATCTATGCATGAAATCATGAATACAATAGCTTAAATACATCTAATACAACCTATAACAACAGAAAATGTATCTACAATCCGTAATATAGCAAAATGGTGTCTATAGATAGCTAATTACCACTAAAAGATAGTGCTTTATGAAAAATAACGAGTAACCCATGATATGAATATTAATAGCCTATTTGGTCGTGCTTTTAAAATTATTTTATTTGAAATTTTTTTTCTTGAAAATGTTTTAAGAATGATATTTTTGTGAGATGTAGCTTGTGCTTATCTATTAATATAAGAAATATTTTGGAGCAACAATTAGTATTTGACCAAAATTTTTAAAAGTGCTTCTTAGCGTATTTTTCTCTAAAGTTATTTAAAAAAAATACTTTTGGATATAAGCTATTTTTTTTGCTTCTCTATTAGAGCCCCGTTTGGACAGAAGAATTTTTTTTACTTTATTCCGAAGTTAGTGTTTGACCATAAATATTTTCAGTTTTCACTTAAATATGAATTTTAAAATTTTTTGAAAACTTGAAAAGCTCCAAAAGGTTATTTTTTTAATATTTTCACTCAGATCACTCACAAAACTTCAAAAACAACCAAAAATTATAGTCATATTCATAGGGAACTCTAATTTTAAATATCATTTTCACTTAAATTTTTTTAAACCTTTTTTCTAAAATTTATAATTATGTCCAAACGCCCACTAAAACTACTATTATACATTTTTTTCTTCTAAATACTTGCCAAGCACCTTCATTTTAGATAAAAAGAACTTTTGGCAAACAAAAAGAAAAGCTTAGCGAAAGAGGCAATAGCCGCATAATAAAGGCAATTAAGATAATAATTTTGATTCGATAATTACAACAAAATACATAGATTGAACAATGTGAATAAAACAAGTGGACCAGCTCAGACATAAATACTTGGGAATAAGCTATTTTTTTTGGTAGGTGAGGTCTTTGGTTGTCGTTAACCATGATCTCAGCACAACTCTAATCAAATCTTCAATTTTTTTTTTCTCCATTTTCATTTTAATTTTCACGTGTAATAATTAGTCGCCAATTGTCATCACAGTAAACCCTTAACGAAGCTTCCGACAAGAATACGACAACCAACGGACTCATGCCTTTGAGGGGAGAGGGAGCAATGGGTATTTCCTAATTCTTATCAATTTTCAGATCTCCCTCTCCTAAACCCTTACATTTTCCGGCCGATCTATGTATATATATGTAAATTAGATATAGAAAGATCTATATATAGTGATTGATTTTAGCAACTCACCATTGACCCTCAAATCTTCAATTACTAGCTTGAGTTGTTGGCGGGTAGCCTGGTCCAATGTGATTTTTCCAGTTTTGTCTTTTCTAAGGTGAGAATTGAGCTTTTGTTCGTGTCTATTTGGCGGGAATTATATTTGTCGTCATGTTAGATTTTGAATTTTTTGTATTGCTGGAATATGCTTTTTTTTATTTATTTTAACAGGTCTTTATCGTGATACTGTTTTGAGATTGTGTATTTGGTACGCATTTGACGTTGTTGTATATGCTGAAGAAGAAAGTAAAGGATAGAACTTGAACGGAGAGGGAAAGAGGATGACAATTTCGGACAATAGCAGAGGGTTAATTCTGGCAATATCATCAAGTTTGTTTATTGGAACAAGTTTTATATTGAAGAAGAAAGGTCTTAAGCGTGCTGCAGCAGCTGGAACTCGAGCAGGTTTCGAAATTCTTTCTCTCAATTGAATTGCAAATTACTTGGCCTGAATTATAGTCAGCATATTACAAACACTATATTTGACTTTTCCTTTTCCTCAAGAAATTGTTAAATAGAAGTGATGTGATTTGCACAATGATTGAGCTAAGATATAAAAATTAAGCTAAGAAAGAACCCCATGAGGTTATTTTGCTTGTGCTACTTCAAAGATTATTAGAGTGTTATCTCTAATCTTCTTTTGTTGATGGCCAATAAATCAGTTTTTGGACCAGCCCTTAGGACCAACTGTAGCCTTCGGTACTCTGAGATTTCTCCACTGAAATACCAAGCTTAGGTTGCATTGCGCAAGGTTCGAACCTGCGACCTAGTCACAAGTCCCCCGAACTTTGCCACCTGAACTAAAAGAAGATATCTTTTCCTACCAACTTTGAAATAGTGGGCTGCTCCTCTTTAGCCGTGGATATTGGTGTTATGAGCGGATCACATTTAGTATTGTGTTTCTTTCTGTACTATATTCTCTTTATTATTTTCGTTAAGGGCTTGTTAAGCAATTTTTGAATTTTTTGAAACTCTAAACTCTAACAATCTGGTATGTGGACAAGGTTCTCAGGTTCAGTTTTAGTAGTCAATTTGACGAAAGGTTTATGTTGAGAAAATTGATTGGATTGCCAGTTTAAATTTATGGCATCTTAAGTTCTGCCCATGATTTGTTAGACATTCACATTGAAGATACAGTTGAACAATGAATTTGAAATGAATGACTTTAGGAGTAGTTAAGAAAATTTCTCAATGGAGATCAAGAGAGATTTATGAGCTAGGAAGCTATTCTTGACATACAAAAATTATTCGAGGAAGCCTTTTAAGTGGTTTGACCTAAGATGCTAAACCTGTGAATACTCCTCTTGCTGCACATGTCAGACTCCCAACTGCTGAGTCATGGGCAAGATGAAGAAGAAAGATATATATGGTGCGGGTTTCTTGTTCCAATAAAACTTGTACTATGTATGCAATGATCATATGGAAATATAACAAAATGTTAGTATGTAAAGTTATGGGTTGTCCAGGTAAAGTGCATTAACAGGCTGTACCGCTGTGAAGTGGATTCTTAGATATTTGTGTGGAAGTATAGATACATGTTTGGACTTGGGGAGAAATAGTAATATTTTGGTTGGTTTCATGGATGCTGACTATGCCAGAGAATTTGATAGAAAAGATCACTCAATGGATATATATAAACTTGTACTATGTATGCAATGATCATATGGAAATATAACAAAATGTTAGTATGTAAAGTTATGGGTTGTCCAGGTAAAGTGCATTAACAGGCTGTACCGTTGTGAAGTGGATTCTTAGATATTTGTGTGGAAGTATAGATACATGTTTGGACTTGAGGAGAAATAGTAATATTTTGGTTGGTT
Source organism: Nicotiana benthamiana (assembly GCA_034376525.1). NCBI lineage: Eukaryota > Viridiplantae > Streptophyta > Magnoliopsida > Solanales > Solanaceae > Nicotiana > Nicotiana benthamiana. The sequence goes on from CM067330.1 coordinate 34,655,212, forward strand.
TCATGGATGCTGACTATGCCAGAGAATTTGATAGAAAAGATCACTCAATGGATATATATATATATATATATATTGCATTGGCGGCTTTGTTGTTAGCTGGAAGGCACCATTACAACATCTTGTAACATTATCTACTATGGGGCTATATATTTGGATATGGCCAAATCGATTAAAGAAGTTTTGTGGTTACAGGGTTTGTTTGACGAGCTTAGTCTATGTCATGTGTGATTACTATTTATTGTGATAGCGATGTGTTATACACTTTACTAACGGTCAGATGTATCACGAGAGGGCGAAACATTGATGTGAAATAAAAGTTCATTCAAGAGACTATTGCTGGGGAAAAAGTATCTCTTCATAAGATCAATGCTAGAAACAATCTTTTTGACATATTTAGAGTGCTTCCTCCAATTACTAAGTTCAAAAACTGCCTGAACTTGATTAGTGTTTATGGTGGATGACTTAGCCAATAGAGGCTTGTATTGAGAAAATAGAGCAAGTACCCATTGTTACGAATTCAAGCAAATGCAAGGATATGTTAATTAATTTGGTGGTCCAAATTATTCCTACTATATTGTGAATTGCCATTCTCTTTTACTCGTGGGGAAATGCTACAAGCTCCAATAAAATAGCGCTCATTCCTTGTAACTTGATAACATACACGGTGTAGATTTCTCAAAGATAGTGAGTTATTGTGGGAAATATTTGTGTCGGAGATAGGGGTGTTCATCGGTCGGTATGATATTTAGACATTTCGGTTCGTTATTTTCGGTATTCGGTTTCTTAAAATGCTATACCAATATTGTACCTAATTAAATTCGGTATGTTTAAGTTTTTCTCCTTTTGATTTTGGTTTATTCGGTTCAGTAACTTCGATTTATTGGGTTTGAATACTAGCTAGTGCATAGAGTTAATATGCTTAATTAAATTACTCAAAAGTACAAAACTAACAACGTTTCTTGATGAAAGTTTTGTCCAAAACTAGTAAAATATCAACCCATAGAGAGAAAACGATACACAAAGGAATAAATTTGATCATTCGAAATGTCTTGTTACTTGCTTAGAGTTAATTGATGAACTTATAGAATAAAGGAAAGCAACATTTTAGATTTTTTAGATTTATGTTATAACTAATAATATGTGAATTGTGCAATATAATATATATTTCGATATGTTATTGGTATGTCATGTCACATTTTAAAATACCTAATACCATACCTAATACCATTTTTTTTAAAAAAAATTAAACCAAATACCAAAATATCAAATACCAAATACCAAAATTTTCAGTTTCCGTACGGTAATTCGGTATTTGCCAAATTATGCACAGTCCTCGTCGGAGATCCACTTGTAAGAAATTCATTGTTGTTCATGAATTTGTGAGGTAATATCTTTGTAAGGCATATTTTCAGAATATTAGATTATATGATTTTGCACTCTCCTTTACGTACTATCTGAAATAGTGGATTGCTTCTCTTCTTTTGTGGAGACAAGAGGGGTTGCTCTGATGGTAAGCAACCCCCACTTCCAACCGAGAGGTTGTGAGTTCGAGTCTCTCCAAGAGTAAGGTGGGAAGTTCTTGGAGGGAAGGATGCCGGGGGTCTATTTGGAAACAGCATCTCTACCCAAGGGTAGGGGTAAGGTCTGCGTGCACACTACCCTCCCCACACCCCACTAAGTGAGATTATACTGGGTTGTTGTTGTTGTTGTTCTCTTCTTTTGTGGATGGAGGTTTAGTCGATCAAAATACTTAAAATACTTAAAATCTTTGTGCCTTGTTTATTGGAAACAGCCTCTCTGCCCTTTCCGGTAGGGGTAAGGCTCGTCTACATATTACCCTCCCCAGACCCCACTGTGTGGGACATTACTGGGTAGTTGTTGTTGTTTGTGCCTTGTTTCCTGCATTTTTCTTCGTCATCTTAGCTATCATCATCGTTGAGGACACGTTGGTGAGAGGATCACAATGGATATCTACTTTAGTTTGCCATTGAACTAATTAATAAAAAAGGAACAGAAAAATAAGACTTTAAAATTGTGACTTGCATTTCTGATATAGTTTTTTACCATCTCTCACTGTAAATTAGTTATTTATTTTGTTTCTGTTAAATGGAATAAATGCTGTCTAGGCCCAGAGTTTCAGCTATTGAGGTATCTTTCTTTTGAAAATGTCAAGTATGAATTGTCATAGCATTATATTTTGTTGTATCATCTAGATTGTTATAGATAATCGTACTTTAGTATGTCTTTGCATTGTATCATGGCTACTGACATACCATTAGAGCTAAGCTAATGAAGCTTTTACTCATTTTAGTGTTCAAAGGAATATCCATTTGGATCAGTTTCTGGTAGGGAGAGTGAGGTCAAACAACAAATATGAGCTCTAAAGAGGCCCCCTTTAAAAACAAACAAAATAGGCTCCTTCATTCATACACGAAACATTTAAGCTCCATTGACCATAGTCATCTAGCTGGTAATCATTGTATGTCAAAATTGTGAAGATTACTAGTAACATGTATTCATAACTAGTTATATGATCTTTAAGGGCCCATATATTATTGGACAAGAGCAATATAAATTGGACACTCCAGTGGGAGTTGAACTCTGTAATAGTGAAGTGCTTGTGAGTTTCAAGTAATTTAATTACACTGTATTCATTTTTTTTTTGAAGTAAATGTAGTTGTTCTTCACACTTGACCATAATCTGCGGTGGCCATCTGTCTGTTTAGTTGTGTTGCTTCAACTATTACGTAATCTTCTATCTGCCCAGTTTTGTATTTTCTTCCATCTGTTATCAGAATTGGTTTGTCAACACCAGGATAATTTCCTAGAAGCAAACACAACTAAGTAGAGTCAAATTTATCTGTGCCTCAAGAAATCCGTTTTTGTCTCAAAACAGACAAGTTAACAGCTTTCGCGACCATCTGTACACAAGATCTTTTTGTCCATATTAAATACTGAGGCAACTTCAGTTCACTCTCTTAAACAGTTGTTGTGATACTTGCTGCAGGAGTTGGAGGCTATACTTATTTGCTTGAACCACTTTGGTGGGCAGGCATGATAACAAGTGAGTAGTGCATGAGATATCTCCATACCGTAACCCCTCTTAGGAAACGGAATGAATTGGCATTTTGTGGTTTGGATTTTGATGATTGACTTCCGATTTGGATTTGCAGTGATCACTGGGGAGGTGGCAAATTTTGTGGCTTATATTTATGCCCCAGCAGTTCTGGTGACCCCTCTTGGCGTTTTGAGTATAATTATCAGGTATGATTTTGAAGTTTATAAACTGTCTAAGCTCTAACAATGAACCATTAGTGGTGTTTGCAAAACTGACCTTGGTCAATCTGAACAGTGCTATTTTGGCGCACTTTATGTTGAAAGAACGATTGCAAAAATTAGGTGTACTAGGATGTATTTCATGCATCGTAGGCTCGGTGGTTATTGTTATCCATGCACCTCAGGAGCATATGCCATCTTCTTTGCAAGAAATCTGGATTTTGGCAACGCAACCAGGTTATAGTTGTCTTTAACATACATGTTTTCTATTTATCATGCCATAGCTTAGAGAAACCTTATCGCACTTGTAGAAGTGATTACTAATTTCCTCCTTATTGCTTCTGTCTGCAGCATTTTTGATTTATGTAGCTGCAACATTATCTATGGTGCTAGCCTTGGTTTTGCATTTTGAGCCTCGCTATGGGCAGACAAATATATTGGTTTATTTGGGAATCTGTTCCTTAATGGGTTCATTCACGGTAATTGTCTTCTTCTAAGCTACTATTCCTGCTGCAAACACCAAACTGTTTCTGGATATGATACTTTTTGCACATATCAACAGTTTGCTAGCTTGTCCAGAGATTGGTTGCTGTAGTGTTTTCATGGTCTTTGCAGATTGTCAGCATTAAGGCTATTGGAATTGCCATAAAGCTTACTTTGGAAGGAATTAGTCAAGTTGCCTGTCCTCAAACATGGTTTTTTCTTACTGTCGCAGTGATATGCGTCATCACACAGCTGAATTACCTTAACAAGGTAATACTTTGTTTATAGAGTGGAACGGATACAGGGGATTCAAGAAGCTGACCCCAACTAATTTGTGATTGATTCATACTTAATTGTTGTATTCTCGTCAACCTAGCAATGCTTTGTCCATATCTGCGAGTAGCATATCTGGTATCATTCATTTAGATTTAGATATTAAAGTAGTTATTCGCCTTTATACTCTCCGTTTATTGGTGCTATTTATTGCATAGGGTGTGCCAGTATTTGTCATAAAGATAAATCAGAAACTTGATAATGGGAATTGATCCCAACTATGATAGATACAACAACTACTACCCAGTATAGTCCCACAAAGTGGGGTCTGGGGAGGGTAATATGTAGACGGGCCATACTCCTACCCGAAAGGGCAGAGAGGCTGTCTTCAATTGACCCTCGGCTCAGTAAAGAAAAGGAACAACAAAAACAAAAACAACAAAAGAGCATTAGTAACTTCAACATAAATAGCGTAAATAATTATCTAAAACATAAAAACCTAAAAATAGAAACATAAAAACTATAAATAAAATAGCATGCAATAATATCATACAGTAACTAGCATAAGACAAAATCCAATACACAAATCTTCTGTGAATAGCCCTGTCAAGCCTCACCCAACCCCGGGTGAGGAGTATGAAAAACTCTAGGGGCCCCTATCCCACAACCCTAATACTAGACCTCCATACTTTCCTATCAAGGGCCATGTCCTCAGAAACCCGCATTCTAGCCATGTCATGCCTAATCACCTCTCCCCAATACCTTTTAGGCCTCCCTCTGCCTCGCCGTACGCCGACCATCGCCAGCCGCTCACAACTCCTCACCGGGGCGTCAGGACTTCTCCTCCGCACATGCCCGAACCACCTCAGCCTCGCTTCACGCATCTTCTCATCCACCGGGGCCACCCCCACCTTCTCTCGAATAACTTCATTCTTAATCTTATCCTCTGAACGTGAGAGTTCTTCACTGGCCAGCACTCCGCCCCATACAACATGGTAGGCCTAACCACAGCTCTATAAAATTTCCCCTTGAGTTTCTGTGGAACTTTGTTGTCACACAGGACTCCTGATGCAAGCCTCCACTTTGACCACCCCGCTCCTATGCGATGAGTGACGTCCCCGTCAATCTTTCCGTCCCCCTGAATCACTAACCCAAGATATCTGACACTGTCCCTCTTGGCGATGACATGTGATCCAATCATCACGTCCCTGCCTACTTCGCTCAGCTCGGCGCTAAATTTGCACTCTAGGTATTCCGTCTTAGATCTGCTTATTTTGAAACCCTTAGACTCGAGAGTCTGTCTCCATACCTCTAACCTCTCATTAACACCGGCCTTCGTCTCGTCTATCAAGACTATGTCATCAGCAAATAGCATACATCAAGGCACATTCCCTTGAATATGTCGGGTAAGAGCATCCATCACCAAGGCAAACAAGAGAGGGCTAAGCGCCGATCCCAACTATGATAGATGTTCTCCAAAATTGCAGCTCTTTTTATGTTTCTTTTTATTTTTTTGTAATTTGGATATATATTTTAGCTAAAGAATTTTATTGATGAACCTCTTAGATGCCAATGAATAGTTTAATGCTCAACCTGAGCAGTCCTCCAGAAATGCCCGTTCTCATCCTAAGTTGAGAAACAGGTATCACAGTTTAGTTCCTTTAGTCACTTGTTCTTTCCTGAATGCTTCTTGATAATTGAGCAGCATAGTAATGATATTTCAAACAAGTAGTACTGTTTTATCTAGAAAAATAAGTTTTCTGCTAGTATTCTAGTTTGTTGTCATTAATTTTCCTAATTAGATGAATCAGAGATGCATAGTTGATTGATTGACAATAACCTTTGAAGTGCTGCTGGACGACTAGAAGAATAGTTAACTTGAAGTGCGTACAATTAACACGTGATGCCTAATTTTTTTTTGGAGTTCACTACATGTATGATTGTTATGGGTCATTCAAGGTTGTTCTCGTTTGAATGTTTTAAAGCATCACTGATATCTATACATCATTTTTTAGGCACTGGATACATTCAACACCGCAATTGTTTCTCCAATATATTATGTGATGTTCACCACCATGACCATCATCGCAAGTGCTATAATGTTCAAGGTATTCCAATTGAAGGGCTTCTTCATTACGGTCCTTTATGAATAAATATATGATACAGGGTATTGTGATTCTATTCATCTGTGTCTTCTTATTGCTTTTCAGGACTGGGCAGGACAAAATGTCAGCGACATAGTGTCCGAGATATGTGGATTTATAACAGTACTTTCAGGAACAATCATGCTCCATGTTACTAGAGAACAGGAACCTGTTACCACGCCAGGTATGGATAATACTAAAGTTTACTGGAAGCATTTAAGAACCTATATTTAATCCTCACATCTTGATATATGAATATTCTAGAAAATGCGCTGCCTATTATCTACACCAAGTATGGCATTGGATCTTTCCGTTGCATTCTTTTAAGAAGCTGATGTTGAACTGGGCATGATTACTGCTACTTTTTGGCTTCTTTGCACTATGGTGCTTCATCACAAAGGGAGAATGTATCCTACAAGTATAATCCCACTTAGTGGGGTCTGGGGAGAGTAGTGTGTACGCAGACCTTACCCCTACCCTTGGGTAGAGAGGCTGTTTCCAAATTGACCCCCGACATCCTTCCCTCCAAGAACTTCCCACATTGCTCCTGAGGAGACTCGAACTCACAACCTCTCGGTTGGAAGTGAGGGTTGCTTACCATCAGAGAAACCCCTCTTGTCTTATCACATATTTGACACATTGACATCCTTTCTAGCTATGCCATTTGGGACGATGGTCCAGCCTCTTGAACACATTTTTTATACGCAGATACAGCAATTACTTGTGATGTCATGTTACCATAGTTGAAGTTGAAATATCAACATGAATTTTTAGTTTCTAGTTATGCACCTCTGAGGGGTTGTTATGATGGTAAGCAACCCCCACTTCCAACCGAGAGGTTGTGAGTTCGAGTCTCCCCAAGAGCAAGGTGGGAAGTTCTTGGAGGGAAGGATGCCGGGGGTCTATTTGGAAACAGCCTCTCTACCCCAGGGTAGGGGTAAGGTCTGCGTACACACTACCCTCCCCAGATCCCACTAAGTGGGATTATACTGGGTTGTTGTTGTTGTTGTTATGCACCTCTAGATGCTACTAAAAGAAGTCCAGAAGGAGGCGTTAATATCCCTTTTCTGCTGGTGCTAGTATTTTTCTACTTTCACATTGTAGTTAATATTACATTGGCTTACACAGGAACCATAACATGGTATGACGGGGAACGTATAAAGGCGATGGAGGATGGGCATTACATCTTGTTGCATGATTCAGAATACTTAGACTCGTATAGTGCCTTAGCAAAGGATTCAAGAAGTTGATAGTTGATTTGCATCGTGGAATGAGCAATTCTTGCTTGAGCTCATTGATTTTGAGCTTTACAACTGCCAAGCAATTTCTTCCTATGTGCATAATTCTGGGAAAAGCTGGAGGGCGAGGCCCCCTCGTATCTGAAACTAGGCTTGGATTTCCTAAGATTTTTGACCAACATGGGGGGTTACATTTGAACAAGGTGTTCTTGCAAATCTCTTATTGCAGTCGGGGTTTGTACATATATGGCTTCTTTCATGTTGTTGTAAACATATTATTATTCATTTATTTATCATAATGAGACATAGTCTATCGAGCATATATTGCTTTGATGGATAAATGGTGTTCTTGCTTTTTGTATTATGGAGTTTATTGTGTTATTTGTCTTTGACTTGGATGGGAAAAAATGACATTAATAACTATACCTCAGTATCAAACAAGTTTTCATTTTTACTAACCATGTTTTCTTATGTAAACTCATTTCCGGCTTGATGAGAAAAAGAAGAAAGAAAAGAAATAAGGGAAATAATATTGTATAGTCGTTTTTAAAATAGTAGTCGAAAAATATATATATTTTGTATATATATATATATTGTATGTTATATATAATTCTTTATATTTTTTTTGTTATCGAATATAAATAGTTTTTGATGTGGACTAAGATTGATAATAAGCCAAAAAGATATCCATATGGTCATTTCTAATGTTACTTCATTTCCATGGACCCGCTCTCACCTAAGTAATTTCACTTCATGATATATATTGTATAGTCATCTTTGACATATTATTACTTTTTCTATTCATTAGAGATGCATTTAAAAAGAAAATAGAAAAGGTAACTTCTCGACTTCCAAGTGTCGAAAAGCTTTAAAGGAATTTTTCAAAAAAGATGTTAGTAAAATTAATTAAGATAAGAGTATATTAGAAAGGGAGAACTAATCATATCATAATTTATAAAAATTACTAATAATAAAGTTTAACCAAATGTTACAAAATAAAATAAAATAAAGGGGGTAAGCATAATATCAAAAATTACAACAAAGATGACTCCGACGAAGCCCTTTAAGGGGAGGTTTCTGAAATTAATTTTTTTTGTCTATGCCAAAAGAGCTAAACTAAGGGGAGAAATTCAAAAATAATTAGATTTACAATTGGTCGTTTAAATCGAAATTTAGTTACTTTTTATGTAAAAATAAATTTGAGCAAAAATATTGTTCAAAACCGAAAAATACTCCAGTATATTATGCCAGAGTTCCAGTATAAGTATACTTGAACTCCACCATATTATACTGGAGTTTCAGGATAAGTATGCTGGAACTCCAGCATAATATGATGAAGTTCCAGCAAGTATAATGGTCCAGTATAATACACTAGAGTTTGGCGCACTGGTGCTCCAGTCTCCAGTATATTATACCGGAGAGAGTAAAGAATACCGGTCCGCATAATATGCTGGAGTTCAGGTATACCAAACTCCAGTATATTATGCTGGACCGGTCTCTATTGCAGCAAAATAGTGATTATTTTTCATTGACTTGGTAAATGCTGGCTATTTTTGAATGTCCAATCCAAAAACTGGTTATATTGTGCTATTTTTATTAAACTAAGTACTTAATTACATAATGACTCCGGACACTAAATACCTTTTCAACTGCAACACTCATAATTGTCATATTGGATAATTTGTAGGATTAATAAAAATTTATATAATCGATCTTAACTTGCTTGACGTTAATATATATATTCGTTATTTGTTCAATGGTCAACATATCATATATGTTCTTAGGGCAGGTAGATAAACTGAGACAAGTCCACTTAATCAAACAAGTAAACCAAACCAGACGAAGCCTTATCAAGCACCAACTAATAACATCATAATTCATAAGAAAGAAAATTGAAGCAACTAGAGACGAAATCAAAGCTTTAATTAGTTTAATCCTTTAGCTCTTTCTTGGTACCTTCGGTTATATTTGATTATCTTCCATGTTTTCATGGTTTAATTTTTGCAATTGAAAGAGAATCAACTGGACATCTGCTTGTGACCAATTCAGCCATGTTTTTTTTTTTTTTTTTTTTAAACTGTCATCTTTATATTAATATCAACGAAAGGGATATACAATATGATCCTAAAGTAGTAGTATGGACTTCTACTACTCACTATTCCTCATCTAGTTACAGTATGCATCTAAACTTTAACATAGAAATTAACTGTGCATAGTCTATACAATTTCTAAAATGCATCTATGGAAAACTATTTAATTGTTGTAACCCCTTTGTCCATTTACTACTGTGTTTGCCTCGAATGTGGATCAACATGGCAACTTCTCTGGCAGCTCGATCCTCATCATATACTGTATTTTGAAACCTCATTGTGTTCCTTGCCTTCCAAATCACAGCAATTACATTTATAAATGCAGCAGCTGTAATTGAGTTCCTCCATGCAGCACTTCTAGCACTTCTGCAGATCATTGTTAGCTCCTCCTCCCAGGTGAGAATTTGTCTAGGACATCCCAGCCAATAACATATACGAGACCACAACTTTCTAGTAACAAAACAATCAAAGAAAAGATGATGGAATGTTTCCTCTAACTGTTTGCAGAACACACACAGTAGAGGAATTTGGATTCCAACTTTGGCCAACCTATCCACAGTGGGAAGTCTTTGATGTGCAGCCAACCAAGCAGTGAATTTGTGTCTAGGGATCACATTTTTAACTAGTAACAAATTCCTCCAATTGACTCTGTCAAAACTAGGCAGCATAGCAATGTAACATTAGTGAATTAGGAACTTGCCCATACAACAGACTGATTGTAGTCTGTCATACAGGTTGCCTGCCATCTGCATATTCTCCATGACATTTTCTCTACACTGCATGATTTTTCTAATTACCCATGCAGCTTGTTTAGGAACATTAGATATTCCAACATCTCCTCTCTTTATGTAGTAGCAGTGTATCCACTTTACCCACAAACAATCCTTCTTCCTTGCCAAATCCCATAGCAATTTGGTCACTGCTGCCTTGTTCCAAGTTGTCAGATTCATTATGTTCAGCCCACCTGCATTTAAAGGGGAGCAAATTTTGTCCCAAGCCACTAATGCCCTCCTAGAGTAGTTGGCAGAACCAGTCCAGAGGAATGTGCGACATATTGAATCAATGGCTTTGATAACTCCCTTTGGCAAGATGAATATTTGTGACCAATAGGACTGAATTCCAAATATAACAGATTTAATAAGTTGACACCTACCTGCATATGATAACAGCTTTGCAGACCAACATCTAATTCTAGCTGTAATCTTCTCAATGAGAGGAAGATAATGTTGGATAGATAGTTTCTTTGAATCCAGTGGAATACCCAAATATCTGAAAGGAAGAACCCCTTCACTGAATCCCAGACTGCTGATAATAGCTGCTTTGAACTCTTGAGAGACTCCAGCTAGATAGATTGAACTTTTGCTAGAATTTGCTTCCAGTCCTGATGCCTTGGAGAACTTTGAGAATGCTTGATAAAGTATCTGAATAGAAATAGTATCAGCTCGACAAAACAAAAGTAGATCATCAGCAAAACAAACATGTGAGCAATTCAACTTTCTGCATTTAGGATGGAAATTAAAATTCCCATTCATGTGCAATTGTCCCAATATTCTACTCAAATATTCCATAGCCATCACAAATAGGTAAGGGGACATTGGATCCCCTTGCCTTAGTCCTCTCTTTGCTTTGAATGGTTTAGTAAAACCACCATTCATCATAAGGGAGAAAGATACAGTAGTAGTGCAGGCCATGATCCATTCTATAAACTTTGCTGGAAAACCATAAGCCACCAATAGTTGTTTAAGAAAAGACCATTCCAAGGAATCATAAGCTTTCCTCATATCCATCTTCAATACACATCTAGGAGAAACACCTTTCCTAGAATAGCCCTTGAAAATCTCATGACTTAGTAATATATTATCCACAATACTCCTCCCTTCTATGAAAGCAGACTGAGCCATTCCCACAATATCAGTAACAACCTCCTTTAGTCTTCTTGTGATTATCTTGGATATAAGCTTATACAGAGTAGTGCAACAAGCTATTGGCCTATAATCCTTGACAGTAGAAGGGGAGCTGATTTTAGGAACCAAGGCAATAGCTGTAGTATTAATGTACTGAGGCATGCTGCTGGTCCTGAAGAATTCCTTTGTGGCTGCTAGAACATCATTCTCAATAATCTCCCAGTTCTTGGTGAAGAATTCCACAGGATACCCATCTACACCAGGTGCCTTGTCCCTTGGCATATCTTTCAAAGCTTCAATAACCTCTTCCATACTAATATCTCTGATAAGTCTCCTTTGTTGATCTAAACTAAGGCATTTCCCTTCCTTCACAGTAGCAATATCTACACTAGTCAATTCTTCAGCTTTTCCTCCCAGCAACTCTTGAAATACAGACATGAATTCATTCTCCACTGCAACAGGATCAGAAATATGGTCTCCAGTATCAGTATATATTGAAGTTATAGTATTCTGACAATTTCTAATCTTCCATTGTGCATGAAAGTATTTGGTATTTGCATCTCCACATTCAATCCAAGTGGCCTTAGATTTTTGCCTCATGACTTGTTCCTCAATGTTGCTCCACCTTTCAATATCTGCCAGAGCTTGCCTTTCCTTATTGAATAAATCCTATGATTGAGGATTATCCTTCAATTGGGACTGGACAATATCAAGCTGCTCTCTTGCCTGTATAATCTTCTGTTCATAGGTTGCCATATACTTGTTTGTCTCCTTTAACTTCAGTTTCAACATCTTCAGTTTTGACCATATCTGCTGCATATAATCACCAATGAAATCCTGCTGCCATACATCTAATATAGCATGGAACTGTGGGAATTCCATTACACCAGTATAGAATCTAAATGGTTTAGGATGAAGGAGCTTTTGGTTTCCAAACTTAATACAAATTGGAGTATGGTCAGATACAGAGGGATTAAGGAACTCAGCTTCAATATGCCCATATTGCTGCACCCATTGAAAATTTCCCAAAGCCCAATCAATCTTACTATATACATGTTTGTTTGTCCAAGTATAGTTCCACCCTATCCTTCTTAGAGGTGTTAGTTGCAAATCATAAATGAGTTGTTTAAAACCCCTAACCTCAGCATCAATCACTATAGACCCAATTCTATCCTCAGTTGATAGAACATTATTAAAATCACCACTAAGTAACCATGTGTCTTGGCTGGGAATAGAGACAGCTTTGAGATCAGCCCACAACCTTTCTCTTTGAACTCCAGTGTTATGAGCATACACTATACAAAGATGAGTCTTCACATGACTATAAGGATCCTCTATGTGACATTGAATCATTTGATCAGTTACACTAGAAATAATGACCTGAATATGAGTCTTCCACATCACCCAAATCCTGCCATTTACAGCTTCAGAGTAGTTGCAGAACACCTTCCAACCCTTGGCTATTTTTCCTTGAATTTTCTGTGCTTTATGTGCTTTTACTCTAGTTTCAAGACACCCCAACACATCTACTTTATTTACATTTAAGAAACTTTTCAGTTCCTTTTGTTTATGGGCTAAATTCAGCCCTCTTATGTTCCAAGTAACAATTCTCATATATATGATGGTCCTGGATCATGCTGGCCTTTCCTACCAGCTCCTTCCTCATCCATTTTGGCTTTCCCCCTGTTGCATTTGTCCACACGGTCTGCATCTACTTCATTTGCCATTACTGCCTCTGGGTTGACATCAACAATAGAATTATCTGTTTGCTGCATAGTAATTTGATTCATGCTTTCCCTATCATCTGAGTTAACACCAACAGTTATCAATTGTGTGGTCTGATCCATAGTCTTCCCTGCTACTATATGATTTTCCTCACCTTCAGGCTCAACATCCTTAGGAGCATGGACTTTTTTCACAGTCCACCTTTGCCTATTAACTTTAGGCTTTTCAGGTCTCCTAGTTGCTTCCTGCTTTTCATTCTTAGTTTCTTCTTCAGCCTTTGCACTATACCAGCATTCACTAATATCATGGCCAAACTTTAGACAGTGATTACAAAAGGTGGGCTTCCAATCATAATCAATCAACTGAATTTTATGCCCATAAGGAGTCTTAATATCAACATGATCAGGCAGGGGCTGTGAGGCATCCACCTCCACTAACACTCGAGCAAACGATATTCTCTCATAGTGTGCTGTGATTTTGTCAGTATATAATGGTGTCCCTATAGCACTAGCAAGTTTGCTTAGTACTTCTGCTGACCAATACTCAACTGGTAGCCCAGGAAATTTTACCCAAATAGGTATAGTACTCAATACATCACTTTGAAAAGAGAAATCAGTTTCCCATGGCCTCAATACCATCGGCTTGTTCCTAAAAGAAATATGGCCCTGATTGTAACACCAGATCCATATCCATTTTGTTTACAAACCGAAAAATACAATATCCTTCTGCATGCATTAGAATTTGAGGTTTAGAGACAAAATTCCAAACATGCATAACGAAATTCTGCATTGCTTTTTCAGTTGGATTGTCCCCAATTATGTACCCAATTAGTGAATCCTTCCAATGCTCAGCTTGTGGCTTCAACTCTTCCTCCTTAATGGTGACTATCACCTTCCCATCCCTATTAACTGGAGGTACAAACTTCAGAGTATTACCCATGTGAGTAAGTCGGTTACCTCGAACTGCTTCAGCAAATGAAGGGGAAGGAGTTTCAGCATCAACAACATTTGAGAACTGCAATTTCCTCACAATCTCTTCCTTTGGCTTCTCCTCTACTTGCATGCAAGCATCTGTGACTTTCCCCAATTTTACACCAGATTGTAAAATTGGTGGTAGGAAACTTCCAAACGTGAGTGGTGCTGGAGATGTAGTATGCATAGGTGCTGGAGTGATGGTCTGTGAGGCATTGGGTGGATGAAGGCGACGACGGCGAGCCATTTCCGACGAATTTAGCTCCTTGCTAAAATGCGCCTGCAATGGCAATGGAACAGTGCCTATCATGCGCCGAGAGAACTTTTAGCATGCGCAATTCAGCCATGTTTTCGTCTACAAATAATACTAAAGGGGTTCAAAATCAGGGGAGTAGTTTGTTTGCAACAGATGCTAACATAGTCATTTTTTTTCGATTTAAATTAAATATATCATATTTTCTTTTGCATACACTAAATATATCATATAAGAGTTATGCATATACACACAGACAATCTGCTTACGTTGTCACGTATTAATATTATGTAGTGGTATACCTTAAATACTTGGAAATGTACACAAATAGTTTTTTTTATAAAATTATATATAGGGGTAGGGGAAGGAAAAATCGGGAGATGATTATAAGACCGAGAATTAAACCCCACCAATAAAGTAAAGTTCATTCTATATTCAACCAACTGAGCTATTAAGATCCGGCACACAAACAATTCATTTCATGTCTAATAGTGTGTCGGAAAAAATTCATTCATTTTTGTACCAACGAGGTTGATCTAAAAAAAAAAAAGAAAAATGTAAGAACCTTAATAAAAAGGAATAGCAAATCATTAAAAAGAAATACCTTTAATGATAATTGTATTATGCCGTTCATCCAAGTTAAAGAGTTATGGCTCTCAAGCTTGGCTCTCTCGATTGGACCAATTAGGGATTTCAACCACACGCCAACCCCACCTGATTTAATCAAAAGATTACCATCGGCAGGGACCTCGATGGTAATCTATTTCATAGCTCCACTTCCACTTGAGGAACCAACCTCAGTTTGTTGAACGGTTGTAGGAGGAACTGCGGAAGGAGTCAAAACAGCTGGGGGAAGAGCAGCAAGGACAACGGTTCGACTGGCAAAGAAGGTATTGCAGAAGCAGATATAGAAAAGGAAGCAAGGGGTGCTTCATCAGAAACTGGTCCTAAACTTTCACTACCAAACCCGCATGTAAAAGTTGTTCAATAGAATCATGGGCAGCAACGGGAGTATCATCATCGAAAATCACCAACGAGGCTTCAACAGGCTCGGTGAGAGGAATAGAACGAGGGGAAGATGCTTCATCATCTGAAATAATGTCTTCTAGCCCGTGGCTTTCTAATCAAAGAACTCCCGTCTTGTTCTTCCTCTTCCTCAGAGTCTTGATCAACAATAGCTTTCCTTTTCGATGAAGAACCCAAAATTATCTTTTGGGCCCTTTCCAAAGAAATTCTGGAAGCTACGACGGCCTCATAACTTATGCCTCAAATGAGAAATGCTGATAAAAAGAAGGGTTAAAATAATTTCGGGAGGAAGCATTAAGTAACGTTGTAAAAAAAAACTCTTACCGTGAGTTTTTACTTTCCAACGAATTTGTTGAGAGAGAGAGAGAGAGAGTTTCCCAAAATCTACCCTCTATCGCGGCAGCATATAACAACTTTTCTACCCAACCACAAAAATTAAGAATCTCATCGACAATTCCCATGGCTGCTAAAAAGAATGAAGCTAAAAGGACAATCATCCGAATTGAGAAAAAGGTATGAGAAGTTTATTAGAAAGAAAACTTACATGCAAAGTTCCACTTCTCAGGAAAGGGAATATTTTCATCACCCACTAAACCAACAGTGGAGGTAGCAACAAACCTGGCATACCAGCCACAGTCCTTATTATCTTCTCGACTGACCAGCACTCTTTTACTTCTTGCTACTAAAGTAAAGATTCCTTGGCGAGAGTAAAGATGAATTAAATGGGAGAAAGTAAAAGCACACCAACCATGTTGGCCAAATGCCTCAATCAAGCAACAACCCTCCAAATAATAGGACCAATTTGTCCTAAACAGGCATAAAAAAACGACAGAATTTGAGGATAACAGGGTCAATAGTAGGTTTGAAACCCAACATGAAAGGATATTTATAAACAAAAGAAAACCCAGTTAAAAGAGGTGATTCTTTGGTTTGTATTGGGGATTATAATAGGGAAGTCATGGCTCCAATGACAGTGTCTACGAACTACAAAAATTAACCTTCAGAAATCTGAGTCGGGTAAATGTCAACACGTTCTAATGAAGACATAGAAGAAACTTCATTCCTAATGGATTCTCTATCGTTGTAAAAAGATAGTTCAACGGGAATAATCTCATCTACAATAAGTTCACGAAGAGGCTCAATGGGTTTTTTACTTCTAGATGAAGACCTTTGAGAAAGGGAGCCTCTGGTTCTAGAAGATGGAATGGAACTGGACGAAGGTAGAGAAGAACCTCGTGCAGATGAAGACCCTAGATTACGAAGTCTACCTCATCTCTTGTTCCTAATAGGAGCAAGAGGAAGGTTATTGACAATGGGGACTGATGGTAGGCTATAATTGCATATTTTAGTCGATTATTACACTCTAATTTACTGTACTTTAGTTGAGTTTGCGCTTTAATCACTAGTGTTTTGCACTAACAGTGTGTTTTATGCTTTGTAGGAGTGATTTCGAGCTATATAGATGTTGTAGAATGAAATTAAGTGATTTGGAGCTTTGAATTCTGAGTAAAAGCTCAAGAAATTAAGCATGAATATTGTTCAGGGGTCAATTTGATAATTAAGTACGAACAAAGACTCGAGGAGGCATATTGTGCACTGTCTAGTAAATTAGATATAACTTTTTATTTAGAACTCCATATGGGCTCCACAATGTATAGTTGGAAAGCTAAACTCAAAGGGCTAAAAATTTCGTGTTTTACATTTTTCCAAAATGCAAATGAAACAGGGTGAAAAATACGGTAGAAAGTTCACCGCGGTCCGTGCCGGGGTTTGAGGCGGTGCCTTTTGGGGTCGTCACTGTAGTCCACGCCGCGGCCGTAGCAATCCAGACGTGAAATATTGTCCTTTTTCATGTAAGAAAATGTATAATTGTTTGGGCCCGACCCTACTTGGTATATATACATGGAAAAATATTATATTTGAGGGGTTGGACATATTTTTGACACATATTTGACCTAAGGAGGAAGAGACACAATAAGAGCAAGGCGGGGAATTCTTGAATAAGTTTTTCCTTCCTCTTCTTATTTTTCATTGTTGATGACTTTCGATATTGTAGTTTTACATACTATTATGAATAGCTAATTTATTATCTAAGGTTTTGTTGAAACCCGTTGGGGATGAATTGGGTGTTATATTAATATAGTTTTGAGTTGGTTGTTAATCTCTATTTGTTCAACTACGTTTTAATTTTGGTTAATTGAAAGGATCCTCAATTAGCCATTCCTATTTATTATGCATCTGCTTGAGAGAGAGTGCATATTTAGGTAGTTGTTTGAACAATATCACTCTCGGAGTATAAGCGGGAGTCATAACCGAGGGTTTAGAGGTTGGATTAGAGATAACGATACCTCGGGTGCGATCTAAGTGAACTGTAATGTGAATCTAGCTAGTGTAGCTTGAGAGAGTGCGTCTAGTAAATTATCATAATTGCTTGAGAGAGATTTATGATAGCTGGAGAGTTCATGATTGATAGAGGCAACTAAGTCAAAGCTATAAGAAACATGAAACTAATGAAATCAACAACGAGGGAAACCATTATCTTAGACCTTTATTCCAATTGTCTACAATTCAATCATAGTTAGTTTTCAACAGTTATTTATTTTCAGTATTAGTTGTTAGAAATACCACAAACTGTTAATTACTAAATCTCAATCTTTATAATTTAGGAAATTGTTCTATATTGTATTCTTAGTGATATTAAATAGATACAACTAAACCTTAGTTCTCTGTGAGTTCGACTCTGGGCATAAATACTCAAATTATATTTGCAACGACCGCTTATCCTTTTTAGGACTAGAGTTGGGCGTGATCAAATTTTGGCACCGTTGCCGAGAAATTAACAGTGTAGTTGTAGCTGTATATATTACTTTTTTTTAAACAATCCACTAGGCGATGTGCCTAGTGTTGGAACATATATGTATGTTCATATTTATATGTTTTGATAATTGACAAACCGAATTAGATGGAAAATAAATATATGCCAAATAAATGTGAGTTATTATTGAAATACACTTTGATTTATATTTTAACTAAAGTGTGTTTATTTTGTAGATATGCAAAATTATATAAGGGGAAGAAAAGGATATGCGAAATTATTGAGCGGACGAGAATTGGAGTCCAAGAAGTTCAAGACAAGATCAAGAGAAGAAATGAAGCAATGAATATAAATGAAGACATTTGTTGAGTCTTATTTATATTGTCTTTATTGTGATCTTGATCCGACTTTAAATTTGAGTCTTGGCTTCTCTCAAAAATGATTTTACAATATATGCATATCATAAATATTTTTATTGCATATCATAAATATTTTATTGCATTTAAAACAAATTGATTTTAAATGTTATATCATAAATATTTTCATTACATTTAAAACAAAATGTTCTTAAATGTTTTTATTGATCCAAAATGGTCCTTAAAATTGTTTTTCATGTTTAAGATATTTATAATGTTTATTATCTTCAAACAAAGAAATGAAAAATGTTTTATAACTTATTTTCAATAAGTTAATCGAAATTAAACTGGACCATTTCCGCAGGGTCAGATAGTCGACTATCTGATATTGGTTAGTCGACTAACCTAATGACCGTTGCCAAGGTAGTCGACTATCCAACTTTAGTTAGTCGACTATCCAACTAGCCGTTGCCTGCCCAACGACTAGTTTTTCAATAGGTAGTCGAATAACCTTAAGTTAGTCGACTAACCTACAGATTTTCAGAATCTGTCTTTAAATTTTGAGCAACGGTTAGAAGGGATTTTGGGGCTATAAATACACCCCAAAATCTCTCGTTTGAGACACAACATCTGATCTAAACATTCATAAGCTTTCAAATACTCTCTACATTCATTTTATCATATTTAATTATATTTTGAGAGCCAATTCTTTGAATTTATTGTTGTGTTCTTGAGCGTACTTGTTTACTCATATCTACTCTATAAAGAGAGTTCTGTTTAAGTAAGTGTTAAGTGTTTTCATACACTTGAAGGGAGACTTTATAATCCCTTGTTGTAAGAAGGAATATTTTATTCCTTCGTTTGAAGTCTTGGGGTGAGGTATCCTCGAGCAAGGTTGATTGAGACTTGTGTGATTCAAGTTCTCAAGTTGTAACGGTTTGTTAGGCACCCGGAAGCTTAACAGTGAAGTCTTGGGGTGAGGTAGCCTCGAGCAAGTGAAGTCTTAAGGTGCGGTATCCTTGAGCAAGTGTAATGGTTTGTTAGGCACCCGCAAGCTTAACGGAATTAGTTGAACCTTGAGATTGTATCTCAAGAGACTGGACTTAGCCATGGTTTGTGGTGAACCAGTATAACTTTGGTGCACTTCTTCCTTACTCTTTAAATTCCGCATTTGTGTTATATTTTCCTGTGATTTTTGTAATACGCTATTCACCCCCCTCTAGCGTTAAGCACTTATTCTAACAATTGGTATCAGAGCCTCACTCTCTGTAAGACTTAACCGTTTGAGAGAATCTTTCTATGGCTTCTACTCGTAGTGCCTATGCAGGAATAGGTGAAGGTTCATGCACCTTTTTGCCTCCACTATTTGATGGAAGCAATTACACATATTGGAAAGAGCGGATGAGAATCTTCATCCAATCAAACAACTTTCGCCTATGGCAAATCATCAAGTATGGTGAACAAATGACGACACAAGTTGGAAAAGCCATGGTAAGTAAATAAAACACCAAGGCAATCAATATGTTGTATAGCTCTTTGAATCAGGAGGACTATCGGAAAATTTCCCACTACATAACTGCCAAAGAAATGTGGGATAAGCTTGAGGTCACTTATGAAAGTACGCCTCAAGAAGTGGACAGCTCATGTGATGAACCGACTGCCCGATGCCTCATGGCCAACGAAGAAGAAGAGGTAAGTACTTCTAACTCCTACTCTTTTGAAGATTGCAAATAGCTTTTAAGGAATTATTTGGTGAATTGAAAAAGGTTTCAAAAATCGCCAAAGAAGCCAAGACTAAAATCAGTGCTTTAGAAGATGAAAATAATTTGTTTAAAAATGATAATGTCGACCTTAAAAATAAAATTAAGGCGATGAATGAAGCCTCTTCAATTGATCAAAGTTCTAATTGCTTATCTTGTGATTCGTTGAAAATAGAGAACTTAGAACTTAGGAAAACACTAGAAAAACGTAGTGTAGACGTTCCTAAAGTAGTTGAAGAGATTAAGAAGAAAAAGCCTAAGAAAAACAAGAGGCGTAAGATGAATAAGAATCGTGATGCACCACCTAGAAATAATTCTAGGATTTTTTCAAGTGAGCCTAGAAATAATAATTTTAGGCAACCTAGAAATAATTCTAGGATTTTAATTGAGTCTAGAACTAACCCCTTTAGACCACCTAGAAACGACTCTAGATTTTTTGTCAATGAGTCTAGAATTAATAATTTTAGACCACCTAGAAACGATTCTAGGAATTGTGCAAATGAGCCTAGAAATAATCATTTTAGGCAACCTAGAGATAATTCTAGGAATGAGTCTAGAATTAACCTTTTTAGACCGCCTAGAAATGATTCTAGGATTTTTGTTGATAAGTCTAGAATGAATTATACTAGACCACCTAGAAATGACTCTAGGAATTTCAACGCCTCTAGGAATGACCTTAGATCACCTAGAACATATTTGGCACAACCTAGGCATAGGCACAACCCGAACGTAGTATGTCACTATTGTAACCGGGTAGGACACATAGCACCCATATGTTTTGCGAAACATAGAGATTTATCTTCTAGCTATGATTATTATTTTCCTAACCCCCAAGGACCCAAAATGGTTTGGGTACCAAAAACCTATCCTTAGGTACTTTTGCAGGTGTGCTTGAAGACTACAATACTGTAGTAGATGCACCAAGCACGAAACCTCATTGCATCGAAAAAGGAATTTCGGGCTGCAAGTTAAGCAAATGAAAGAGGGAACCTTCATTTGTCAAACTAAATATTGCAAGGAGTTGCTGAATTGATTTGAAATGAGCAACGCCAAAGCAATGGCCACTCCAATGAGCACGTCTGACCATCTTGGCAAAGATGAGAAAGGTAAGGAGGTAGACACCAAGAAGTACCGAGGTATGATGTGATCCTTACTTTATCTTACTGCTAGTAGACCTGATATAATGTTTAGCGTTTGTCTATGCGCTAGATATCAATCGTGTCCGAAGGAGTCACATCTTACTGCGGTTAAAACGGATAATGAAGTACCTAATTGGAACTTTGAATGTGGGACTTTGGTATCCCAAAGGTTCTTCATGCCAATTAATTGGATATTCCGACTCTGATTTTGCAGGATGCAGATTAGACCGCAAGAGCACTAGTGGCACTTGCCATTTGCTCGGTAACTCCTTAGTTTCTTGGTTTAGCAAGAAACAAGTTAGTGTTGCTTTATCCACAACCGAGGCCGAATATATTGCCGCGGGGAGTTGTTGTGCACAAATTATTTGGATGAAACAACAACTTTTGGATTATGGTCTTAGCATTGATCATGTTCCTCTTCGATGTGACAATACTAGTGCCATAAGCTTGACGAAGAATCCAATTCTTCATTCAAGAACGAAGCATATTGAAATTAGAAACCATTCTATTAGAGATCACGTTCTTAAAGGTGATGTCCAAATTGAGTTCGTTGAAACTAAACATCAATTGGCCGACATCTTCACCAAACCTTTGGATAAAGAGTCGTTCTTCCGTATTCGAATTGAACTCGGAATTCTTGACTCTACGTTGATCTAATGCATACATTTAGGTTGCATTTATTTTTGAATATTTACTAACTTGAGCGTCGGAGACGTTTATTTTCTTTTTTGCAGGTATCGCCCTAAAGACATGGGGAACCAAGATGAAGTTTAATTAAGTCTATTTTTGCTTGGCTTGTGAATCTTTGATTTTGGAAATAGCATCTTTGACTTGATAAAAATATTTTTCATTTTTACAAAATTTTGATAAATTATCATATAGATTTATCAAAACTATAGTTTATTTTTAAATAAACAAATTTCATAAAATGAAAATTATTTTTCAAGTTTTCTGTTTGCCGATTTTTCAAAAGTCGTCGAAGTTAATCGACTAACTTTCAGTTATTCGAATAACTTGCTTATCCAGAAATTCAAGCTGTTTCCAGATAGTCGACTAACCAAAAGTTATTCGACTACCTACGGCCAGTTCAAAAATCTGACCGTTTTCTATACATTGGTAGAGTCCAAAAATCTGAAAATTTGCATTTAATGCTATTCTTTTCTTGACTCTATAAATAGGAATAGTATATATTCAAAGGACTCACTTCAAAATCATTCATATTCACAAGAATTCTATTTCAAAGTCTTCGAATTCTTCAAAAGTTCTTCTTGCCTACAATTTCAAATGGCAAATAGAAGTTCTAAACGATCTCGTGCCGGAAAGAATGTTGCTTCTTCTTCAAACATTCCTCCATCTACATATTGTTATGATGATGGAACTTTTCTATGGTTCGAAAAAGAAGTCGAACTTCAACGTTTCATTCAAAAATTTGGTAATCGAGAAATTCTTCCTCCTCGATTTACCACCGGAAGATATCTTGCCGATTCTATTCATTCAAACATTCTTTTACAAAGTCAAATAATCGACTTTGTTTATCTAAAATACGATTTCATTCATCCTCACTTGATTCAAGCTTTCTATTCAAATCTAAAGAAAGATGAGGAAGGGGTACTTTCTACCAAAATTAATGGTATTCCTATTCTTCTAAATGAAGAAAATATTCAAGCCCTCACAAACCTTCCCCGTGATGGCCAAGACATCAATCAATATACCGGTGTCGAAGGAATGCTCTTTGATGAACAAGTCCTTTTCAACCAAATTGGAATTGGACCCTTTGAATTCACTCAAGAGCACAAGCGTGCCCCTATCAAAAATTTGCTTCCGGAATTTCGTTTGATTTTCTACATTATCACTCGTGTTCTCAAACCGAGAAAAAGCAATCACACCATAATTGGTCGTGAAGATGCAAAAATTATGCATGCTATTATTTCCAACGCACGCATAAATTGGTGTAAACTTATTCTTACACATATGCTTGATTCAATAGGAGGTGACAAACCTCTTCCATATGCATTTCTTATAACGCATCTTCTTGAAGCGTCTCAAATCAACACCAATGTTGGCACCAAGAAAAATCGTACCAAACATTGGGAAATACAAGAAACTTCTTTCCATGGCCATGATCAACAACATCTTCCTCCTCCTCCAACTCAAGCTCGTCGTCCTCGTGCTCAACCGGATGCGTCTCTTCAAACCATCTCGGAGCAACTTGCTTCTGTATCAACTTCAATGAATCGAATTGATAGAAATGTGTCTCGCACGGAAAGAAATGTGCGAAGACTTAGTGAAGAACTCCATGGATATTTTGACCATGTCAATTATTCGTATTCTCACGTATTTTCCGCAAATGATTCTAGCGATGATTTCGACGACAATAGTTCTTAAATTTTATTTTTGAACTTTTATTTTGTATTACTCTTTATGTAATTTTCCTTTTTCATTAATAAAATTGTCTTTTTGTTAATGTCAAAAGGGAGAAGGTAAGGGGATATGCATTTCGTTTTTATGCATTTTATTTTAAAATATTTTATGCATAAATTGAGGGGGAACTCAATAATAACTTGTATAATATTTGGCATAGTCAAATTATATTTTTACGCATATCACCATATTGGTTTGCCATTATCAAAACGGGGGAAATTTTTGGAACATATATGTATGTTCATATTTATATGTTTTGATAATTGACAAACCGAATTAGATGGAAAATAAATATATGCCAAATAAATGTGAGTTATTATTGAAATACACTTTGATTTATATTTTAACTAAAGTTTGTTTATTTTGTAGATATGCAAAATTATATAAGGGGAAGAAAAGGATATGCGAAATTATTGAGCGGACGAGAATTGGAGTCCAAGAAGTTCAAGACAAGATCAAGAGAAGAAATGAAGCAATGAAAATAAATGAAGACATTTGTTGACTCTTATTTATATTGTCTTTATTGTGATCTTGATCCGACTTTAAATTTGAGTCTTGGCTTCTCTCAAAAATGATTTAGATATTTTTATTGCATATCATAAATATTTTATTGCATTTAAAACAAATTGATTTTAAAAGTTATATCATAAATATTTTCATTGCATTTAAAACAAAATGTTTTTAAATGTTTTTATTGATCCAAAATGGTCCTTAAAATTGTTTTTCATGTTTAAGATATTTATAATATTTATTATCTTCAAACAAAGAAATGAAAAACGTTTTATAACTTATTTTCAATAAGTTAATCGAAATTAAACTGGACCATTTCCGCAGGGTCAGATAGTCGACTATCTGATATTGGTTAGTCGACTAACCTGATGACCGTTGCCAAGGTAGCCGACTATCCAACTTTAGTTAGTCGACTATCCAACTAGCCGTTGCCTGCCCAACGACTAGTTTTTCAATAGGTAGTCGAATAACCTTAAGTTAGTCGACTAACCTACAGATTTTCAGAATCTGTCTTTAAACTTTGAGCAACGGTTAGAAGGGATTTTGGGGCTATAAATACACCCCAAAATCTCTCATTTGAGACACAACATCTGATCTAAACATTCATAAGCTTTCAAATACTCTCTACAATCATTTTATCATATTTAATTATATTTTGAGACCACCAGCTCCATCACCACCACCGGGCGGGTTGCCGGCACCCCCAGGTAACCACCAGGTAAGTGCCACTACCCCACCTTCTCCCCCCTTACCCCCACTGCCCGGAACACTGTTCCGACAGTGTTTCGACATCCCTCGGGAGTTTCTTGGACTCACCTCCCACACCATTGTGACACACAGTGTCTGGCGCACATTTTCTGAAAATTTCGTCGCCGGAAACCACAACACGCGCGCCCACGCGCCGCCCACGCGCCGCCGCTTCCCCAC
Organism: Nicotiana benthamiana; assembly: GCA_034376525.1. Taxonomy (NCBI): domain Eukaryota; kingdom Viridiplantae; phylum Streptophyta; class Magnoliopsida; order Solanales; family Solanaceae; genus Nicotiana; species Nicotiana benthamiana. Next base: position 34,680,523 of record CM067330.1, read on the forward strand.
ACGCGCCGCGCGCGTGAGCCCACTTCCGGGCACTTTTTTCGCCGGCTTCTTTTGGACAGCTTTCTCACCCCATTTTTCCGACCCACTTGGTACTCTCGGAATTTTTTATTGGTCACTTTCATTCTTCATTGTTCATTTAGCCACCTTTCTTTTCGCCGGAAATTTTACGGGCAACTACTGCTCTTTTCCTTCTATTCTACCCCTGCTTTTTATGGGTGTGTTCTGTTTTCTTGGACAGGTACCTATTTCAACGGCGAGGATCTCCGACAACTGTCGTCCAAGCTCTCATTCAGACTCACGGCAGGACGCAATAGAGCCGCGCACTTTGCTAAGATTCAGGAGAACTCGGGCGCAGCAAAGCACACTTCCAGGTTTTTCCGCCGGGAGTTGGTACCTCCCGCTCTCTTGCTTATTTTGTGCACATTCTTTACGTATTTTTACTAGCATTCCGAGTGTGGACTATTCTGTTGTTATCTAGTTTGCTACATTTGCGTTTTTAGCCTTAGTGCGTCTGTGTCACTGGATAGTGGCCGCATCGAGTAATGATAGCGTAAGGTCATGTCCTCAGGAGGGGGTGGTGGTTGCGGGGGTGTGTAGGGGTGCAGGGGGTGGCATTTCGGGCAGGGCAGGAGGTAAGGGTGGGAAGAGGGCGGCGGTCGCCCGTAGATTAAGGATTGGGTCCTGGAACATAGGTACTCTGACGGGTAAGTCCATCGAGTTAGCGAAGGTTCTCCAACAAAGAAGGGTTAACATAGCGTGCGTCCAGGAGACTAGGTGGAAAGGGACTAGGGCGCAGGACGCTGATGGGTTTAAGCTGTGGTACTCTGGGCTCGAGAGGGGTAAGAATGGAGTAGGCATCTTGGTTGATAGGGACCTAAGGGAGTCCGTGGTCGAGGTGAGGCGAGTGAACGATAGGTTAATGGCTATTAAGCTGGTTATTGGGGGTGGGGTCCTCAATGTGGTCAGCGCTTACGCGCCGCACGCAGGCTTAGACGAGGAGGTTAAAAGGCGCTTCTGGGAGGACTTGGACGATCTGGTGAGGTGTATTCCCCAGTCGGAGAAGTTAGTTATTGGAGGGGACTTTAATGGTCATATTGGGGCCGAGGCTGGTGGCTACGATGAGGTGCACGGGGGCTTTGGCTTTGGGGCCAGGAACGGAGGAGGCACTTCGCTGCTTGATTTCGCCAGGGCTTCCGAGCTCCTGATTGCGAACTCATCATTCCGGAAGAGGGAGGAGCATTTGGTCACCTTCAAGAGTGCGGCGGCGAGGACTCAAATTGATTACATCCTCATCAGAAGGAGCGACAGGGGTCTGTGCAAGGATTGCAAAGTTATCCCGGGAGAGTCTCTTTCAACTCTTCATAGGCTCCTAGTGATGGATGTTGATCTCTGGGTGAAGAAGAAGAGGAGGGGCGCCCGGGGTCAACCGAGGATTAGATGGGGAGCTTTGTCCAAGGAGAAAGCTCAGGAGATGGAAAGGAGGTTAGAGGAGGCCGGAGCTTGGAGAAGTTATGGGGAAGCGGACGCTATGTGGTCAGCGACAGCTAACTTGGTTAGGGGGGTAGCACGGGACGTGCTCGGGGTTTCTAAGGGATATTCAGGTAGGCATCAGGGTGATTGGTGGTGGAACGATGTAGTCAAAGGAAAAGTGGAGGCGAAGAAGGCGGCGTTCGCAAGGTTGGCAGGGAGCACAAGCGAGGAGGAGCGGAGAGTGAACAGGTTGTCCTACAGGGAGGCGAGAAGAGAAGCTAAGATGGCAGTCACGGAAGCTAAAAACGCGGCGTTCGGTCGCATGTATGAGGAACTAGGGTAGAAAGGTGGGGAAAAGAAGCTATTTCGGCTGGCTAAAGCAAGGGAAAGGAAAGCCCGTGACCTAGACCAGGTCAGGTGTATCAAGGACGAGGATGGTAGAGTTTTGATGGGGGAATCGCAAGTCAAACAGAGGTGGCAGGCGTACTTTCGGGACCTTCTTAACGAGGAGGGGGATCGGAGCATAGAGCTAGGGGAGCTGGGGCATTCAGAGCGTCATAGAGACCTTGGGTACTGCAGGCGCATTAGGGTGGAGGAGGTCTTAGGGGCGTTGCGCAGGATGAGTAGGGGTCGAGCAACCGGGCCTGACGAGATCCCGGTGGAGTTTTGGAAGTGCATGGGTAAACCTGGAGGGGAGTGGCTCTCTAGGCTATTCAACGTGATATTCAAGACTAAGAGGATGCCGGATGAGTGGCGGTGGAGTACAGTGGTGCCCTTGTACAAGAACAAGGGGGACATCCAGTGCTGCAACAACTATAGGGGTATTAAACTAATGAGCCACACGATGAAGGTTTGGGAGAGGGTGATTGAGGCGCGAATGAGGGGGGCGACGAATATATCGGGGAACCAGTTCAGTTTCATGCCGGGCCGCTCCACCACTGAGGCTATTCACCTAGTCAGGCGGCTGGCGGAACAATTCAGGGATAAGAAGAAGGACCTGCATATGGTGCTTATCGACTTGGAGAAGGCGTATGACAAGGTTCCGAGGGAGGTGCTATGGAGGTGCTTGGAGGCGAAGAGTGTGCCAGAAGCCTATATCAGAGTTATCAAGGACATGTACGATGGGGCTAAGACTAGGGTGAGGACGGTGGGTGGCGATTCAGACCATTTTCCTGTGGTAATGGGGCTCCATCAAGGATCGGCGCTGAGTCCCATGTTGTTCGCCTTAGTGATAGATGCTCTAACCCGTCATATCCAGGGGGATGTGCCCTGGTGTATGCTCTTTGCTGATGATATAATATTGATAGACGAGACGAGGGCCGGTGTTAGTGAGAAGTTAGAGGTATGGAGACAGACCCACGAGTCTAAAGGTTTCAAGATAAGCAGATCTAAGACAGAATATCTGGAGTGCAAGTTCAGTGACGAGCCGAGTGGGGTGGGCAGGGATGTGATGCTTGGTTCTCAGGCCATCGCCAAGAGGGACAGTGTCCGATATCTTGGGTCTGTGATTCAGGGGGACGGAGAGATTGACGGGGACGTCACCCATCGGATAGGAGCAGGGTGGTCGAAGTGGAGGCTTGCTTCTGGGGCCCTGTGTGACAAGAAAATCCCACACAAACTCAAAGGGAAATTCTACAGAGCCGTGGTTAGACCTGCGATGTTGTACGGGGCAGAGTGCTGGCCCGTGAAGAACTCCCATGTCCAGAGAATGAAGGTTGCTGAGATGAGGATGCTTAGGTGGATGTGTGGGCACACCAGGCTGGATAAGATTAGGAATGAAGTTATTCAACAGAAGGTAGAGGTGGCCCCAGTGGACGAGAAGATGCGGGAAGCGAGGCTGAGGTGGTTCGGGCATGTACGGAGAAGGGGTCCCGATGCCCCGGTGAGGAGCTGCGAGCGGCTGGAGATTGCTGGTGGTCGGCGGGGTAGAGGGAGGCCTAAGAAGCATTGGGGAGAGGTGATTAGGCAGGACATGACTAAAATGCAGGTTACCGAGGACATGACCCTCGATAGGGGAGTCTGGAGGTCTAGAATCAGGGTTGCAGGATAGGGGCTCTTAGAGTCCTTCGTTCGCCTCACCCGTGGTTGGGTGTGGGATAGTAGGGTTACCCATCGATGTCTAGTGTTTTAGCCTAGGTCCCCTCTTGGTTGCGACGGTATTTATGTTCCTTATGTTTACATAACCATTTACGTTATTTCTGCAGGATTACTTATGCTTTGTTTTGTTATTTTGTTTTGTCTTGCCTTGGTTACTAATTTTGTCTTTGTTTTCCAATGCAGCTTTTCATTCTGTCCTATACGCCGAGGGTCGCATGGAAGCAGCCTCTCTGCCCATTTGGGTAGGGGTAAGACTGTCTACATATTACCCTCCCCAGACCCCACCTGGTGGGAGTATACTGGGTAGTTGTTGTTGTTGTTGTTGTTAATTATATTTTGAGAGCCAATTCTTTGAATTTATTGTTGTATTCTTGAGCGTACTTGTTTACTCATATCTACTCTATAAAGAGAGTTCTGTTTAAGTGAGTGTTAAGTGTTTTCATACACTTGAAGGGAGACTTTATAATCCCTTGTTGTAAGAAGGAATATTTTATTCCTTCGTTTGAAATCTTGGGGTGAGGTATCCTCGAGCAAGGTTGTTTGAGACTTGTGTGATTCAAGTTCTCAAGTTGTAACGGTTTGTTAGGCACCCGGAAGCTTAACAGTGAAGTCTTGGGGTGAGGTAGCCTCGAGCAAGTGAAGTCTTAAGGTGCGGTATCCTTGAGCAAGTGTAACGGTTTGTTAGGCACCCGCAAGCTTAACGGAATTAGTTGAACCTTGAGATTGTATCTCAAGAGACTGGACTTAGCCACGGTTTATGGTGAACCAGTATAACTTTGGTGCACTTCTTCCTTACTCTTTAAATTCCGCATTTGAGTTATATTTTCCTGTGATTTTTATAATACGCTATTCACCCCCCCCCCCTCTAGCGTTAAACACTTATTCTAACACCTAGGGGTAGTTTTTATATATATCTAAAAACAAAACAAAACAATGTCTGGTAGCCTTACAAAGTGCAAGAACTAAACTTTGATGCATACATAGACCCTATTATCAAAGGTGAGTGAGGTACTCCCCAATGATAGTACATACTGAAATCTAATACTATTACAAATATTAAAAACTATCCTTTGAATTTCAAAACATGTGCTGCCAATTTTTGCACGAATAGCCTCTTTGCATCTTGATAACCGTTGTCAAGCCTTTAGTATCTTGTGATTGCCTATCTTGACCTTTTAGTGTCATTTGCATTTACCATTTATCTAAAAATTCCTCCCAGCAGTGCATGCTTTCATTAGTAATATTTGTAGCATTCCAACAACTGGATATTGGTGATGTCCAGCATCGTGCGAGAACTATATCTCTGCAGTCGTTTATGAAAATTTCCTTTCTTTGTTTTTCTGTATTTCTTGGATGTATCACTTGCTGAAGTAACATGGTATCATATTGCATTGATTCTTCAGTCCAGATTGCAGCCATCGTGTCCAACAATGTCCAATTGTGATAGTGTATTATGACCCCAGTCCCTTGTGCTCATATTTATCCTCAAAACCTGTGTCACTGACTGGCCTCTCCATGTGAAGTGATCCCTAGGCTAATATATTATGGTTATGCTTCTATAGTGAAACTACATTGCCCAAAGATCTTGGCCCAAACATGCTGTGCTATTGTATGTTCATCTCGGCCTTGTGTTTGCCCCTAGCTCTCGTTACTACTATAGTTATGTATATCCATGATTCGTTTGCATTGGATTGAATACCCAGTACTAATACCACAAGTTGAAACCTCCTTATAATATAAATCATAACCACCGTAGTTATATTTCCTGAAATAGAACCAACAGTTAGAGAAAACAAAGAACACTATGTCCTCATCCAGTTGGATTTGATTATAGTGAACTCTTCTGTAGGTTGCATGAGTTTCCTTATGGATTGCCCTCAAATATGCCTGACTCCCTATATGTTTTATTTCCTTTCCATTATTTTGTTGCATAGGTCTAATCCACAGTTGCATCATCCAGTTGGTATTCTGCAATTCAACTGTCCACAATCTATGCTCAGATGCGACCCAAACTATTTAGTTGTTTCCCTTGTGATTTGCCTGTTGTTCTACTGCCTGTGTGATTGCTATAAAGGTTTTCTCCTCTGATATCAAGTGCCATACTGAGATGCAATTCACAGAGGTTTTATGCTGCATGTTGCTCTTCTTTGCCTTAAATTTTATCCCTACTTCTACCTTCTTTCCACTGAATTGGGTGCAAGACACCAATACCACCAATAGGAGATCCAGTAGAGAGTAGTGCCAAGATATTTCTCCTGCAAAAAAAGAAAACCATGTTAGTAAAAATTATCACCATACTCTCTTCCCTAAGGATTTGAGTATGATGATCGTCAGATACATTTGTATAACCACATCTAAATGTCATTCTGGTTCTCTATTCCTTCATCTCCTCTGCATCCAAACTCCTTATTTCCTTTGATCTCCTGCCCACCCTTCCTGTACTACCTAGTTCATCTTGCCCATTTCGTTTAAACATTCTGGGCAGACTTTCTTTTATTGTTGCTACAAGTTTCCTACAAACCTTCTGCTACACCAGTCAGCTTGTGTTATATGCATCTCTGCCTGACTACCTATATCCATTGTGTTCTCTCTGCCTTCTCCTATCATTTCAGCTCCATAGAGACCACTCCTTCTGCACACTACCTCACTTATTTCCACTCTAGGTTCCATAATCTCTTCACCCAGCTTACTCTTGAATAGTGCATCCTTTATTAGACTCAGAATTTGACTCATGTAGTTACTCTCTTTTGAGATCCTATGTTGCTGAAATAACTCCCACATTGTCTTGTTTCTTGTACTCACCATATGTCCTCTTGAACCCCTTAATCTATATTGCCCAATCCGAATTTTGGGCAACAGACCTGCTGCTACTGTTGTGATTTGCCAATAACACCTGCTGCTGTATATGGACAGCAGAGTGCCCTGCATTGCACCTACATCTGTGTCCATGTTTGATTTCCTTTCAGTGGAATGAGTGCATAGCACTAATACCACCAGCTGAAGTTCCATCCAAAGACAAAACACAGATGCAATATCAAACCTGCACAAAAAAAAAGAAACTCTTGTTAGGGATAAAAAACATCATCATGTACTCCTCACATGTGATTTGTACATGATGATCATAAAGCAACTCCTGTCCTCCATTCCTCTCGTTCATCTTTTTTATTCCCTCTTTCTCTCCTATTGCTTCGACACTTTTACTCTCAAAATTGGACATTGTAATTTATCACAATTAACAAGTCTTCTGCCTTGTATATCCGGGTGATGGAAGAATGACATTCTATGAAACTTGATCACGAGAATAGTTTGCCAAATGGTCAGCTAGCTTATTCCCCTCCCAGAATATATGTGTTACCATGCCATTACACATTGTCAATAGTTGCCTTATCTCCTGTACTTCTTCATTAATAATCCAAGGTGGTTTCCACACCCCTTCAATCCCCATCTTGAGCAACATAGAATCTGTTTGGACCCAGATGTTTGCTATATCATTATCCATACTGTATTTCAATGCCTCCAGAATAGTTGTAGCTTCAGCTTGTGTGTTTTTCACCTCCTGAATTTCCTTACCACAAGTATAAATCAAATCCCCCTGCTCATTCCTCAAATAGAAACCAATTGAGCTCCTTCCAGGATAACCCCTCGATGCACCATCTGTATTTATTTTTATCCACCCTTGCATTGGAAATTCACACAGTACCTTGCTAATCTTCAGCTTAGGAGTATACTCCTCCATTATTTTCAGAATATCAGGCCATTTGTAAGGTACCTGAGCTATACCAGGCTTTCTCACTTTGATAAGTGACTGAATAGTTGTGAAGACTTGAAATACAATCCTATTAGTCGACACTGGTTCCCCATGTTTGTTACTATTCCTCCTTTTCCAAAGTTCCCAAACAATAATACAAGGTAAAGCTAAAAAAATAGGCTTTAACCTGGTGATCACCTTCAGTGTCCAACACTTCACAATGGCTTGGTGCAAGTTTAGCCCTTCCAGAGATAGGCCAACATGATTGAAAAAGTATGACCAAACTCTTGTAGCTATGTAAGATCTGAAGAACACATGACTGACTGTATCTTCATTTGGCATCACACAACACCAACATTTAAAAGGCATAAAATATCCCATTCTCTTCAAAATATCATCTAGTGGTAGCTTACCTTTCCATAGCTTCCACATGAAAAAAGAAATCTTAAATGGCAGTCCCTTAATCTATATATTGGAACATGAAAGTGCATGGTCTTTCCTCCTTATCAAGTAATGCCAGGCAGATTTAATAGTGAATTGTCCTCTAGTTTCTAGACTCCAAATAGGTTTGTCCAGCTCTTCTGAATATGCAGGGCATGGTATGCTATCCAATATGTGCAAAGTTAATTCTTTAGGCAATATTTCTCTTATTTTCTCTTCATCCCAATATCCATGAACTATTACTTCATTTACATTTTAAATGGATTCATCCACAATGAAATATGGAAGTGTAACAAAATAAAGGACTCCCAAACCAGTCTAGTTGTCAAACCAAAAAAGTGAAGACCCTATTTTCAGTTTCCAGAAGATCTGATGCTCCATAAGCTCCCTATATTCCAACATCTTCCTCCATACATCTGAGCTATTCCTCCAAGGTACCACAATGGCATTCAACTTCTTGCAATACTGTTGACTCATAAATGAGCTCTACAAAGATGGTTTCGTCCTGAAATTCCACCATAATTTGCAAAACAAAGCTTTGGACATATCATGTAAGGATTGAAAACCTACTCCTCCTTCCTCATAAAGAAAGCATAAAGAATCCCATGATGCCCAATGTCTTGCTCTGCCATCAATGGAATTACTCCAATAAAATCTGGCAAACAACTTATGTAGCTTGTTGATCACATAATTTGGAGGGTTCACTGCTGAAATCAAGTGAATAGGCATACTCTGCAGCACACTATTTATCAAGACAACCCTTCCTCTTATAGATAGTAACCTGACTTTCCAAGCTTGTAACTTATCAATAACCTTTGTGATTAATCCTTCATAATAGTCCATGTTTCTCCTTGCATAAAAAATAGGGCAACCAAGATAAATAAATGGAAAATCCCTCCTTTCAATACCAGTAACTCTTTCAATTTTTTTTACCACTGCCTCACTTGTTGAATGATGGACATATACTGCAGATTTTAATTTGTTGATTAACTAACTAGAAGCTGATTCATAGGTAGACAAAACCTCCATTATTAGTCTCAAAGAAGTGACATCTGATGATGAAAAGATTATTGCATCGTCTGCATATGCAAGGTGGTTGATCTTAAGGCTCCATTTTGGCAGGCCAAAGCCACAAAAATACAGATTTTGGTGTAATGCATTCAGCCCCCTGGAAAGTGCTTCAGCTGCCAAGATAAACAAAGTAGGTGACAAAGGATCACTTTGCTTCACCCCTCTAGTAGACTTGAAAAAACATATGGTTGTCCATTCAATAGCACTGAATACTAGTTGTTAGACACAATATCAAAAATCAATCTAATGAACCTTTCAGCAAATCCCATCTTCCTCAAAACCTTCGTAAGGAAAAGCCATGACAACCTATCATATGCCTTCAACATGTCTAGATTTATCACCACATTCGGGCCTACTTTTGTTCTCAATCTAATGTCAGTTATATTTCCCGAGTAAGCAACACATTTTCAATCATACTCCTTCCTTTCATAAAGCCAACTTGCTCATCAGAAATCACATTAGGAAGAATATCCACTAGCCTTTCATGAATGACCCTCAATATGATTTTGTTTGAGAAATTGCTCAAATTAATTGGCCTTATGTTAGAGTAAGTCTGAACATATTTCTTCTTTGGTAGAAGGACTAAGTTGGTGTGAGTCACAAACTTAGGAAGTTCCTGACCACTGAAAAAGGCCTTCACCATCTTTACTATGTCGTCCCCAATGATTTCCCAACAAGAATGGAAAAAATTGCCATTAAATCCATCAGGACCTCCTACACTGTCTCCATTAAGCCCAAAGACTGCCTTCTTAACTTCTTCCCTCGTTGGCTATTTTGTCAGTTCACCATTTAGCTCCTCATTTATCATCATAGGCACATGTTCTAGAAATCTAAAATCAGTAGGAGCACTAGATTCCTGAAACTGCTGTTGAAAAAAGTACATTGCTTTATCTGCCATAGCTGTTGCATCCTATAACCAGTTCCCTTTTCCGTCTTGGATTCTTTTTAGATGTAATTTCCTTATTTTACCATTGACACGATCATGAAATAGTTTTGTATTTCTATCAGTATCTTTAAACCAGCCATACCTGCTTTTTTATTTCCAGAATTCTTCCTCTAAAGCCCATACTCAGATCAGATTAGTCTTCACCTTTTGCAACCTTTCACGATTTTGAATTGTTGGATTCAATTCGAACTGTGTCTCGTGAACCTTCACCACTTCCTCAAAGCTAGCTATCCTTTTAAATATATCTCCAAACTTAGCCCTAATCCATGTAGATAAAGCTTGCTTTCGTTTTTTCATCTTGTGATTAAACAATATAAATGGGCTTCTTGGAAATCTGCATGTCAATCTTCTTTAACAACATCCAAGAATGATTCGTGTTTGATCAGAAGTTGAGGGATCTAAATGATTTTTTGATAAGAGTAGATATGGGATTATATGTGATACGCATAGGACTGTGGTCAGAGCCAATCTTTGAGAGATGTTTGATCTCCAAGCCTGGCCAAAACTGCTGAAGCTCCATGTTCCCTAATCATCTGTCAAGTTGATTGAAAATACAATCTTCCTCTGCCCTCCCATTCCACCATGTGAAGATACTTCCCTTGAAGCCAAGATCAGAAAGGTTGCATGAATTAATGCAATGTCTGAAGTCATCAATCTCATTTATATGGACTGGAAGTCCCCCGAATTTCTCTTCTTCATCCCAAATCACATTAAAATCTCCACCCACGAGCCATGACAATGTCATATCACTAGACAAAGAGTATAATGTGTCCCACAGTTCAATTCTATCTATTGCATTACATTTAGCATATACCATGGTAATAATGAAATTCTTTTGATCATCATTATCAGTCATCTTCAATGTAATCTGTTGCTCCATATTGAAAATAATATCAAAATCATATTGTTGATCTATGAAAATCCATACTTTATTTGACACATTAACCACAACCTACTAGAGACCTAGCCTTCTCCTATATTTCTCCACAGTCCTAGTCTGCTGCATAGGCTCCATCAAAGCTATAAAATGAAAGTGATACTGTCTATCCATTGTGATAACCCTTTCAAAGGCTTGCATTTTGTTAACCGAGCTTATATTCCAAATCAAAGCATTCATCATTAATTGGTTGATTTGGATAAAGTTCTCCTTGTTTGAACTCCTCAAACTTGCACCCCAGTACTGTCCTTTTGTTATTTTTTCTTACCTCTTCCAGCTGACTTCCCTATCTTTATTTGTCTGGGAGAGATATCACCTTGACTTGCAACATTGATGAAATTTTGAGTTGTTGATTCAACATCCATATCTCTCCCTTTAGTTCCCTGCATCTGCTCTTGTTCTTCAGTATTTTCTGTGGTGATCACCTAATTTTTGAGAGGCTTTGGAATCAGACTCTTCACTAGAATCTTTCTCTGCACCCCTTCATTTAGGACTGCTGTATTAGGAATAATAGCCTCTTGCACTAAAGCTACTGTTCCCTCAGTTGATGGAATATATCCTGAGTTCTGCTGCTTCTCTGAATCTATCATTTTCTATTTTTGCCATGCTGTTGCTGTTGTAATTCAGTACTGTCACCTGCATCCCCGGTATCCCCTGCATCTTTTGCTGTTATAAGTAACTCTACAGGCCTAGGATTTTTAGGTCATTCAAGGAATTCTCCTTCATCTAATTCTTCTTCAAGATGATCATACCATAACCTACATCCAACAAAATTTACACGATCCTTCAAATTGTCTTGCTCAGGAATCACACTTGTATCTAGAGTATTGTGGCAGGACTGATTTGTGGTGACATTATGGACTGGAAAAATTCTGTTCATCCATTGAGTTGTTGACTCCATAGCTACTTTATCAGCAGCTGCCTTTATTTAATTCATTTTCTCATTCGGGCTAACTACATTACCTCTCTTAGATGATGCTACACCAGTTGACTTAGGAGGGAAAACTACAGCAGCTGGATTTAGAACCTTTTGAACAGGGGTGTCCTGCACATCACCATCCTCAACAATAACCAATTGATTCCCTTCATTGTTTCCTTATCATCTCCTTGTAAAACTGCAAATTTGTTAGCTGTTTGAATTTGTTGTCTACAACAACTTTACCAATTTGCTTCCTTGTATTATCATCATTGTCGGACATTATTTCTTTCATTGATTGGGAATTATTTTAGTACTATTACCTGATCCTTGCGCCTGCATCCCATTAGTTTTCTCAATTGGAACTATCTCTTTCCCTGTAGCAACTTGATTTCCTCTTTTCTTCCCTCGATTATCTCTTACCTCCTTCCATCGTTCCCCAACTGGATTCAAATTACCTATAACCTTTCCACTTGTCAAGATCATCAGAGGCTGATTATGCTGAAATATTGGTTGTTCCTTGCTACTTTCCACATTTTGCTTGCCTTGATCATAATGTGACAATTTCGGATGAAGTCTCCAACATTCAAAACCTTCATGACCTTGTAATCTTCACTTCTTACAATAGTTGGGCATAATATCATACTTAATAGTAACCCATTCAGTCCTTGTTTCACCCAATGATTCATTAATAATGTCCATCCTTACTTTCTAGGATGATCAGCCAATAAATGACAAGAACTTTAACTCTAGCACAACTAGGTCTTATCTTGTTAATTGTAGCCATGTACAAATGTAAAGGCTTGCCCACAACAGAAGCAAGGAAAAATAAGCAGCCCTTCACAAAGTACGTCGGTAATAAACCTGGGAAAGAAATCCAGGCCATAGCCATTGGAGTCTCTTCTCCTGCTTTGAATTTGGCATCATAAATGAGAGGACAAATATGATATTCATGGCCATCTTTGTCTTTTACATATTGAGCTCCCTTTGACGAAAAATCTACAAAGTCCTGCCACACAGTCATTCTTTAAGAACATGTCTATCTCTCAAATATCCAATGCTACGTTCTCCCTTTATTCCACATTGAGCTGGAACAATGCGATGAATTTTGTTCAATTTTGGCCATCCATACGCGAATTTTCCAACCACAGCATATTGGAGACCCTCGATCACATTCATTCTCTCAACTTCAACTTTAGTAAACTTCACCATTGGTTGTCCATTAACTACAGTAGCATGACGAAAAGGAATTGGCTCTACAGCAGTAGTTCGTTCGTTCATGGAAGAATTCAATGTGTTTGGTTTCAAAATTTTGGAACGATCTAATGGTTTAGGATTATTGTTTGGATCAGCAGGGGTTGGGCCGAGGGTGGGGGAAGGCAAACTAGCCGGTTTCGATGGCTGGCCGCTGGCCAAAGCGGCCATGGAAGCCTTCTCACTCTAGATCGCCTGTGAGTCGCCAATTCTGTCACCAGAGCTTCTCTCTCCTCACTCTTAGTTAGGAACCCTTGTAGCTGTATATATTGCTAGGGTTCAAGTTTGAAATTTTATTTGTTATATTTTTTTATATTTTTTGTATAACTGTTAATTTGAGAAACATGACATCTTAGAATTATGGGAATTTAGGTATAAATAATTATACTATTGATCTCCATACATATTGTGAAGGAAACCACCCGTGGCAAAATTTTCAAAACGTTCCTAAGAGTGAGTTATGTACAACAACTCAATCTTATTTGTGGAATGTGTGTGATGTGTGTGGTGGTAAAAATGGTTACCTTCATAGTTGTGCTTATATTTCTTATTTCCCCCAACCCCTTACTATGATGGTTCTACCTTTTCTTGTGAAGTTAATAGGAACAAAGAACCTGGGAATGCAGACTTGAAGGAGATCAAGGATATGCTAAAGTGCCTTCTGGAACAAAACCATGAGAAACAATTGCACATAGAAAGGCAATAGGCAATTATCCGAAAGTTGGAGGCTCAATTGAGTCAAGTGGTTAGAGCTTTTAATGCTCAACAAGCCAATATTGATCATAGCAGCCAAGAAGAGCACGAATTTGAGATATTAATTGGGGAGGTCAGAGTAGAACATCAACAACCTAGCCAACCTCAATTTGAGGATGCCAATGTTGAAGAAGTGAGACTAGAGCCATCCAAGGACTTTGAGGATATAAATTTTGTTTACTCTAGTATCATTGATGTTGAGGATGTTGAAAATCCTAAAGTTCATGTGTTTGAGCGCATTGGTCCATACTCTCAAGCATTTTTCCACATTATGTTTGGATGATGATATGGAAATAAAGTCATCCGAACCAATCAAAGAGTCAAGGAGGAGGAACAAGGTGCATATATTCTGGAATTCTTCTTGCCAGAAAGTCAGGATTACATACCTCATACAAAGGCCAAAATACTACATCATTTCCTTGGGCTAGTTACATCCGTTCCACTGCCTCATGACCATAATCATAAGATTGATTCAAAACTTGGGGTTTAATTCATAAGCTCGAGATGTAGGCAAAAAGTTATTTGCGTCGTCCCGCGACGTTAAATCAAGCACTTGTTGGGAGGCAACCCAGCTTTATTACTTTATTTTATTTTATTTTTGTTTTTTTTCTAATCGTATTATTTTTGTAGTGGCGATTTGTTTTTATTTTTTTAGGAACATGGAATGCAAAGCCATTGGAAGGACCAAGCTAGGGAGAAGTCTGAGTACCCGATGAGCTATTAGTGCGTTGGCCTTTGGCCTACCGGGGAGTCTCTTGTACCCTTTTATTAGTTATGGTGTGTATTGGGGATAATGCACAATTTTAAGTGTGGGGTGAGCAGATTGTCTGGGTGACTTTCTGTGCTATTTTAGTTGTGTTAGTTTAATTGAATAAATTTTGTTTTAGCAAGGATGGGACTTTTCCCGACGATGGATCTATTTAGAATATTTTCTTGACGGACTTAAGTTAAAAAAAGAAAAAAAATTCTTTTGTTAGGTAGTGTAGCAATTACCCCTTGGTTTTTCTTTGAACCACGTTTCTTTTCCAAGGGTTTTATTTGAACCGAGTGTAGTTAGTTTTTGTAGGAATAAGAGCCATTGTGTTGTGTTTTGAATTGAAGCAATATCTCTTGACTTGGTTATGCCTTGAAAAGTGAATACTTTGGTTGTGACGCTTATGCTTAGTTTTTGACTCTTGTAGAAGTACCTTAAATTGTATTATCTTAGCTTTGCTTAACTGCTTTGACTAGAGTGTCTATGAATCCAATTCTGAGTGAGTTATGCGCCATGTGTGTGAAGTATTTGTTATTCAGTGCATTGCATTTGATGCCTAGTACTTGCCCTGTGTGTTTGCAAAGCGTAATAGTAGTGTTGTTCAGTCTCGGAAGTGATATAGGCATTTTCTTGTTGAGCTAGATATGTACAGTTTACCCACCTAATTGTTATATATCATAGTTAACCTCTTTGAGCCTATAATCCTTTTTCTTTGGCAACCACATTACAAGCCTTACCCATTTGTTTGAATTAACCATCTATTTGAACCTTTTCACCTCTTATGAGCACTTGAATTGTTATGAACTTTGTAAAAGTTAAAGTGTAGGGTGGTTGGATTGGCTTTTTGAGTGGAACTAATGAAATAAGGAGAAAGGTGCACTGTTTTGAAAAAGTAAGAGCCACTTGAATTGAAAAAAAAATAGTTGGATTGTTGTGAAAATAAAAACAAAAAAGGAATAAATTCCATGATAAGTGGTGGCTCTTGACGTATGTGTACTTAAAGAAGAATGGGGTAATTTACATTGATGTGAAGGTGAAATTTTTGTTTGGCATAAGTATGAGGTGTAAATGTTAAAATGTATGTATTAAAGTGCTTAGGGAGGTGTAGCCACTCTTATATCTTAACATATTCTACCCGTCCCGTAGCCTACATTACAACCAAATAAAGTCCTAATTGATCCTAGATTGAATGAGCTCGATTAGTGGAGTAGTACACTACGGGCAAGCTTATGGTGCATCTTTTGTGGTATATGAATATTATTTCAGAGAGTGAGTAAATTTTTTTTATCTTGAGTTCCTAAGTGTTCTTAAATTTTATTGTGTGGAACTACTCTCTTGTATTGTGTGAGGGCACTTGATTCAAGAAGGAAAGGTAATGTCATTGACCTCTATGTTAGAGTAAGTAGGTGAGTTGTGAATAATGAGTGGTACTTGTGAGTCAAATCTTGAGGTGAAGATATTATGCTTTTGTGCTTAGTCTAATTGAAATACTCTTGGTGTGATGAGTTAGGAAAATTATTTTAAAAGGTCGTGTCTATATAATGTATAGTTTGATTGCTCGAGGACGAGCAATGGTTTAAGTGTGTGGTATTGATGATAGGCTATAATTGCATATTTTTGTCGATTATTATACTCTAATTTACTGTACTTTAGTTGAGTTTGCGCTTTAATCATTAGTGTTTTGCACTAACACTGTGTTTTATGCTTTCTAAGAGTGATTCCAAGCTATATAGGTGTTGTAGAATGAAATCTTTGAAGTCTGAGTAAGAGCTCAAGAAATTAATCCGGAATCGGGTTCGGGGGTCAAATTTGATAATTAAGTACAAACGAAGACTCGAGGAGGCATATTATACACTGTCTAGTAAAATAGATATAACTTTTTGTTCAGAACTCCATATGGGCTCCACAATATATGGTTGGAAAGAATCCTCAAAGGGATACAACTTTCATGTTTTACGTTTTTCCAAAATGCAAACCGAACAAGGTGAAAAATATGATAGAAAGTTCACCGCGGTTGTCACCGCGGTCCGCGCCGCGGTTTGAGGCAGTGCCTTCCGCGGTCGTCACCGCGGTCCACGCCGCGGCCGCAACAGTCCAGATGTGAAATATTGTCCTTTTCATGTAAGAAAAAGGTATAATTGTTTGGGTCCGACCCTACTTGGTATATATACATGGAAAAACGTTATTTTAGAGGGGATGGACATATTTTTGACACATATTTGATCTAAGGAGGCAGAGACACAATAAGAGCATGGCAGGGAATTCTTCAATAAGTTTTTCCTTCCTCTTCTTATTTTTCGTTGTTGGTTATGACTTTTGATATTGTAGTTTTACATTTTATTATGAATAGCTAATTTGTTATCTAAGGTTTTGGTGAAACCCGTTGGAGATGAATTTGGTGTTATATTAATATAGTTTTGGGTTGGTTGTTAATATCTATTGGTTCAACTACGTTTTGATTTTGGTTAATTGAAAGGATCCTCAATTAGCCATTCCTATTTATTATGTATCTTCTTGAGAGAGAGCGCATTTTTAGGTAGTTGTTTGAACAACATCACTCCCCGAGTATAGGCGAGAGTCATAACCGAGGGTTTAGAGGTTGGATTAGAGATAACGATATCCCGGGTGCGATCTAAGTGAACTGTAATGTGAATCTAGCTAGCGTAGCTTGAGAGTGCGTCTAGTAAATTATCATAATTGCTTGAGAGAGATTTATGATAACTGGAGAGTTAATGATTGATAGAGGCAACTAAGTCAAAGCTATAAGAAACATGCAACTAATGAAATCAACAACAGGGGAAACCATTAAAATTCAAGCATAGTTAGTTTTAAGCTGTTTATTTATTTTCAGTTTTAGTTGTTAGAAATGCCACAAACTGTTAATTACTAAATCTCAATCTTTATAATTTAGGAAATTGTTCAATCTTGTATTCTTAGTGATATTAAACAGATACAACTAAGCCTTAGTTCTCTATGGGTTCGACTCTAGGCATAAATACTCAGATTATATTTGCAACGACCACTTATCCTTTTTAGGACTAGAGTTGAGCGTGATCAGGGACTCTCCTAGGGTTAGGGTTTGACGAAGAAATAATAGTATGAGGAAGAAGGAAACAAGAATTGAATATTCTGAGAACTTTATGTGAGAAAGACAAAGGTGAAAACTATATTTATAATTAGAAGCAACCGTCAGGAAAATGTGCAATGATTGAAATGTCATGATGAGAACTGTCATTTCGTAATTAGTGAAGCTATAAAAAAGCCTTAAAAGACGCTGAACAGTTGAGAACCAATCAGAAGATGCTACGTGTAATGGTCATTGAACAGAAGTGACAAATGAAGCGCCGGTTCCAGAGGATAATTAATAGCGGCATATATTCCCGCTTTAATAAAATTCACTTTCCAAATATTCTGTTGATGAATAAATGGCAACTAAGGGACTATCTGTATTGGGAAAAATTGAGTTCATATATATTGAATTCATTGAAAGATGATATGTCATGACAAGTAGACAAGTAAAAAAATTATGATCAACAAAGAATAATTGAAGAGGCACGGTTCAAAAAAACATGAGCAAAGATTCATGAGATTCGATATGCACACCTCTTTATGTTCAAAGAGTCAAGATAAGAGAATGAACCTGATAGCAAAAGAGGGTACGAATACAGTATTTTATAGGCATTAAATACTGAAAACTTTAGAGAATCTATATTGAATCAATGATTATCATATATAACGTAGCATTAAATTCCTTTAATTGTCTATAATGGACTTATTATGACAAAGGCAAAACATATCACCTAGAAATGGCTATAAAAAGGGGAAGCCTGATCATTTGTAGGGACACAGGATACTATTAGAATATATTGATTTACTTTACTTTCTATTTAACTTTTGTTTACATCCATTGTTCCTATTTCTATTTGATTATCAGTAACCCTAGTTCTTCTAAAATAAGCTTTAGCCAAAATCCCACTTTTTGGATAAACAAATTGGTCCCATTACCGTAAATATGATAATTGTTTTGCTTTCTTAAGTCAGTTCTCTCATCAAACAACTTAATATGTCAAATATCAATGACAACAGTCAACAAGGTCTTCAACAACAAGAAAATAATGCGGGTGATAGGACTCTACCCCGTTCTCCACGTGATTCACAATGTCAATCACGAAAAGGAACTCCATATGGCTCTAAGACAAATAATGGGATTGCAAATCAAAATGGAGTCGAGGCAAATCAAAATATTAGAGTTGTGAATGAACAAGCACTCGATGATGCCTTAAAAAATCTGACTGCTCATAAAGTCAGTAATGCTCTCCGAGCCTTTACTAGTCAGTTTCCAGTTGTGCCACCAACACCAACTCCAAATCAGAATACTTTGAAAAACCCACGTTCTGGGCTTGTTCATTCAGGCACTGGTGGAACTCCAAGCGAGTCTCGTGATGGCGAACCAAGTAACATAGTTAATTCTGTTTTACAAAATTTAGTTCTAACCTTGCAAGAACAACTCAAGAAATAAAGCGATCGCATAGGGAAAATACCTGGAGTACCACCTGTATTCAAAGGAATAGACATGAACAAATACTCACAACAACCATGGAAGCCTAGTGCCGCTCTGGTGCAAATTCCAAAGAAGTTTAAAATGCTTGATATTCAAAAGATGGCACAACTGATCCACAAGATCACGTGACTGCATTCACGACTAGCGTGAAAGGCAACGATTTAACCAAACAAGTAATCAAATCAGTATTGGTCCAGAAATTTGGTAAAACACTCACCAAGGGAGCATTGACATGGTATTCTCTCTTACCCCAAAATTCTATAAATTCTTTTGTTGATCTTGCAGATTCATTTATCAAAGCGCATTCCGGAGCTCAGAAAGATGAAAAAAGAATGGAAGATATTTCAAAATCAAGCAAGGAGATTTAGAGTTTCTTAGAGAGTTCGTAGATAGATTCCAACATGAGAGAATGACTACCATGCATACTAAACTACTGGGCAGCTATAGCGTTTACGAGTAATTTGAGTGAGAAAAGCTTAGAAGCCACGAGATGACTCAAGGAAAGCCTTCGTGAATTTCTAGCAACAACCTGGAATGACGTCTACAACGGATACAACATAAAGCTAAGGATAGAAGAAGATATTATCTCACAATCTCAAAAAGGAAAAGATTAGTTCATGACGTACAAAAATCGAAAAAAGGTCAAGTGAAAATAGATACGAACCATATATGAGCCTAGCAGGAAACAATTCATGATCAAAGCAGGACAATTCAAGGTATGATCATAGATCGAGGAGTGGAGCGTCAGGTTCGTCATCGAGGTTTGGAAACGATAGAAACACGCGAGAGACATGAGATGATGATAGAAACCTGAAGGCAAGATTTGGTGATTACAATTCTAACTTCAACAGTTAAGAGTTAGTAGCCATATTAAGAAGCATGGTTGATAAGGTGCGGTGGCCAAAAGAAATGAGATTATATCCAAATAGACGTAATCCTGATCACTGGTGCGAATTTCACAATGATCATTATCATAAAATAGCAGATTGTAGATTGCTACAAGGAGAAGTTGACCATCTATTATAGCAAGGGTATCTTACTGATTTATTTTGTTAAAAAGGTAAGCAAGCATACATGAAGAACAAGCAAGACCCCCCTAAACCTCCTTCTCCGAAAATGACCATTTATGTTATACGCGAGGGTGAAGAAATTAATGGCATAGCATATACGACGACCAATAAAGTTTCTAAAGTTATAATTACCTACGGAAAGCGGGTCAGACACATTTTGGAGGTAGAATGTATTACATTTGATGATGCGGATGCAGACGGCGTGTTAATTCCATACAATGATGCACTGGTAATATCTCTACTTGTACATGATACTAATGTGAAACAAGTTTTGATTGATCCAGGTAGTGCCGTGAATATTTTTTGCTAAGAGTACTAAGCGAGATTCAAGCTCAGGATAAGCTAGTACCTCAGGCACTTACTTTGTCTGGCTTCGACAATTCATGCGTTGTAACAAAAAGGGAGGTAACACTTACACCATTCACATAATGGGTGGTCAAAGATACGAAGGTTCAGGTGGTAGAAATGGAAACGACTTACAATATGATTCTCGGGAGACCGTGGACCCATGAAATGGATGTTGTTCCATCTACCTTGCATTAAGTTATTAAATTCCCATCACTATAGGAAGCACATCAAATCCGTAGAGATCAACAGACTTCCAGGAGCATTAGTTCTGTAGCAGATTCAAGTACCAAAAAGGAAGAAAAGTAACAATTACATAATAGAGTTGTGGACACCACGACACAAACCTCAACTGAACAAGGATGAACAGATGTGGGCTCAAGGCCCGATTCCATTGAAGAGCCAGAAGAAAATAAAAATATCAAAACAACAATTGAAGAATAGGAGGATGTAGAGTTATTTGCACAATGGCCTGAAAGGAAAGTCTACATTGGGGCCAACCTAAGCCACGTCGTGAAAGGTAAGTTGATTGAATTTTTAAAAATCTAACATGGATTGTTTTGCTTGGTCCCATACCCATCGTATCCACTTGTCAAATAAAAAAAGAGAAAGCAGGGAACTTTCAAAATTCAGTTGATTCAAGATGAGGTTCAAAAACTATTAAAATTAGGTCTATCCGCGAGGTAAAGTATCCTAATTGGTTAGCCAATACTGTTGTACCGAAAAAATGGCAAATGGCAAGTTTGTGTAGATTACACCGACCTTAATAAAGCTTGTCCTAAAGATTTTTTTCCATTACCACATATAGATCAATTGTTGATGCTACTATAGGAAATGAATTGTTAAGCTTTTCAGATGCGTATTTAAGGTACAATCATATCAAAACGAATCCCCTAGATGAAGAAAAAACTTCATTTGTAACAGATAGGGGGACTTACTATTATAATGTAATGCCCTTTGGTCTCAAAAACACCGGTTCCACATATCAAAGATTGGTGACCAAAATATTTCAAGAACATTTGGAAAAACTATGGAAGTCTACATAGATGATATGCATGTCAAATCTCAAATATCAAGGGATCATATATCGCATTTGACTGATACATTTAAGATCTTACGAAAAATCCAATATGAAGCTAAATCCCGAGAAATGTGCATTCGGCGTTTCGTCAAGAAAGTTTTTGGGTTCTCTCTTTTCTAACCGTGGTATTGAACTAAATCCCACACAGATTAATGCCATTGAATAAATTCCCGAAATGCTTACATACAAGAAAGAGGTGCAAAGACTAACGAGAAGATATGTAGCCTTGGAAAGATTTATTTCCAAGTCTATAGAAAAATGCTTTAAATTCTTTTCGACTCTTAAAAAGCAAGACCAATTCGAATGGTCTGAATAATGTCAACAAGAGCTCAAAAACTTGAAGGCATATGTGTCAAATCCACCATTGCTCGCAAAATCAAAGGTCGGGGAAAGGTTACTCATTTATTTAGCCGTTTCAGAAGTAGCGGTGCATGCTATTTTAGTTCAAGAAGACCAAGGTAAATAATATCCAATTTATTATGATATCAAGTCATTATTAGATGCGGAGACGCGATATTCTCAATTAGAAAAGCTTGCACTAATCATGGCATCTGGAAAACTAAGGCCTTATTTTCAATTCCACCATATTTCTGTAGTAATTGTTTCTCCATTGCATAATATATTACATAAACATGAATTATCAGATAGATTAGACAAGTGGGCCATAGAATTAAGTGAACACGACATCACATATCAACCTTGAATCGCCATAAAATCTCAAGTGTTAGCAGATTGTTTAGCTGATTTTAGCCATGGGATACAATTAGAAGTTTAAAAGGAACTAAACGTGTTTAATGGGTCTAATAAGGGAAATTGTACCTTATTTAGTGACGGCTCATCTAATGTTAAGGGGGCATGTTTAGGAATTGTTTTGGTACCACCTACGAGTGAAATTATTCGATAAGCCATAAAATGTCATCTTATATCTAACAATGAAGCAAAGTATGAAGCGGTGATTATAGGTTTAGAACTTGCACAAGAACTTGGCATCAATCAGATTGTAATCAAAAGTGATTCACAGCTCGTGGTTAATCAGATGCTGGGGACTTATACAACCAGAGAAGAACAAATGTAGTGATACTTAGAGAAGACACATGATCTGGTTAGACAAGTCTAGATTTAGAAAGTTGTGCAGATACCAAGAGAGGAAAATGTGGAGGCAGACGCCCTAGCTAATCTCGCATTCATGGCAGACATGATGAATATTGAAAATGCTTCTGTAATTTATTTGTTTCATTCAGTACTCGATCATGACAAAAATGAGGTAAATTTCAATAATTTGACTTGGGATTGGAGGAACGAGATTGTCACTTTTTTGCAGTATGGAACCGTCTCTAAAGACAAGAAAAAGGCTCACACGCTTCGTAAAAAGGCTTCTTGGTACTGTTTAAAGCAAGGCAATCTTTACCGAAAAATGTTTGGCGGTCCCTTTGCAAGATACCTCGGTCCTTCTCAAGGGGAAATTGTGGAAATCACGCATGAGGAAGATCACTGGTAAGAACCATGGTTAGAGTAGGCTATTATTGGCCCAAAAAATAAGAAAAAAAAATTTCGTGGCTAAATAAGCCACCCCAATTGTACCGCCAAGGCTTGACTTTACTAAACAAGCAAGAACGGATCTTTCTATCTTATTAGTCAAGAAAGGGAGAAAGAGCCCTTGACCAGCAGGAGAATTTATTCAATCACATAGTTTGGGCTCCTAGAATATGGCGCCCTTGGGGCTTTTTATTTGATTGTATCAAAAGGCCCAATGAATGGTGATTTCCCTATTGGTCCAGGTCATTTTGGCTTGAGGTATTTCTAGCGTACTTACTTGGCGAAGAGGAGAAAGGAGCAACGGTTCCAGACGAAGAGAAAAGCAGAATAGATCATCCCTTGGCCTCAGAGGCACTAAAAGGTCTTGTCAGACGGGGATAAGTGTCAAAGATATGGTAACAAAATGCATAGACCTACGGAGTTGTTACATTCAGTCATTGCACCGTGGTGTTGCGGGGAAAGAAGCATACGAGCTGAAAACAATGGATGAAAAGATATTACCTTCACATTGGAATGTCGTTCACAAAAGATGTACAATTTCTAAGGAGTAACCACGGGCAGGTATTATCTTTTTAAAATTTTGGTTTTGAGTTGTTAAAATTTTACTAACGATTTTAGATAACCGGGCAAAAAGCTAACCCGTACTAAATGATAATTACGACCTGCAAGGCATGTGAAATAGATTAAAATTCTCGATCTAGGGTTACAACTATTCTGATAGAAATTGAGACGGATTAAGCGGCCTTCATCTATAATAGTACCTCCGCGTCCCATATATCTTATTCCTTTACGAACTTAGTCATAAGCTAAGAGTTGTTTATACAAAACGCCCTGAAAAAGGTCTGGGGACTTAATATTTTCAATAAACCCTCAAATATTAAGAAAAAAAGGCCAAGGGTTATAACCACATTCCACCAAAAAAAAAGAAAAAGAGTCATATATCATAAACTTGTCACTGAGGAGTTGAAGAAGGAACTAAAGTAGGGTCATCAACAGCAGCATGCTCAACTTGACTTGAAGGAATTGGAGCACTCGCCATACCCATATCATCTTCAATATTTTCAGAAGTTTCAGCCACATGAAAAGGAAAGTCTTGGCTCTGTTAAGTCTTTTCAATGGTTTCTCTTATTTTAGCCAACTCAGTCTTCAAGTTAAAATTCTCTTGGCTAACTTCTACAAGAGTATCATGGCGAGTATTTAAAAATGCCAAACTCACTTCAATTGTGGTTTTGTCCTCAATAATCTTGTAATATTTTTTCCATTCAGCAATCTCACTTTTAAGCTTCTCATCCTCAACCAAGGCAGAATCATAAGAAATTTGAAGAGAAGCATGTGAACTTTCTAAGGAACGAACCTTATCAGAAGATTTCTGGAGGTCTTCTTGAGTCTGAGTCAAAGTTTGCACAAGTTCACCGGTATAAGCTTATTTCTCACTTAAGAGAGACTTCAAATATTTGATTTCTTCACTAGCTTTGGAGAGTTTCTCGAAAAAGGAGGTTTCGAGAAGATTCTTTTCTTTACTAGATTGATTTGAGGAAGCTCTTTCAACCACCAATTCCGATGTTAAATCTCTAAACTGCTGATCTAAGGTGCACTTGTTCTCTTATAATGCTTCCATGTTGATTTGAAGGCTTTCATATTGTTCTCTCCAGTTCTCTGCTTCAACTTGATACTCATGCATTAACTGCTCTGTGTGAGAAACCCTTTTTATCATCTCTGTACCAACAAGGTTGATCTAAAAAAGGGAAAAGGAAAGAGCCTTAATAAAAAGGAATAACAAATCATTAAAAAGAAATACCTTTAATGATGATTGTATTATGTCATTTTCCAAGTTAAAGAGTTGTGTCTCTCAAGCTTGGCTCTCTCGATTGGACCAATTAGGAGTTTCAACCACACGTCCGCCCTCCCTGATTTTCTCAAAAGATTATCATCGGCAGAGACCTCGATGATAACATGTTTCATGGATCCACTTCCACTTGAAAAACCAACCTCAGTTGGTTGAATAGTTAGAAGAAACTGTGGAATGATTCAAAACAACTGGGGGAGGAGCAACAACGGCGACAATAACGATTGGCTAAGAAGGTATCGCAGAAGCAGACATATAAAAAGAAGCAATGGGTGCTTTATCAGAAATTGGTACTAAACTTTCACCACCAAACCCCCGGGTAAAAAGCTGTTCAACAGAATAATGGGCAGCAAGGGGGGTATCATCATCGAAAATCACCAACGAGGCTTCAATAGGCTCGATAAGAGGAATAGAACGAAGGGGAGATGCTTCATCATCTGAAATAATTCGTCTTCTAGATCGTGCCTTCTTATCAAAGAACTCCCGTCTTGTTCTTCCTCCTCCTCAGAGTCTTGATCAATAGTAGCTTTTATTTTCGATGAAGAACCCAAAATTATCTCTTGGGCACTTTCCAAAGAAGTTTTGGAAGCTACAACGGCCTCAACACTCATGCCTCAAATGGGAAATTCTGATGAAAAGAAGGGTTAAAATAATTTCAGGAGGAAGCAATAAGTAAGGTTATAAAAAAACACTTACCGTGAGTTTTTTACTTTCCAACGAAATCGTTGAGAGAGAGTTTTCCAAGATCTACCCTCCATTGGGGCGGCATATAACAACTTTCCAATCACGAAAATTAGGAATCTCATCGACAATTCCCATAGTTGCTAAAAAAATAAGGAAGTTAAAAGGACAATCATCAGAATTAAGAAAAAGGTATGAGAAGGTTATTAGAAAGAAAACTCACATGCAAAATTCCACTTCTCAGGAAAGAGAACATTTCCATCACTCATTAAACCAACAGTGGGGACATACCAGCCATGGTCCTTATCATCTTCTGGAGTAACTAGAACTCTTTTACTTCTTGTTACTGACGTAAAGATTTGTTGGCGAAAGAGTTTGAGAGAGAAAAGGTGAATTAAATGGGAGAAAGTAAAAGGCACACAAGCCATGTTGGCCAAGTGCCTCAAACAAGCAATAGCCCTCCACACAATAGGGCCAATTAGTCCTAAACAGATGTCGAAAAAACTGACAGAATTTGAGGATAACAGGGTCAATAGCAGGTTCGAAACCCAATGTGAAAGAACATGTATAAGCAAAAGAAAATCCAGTTAAATAAGAGGCGATTTTTTCGTTTCTTATTGAGGATTATAATGGGGAAGTCATGGCTCCAATGACAGTCCCTACGAATTACAGAAATTAAACCTTCAGTAATCTGAGTCGGGTAAATATCAACACATTCTAATTAAGACACAGAAGAAACTTGATTCCTAAAGGACTCTCTGTCGTTGTAAAAAGATAGTTCAATGGGAATAATCTCATATACAGTAAGTTCACAAAGAGGCTCAGTGGATTCTTTACCTCTAGATGAAGACCTTTGAGAAAGGGAGCCCCTGGTTCTAGAAGTTGGAGTGGAACTGGATGAAGGTAGAGAAGAACCTCGTGCAGATGAAGACCCTAGATTACGAAGTCTACCTCATCTCCTGCTCCTAATAGGAGCAAGAGGAAGGTTATCGACAATGGGAACTCTCATAGGGTTAGGGTTTGATGAAGACATAATAGTACGACGAAAAAGGAAATAAGAATTGAATCTGAGAACTTTATGTGAGAAAGACAAAGGTGAAAACTATATTTATACTTAGAAGCAATCGTCAAAGGAAAATGTGCAATGATGGAAATGTCATGATGAGAACAATCATTAATAATTAGCGAAGCCGTAAAAAAGCCTTAAAAAGACGCTGAAAAGTCGCAGAACCAATCAGAAGATGCTACGTGTAATGGGCATTAAATAGAAGTGACAAATGAAGTGCCACTTCCAGAGGAGAATTAATAGCGGCAAATATTCCCGCTTTAATAAAATTCACTTCCCAAATATTCTATTGATGAATATATGGCAACTGGGGGGACTATCTGTATTGGAAAAAATTGAGTTCATATATATTGAATTTATTGAAAGATGACATGTCATGGCACATAGACTAGTCAAAGAATGATGATCAACAAAATATAATTAAAGAGGCACAGTTACTAACAGACACAAACAAAGATTCAAGTGACTCAATGCTCAACCTATTTATGGTCAAAGAGTCAAGATAAGAGAATGAACCTGATAGAAAAAGAGGGTACAGATACAATATTTAATAGGTATTAAATACTGAAAACGTTAGAGAATCTATATTGAATTACAATGATTACCACATATAATGTAACATTAAATTCCTTTAATTGTCTATAGTGGCCTTATTATGACAAATGCAAAATATATCAAGTAGAAATTGCTATAAAAAAGAGAAAGTCTGATCATTTATAGGGACACGAAATACTATTGGAATATACTGATTTACTTTGCTTTCTATTCAACTTTTATTTACATCCATTATTCCTATTTCGATTTAATTATCAGTAACCCGAATTCTTCTAAAATAAGCTTTGGCCGAAATCTCACTTTTTGGTTAAATAGTCAATCAATCTAATTATGACTAATTTCTTATAGAATTCTCTTAAAGTGTAGCAAGAGTTATATAAGGCAAACAACAGCATTCGTAATTTACAATAGTACGTGCTAATAACGTTGTCAAGTCAAACATTAGGGTTCATTTGTTGGAGTGATGCATTATAAAAAGAAAAAGTGACGGCATTAAGTTTAGCATTTATTTATCCTGCATGATTTTCAATTCAGGTAGTGGGTATACATGTATATATGTTCTCCGTATTATTTTATTGTTATAAATAGAATCCTATTTAAGGTGAATGTCTATATTTAGAGAGATTCTAGGGTTTACTACTTGGTGGCTAAGTCACCACCTCCCTATAAAAAAAGGGGTTCTCTCCCATTGTAAATCATCCCAAAGTATCAATAAGAATACTCATCTCTCTACTTTTCTCTCTATTGTTCTTGTTCTTATATTATTTCATAACACGTTATCAGCACGAGTCTCTAACCAATTGAATTTAATATTCAGCAATTATCGCTCTCAGAATCTCGAGTTGCAATCAGATTCATCCACTCTAATTCGTGTTACGTCGTTTGAATTTTTCTATTTGAGTGAATTTTCAAGCAAAAGAGTGTAATAACGATTGCTACTGCTCCATATGAGAATTTCTATACGGAAAAATAGAAGAGATGGTATCATCATAAAATAATGCAACGGGATGGAA
The DNA here is from genome assembly GCA_034376525.1 of Nicotiana benthamiana. Taxonomy (NCBI): domain Eukaryota; kingdom Viridiplantae; phylum Streptophyta; class Magnoliopsida; order Solanales; family Solanaceae; genus Nicotiana; species Nicotiana benthamiana. The sequence continues at coordinate 34,708,664 of CM067330.1, forward strand.
ACTCAAGAGGTATATTTGATATCACAACATTTATTGGTATACCTTAAAGGTAAGTAATTTACTTTTCCCTTTCAAATTCTTGAAATTCTACGATTTGATTTCATATACAAACATAGACAACAAAGTTTGATTATAACTCTAATGGAGTTTGTAAGGAATTATAACCACGTGAAATGGTAAAATTTCTATGTCTTGCCAAAATTAAATTCATGTATGATTGTGGGCAAAGAATTGAAAATCCATCCCATTGAATTTGCTTCATTCTCATTCCCTTTAGAGAATGTGATAGCAGTATGTGATAAGTCTGAAAGAAGACAAAATTATTACCGTGAAGGTATCAATGGATGTGGACGTGGAAATAGACGGAATTATAATCGTCATCATTGTGATAATGAGAATAATAAAGATTCTCAAAATAATCTTTCACTTTAAGAAAGTAATATTTGACATGAGATTGTATATAGCTCATACAGATGATTATGATCCATTCCATGAAGTGAATGTGATAATTGTAATAAAGCCTGTAAGTATGGACACGCTCTTGATGTAATTTTGTTTTTTGTCTGACATTATCAAAAGAAAGTTCGTTGCCCTTGAAATTTCGGGCAAGAACTATATGACATAGGTGTTGGATGCTGAAATCCATTTGGATGCAATGGGTCTTGGAGACACCATTAAAGACAGAAATAATGCATCCACACAAGACTATGCTAAGGCCTTGATTTTCTTGCGCCATCACCTTGATGAAGGTTTGAAACTGTGCTAAGGCCTTGATTTTCTTGCGCCATCACCTTGATGAAGGTCTGAAAATTGAATATATCACAGTCAAAGATCCACCTATCTTGTGGAATGGCTTAAAGGAGAGATATGACAACCTGAAGTTGGTCACTCTGCCACAAGCACGATATGATGAGAATCCAAAAGCAAATAGTTCATAAACTATATATTATTGTTGCGATGGAAAAGGGCACTGGGCGAAAATTTGCCGTGTACCAAGACATTTGGTTGAGCTTTATCAAGCAGGCAAATGCCCTGAAACCAATTCTGTCTCTGACGACAATTTTGACATCACCCACTTGGATGTGGCAGACTTCTTTGAGCACCCTGAGGGGAAAATAGACCACTTAATTGGTGATGGATCTGTGATGAAGGAAGATGGAATTGTTTGATTTTATTTTACTTATTTGTATTAGTTAGTAGTCATTAGTATCAGCTCGTATTAGTTAGTTTATGATATAATGTTAGTATTAGCTCTTTAGAATGTTTCAATATGCTTAAATTTCGAAGACATTTTTACTTCCCAGTAAAGTTAGTCGATTAACTAATAAGTTAGTCGACTATCCAATATTTCGTATTAAAAACTGGATTTTTCGCAAGCTAAGTTAGTCGACTAACCAGATGACTGTTTACTAAGTTAGTCGAATAACTAATTAGTTATTAGACTAACCAATATTTTGCATTAAAACTGGATTTTTCCGCAAGGCTAGTTAGTCGAATTTCAGGTTTAGTTATTCGAATAACCTAATGACTGCTTCCCAAGATAGTCGACTATCAACTAAGTTAGTCGAATAACCTCAACAGATTTTGAAAATATTGTTTAATTATGAAGCAACAGATTAAATTTGTCTATTTTCATGTTCGTATATCTCTTTTGATTAATTGATTCATGTGCCACACATACGATATTCAAAGAGAATAAATATTACTCTCATTTAAGTATGTGTAAGGCAGATGTTACTACAATTTCTGGTAGTAGTAAATTGATTAAAGGCTCCGGAAGAGCAACTATAACTCTGCCTAAAGGAACAACATTTTAGAGAATGCAATGTTCTCCTCCAAGTCTAAAATGAACTTGTTGAGTTTTAAAGATATCATTCAAAATGGATATCAGATTGAGACAATACATGAGTATAATCTTGAATAGCTCATTTACTCATGAAAACGAGGCTGCCCACTTTGGTTTGGGGTCACGCCATTTTGCATGCAGAAATGCTAGTTCGTCTCTGACAGACGAATTATCACAAATATTCCCCGTTGCAATTAGTTTTGGGTCATGAACCTAATATATCCCATTGAATTGTGCTAAGGCCTTGATTTTCTTGTGCCATCACCTTGATGAAGGTTTGAAAATTGAATATATCATAGTCAAAGATCCACCTATCTTGTGGAATGGCTTAAAGGAGAGATATGACAACCTGAAGTTGGTCACTCTGCCACAAGCACGATGCGATGAGAATCCAAAAGCAAATAGTTCATAAACTATATATTATCGTTGCAGTGGAAAAGGGCACTGGGCGAAAATTTGCTGTGTACCAAGACATTTGGTTGAGCTTTATCAAGCATCTCTAAAAGGTAAATGCCCTGAAACCAATTCTGTCTCTGACGACAATTTTGACATCACCCACTTGGATGTGGCAGACTTCTTAGAGCACTCTGAGGGGAAAATAGGCCACTTAATTGGTGATGGATCTATGATGAAGGAAGATGGAATTGTTTGATTTTATTTTACTTATTTGTATTAGTTAGTGAATAAACTAATAGTCATTAGTATCAGCTCGTATTAGTTAGCTTATGATATAATGTTAGTATTAGTTCTTTAGAATGTTTCAATATGCTTAAATTTCAAAGATATTTTTATTTTCCAGTAGAGTTAATCGACTAACCTAACAGTTAGTCGATTATCTAATATTTCGCATTAAAACTGGATTTTTCCGCAAGCTAAGTTAGTCGACTATCTGATTTAGATAGTCGACTAACCTGATGACTGTTTACTAAGTTAGTCGACTATCAACTTAGTTAGTCGACTAACTAATATTTCGCATTAAAACTGGACTTTTCCGCAAGGCAAGATAGTCGACTATCTGATTTAGTTAGTCGACTAACCTAATGACTGCTTTCCAAGTTAGTCGACTATTAACTAAGTTAATCGACTAACCTCAGCAGATTTTGAAAATATTGTTTAATTATGAAGCAACGGATTAAATTTGTTTATTCTCATGTTCGTATATCTCTTTTGATTAATTGATTCATGTACCACATATACGATATTCAAAGAGAAGAAATATTACTCTCATTTAAGTATGTGTAAGGCAGATGTTACTACAAGTTCTGGTAGTAGTAAATTGATTAAAGGCTCCGGAAGAGCAACTATAACTCTGCCTAAAGGAACAACATTTTAGAGAATGCAATGTTCTCCTCCAAGTCTAAAAGGAACTTGTTGAGTTTTAAAGATATCATTCAATATGGATATCATATTGAGACAATAGATGAGAATAATCTTGAATTCCTCATTTACTCATGAAAATGAGGCTGCCCACTTCGGTTTGGGGTCACGCCATTTTGCATGCAGCAATGCTAGTTCGTCTCAGAACGACGAATTATCACAAATATTCCCCGTTGCAATGAGTTTTGGGTCATGAACCTAATATATCCCACTTAAGAATTTTTGTATGTGCAGTATATGTGCCTGTAGCACCGCCATATTGCACCAAAATGGGTCTGCAAAGAAGGTTAGAAATATATATTGAGTTTGAATCGCCCTCCATTATTCGCTACCTCGAAACATTGACAGGGGATTTGTTCACTGCACGATTTGCAGACCGTCAATTCGATGAGACACTTTTCCCAAAATTAGGGGGAGAAGTTGCTGAAACCAAACCGGAAATTTTGTGGAAAAATGCATCATTATCTCATCTTGATCCACATACCTCTATTTGTGAAAAAGAGGTGCAAAATATTATCCATTTGCAAAGAATAGCAAATCGAATGCCAGACGCATTTACAGATTCGAAAAGGATAACAAAATCACATATCCCCGCAGTGAATGTGATACCATCTGATTCACGAATACATATTCATTATTGGAAGAATATGAACATGAAATTGGTATTGAATATACCACACTCACCCCTAGAAGGAGGTTTGAGATGATATATGAAAATAATGTCATTGTTATGGCATGAATAGTCATTGGTCACGTACCTATTGTACGCCAAAATAATTTGTCAATGTGATTATCAAAGGACAATAATAATGCATGAAACATATCTTGCATATAATTTTGACATGACCATAATGGTATAACTTTCTCTTTAAAAGAGATATTCACCACATGGATGTTGATGAATTTGTGGTAGTACAAAATTAATTGAGAGCTCTAGAAGAGCCAATTATTACTATGTTGGAGAAACACAATTGATTACCAATAAGGTATTGTGTTGTAGTAAGTCTCAAAGAAACTTATTCAGTTTCCAAAGTATATGCGAAAGCGATTGATTATATTGAGACTATAAATAAAGGAAAGATTTGATATCTATTACTACAACTTGTAGCGGGATAATCTGTATGTGAAAAACTACCCGCTTTATTCTCCAGTTTGTACTACACAAGAATACCACAATAAAGTGGACGTTTATTGATATAAAAACCCATATCATAATAAACTTGAAGTTTATTGATAATTGCACATGTCATGGTGTAAATTTGAAGTTTATCAATATTGATAATTTATTCAGTTGGCATTCGGGTTAGCCATATCATTTTAAGTATGATGTGCAGTAATAGAGAATTCACATGGGTAAATATTAAAGAACAAGAAAGTTCTTTACGAATTCTCTTGTATTACTTGTTCTCATTAATTAATTGACCAACTAAAGAGTTCGGGTTGAATCCCATAAATTCTGAAAATATCAAAGGTGAATATGGGCCCATTCACCTGCCATGTATACCACATATGATGCATCTATGATATGGTTACATGTGCGATTGTTATTAACCCGCAGCCTGGCCGGTGCTTGCGAGGTAAATTGCTCAGTAATATAACTTCGAGCATAATTTTCAGATTTTCTATTCGAGATAGTTCATCTTGATAAGTTGGTTTATATCATAGTTGGTTTAGCAAGATAATTATTGAGTGCCTCCACTTAATAGCTAAATTGTTTCTTATGAGAACAAAGTTATATATATCAGTTTGATATACGTTGTATACGAGAGTATATTATATTCTCCCCTCACAAGTGGTTCAGGGTCAGGAACCAAATAATTTCATCTTATTATTATTGATGTGCGGTGTATATTTTCATTAACACCATAATGCACAAAGATGGACTCTCAAAGTTGAGGAAATAAGTTAGCTTTTCTAACATGAGGGGGAGACATGATAAACACTTGAGAAAGGGTTACATGGGATGAATTATCATTTGTATATATAGATCCTCGAATATCATAATATGAACCTGAAGTTCATAGAAGGATAATTCAATTGCAACATATTGCAAAGCATGCTATACGCATTTGCTGACCCAAAGAAAGTAACTATATTCTCACTGCAAATGCTCATATTAAGTCCTACAAGGACAAAGTCTTCGATACGCTTAAAGCGTATAGACAAATCGGTTTCAAAAGAACTTCTTAATAAAGAAGATGAGCAAATGATCAAAGTGATCATAATAAGGAGGCAAGTGATCTAGAAGATCACATGACATAACACTTCATAAAATCTCATGAGAGATTCAGGTACCTGAATATATGAATAAAGAGATCTCCATGTTATGTCTTTATGAAAATTTACTGGAACCGATATAAAATGTTCGTCGACGACATCTATGATAGCACTAAATATAGATGAGGATCTTATGTTTGTCGAATACAAACAAAAATATTGGCTAAATGGAAGAGATACAATTCAAGCAGAATTGATTCCATATGAAAGACATGTAGTTTTGGACATGTAGTTAAAATACTTGAAAGTATAAAGTCAATGGTATGTGTAATCAGGTTTCGATATCTTATTTGTTTAGCATGACATGAAAACTTGATATGCATCTAAAGTCTATTATATGGCTTATATGACTTAACTTATATGTCAATCCATGAAAGATTGAAGTTGCTTGAAGCATATACAATTCTTGGTCCTGAAGTACCACATCCTAAGTGCAACTTGTGTACATATGTATCTTGCTATAACTATAAGCATGATGGCATCGAGAATACCTTTATGGAGATATTGAAGAGTCATTCCACGACATTATATGAAGATGTTCATATCTATCAAGAATGATAATTTCAAGGTGCGGAATATTTATTCAAATCAATATGGCTGATTTATTTATCAAATCTCTACAAAAGATCGTTTTGAAGATGGTGCACAAGATTGGAATGCAAATGCTCAAGGATGTGAATTGATGCTCTTTTCAGGGGAAGTTAATGCGCGTTGCACTCTTTTTCCCTTACAAGGTTTTGTCCCACTGGATTTTCCTTGCAAGGTTTTTAACGAGGCAGCCAATAGGCGCATATTCAAACATGTGTACTCTTTTTCCTTTTCTATAATTTTTTCCCATTGGGTTTTATTTAGTTAAGGTTTTAACGAGGCACATTATTGAATAGACATTCAAGGGGGAGTGTTATAAATAGAATCCTATTTAAGGTGAATGTCTATATTTAGAGAGATTCTAGGGTTTACTACTTGGTGGCTAAGTCACCACCTCCCTATAAATAAAGGGGTTCTCTCCCATTGTAAATCATCCCAAAGTATCAATAAGAATACTCATCTCTCTACTTTTCTCTCTATTGTTCTTGTTCTTATATTATTTCATAACATTTATATCGATTTCATCCTTTAATAATAATATACATGGGGGATTTTAGTAGCTCAGTTGATTGGTTACATAAATTTTTATTTCGCTGGTGAAAGGTTTAATTTCCAGCTTGTATTCCCTTCCCTCATTTACTTTTCCCCTTTCCATAAATGTTTTTAAAAAAAAAAAGAATAATTAACGACATACTTATTACCTAAGAAAATATCTAAAAGACCAAAACAAACATTGATTTTTATAGTTCTCCTTCTCCAACCCTTCACAATACAATAGAGAACGAGAAGATCAGCACTTAACCAATGCAACAACGTTTGCGGCAGAGTGTTGAACTAGTTACATATTTCAACACGGTAACGCAAAGATTCTGGATTTGAGCTTCATCGCTAACAATTATTAAAAAAAATCGTATATTTAACTCATATAAAAAAAAAAGTCCGCACATGAAGGAGCGTTTTGAACACAATTACAACTAACGGTGTGCATTCGAATGGGTTTATCGATAAATCGAATCGATTATTTATTATCGATTTATCGATTTCGATTTTGAAATTTTGCTTATCGAGTTATCAATTTTGATTTCGATTTTGTCCTATTCAGTTAACAATTTATCGATAAACCGGTAAGAAACACTATTTTTTTTTTAAAAAAAATTTACTTTTTAAATTTTTTTACCCTTATTCTATAATACCCTTTTATTTACCCTAATTTCCTAACCCTATTATTTCCTCTACCCCATTTAAGGAATGATCATATTTAAAGCTTGGAATGAAGTTCAAATTAGTGGAAAATAGAATTAGCCGTGATGATATATTTTTTTTATACCGTTGGAGTGTTAGTGGCATACATTTGATCCCTTACTTTAGTTTCATTATATGTGCTTGTTGACACAATTTTTATGTTATAAACGATGCTCGTCTTATTTTTGTTTCTTTTTGTCCATATTAGTTAGCCGTGTTTGTAGCGATATACTTTCCATGGAATTCCGCAAATTTTCTTATTGGTGTAATCGATAACAGAATCGATAAGCCCTAAAAATCGATAAATCGAAATCGAAAAAATCGAAACCTTATTGAAACGATAACGAAACATATGTACAAATCGATAATCGATAAGTAATTATCGATAACGGTCAAAATCAAATCGATATATCGAATGCACACCCCTAATTACAACAACAACAATAACTACCCAGTATAATTCCACTAAGTGTGGTCTGAGGAGGATAGGATATACACAACCTTAACCCTACTCTGAAAGGGAATGGAGACTGTTCCTGAACGACACTCGATCGGCTAAAAAAGGTGAAGGAAGCCCTAATAGCAAGACAAATAGTAAGAAAACTAAATCGAAGATAACAACAAAGAATAATATGATAGTACCGATAGTATATTTAGACAGATAAGTCTAAGGCAACACACGAGAATATGACGAAGTTCTGCGGGCAAACTACGAAATTACCGAAGGTAAGTAGTAACTGTTGGAAAAATATTGGATTATGGAGAATAAGATTTAGCTTGAGGCGTGTCTAGCATATTATCCTTAAGAATATTTCGTCCACACCATAATAAATAAAATTACCCGGATCCCTCAAAATTCAACAAGCAAAAATAACAAAGATTAACAAAAATAACCAAACACACTATTCAAATAACCTTAAATGATAAAAATATGGATATAAGGCTAACGTTCTGTTACAAAAGGAAACATCTCAATATTGAATATTAGTAAATGTCATTAAGGCTATTTGATTGTCTTAGCTGTTTTGAACCATTTTTCAAAATTATATTTGCACAAAATAAATACGAAGAGAATAAATCAAATTGATTAGTATAATAAAGATCATTTATATTATTAAGAGAATAAACCTAGATATAATTTTGGAATATTTCTTTTGAAATATCAAAATATTTTTCAATCAATCCTTCACATATCTCAAAAAAATAGTAAAAAATAATAAAATAAAAAAATTGTTGGGTTTCACAAATGAGCATAATGCGTCGAATCTGGTTTCTTTTGGACTATGAACCAGATCTAGATAAAATAAGATTACACTTAGAGAACAATTGGTGAAATTCAAAACTTAAATTCTTTTGTAAGTTTAGTTTCTTATTTATCACATTATACTTACATACACTTTATTGTTTATCACAGTTTTGCGCTAATGGGTCATGCGCGCGCCTGATTTTCATGAGTGCTCTGAATATTTTTTGCCATAAATTTCATAGGAGCGACTCCACTGCACACTCATATAGTTCCATCCATCAAGTGTATTCCGCAGTGCAACACACCACCTACAAAAGGCTATGGATTATGAGATTAAGAGTTTAATAACTCAACCTCACATTCCTTGCAGTCTTGCACTATGTACACATACACCATAAGAAGAGACATATTTAATAGTAAACATTTGATCAACTAATGACTTGTCATTACCCATATGAAGCTACGTCATGGAGCCTCCAATCACATAGGTTGAGTTACCATCATTGTTGATACATCTTAAATTGGCAAAAGTCTCAACCCCTCGATATTTTACCGATAAGTCAAATGATTAGCCAAATCCTCTTTTAACTACACATAATATGTATAAAAAAAATTTATTTCTAAGGAATTGCTATATCACATTATGTTTCTAGAGAATGTTACTCTTTCCACTGAAAGATTTATTTTCTTACAATGGTTATTGCATCTTGGCAATCACAATTCATCAACATAATTATTATCGGATTAACTCACCAAAAGGTTGCTTAATCAACCTCACTTCCGGATAATTTTAACACCATAACACCCCACTATAATGTGATCACACAATCACTATTGAGCTTTTTTCATCTGAATTAGAGATTCAATATGATCATTGTATTCATCTAATACAGTGAAAATTCCACATAACAAATACTAATATCATAGTATTTCTCAAATAAGATCATCTCAATTAAAATAAAACTTGATTTTCTTGCAAGTGCCTTTTGAAACATCTTTCAGCACATAAGAATTTATTTCTTTTGTATCTTCCATTTTCAAGCACCAAAATAAAATTTTCTAAATATAAAAATAATTTTAACTTCTACAGAAATATCTCAAATAAGCAGGAAACAGGTCTAATTCAACGATTTCTTCACCCAATGACTAAGAGACCCTAAAAAAACATAACTTTTTAAAGTACAAAATACAGCATATTTTTTTATCTTTCAATATAAATTTTTTTCCACAAAAAATTTTGTAATGCTTTATTATCACATAAATAAATAAATTTTTATCACATTTTCCTTCTTAGGATCAGGTTATATAACTCTGCATACCATAGTCCCCCGTATTTTTTAAAATTTCAGATTAAAGAGATAATCTTGTCACAACGCATAAAGAGATGCTTTATAAATAAAAAGCTAATAATATAGCTTCAACCCCAAAGTTTTCTTCTATTTAGCTATATTATTAGATTCAAAAGAATATGAAGATCTTATCTCATTGATTGACTCAGCAATATTTGACGTCAATATTTGACACACACACACACATACATACATACATACACACACACACACATACATACATATATACATACATACACATACATACATACATACACATACATACATACATACATACATATATATATATATATATATATATATATATATATATATATATGTGTGTGTGTGTGTTTGTGTGTTGTGGCTAATTCTTGATAGTCAACCGAAGTTATTGTTACTTTACGATTCCTGTTCAAATAACTTTCAATGATGAGAATAATGGATATAAGACTAACGATGTGTTACAAAAGAAGACATCTCAATATTGAATATTAGTAAATTCCATTAAGGCTATTTGATTGTCTCAGCCGTTTTGAACAATTTTTCAAAATCATATTTGCACAAAATAAATATGAAGAGAATAAATCAAATTGATTAGTATAATAAAAATCATTAATATTATATTAAGAGAATAAGCCTAGACATAATTTTGGAATATTTCTTTTTGAAATATCAAAAATATTTTTTTATCGGTAACAGAAAAAGACAAACAGCTATAGCAAATTAAGGAAAAAGGGGTACCATACTAGCACTAATACTATTGAATCAGGGAAGACAAAGGAAAACGCCCGACTACCTACTCGCGTTTCAAAACAATTAAATAAATAAAAACGTCTAAACTTTTAGACAAGATGATCATACATTTAACACAAGTTACTAACACAAACATATATACGACTAAAAAAATAACATAGAGATGGGATATTGCTGTACTGATCAGTCGTGCAAGTATGATACAAAGTCAAACTATTAATTGTGAATATGAAAAGATGTGAGGATAGCCGCCTGTAACGTGCAGGTTGTAATGCATATTTTAAGGTTAGAGACAACTATGCCTGAGTTGTATAGGGATATTCTGTTTGTCTACCATATGAGGAGGTGTATCAATTAGAGTTGGAGTCAAATTTAAAGTTTATGAGTTGTGAATTTGTATTGAAGTTATAATCTGTTAGTTACTGGGTTCGTATTAAGTGTATATATATATTTAATAAATTTTCTAATATAAATATAATATTTTAATAAAAAACTACTAGATTCGTCCGGACGAGTAAGTAACACTAATATCCCTTTACCCCTGGTAGCAACTACTTTCCCTAGGTTAGGCGTGGGCAAACCCATGAGGCAGAAGGGGGTTATCCGAACCCTCTTCACAAAAAAACCGCCAGCTAAATTGAGACGGAGAGAGTAATAAAACTCTCAGACGATACTAAATTAATACCATATGCGTCATTCTTCTCATTCTTCTTTTCCTTCTTACTTGAAATAATTGATGCATTAAAATAGAAATTTAATAGTCAACTAACTAATTTCTGTATTCTACCCCCAATAAAAAGGGACATTTTTTTTATTTAAATTTTAAATTTTCTGGTACAACCAACACCTATTCTCACACATATATATACTCATAATATCTTTGTACTATGTGCAATGCATTATTCCTTCTTTATTTTCTAAGTGGGAGAGACAAAGAGATGGAGAAAAAAAGCTTAGTTCTATTGCTTTGCTTCATTATTATGGCCATGCCAATGGTTGAAGGGGTTGACTTAAAACCCAACGCTGTTGAAAAATGGTTCGAAAAACTTTCCCATGCAAAGCAAAAGGTAACCAAACTTCATTTCTATTTCCACGATATAGTTAGTGGGAAGAATCCAACTGCAATTCAAATAGCCCAATCCAATGCAACTGCTAAATCTCCAACTTTGTTTGGGTTTGTTGCAATGATAGACGACCCATTAACAGTTGGGCCTGAGCCCAATTCAACTATATTGGGCCGAGCCCAAGGAATTTATGGTTCAGCTGATCAAAAGGAAGCTGCCCTTCTCATGAACCTCAACTTTGTTTTTACAACTGGTAAGTACAATGGTAGTACACTTAGTGTTCTTGGCCGGAATCCTGTGTTTAATCAGTACCGTGAAATGCCGATCGTCGGCGGTTCTGGTGTTTTCCGGCTAGCTCAGGGAATTGCCACGGCGAAGACCGTTTGGTTTAATTTAACCAGCGGAGATGCGGTTGTTGAATATAATGTTATAGTCCAACATTATTCACATTAATTTTTGGAGTTTTGCGCGTTGATTTTCGTTTGTAATTTCCTATTTTATTGTATTTAATAGGTCTATTGTTTCTCTGTGCATAAGGAACAAGGATGTGTATTGATGATGAATGAAATAAGACTTTTAAAATGTCTTGAATTGTACGAATATCCAACTTAATTTTTTGGATATGTTTAAGGTACTAAATAATTTAAATAAATAGTCAACGAACTGAGATATATGCGAGGGCAAAGATCATTTTTAGTTTACGTTCAAAATTATTTATATTCAGTATCCACAAAAATATATAAATCTATGTATAACATACAACAAAATATATGCACAAAAGAATACAACAAATATGTATTTTTTTTCTACTATTATTTTGAAATCGGTGATACAATGACCATTTTCCTATTATGCTATGACTATTTGGTGGTAGATGTAATGAAAACAAAAAGTCGTTATTATCTGGAAGTGAAAGCTGGCATAATATAAAAGTTAGGGGTGTACATATATCAGGTTAGTTCTGTAATTATCAAATCAAATCAATTGTATCGGGTTATTAAATTTAAAAATTAAATTAAACCAATAAAAATCGGGTTTTTCAATCTCGATTTTTCTCGGATTTTCGGGTTATTTGAATTTTTTCGATTTTTTTCCGATAAAATCTCCGTAGCACAAAACATATTGCTTGTGATTAAAATATTTCTTTAATCCTATTAAGATACAACTATATAAGGTATCTTTCAAGAAAATAATACAAAATATGAGATGTGTGGGCATTATCCTAAAATATTCAACAATAAAGACAAAAAAAATTATGTAATATAAATATTGCGAATTAAAAAGCCTTAATAAAAATAAGCATAATCTAAAAGTACTAAGTCATGCTAAAATAAGTAGACTAATAAGGGAGTACAAATTACACGACTAAACGCAAAATAGAAAATAAAAATAGGTTATGCGTTCATAGTATTGAATTAAATATCTTTGTTAGCATTAGTATTGATTCGAATTTGGTTTGGAATTTGTTAGCATTATTTAAGTTAATAATATCAATAGCTATAAATTTTATTGGAGCATTCAAAAGTTCTAAATCTAACCTTGAAATAATATCTTAATTGATAAAATTAAGAAATATTTATAAATTACATCATAATAAGTATATTTACAACAGCAACAAACCCAGTATATTCCCAACAGGTAAGGTCTAAGGAGGATAGTCTGTACGTAGACCGTATCCTTACCTAATGCAGGTAGAGAGGGTGTTTCTAATAAACCCTCGGCTCAGGAAGGGTAATAATAAGTATAATTATATATTAAATATATCTAAAATTTCTATATATGTAATATCGTATTTTCTTTTGGTAATTAAGGCTTTTCATTAATCACCAATGAAGTAACATTACAAAACCACAGTCCGGGAAATAACATATAAACTATTTCTACTATCCTAACTACCTAACACTACTATATTCGAAGGTGTTGTAATTGTTGTCTAATTCGTGGGGTACCTCTAATATTACAATTATACACTATGTCTCTCAGTAAGGCAATGATACATCGAAATATCTTGTTGAAGACTCTTGCATTCCTTTCTAGCCAGATAGCATATGCAAATTCAGCTGTAACCATTTTGAAAGTGGCTGCTCGACATGTTCGACCCTTAGATTTGCTAATCAACAAATGCACTTTCTGGTTCCAATCAGTACTGGGTGGATAGTTTTCATGCAGCCAGTTCATTGTTCTTTCCCATAAGTCCACAGTGATAGGGCAGGTCATTAACAAGTGATCTCTTGTTTTCGGGTGGATTTGGCATAAGGTGCATTGTTGATTCAATATTCATTCCCCAGCTGTGTAGTCTATCCTTTGTTGGGAGTCTGCCCTGTAGGAATAGCCATAGGTTGAAGATTGCTTTTGGCCTTGCTTGGTTTTGTATGATTAAATTCTTCCATGGGACTCTCGGCTATTCTTGCATCTGTGACTGGTACAATTGTCTAGTCGAGCATTTATGTTCCTTCCAATTCTGGATCCTTTGTAGAATATCTCTTGATTGGATGATCTTCTAACCATCCAACTTGCTTGAGCAGGAATTGGAATGGATTCTATTGGTCTGTCCTTGATGTAATATGCAGTGATCCACCTAATCCACAACTTGTCCTTTTATGGGCTAGATCTCAGCAAGTCTTTGCAATGGCAGCTTTGTTCCAAAGCTTGAGGTTAGTGAGTTTTGTCCCACCAACTGATTTTGGGGTACACATTTTGTCCCAAGAGATGTATGCTTTCTTAGTTACAGCGTTCATCCTAGACCAAATGAAACTCCTACAAATGCCTTCAATCATTTTCAGTACTTTCACAGGCAATATAAACAGTTGTGCCCAGTAAGCTTGGACTCCAAAGATTACAAATTGAACCAGTTGTATTCTTCCAGAGTAAGACAATGTCTTGGCAGTCCAAGAAGTGATCTTGGCAGTGATTCTTTTCATTGCAGCAGTGTGATTTTCTTGGTGGACGGTGGAACTCCCAGATACTTGAATGGCAATTGACTTTGCTCATAGCCAAGGTGGTCGAGGATCTGATTCTGCAGAGGCAGTGCTACCCCTCCAAAATAGACTGAGCTCTTGTTCAGATTGGCCTGCAGTCTTGAAACTGCAGAGAATTGGGAGAAGCATTTGGATAGTGCCTTGACAGAGGCAAGGTCTCCTTTGGCAAACAGCAGCAAAGCACATATGTGTAATGCCCAGTTTTTTGCATCTGGTGTAGAATTAGTATGCTGGATCATCTTTTAGGGAATTGCACGATCTGCTTAAATACTCCATAACCAATGCAAATAGGAAGGAGGATATGGGGTCCCCTTGCCTCAGTCCCCTGGCAGCAGCAAAGGGCACAGTAGGCTCTCCATTAACTAGCACAGAGAAGCTCACTGTTGAGATACATTCCATTATCCATTTGGTGAAGGTGCTGGGGAAGCCATTCTGTTCCATAACCTGCTGTAGAAATACCCATTCAACTGAATCATATGCTTTCTGGAGGTCAATTTTTATCATGCATCTGGGGGACACATGCTGTCTAGTATAGCTTTTGACAAGCTCATGTGCAAGGATGATGTTGTCCTGGATCTTTCTACCTGGGATGAATCCTGCCTGAGCTTCACTAATAATACTTGCCATCACCATCTGCAGCCTATTAGCCAGTATTTTTGAGATGATTTTGTAGAGAACAGAACAGCAAGCAATAGGCCTGTACTCTTTGACTGTAGATGGTTTGGACAGTTTAGGAATGAGAGTAATAGTTGCACAGTTTATTGGTTTGTACATCCTAGTTGAGGAGAAAAACTACTTAATGGCAGTGGTGACTTGGTTACCAATGATGCCCCAGCTCTCTTAAAAGAATACAGCATTGTATCCATCTATCCCTGGTTGGTTTGGTTTCATTTTGATTTTCTTTAGTTAAAAATAAACCAAACCAATTATGGTCGATTTTTTTTTCAACACCAAACTAAATCAAACCAAACTATGATCGGGTTCTTTTTCTCGATTTGAATCAAATTATCAAATTGATATAATTTGTCGATTTCCTTTTACATCCCTAACAAAATTCACGCGGGCAACTAATTAGATGATTTTAAGCCGTCTGTGATAGCAATTGTACATTTTTATGATGATGCGTTTAGTTTAGTCAACATAAAATTTCCATTTTGTATAATATCAAATGAGATCATGTGATAGTTATGTTGCTAACTTCTCATCCGATATATTTGCAATATGTTGAATAATTATCATCTAAATGGATATATAGTCCAGAATAATTAAAAACCTATGACTAAAGTTAGTTATGCGTTCAGTCAAATTATTTAGTGACTGTATTCATTTCCAATAGTTTCATACATATTTTATTATAAGCGACATTAGACGTGACTATTAATAAGGGGAAAAAATAGTATTGCAGTACTCTGTTGAAACGATGACACGTGGTGGACTTGGAAAGCTTTCTTAATGTTGACTTAGCCTACATATAATTATGATAACTTTTAGCCTATATAGCAGCGAGATAATATATTTATATATATATATATAATCTTTAAAAATATTGCTACTAATCTACACATATAACATGATTAGATTCCACTAGAAGACAAATATAGTAGAGGTAAAACCTTTGCACCACAGAAGAAGTTGACAAATTAAGTGGCTGTTTACTTTCAACTGCTAACTTATGAGAAGCTTCTACATATGATAAAGAAGCACTTCATTTGACTTTATGAACCCCTTGTAGTTAGGTAACAATAAGCATCAAGACTTGTCTTACCAATTGCTCTACTTTTACTAGTTCTTTTTGTACTATATAAATACAAGCGTTTTCCTCATTTTTTATATCTCACTCTTCAGCTGCACATACTTTTTATTTATTTATTGAAATCAGGTTTAAATGGCAAATAACACAAGCAAAATCAGATTTTGCAGGTTTATCAGCAACTAAAGCTTAAAAGAGAAGAACTAAATTACACAATGACAAATCGACAGAAGTCCAAGTTGCGAAATCTTCAAAAGAAACAAAAAATTCAGTTGTTTCAAAGCGGAAAAAGCCTTTGAATGATTCTTCATGTGTCAATGTAAAGGAAGTTTATGCAAAAAAAATACTATATACACGATACGAACAGGTAATTGTCATTGTATCAATATGCATTCAAAGAAATTTGTATGTATTCATAATTATTCAAGTTATTTAATATGTATGATGTTGTATTCGTATGTATCTGGTTGTATTTATAAGTATTAAAATAATTTGCACATTCACATTGTAAATATCTTAGTTTTGCTTACTTGAATATTATATGTTCTATTTAAATATATTAGATGTATTCAATTTTACATTCTCTACATTTCAACTATTTCAATTTTTCTTGTATGTTGTATGTATATATTCATGTTTTTGTACTATTTGATATTAATGTATATTTCATTTTTATTTATGTATGATGTTGTATTCATATATATCTAGTTGTATTCATAAGTATTAAAATTCATTTGCACATTCATACATTCAATATAAAAGTTGTGCTAAGTTGAATATTATATGTTGTATTTAAATGTATTAAGATATATTCAATTTTACATTCTCTGTATTTCAGTATTTATTTCAATTTCCCTCGTATGTTGTATGTATATATTCACAGTTTTGTACTATTTGGTATTAATGTATATTTCATTTTTGTATATATATGATGTTGTATTCATATGTATCTAGTTGTATTCATATGTATTAAAACTCATTTGCACATTCATATAGACAATATCTAAGTTGTGCTAAGTTGAATATTATATGTTGTATATAAATGTATTTAGATGTATTCATAAAACAGAATGAGTTATTGTATTGAAGATGAATATGAAACATTTTTAAAATTTTTGTTTGTATGCAGGGAAATAAATTGTTTGTGAAACAACCACCAAAATATTCACCTCGTATTTGTTCATATACAAACACAAAATAGTATCCGATCTCAAAGAAAAGCTTACTCCAGAACAGTATGAACTATTAAGTTCTACTTGTTTTGGAATTCTCCTTGATATGGATCAGTGCGAGGTATAACATCAGCTCTTCAGGTATTTAATGCTAAAGCAGTTAGAAGGAAGTACTGATGACATATTTTCAATACACCTAAATGGTACAACAATTTCCTTCTCAATCAGAGAGTTTGCCCTTATCACTGGTCTCAAATGTATTGGTGATCCTATATCTTTTAAGTTCAACACAGAGGTGCCAAACCATATTGTTCAGATATATATTGGTGGTTAAAAGCTGGTTAAAAAGGAAGCTTTATTGTCATGCGTTGATGAAAAGAAGTGGGGTGATGGCAACAACGGGGATGCCATCAAGATATCATTGTTTATCTCACACACACATGGATATTCTCATCAGAGAAGAAAACCACAACAATCTCACGACTACATTTTGACTTAGTCGAGAGTGGGCGATACTCTGATTATCCATGGGGTACTCTTGAATTCAGCAGCCTTATTACATCTATTAGTAAGAAAATGGATTTTCAAAAAAAAGTACTATAAGATTGCTGGTATGCCACTCGCAATGCAAGTTTGGTTTTATGAGTGTTGCTCGAAGGTTGACCCTAAAATTGCAAAGCGCCTTGGTAATCGGGTACCCAGATTGCTCAACCGGAGAACCACTATAAATCAACCGATATTTACTTATCTGATGAATGGCATGTTCATGGACGAGGGAAACAAGGTAAATTAATATTTCATAAGTTTCTGAATTTCAATTTTGCATACAATACTCGCTAAGTGTAGCCTACTCTGCTTATAACATACATATGAATATGTAGTGTATTTCAGGTTCCACACACCCAAATCTTCCATACATATACATATATTATTATATACATACAACATACATTTCAATACAATATACATGTAAATACAACATAGATTATCCATATGCAATACACGTTCATCTTCATACAGATTATACTTTCTTTTTGCTATAGCCTAATCAACTTTAAATATAGGTTGGATATAACATTCATTTTTGCAATTTCCAGATTGTTTTCAAAGAAATCCAACCAAGCGATGTAGAGCTTGCTGTTATTCAACTTCCTCTATAAGGCGTTGAGGTAGATACCAACCCTACAATTACTCATTTGGACAAGCATGCAGATGATCAAGATGATTTGGATGACTTTATTCCTACACCGCATCCTCAGCCTAAGAAGAAATATAATGCAAGTGTTGGACCTTCTTCATCTTTGCCCCACAAGAAGCGCAAAGAGCAGATTATAGATCTCTCAGAGGCAGGGACTAAACTCAAGAGTCCTTATGCTGGTATATCTGAACTCAATCAAAATGTGCTGCATGATAAGAAACCGGCAGATTCTAAAGCGGACGAACTATCTTCTCTGAGGAATGATCTAAATTCATTCAAAGACTATGTGAGTTTTGTATTCCATTAGTACATAATACAGTTTTGTTATGTAACATTCATATATTTTTCCAACACCTATCTGATTCTTTATGTTTTTCTTAGGTGATGGGCGAGTTTACGGCTTTAAGAACATTGATCAATGAAAAATTCAACAAAATTTATGAATAGATTAAAGAAAATCAGCCCACAGTGACACGTGATGATGGTATTCAAATGTCACATGTTGTCGACTTGCAAGATAATCCAAAAGGCCAGCCAAAGAGTTATATAACTGGAGGAGAGAATTTTGAGGTTAATAATTTTTTAAACCTCTGTTAGTTTATGATTCTTATTTATTCACATTAATCATCTATAGGATACCAAATATATTTTAAAAACAAGTAAATATATGTTAATTAAGTTATACATATCTATTCAATTTTATATAAATAAACAGATGAACTGAGACATGTATGTAGTTGTATATACACTTAATTTCAAGTTGTATTTTGTTAATATATACTTTATGTTCCAAATGCATATAAAATAAAGTTCATCATATACATCTGAATACATACAGCCATATACACTATATATATATATATAAATGTTATTCCCCACATACATCTGTATACATTACCAGAAAAACATAATACAGTCTGTTAATTTTTAACCTTCATCGAACACTCATATACATCTGCATATATTACAGAATACAAATGGTAATTCTATTTGTGATGAAGCAATGGTTGATGGGAATAATACATCTGAGATGCTCTGTATCATACCACCTAAATGTGTATCCAAAGAAGTACATGCATCACAGTTTGAGTTGCCGAACCATTTTCTTCCAAGTCAAATTCCAGAAGCTAGAATTGTGATACATCATGCTCCAAAAAATCCAACAGATGTAACCCCAATAGCCTCACATAGGAATCAACATCCTAGTATATGGTATTCTTTGCCATATGGGTCAAACTTTGACTCCGCAGGTTAGTAAATTCTTTTAAAAAATAATAAATATAAATATATGATCTTCTTCCCCCTTGTTCACAAAATTAAATGTTTGTATTCATGACTTTCCTGAACAATAGGCACCTCAGTTACTTTGACTCCCATATTCGATAAGAAACACCCATTTGAAGATGATTTGATTTCGGGATCACATCCTACATTAGTCATTCAAGAGTATGAGAAATGGGTTCGTAAATGTCTTCTTGCTAAATATTACCAAAAGTAAGTTTTTTAGTATAAGTTTCTATTCAATATATTTATAATTTATGTAATAGACATATTGTATTTTTAAATTCATTGCATAAGTGATTTGGAAGACCATTACAAAAAGAGCAAGTCAACACTGCATATATCGTTAAATGTTGGTGTTGATCAAATCACTTAAAAAATTAGTTTTACCTTCTCTCATCTGACGGCAAAGTATGGAATGACAATGTAAGACTCCTTCCACATTTAGTATGTTAGATCTATACTTCTATCATATACATACATGTATTATGCATCATGTACTTAACATACAATTTAACATTTATGTATATACTAGTCTTAACCATATATAATAGGTCTATTGTCTCTCTGTGCATAAAGAACAAGGATGTGTATTGATGATCAATGAAATAAGACTTTTAAAATGTCTTGAATTGTACGAATATCCAACTTAATTTTTTGGATATGTTTAAGGTACTAAATAATTTAAATAAATAGTCAACGAACTGAGATATATGCGAGGGCAAAGATCATTTTTAGTTTACGTTCAAAATTATTTATAGGGGTATCAAATTAATAAGTCACACGATGAAGGTTTGGGAGAGGGTGATTGAGGCGCGAGTGAGGGAGGTAACATCTATATCTGGGAACCAGTTCGGTTTCATGCCGGGATGCTCCACTACAGAGGCTATCCACCTTGTCAGGCGGCTGGCAGAGCAATTCAGGGATAAGAAGAAGGACCTACACATGGTGCTTATCGACTTGGAGAAGGCGTATGACAAGGTCCCAAGGGAGGTGCTATGGAGGTGCTTGGAGGCGAAGAGCGTGCCGGAAGCTTACATCAAAGTAATGAAAGACATGCACAATGGAGCTAAGACTAGGGTTAGGACGGTGGGGGGCGAATCAGACCATTTTCCAGTGGTTATGGGGCTCCATCAAGGATCGGCGCTGAGCCCCTCTTGTTTGCCTTAGTGATAGATGCTCTAACCCGTCATATTCAAGGGGATGTGCCTTGGTGTATGCTATTTGCTGATGACATAGTATTGATAGATGAGATGAGGGTCGGTGTTAATGATAGGTTAGAGGTATGGAGACAGACTCGAGTCTAAAGGTTTCAAAATAAGCAAATCTAAGACAGAGTACCTAGAGTGCAAGATTAGCGCTGAGCCGAGCGAAGTAGGCAGGGACGTGATGATTGGTTCTCAGGCCATCGCCAAGAGGGACAATGTCTGATATCTTGGGTCTGTGATTCAGGGGGACGGAGAGATTGACGGGGACGTCACTCATCGTATAGGAGCGGGGTGGTCAAAGTGGAGGCTTGCATCGGAGTCCTGTGTGACAAGAAAGTTCCACACAAACTCAAGGGGAAATTCTACAGAGCCGTGGTTAGACCTGCGATGATGTATGGGGCGGAGTGCTGGCCCGTGAAGAACTCGCATGTTCAGGGAATGCAGGTTGCGGAGATGAGGATGCTTAGGTGGATGTGCGGACACACCAAGCTAGATAAGATGTTATTCGAGAGAATGTGGGGGTGGCCCCAGTGGATGAGAAGATGCGAGAAGCGAGGCTGAGGTGGTTCGGGCATTTGCGGAGAAGAAGTCCCGATGCCCCGGTGAGGAGCTGCGAGCGGCTGGAGATTGTTGGCGGTCGGCGAGGCAGAGGGAGACCTAAGAAATATTGGGGAGAGGTGATTAGGCAGGACATGACTAGAATGCAGGTTTCCGAGGACATGATCCTTGATAGGAAAGTCTGGAGGTCTAGAATCAGGGTTGTAGGATAGGGGCTCCTGGAGTTTTTCGTACGCCTCATCCGGGGATGGGTGTGGGTCAGCAGGGTTACCCATAGATGATTTGTGTTTTAGCTTATGTCCCCCCTATGGCTGTTAGTTATGGTAGTTACTGTAAGATATTATTGCATGCAATTGTATTTATGTTTCGCATGTTTAGATAATTATTTACGCTATTTACGCTATTTCTGCTGGAGTTACTAATGTTTTATTGTTTTTGTTTTTGTCTTTGTTTTACTGCTGTTTTTCCTTTTATTCTATGAGCCGGGGGTCGATTGGAAACAGCCTCTCTGCCCTTTCGGGTAGGGGTAAGGCATGTCTACATATTACCCTCCCCAGACCCCACCTGGTGGGAGTATACTGGGTAGTTGTTGTTGTTGTTGTTGTTGTTATGTATAACATACAACAAAATATATGCACAAAAGAATACAACAAATATGTATTTTTTTCTACTATTATTTTGAAATCGGTGATACAATGACATTTTTCCTATTATGCTATGACTATTTGGTGGTAGATGTAATGAAAACAAAAAGTCGTTATTATCTGGAAGTGAAAGTTGGCATATTATAAAAGTTAGGGGTGTACATATATCAGGTTAGTTCTGTAATTATCAAATCAAATCAAATCAATTGTATCGGGTTATTAAATTTAAAAATTAAATTAAACCAATAAAAATCGGGTTTTTCAATCTCGATTTTTCTCGGATTTTCGGGTTATTTGAATTTTTTCGACTTTTTCCGATAAAATCTCCATAGCACAAAACATATAGCTTGTGATTAAAATATTTCTTTAATCCTATTAAGATACAACTATATAAGGTATCTTTCAAGAAAATAATACAAAATATGAGATGTGTGGCATTATCCTAAATATTCAACAATAAAGACAAAAAAAATTATGTAATATAAATATTGCAAATTAAAAAGCCTTAATAAAAATAAGCATAATCTAAAAGTACTAAGTCATGCTAAAACAAGTAGACTAATAAGGGAGTACAAATTACACGACTAAACGCAAAATAGAAAATAAAAATAGGTTATGCGTTCATAGTATTGAATTAAATGTCTTTGTTAGCATTAGTATTGATTCGAATTTGGTTTGGACTTTGTAAGCATTATTTAAGTTAATAATATCAACAGCTATAAATTTTATTGGAGTATTCAAAAGTTCTAAATCTAACCTTGAAATAATACTTTAATAGATAAAATTATTAAAAAAATTAAGAAATATTTATAAATTACATCATAATAAGTATATTTACAACAACAACAAACCCAGTATATTTCCAACAGGTAAGGTCTATTGAGGATAGTCTGTACGCAGACCTTATCCTTTCCTAATACAGGTAGAGAGGGTGTTTCCAATAGACCCTCGGCTCAGGAAGGGCAATAATAAGTATAGTTATATATTAAATATATCTAAAATTTCTATATATGTAATATCGTGTTGGTTTGATTTCATTTTAATTTTCTTTAATTAAAACCAAACCAAACCAATTATGGTCGAGTTTTTTTTTTCTATACCAAACTAAATCAAACCAAACAATGACCGGGTTCCTTTTCTCGATTTGATTCAAATTATCAAATTGATATAATTTATCGATTTCCTTTTTACATCCCTAGTAAAAGTCATGCAGGCAACTAATTAGATGATTTTAAGCCATCTGTGATAGCAATTGTACATTTTTATGATGATGCGTTTAGTTTAGTCAACATAAAATTTCCATTTTGTATAATATCAAATGAGATCATGTGATAGTTATGTTGCTAACTACTCATCCAATATATTTGTAATATGTTGAATAATTATCATCTAAATGGATATATAGTCTAGAATAATTAAAAACCTATGACTAAAGTTAGTTATGCGTTCAGTCAAATTATTTAATGACTGTATTCATTTCCAATAATTTCATACATATTTTATTATAAGCTACATTAGACGTGACTATTAATCAGGGGCAAAAATATTATTGCAGTCCTCTGTTGAAACGATGACGCGTGGCAATCGTGGAAAGCTTCCTTAATGTTGACTTAGCCTACATATAATTATGATAACTTTTAGCCTATATAGCGGCGAGATAATGTTTTTATATATAAAAAAATGCAAATAGGGATCAGAAATGTGATCAATATCACGAAGAATAAAGAGATACCGTCTATACCCAAATAAAAATTTATATTTTCATAAGGAAGCCATCGAAGGCTTTCCACAAATTGAGATTTGGCCGTAGAAGGATTGAATTGTATCCGAAGAACATGGGGATACAAAAAAGTAATAAGAGAGGCGCATAGACCAATTAATCGTATCGGTCGTATTCTTGAATTTGGAATGAAAAGAGGAGTAATACTTCCTAGCACGGGACGAAGAATAAGACCACTTAGATCAGAATAGCATTCACGGAAATGTTCTAACATAGAGTAGAACCGAACATGGAAGAGATTCATTGACAACAATAAAAAGATGGGCGCCTAATTCCTATACAATAGGGGTCTATCAGTGCAAGTCAGCTGAACACCGTGATTGATGAGTGGGTAGGTGGGTTAGGTGCACCTCTCGCCCAGTGGGAAGTAATGAGGCTAGTCTCCCCCCTCCCCCCTGAATGAAGAAGTAGTGGGGGCCCCTTCCCGCGTATGCGCCTTTATTTGTATTCTTTCTATTTTTGAATTACCAATGGAGAATCTTTCTAAAAAAATCTCTTTGGCAAAACGCAATTCGTCGAGTTTAATTCAAGGTGCACCTTGCTACTTTTTTTTTCAGGTAGCTTTTTCTTACGCCTATTTAGCTAGTGGGCATTGGTCATAGCCGAAATTCGTCGAAGGGATAAAACAAAAATAAAGAAGAGAAAGAAAGGGAAGTTTTTTCTTTCTTTCAATCCAAATAAGAGAACAAAGAAACCACTCAAAAATGAAAGTTAGATAAAAAAGTCTTAGTAAGAACTAGCACTACACTTCTTCCCCCATTTCTTTTCTACTTTTTCTCTCTCCTTTTGTTTGTGCTTCCAACCGGGCTTTTCATTATTTTTTAAAAATATTGCTACTATCTACACATATAACATGATTAGATTTCACTAGAAGACAGATACAGTAGAGGTAAAACCTTTGCACCACAGAAGAAGTTGACAAATTAAGTGGTTGTTTACTTTTAACTGCTAACTTATGAGAAGCTTCTACATATGATAAAGAAGCACTTCATTTGACTTTATGAACCCCTTGTAGTTAGGTAACAATAAGCATCAAGACTTGTCTTACCAATTGTACTACTTTTACTAGTTCTTTTTGTACTATATAAATATAAGAGTTTTCCCCTTTTTTTTTATCTCACTCTTCACTGCCACATACTTTTTATTTATTTATTGTCATCAAGTTTAAATGGCAAATAACACAAACAAAGTCAGATTTTGCAGGTTTATCAGCAACTACAGCTTAAGAGAGAAGAACTAAATTACACAATGACAAATTGACAGAAGTCCAAGTTGCAAAATCTTCAAAAGAAACAAAAAATTCAGTTGCTTCAAAGCGGAAAAAGCCTTTGAATGATTCTTCATGTGTCATTGTTAAGGAAGTTTATGCAAAAAAAAATATTATATACACGACACGAACAGATAATTGTCATTGTATCAATATGCATTCAAAGAAATTTGTATGTATTCATAATTATTCAAGTTATTTAATATGTATGATGTTGTATTCGTATGTATCTTGTTGTATTTATAAGTATTAAAAT
This sequence comes from Nicotiana benthamiana, assembly GCA_034376525.1. Classification (NCBI taxonomy): domain Eukaryota; kingdom Viridiplantae; phylum Streptophyta; class Magnoliopsida; order Solanales; family Solanaceae; genus Nicotiana; species Nicotiana benthamiana. Next base: position 34,734,480 of record CM067330.1, read on the forward strand.
AATTTGCATACTCACATTGTAAATATCTGAGTTTTGCTTACTTGAATATTATATGTTGTATTTAAATATATTTAGATGTATTCAATTTTACATTCACTGTATTGCAATAATTATTTCAATTTTTCTTGTATGTTGTATGTATATATTCATATTTTTGTACTATTTGATATTAATGTATATTTCAATTTTATATATGTATGATGTTGTATTCATATATATCTAGTTGTATTCATAAATATTAAAATTCATTTGCACATTCATACAGTCAATATCTAAGTTGTACTAAGTTGAATATTATATGTTGTATTTAAATGTATTTAGATATATTCAATTTTACATTCTCTGTATTCAGTACTTATTTCAATTTTCCTCGTATGGTGTATGTATATATTCACAGTTTTGTACTATTTGATATTAATGTATATTTCATTTTTGTATATATATTGTATTCATATGTATCTAGTTGTATTCATAAGTATTAAAACTCATTTGCACATTCATATAGTCAATATCTGAGTTGTGCTAAGTTGAATATTATACGTTGTATTTAAATGTATTTAGATGTATTCATAATACATAATGAGTTACTGCATTAAGATGAATATGAAACATTTTTAAATTTTTTGTTTGTATGCAGGGAAATAAACTGTTTGTGAGAAAACCACCAAAATATTCACCTCATATTTTTTCATATAACACAAAATAGTATCTGATCAAAGAAAAGCTTACTCTAGAACAATATGAATTATTAAGTTCTACTTGTTTTGGAATTCTCCTTTATATGGATCAGTGCGAGGTACATCATCAGCTCTTTAGGTATTTCATGCTAAAGCAGTTAGAAGGAAGTACTGATGACATATTTTCAATACACCTAAATACAACAACTTCCTTCTCAATCGGAGAGTTTGACCTTATCACTGGTCTCAAATGTATTGGTGATCCTATGTCTTTTAAGTTCAACACAGAGGTGTCAAACCATATTGTTCAGACATATTTTGGTGATTCAAAGCTGGTTAAAAAGGAAGCTTTATTGTCATGCGTTGATGAAAAGAAGTGGGGCGATGGCAACAACGGGGATGCCATCAAGATATCATTGTTGTATCTCATACACAATGGGTATTCTCATCAGAGAAGAAAACCACAACAATCTCACGACTAAATTTTGACTTAGTCGAGAGTGAGCGATACTTTAATTATCCATGGGGTACTCTTGAATTCAGCAGCCTTATTACATCTATTAGTAAGAAAAGGGATTTTCAAAAAAAGAACTATAAGATTGCTGGTATGCCACTCGCAATGCAAGTTTGGTTTTATAAGTGCTGCTCGAAGGTTGACCCTAAAATTGCAAAACGCCTTGGTAATTGGGTGCCCAGATTGCTCAAACCGGAGAACCACTATAAATAAACCGATATTTACTTATCTGATGAATGGCATGTTCATGGGCGAGGGAATTAATATTTCATAAGTTTCTGAATTTCAATTTTGCATACAATACTCGCTAAGTGTAGCCTATTCTGCTTATAACATATATATGAATATGTAGTGTATTTCAGGTTCCACACACCCAAATCTTCCATACAAATACATATATTATTATATACATGCAACATACATTTCAATACAATATACATGTAAATACAACATAGATTATCCATATGCAATACACCTTCATCTGCAAACAGATTATACGTTCCTTTTGCTATAGCCTGATCAATTTTAAATATAGGTTGGATATAACATTCATTTTTGCAATTTCCAGATTGTTTTCAAAGATATCCAACCAAGCGATGTAGAGCTTGCTGTTATTCAACTTCCTCTAGAAGGCGTTGAGGTAGATACCTTCCCTATACTCATTCGGACAAGAATGCAGATGATCAAGATGATTTGGATGACTTTAGTCCTACACCGCATCTTCAGCCTAAGAAGAAATATGATGCAAGTGTTGGACCTTCTTCATCTTCGCCCCACAAGAAGAGCAAATTATAGATCTCTCAGAGGCAGGGACTAAACCCAAGAGTCCTTATGCTGGTGTATCTGAATTCAATCAAAATGTGGTGCATGATAAGAAGCCGGCAGATTCTAAGGCGGATGAACTATCTTCTTTGAGGAATGATCTAAATTCATTCAAAGACTATGTGAGTTTTGTATTCCATTAGTGCATAATACATTTTTGTTATGTAACTTTCATATATTTTTCCAACACATATCTGATTCTTTATGTTTTTCTTATGTGACGGGCGAGTTTACGGCTTTAAGAACATTTATCAATGAAAACTTCAACAAAATTTATGAACATATTAAAGCAAATCAGCCCACAATGACATGTGATGATGTTATTCAAATGTCACATGATGTCGACTTCCAAGATAATCCAAAAGGCCAGCCAAAGAGTATATAACTGGAGGAGAGAATTTTGAGGTTAATAATTTATTAAACCTATGTTAGTTTATGATTATTATTTATTCACATTAATCATTTATAAGACACCAAACATATTTTAAAATACAAGTAAATATATGTTAATTAAGTTATACATATCTATTCAATTTTATATAAATAAACAGATGAACTGAGACATGTATGTAGTTGTATATACACTTAATTTCAATTTGTATTTTGTTAATATATACTTTATGTTCCAAATGCATATAAAATAAAGTTCATCATATACATCTGAATACATACAGCTATATACACTATCTGTATACAACTATTAATCCACACATACAGCTGTATACATTACCAGAAAAGCATAATACAGTCTGTTAATTTTTAACCTTTATCGAACACTCATATACATCTGCATATATTACAGAATACAAATGGTAATTCTATTTGTGATGAAGCAATGGTTGATGGGAATAATACATCTGAGACGCTCTGTATCATACCACCTAAATGTGTATCCATACAAGTACATGCATCACAGTTTGAGTTTCCAAACCATTTTCTTCCAAGAAGCTAGAATTGTGATACATCATGCAGCAAAAAATCCAACAGATGTAACCCCATTAGCCTCACATAGGAATCGGCATCCTAGTAGATGGTATTCTTCGCATTATGAGTCAAACTTTGACTCCGCAGGTTAGAAAATTATTTTAAAAAATAATAAATTATAAATATATTATCTTCTTCCCCCTTGTTTACAAAATTAAATGTTTGTATTCATGACTTTCCTGAACAATAGGCACCTCAGTTACTTTGACTCCCATATTCGACAAGAAACACACATTTGAAGATAATTTGATTTCGGGACACATCTTACATTAGTCATTCAAGAGTATGAGAAATGGGTTCGTGAAAGTCTTCTTGCTAAATATTACCAAAAGTAAGTTTTTAGTATAAGTTTCTATTCAATATATTGATAATTTAAGTAATAGACATATTCTATTTTGATATTCATTGCATAAGTGATTTGGAAGACCATTACAAAAAGAGCAACTCAACACTGCATATACCGTTGGATTTTGGCGTTGATCAAATCACTTAAAAAAATTAGTTTTACCTTCTCTCATCTGACGGCAAAGTATGGAATGAAAATGTAAGACTCCTTCCACATTTAGTATGTTAGATCTATACTTCTATCATATACATACATGTATTAAGCATCATGTATTTAACATACAATTTAACATGTATGTATATACTAGTCTTAACCATATATAATACATATATGTATATACTAGTCTTAACCATAATACATGATGCATTATACATGTATGTATGTATGTATATACATACATGTATGCATCATGTATTTAATATACAATTTTACAAATCTATTTTTCAGCACTTAATAGAATACATACAACTGCATGTGTTCACTTATGTTGAAAGCATTTGATATTTTCTGAATATCATTCAGTGTACTGAAGTTGTATATTCCATTTTAAATGTAGCATATTGATATCATCTTCTACTATTTAAGAAAGAAGGGAAAGTACAACTCAATACCCAACTTCAAGTATACAACTATTGATTGTATATTCAAGACAAGAATCACTGAAATATTAGACATGTATGCTGATACAGATAGTAATGCTAATATAGCCAAAGAAGAGGATGTGGTATGTGAGTACATAATGGGATACAGATTGCTAGCTAATGTACCATGGCATACTATGGATAATGTCTTGATACCAGTCAACTTGAAGGACAGACTACACTGCATATTGGCTGTTGTCTCATTCAAGGAGAGATGTATCAAAGTGTATGACTTGTACAGATCTGCAGGTCATGATGCCTATGTAGATTCTGAGATTGATAAGCTAGCTAAGCTACTACCTCTGTATCTATCAATTAGTGGCTTTTACAGAGATATTCAAGGCATAGATTAGTCTACTTACTCAGCATACACTGACAAGTCACATAATGATCCCTTTGAAGTTTTTTTATAACAGATCTACCTCAGCAGAAAGCTGGGAACATTTAAGTATTCAATCATCATTCTTGTGTTTTATATACAAATCTAATTTTATGAATTATTTTTAATTGTTTCAATCAATTATTTTTTAGGGATTGTGGGGTGCATATTGCAGCATACACAAGTTTCTGAGCACTCTTGGTGAGATTACACAAATAATATTTAATTTCAATCTGCTCCGTCAAATATATGGTGCACTTATCTAGAAATATGCTATGCAAAAGATATACGATGGTGCCATAAGAGAGAATGAAGAACCTTCGAAGATTGCTAGGCAAATAACAGAGTCAGATTCAAAGATGCAAATAGTGTTAGAGTAGCTTTAAGTTAATGTGGTTTTGGAATGTAGTTTGAAGAAGAATACTGTTTTGAGTAGTTTTTTGGTGAACATGGTATTTACTTTGAAAAACTTATCATTTTATCAATAGTGTTAGTGCATGACAATTGCAACTTTTGAATAGCTATTTCACTGGTTTGTTCTTAAGTTTTCATGCTTATTCTTCAGTTGTATTCAAGAGTTTTAGTTTTATTTAACTATTTATTCAGCAGTAGTTAGTTGTATTCAAGTGTTTAATACAACTGTATTCAATTGCAATTGGTTATCTTCAGCTATTTTATGCATCAAAAGTCATTTGTATTTTCTTGCATTCAAGAGTTTTACTTAGCTGTATTCAGTTGAATTTTGTTGTATTCAACAGTTGTATACAACTGTATTCAATTGTAGTTGGCTATATTCGGCTATTTTATACAGCAGAAGTTAGTTTTATTTTTCTGTATTCAAGAGTACTATTCAGCTGTATTCAGTTGAATTTTGTTGTTGTATTCAACAGTAACTGTATTCAGTTGTAGTTGGTTATATTAAGCTATTTTATGCAGCAGAAGTTAGTTGCATTTTATTGTATTCAAGAGCTATATTCGGCTATATTTAGTTGAATTTTGTTGTATTCAAGTATTTTATACAACTGTATTCAGTTGTATTTTGTTGCATTCAACTGTATTCAGTTCTACTCAACCGTATTATTCATATGTATTTCTCTTTATTAAGCTATAATCTTTATTATGCATCTTTCAAATTTATTTATTATTTAAAAAGAATATCAATTCAGATGTATTAAACAGGTTATTGTCTAATTAGAAAATATAAATTTAGACTTACCGAAATTGATATAATTCAACTGAGTATATAAATATAATTCGGTGACTTATGAATAGTTATGTATATAACTCGGGCACTGTCTATAATAAACTGTTAAAGTATATGTGGGCAAGGTTATATTCGATTGTATACAACTATATGTATTCAGAAAATGAGAATTTATTACGTGGAACATTTCTACACGTTCGCTTATTATGTTCTCTCTGATCACATATGCTACGTGAATGTTGATTTTTCGGCTGCAACAATTCACTTCAAGTTTTATCGCGCTTCTTCATTGGCCTTCCAGGAGATCTTTTCTATTTGGGTGGTAGTACAACCTCCTCTGCAATATGTGCTGGTATATTCCAGTCATTTCTGTCCGGTAGCGGTACATTGGCACATCATATGTCATTATAATTGTGTTTGGTTTATAATATTTAGAGCAATATTCTTCTGGCATTAGAAAGTTGTCATGTAGGCATAGCAATTCATCAATTTGGAACCTCTCACAAACACATTTTCTCTCTAACATGCAGAATATAATTCCTCCCATCATCGTTAACCGTATGTAACTATTCAGTTGATGGTACCACCTACATTTTAAAATAGAAATATAAGTTTTGAGCACATATACCTCAATTACCAAATATATAATGTTGAATTAATAAGTTACATACAACCGGTATATTTGCATATATATGAATACATCATATATTTGACCAGCAGAATATCAATTGTGAGAAGTGCAGATCTTCTCAAAAATCTGCTGCTTTATGCAACATGAGGCTAAGAAAAGCATTAGAATCATACGTATTCACAATACATATAAAAATTATATATAATACAACTTTGTTTGTTGTATTCAGTTGTATTCCAATAGTTTCTGCAACATGTTTCTAGTTATAGTTAGTTGTATTCATATCAGATCTATGGAAAATATGTCTTTTATGTTTTTGAACATAGTTGTATTCATATGTATTAATGATAGTTCTACTTGAAAATGATTATATAATTAATTCATATGTATTCATATCAGTTGTATTCATATGAATATCAGTTGTATTCATATGTATTCACATCAGTTGTATTTATGTCATTAATTCAGAAAATAATTAAGTTATATACAGCAATAACATTAAAATATAACTTACAATCATACGTGTAGACATTGTCTCATTCAAAGTCAGCATCTCCTGGTATTTTTCGTCAAGCGTCGTGTATGTCTGTGTAGCTTCTTTGCAGTTACTACAATTCCAAAGTCCCAATATCTTCCTAACTTCTTCGAGGAAGTCGTATATTGGAAATTCTCTTGCTGAAACTAGTGCGACATTGATTGACTCAGCAATATTTGACGTCATTGTCCATCCCCTGTTAACAGGTGCATACAACCTACCCCACTTTTCGTAACCAGCTAACTCTAAGTATTCTTTCACCCTAATATTTACCTTCTCCACCTTCTCTATCAGATTGTCAAATTCAGGTTGTGTGTATGCTTTTGCCATCGAGAAGTATATCTCACTCAACTTGGCATGGAACTTTTTGAGTTTCTTATAAACGTTGTTCTATAGATGCCAAATACTAGAAAAATGCGGTACATCTGGATATACTCCCAATATAGATTTAATGATACTCTAATTTCTATCTGAAATGATGCAGATGTTTTCTCTGTCACCGTATGCTATCTTGAATTGCTCAGAACCATGTCCAAGTAGCATCATTCTATGAATCAATAACACCATATGCTATTGGCAATATATGACCTGTAAATATAATTGAATATAGTTATTTTTAAAATATGTATTTCAATATCTACATTATTAACATATTGTATTATAATTCAGATAGTAACCCGCACCATCCAACATGCTTGCCGAAACGAATATCCTGGTGTAGTAGATTTTAGGTGACTTCCATCCACAACAACAATGGGTCGACAATGATCGAACCCCTTTATAAAGGCATACAAGGATATATACACGTACATGAATTCATTTTTTGGCGATTTTACCATTCTGATATGCGAACCTGGATATGTCAAATCATTTGTTTATAAGTATCCTGGTAAGCTTTTGTATGAATCAGTCGGTTCCCCTCTCAAAAAATTTATTGCCTTTTCTTTAGCACGCCACGCCAACATGTAGCTCAAATCTACATGTATATCTGATTTCACATCATCAATTATATCCCTTGGGGTGTATTTCCTCTTGTGGTTAATAAGCTTAGGCCTTATCATACCCCCTACAAGGCTGCTACTTGCCTATCGCTGCTCATACACCTTGTCATTCAGCGGACATTTATGGTTATCAATAAATTCTTCACTTTGAATAGTTCTTATTTGTTAATGCTTGAAGCCTTAAACCTCCATTCACAATCTACTGAAATACATAATAATGCATAGCTGCAAAGAATTATTCATTTTACATTTGATTGACATAAGTGTTTACAAAAAATACAGCTCATATATAGAAAAATACAATCTGACACAGATACATATTTACATATATATATATATATATATATATATATATATATATATATATACTACTGAATTCCATTATAGTTATATGCGTTTAAATACAATGAATACATCTGAATACACTTGGTTGTATATGCATACACTTAATACCACAGTAGACCTTGATAAGAAATTAGAGCCACTGTTGGATATTTATACCATTAAAATACATTTGAATACATGTATTTAATGACACTAAACAAACATATGTTTACTTCAACTGTGATGACCAATAGGAAATACACAAATACATATAAATGCAACAACGTTAAACTTACATCATCATCCAATAATAGAAAATACAAGTAAATTTTTGTTTGAATATATGCAAACCTGACAGCATTGGACCTATCAACCGGGAATTGAAACCTTTGACCTATAACATAATTCTCCGTCACCTCTTTCAATGTAGCCTTATCCTTATAAACTTGTCCATCCATAGCCTCATTTTGTTTAGTTTTTGAAATTATCAAATCCTTGTGGAGTTCGAACACTCCATTCGCTTCTCTTGAATTGAAAAAATCTAGAGCCATTGTCTCATCTGTGTTGGAATCGTACATTTGAACTACTTCGTCTATTTGCACAATATCGCCTTGATTTAAACTAGCTCCGGATATAAGATCTTTTTCGATAGTTGTTAAACACATGGGATACATCCCAAATTCTCTGTTCTCTCTTTTCAATTCTACATACACTCTATAACCCATATCATTGTGTATTTTCATTGGCTTGTAATTTCCTTCTACTTTGTATTATATTTTAATGGTCTTTAAGCTCAAATCTACGCTCGGTTGATTAGAAATTGAAGAAACCAGATTATTAGAGGAGGCATACTCTATTATCAGTATTTCCTTAATTGAAAGATCGATGTAATTTTCCTCATCGTTCCACTAGCCAGAATGATGCAACAAAAATGTTAAACTTTCCATATGTATAGAGGAATTATACCTTATTTTGTATATAATTTGTATTAATCGAAAAAAAAAGATAAGAGAAAGGCAGAATATCGATCAGATGTTGCTCTGTTATTTTTGCTTTTTTCGCGTTTCTGTATTTCTTTCTTTGAGAAGAATACAGATTTGAGAGGGATCAATTTAGTTGTTGAGTTAAATTAGGAGCTCCTTCCGTTTTTAACCAATTTAACCTTCCAGATTTTACTCAGATACGTTACTGTATTTAATGTTATTGCCGCTTGAATACTATTGCGGCCAAACGCACATGCAAGTATACGCGGTAGTCAAGTAATAAAGTGAGTCAAAGTCAGATTTCGATCTCACGAGGACTTGTGATTAACTATTAACTAAATTAGACTATCCTAATTATCTATGCAAGAATTAAACCTAAAAGTATTTGATTCTAAACTACTTAAAATAAATAAAATATATATAATGAACTTTGGACAGAGAAAGAACAGATTTTTATGATATCAATGTAATGAAAACGATCTAGGGTTATGGGCTATCTAACATTCCTATTGTATTATTCAATTGAATTGGCTAACTAATTTATCTAGTTTATTGGTTGACATGGTTAATATTGTTCGTAAGAATCTGTCGAGTTCTTACTCACCTATTCAAGCTAACCTAATGCCTATATGTCTATGGAGTTAGAATCAACAAGAATGCATTTATAATTCCTGTAAATCAACCAAGCAAGGCAATTCGGTATATGTCTATCCTAACCGTGAATCTGCCCAAGGCCCATGTTCAAGAATAAGCTCTACTCAAACCTATATGCAATCTAGACTTTTCACTTTCGAGTTCAACTCTAGATTCGCAGATAGTATTCAATTGGTGGTCAAGAAATCAAATAATTAAGTGAATGATTGAATAAATAAACCAATATGATAAACTAAGAAATCAAAATCAATATTCGAATAACAATAGTCATGAAAGAACCTCAACCCTAGAACGTGAAGTTTAGATCCACATAGAGATGGTAGCAAAACAACAATTCATACGAAGAACATAAAAATTACTAAGTTTGGAGGAAGAAAAGATTAAAACCGGCATCCACGGCGGCTCTATACTTGTGTTTTCCTCTCAAATACGTCCTCCTCTCCTCAAAATATCGTTTTTCTATGTATATATACCAAGTAGGGTTGAGCCTAAAAAATTATACCTTCTCCAAGATGAAAAAGAACACTTTTTCTGGGTTGGACTAGTTGGACAATGTTCTGTGTTGGGCGAGCTAAAAGTAGCGCGTGCGCGCATTTCTCACCCTATTCCATTTCGAATTTAGAAAAACATAAAAAGTGAAAGTTGTAGCCCTTTGCATTAGCTTTCTAACCATATATTGTGGAGCCCAAATGGAGTACTGAGCAAAAATTTATATCTATTTTACTATATAGTGCCGCAATATGCCCACTGTATTCCTCGTTTGCTCTAACTATCATCCATTGACCCCCGAACATGATCCCGGCTTACTTTCTTGAAATTTTACTCAAAATTTAAAGTTTCAAATAACTTAAATTTATTCCATATTATCTACATAGCTCGGAATCACTCCTACAAGGCATAAAACACACCATTAGTACAAAACACGAGCGATTAAGGCTCAAACTCAATTAAAGTGTAGTAACTTAGAGTATAATAAGCGACTAAAATATGTAATTATAGCCTATCATCAAATACAGCTAAATTCGTGTTAAACTGAGCTGGAATTCCCGTTTTTACGCCTATTTTTTTGTTGTATTAATGAATACGACTTAAATACATGAAATACATGGTATAAAAACATAAAAATGTATCTATAACACGTAATATAGAAAAATGTATCTATAAATGGCTAATTAGATCAAAAAGATGGTGCTTTATGAAAAATTCTCTTTTAAATAACCAGTCCAAAAATTGGCTAGCCCGTGTAAATTTAACACTAACATTTGGGCCAAATCGCAACTCAACAATAGTGGGTCGAGCCCAAGGAATTTATGGTTCAGCTGATCAGAAGGAGTTTGGTCTAATCATGAACCTTAACTTTGTCTTCAACCACTAGAAAGTATAATGGCAGCACACTTATTGTTCTTGGCTGGAACCATGCATTTCACAAGTACCGTGAAATGTCGGTTGTCGGCGGTGAAGGCGGATCTAAGATTTAAACTCTGCGGTTTAACTTTTAAGATTTTTAACATTGAACCTATTATATTTTTAAAGTTATGGGATTCATATTTACTATGTTTGTAATTTTAATAAATTTTTACATATAAATCTTTAGTCCATGTCGAAAGTTATGTGTTTAATTAAACCACTCGATGTAACACTACATCCGCCCCTGCTTGGCAGTTCTGGAGTTTTCCGGCTGGCTCAGGGAATTGCTACAGCAAAGACCTATTGGTTCAATTTAACCTGTGGGGATGTTGCTACAGTAAGAATCGAACACACCTATTATGTGAAAGATTGTCACTGGTATCGCCATAGTATGAAGTCTTTAAATACACAACAGAGAGAGAGTGTGTCTATCTATCTTCAAGAGATATGACCAATAGAAAGGGTTTATTATTAACGTATTTTAAGGGTTAAGACTTTCTCTCGACATCTTTCTTTTATTTAAGTTATTGATCTCATTTCTATAAGTAGGGGGTCTGCGTTCACTATTAAATCTATGCCTGTCCATTCCTTTCAAGCTTGATCCTTCCTTTAGACTCTTTACCTTTTTCGACTGAATTTGTTGGTTCCATGCTCTATTCGGTCGTAACCTAGTTGGAGAACCTTCTCTCATAGATTTCTTTCACCAAGTCATTGTTATAGGAGTTGACAAGAATTATAAAAGGCTTGTATATATTGATTACAATAGAGAAGTTTATATACACGTACAAGAGGAGGAGGGAGAGAGGAGACAGAGTTCTATATACATAAGACTCTTGTGGAAATAAGAAACAATCTCATAAGATGCAACTTAAACTAGGAGTCCTGGATAGGATTAGAGTGTCTATCCTTATCATGCCCCCTCAAGATGGGCTCAATCTCCTTGAGACCAATCTTGTTAACAAAATGTGTAAATGATCATTTAGGCAAGGTTTTTGTTAAGGCATCAGCAAGTTGATTGCGAGTGGGTATATGATTAATAGAAAGCTCATTGCGTTCCACTTGATCTCGAACAAAATGAAAATCGATAGCTACATGTTTCATATGTCTTTGAAAAATTGGGTTGCTACTAAGGTAAGTAGCACTAATATTGTCACTGAACACACTGGATAATGGAATGTGAAACTCCTTTAGCAAGTTGGTTATCCAATTAAGCTTACCAACAACTGAAACAACAACTCTATTTTCAGCTTCTGTAGACGATCTATCAAGTGTTCGTTGCTTTTTTGGAGCACCAACTTATGGGATTGTTTCTAAGAAAAATAACATATGCTAAGTCGAATGTCTTGTATCAGGAAGTCCACCCTAATTAGTATCTGGGCACGCTTGAAGTTTGAGTGAGCTACTGGGATGAAAATGGAAACTATATGTGATGGTGCCTTTCAGGTAGCGTAGAAGTCGTTTGGCAGCCTGCCAATGCTTCCAACTAGGTGACTGAAATTGAGCAAGTTTGTTTACTGCAAAACAAATGACCGGTTGAGTAAAGGTTAGGTATTGTAGGGAACCAACAACTTGCCTATATAGTTTGGCATTAGCAGGTGTGGAATAATCATTCAGCGAGAGTGCTTCACCGGCTGACATCCGGCATGCCAACATATTGGAGTTTAGCATGCTAAACTTTTCTAGGAGATCAGCAATAAAGCCACTTTGAATGAGAATTAAACTAGGTGTATTTTGTAGAACTTCAACTCCAAGAAAGAAATGGAAGGGACCAAGGTCTTTAATGGAGAACCTATCACCTAGGAGTTGAATGGTGGTTTGGACTTAAGAGGAATTGGAACCAGTAACCACAATATCATCAACATACATCGTGACAAAGAGAAGCGAGTTAGGAGATTATTTTATAAACAGAGAATCATTTGATTTTTCTCTAATGAACCCACAGGGAAAAAAGGTTTTGAGCTCATTGTACCAAGATTTTGGAGCGAAACGAAGGCCGTAAATGGATTTGTGAAGCTTGAAGACATGTTGTAGAAAGTCACGATTGACAAAACCTGGTGGCTGCTGCATATAAACAACCTCATTGAGAGTTCCTTGCAAGAAGGCATTGTTTATATCTAGTTGACGTAAAGGCCACTTGAATGACACTGCTAGAGTGAGAATAAGCCTAATAGTCGTTTGTTTTATTACAAGGCTGAAAGGGTGATGATAGTCGACCCTAGGACGTTGATAAAAATCCTTGGTTACTAACCTAGATTTGCATCGATCAATCGATCCATCGGGTTTATGTTTAACATGGTAAACCCACTTGCAGCCAACAACATTATGTGAGGTTGAGCTAGAAACCGAAGACAAGGTATTCTTTTTAAGAAAGGCTATGAATTCATCATGCATAGCAGCCTGCCACTCAGGGTATTTCTTGGCTTGAGAAAATATGGTAGGAGCAAGAGGTGGCTGCTTTGGTGAGGATACAGCAAGATAGTCAAAAATGACCTTAGGTTTGAAAAAGGTGTTCTTTGCTCTAGTGACCATGCGATGATTGGAAGATTGCAACCTAGGCTGTGGTTGAGACAATGATGTTTGAGATGGAAAAGACATAATAGTAGGTAAGGTAGGTGTAGAAGATACATGCGAAGGAGAAGATGAACTTACAGATGTCTCTGATGGCATGTTACTCGCAATGGTAGAAATTAAGGTGATCTGTGGAATGACCTGAGCAGCAAGTAGTTCAAGGTTAGGTGGAGGAAATGGGATATGTGTATCAGTGGCAGCTAGTGAGCTGGAATGTAAAGGAGGGCTTTCTGAAGGATAGTGCCAAGAGTTCATATTGAGAGAAAATGTGCGGTCAAGAGTGGAAAAGTTTGATTTGAAGGGAAAGACATGTTCAAAAAAAGAAACGTGTCTGGAAAGATACACTTTGAAAGAAGAGTGATCAAGGCAAACATAGTTGTTAGTGATAATAGAGTATCCCACGAAAGCATAAGGCTTAGATTTTGGATCAGAATTGAAAGAGGTGTATGGTTTTAACCATGAATAACAAAGACACCTAAACACATTAAGTTTGTGATAGGTGGTGGGGAGTTAAAAAGATATTGAAATGATGATTGTAGATTGAGTAGAGGTGTGGGCAGATGATTGATAAGTTAAACGATAGTTTGGAAGGCAAGGGACCAAAATTTGAGGGATATAGATGCATGGTGAAGCAAGGTTAAAGCAGTATTAACAACATGGCGATGTTTTTTTTCGGCTGTACCAACAATTTGTGGAGTGTAAGAGGACTTATTAGGTATTGAATGACATGATTCAACGGAAGAGACTTGAGAGCAACAAATTCGCCTCCTCCATCCGTATAGAGTGTTTTAATTGACATATGAAACTAATTTGTTATCATGCGTGTGAAGTTTAGAAATATATCCTTAGTTTTCGATTTAGCTTTCATGGGAAACAACCAAGTGTATTTGGTAAAATGATCAACAAAATCAAATAGAAACCAAAATTATCAAAAGAAGAGATAGGAGAGGAACCCCAAACATCAAAGTAAACAACATCAAACGGTTTCGTACTAGAAATAGTGTTTGCACCTAAGGGTAGTCGGTGAATTTTATTACATAGACATGAATTGAAAAACGTGAAAGACTTATTATTCACTATTGGAAGCTTAAAAGATGAAACACAAGCTTTAGTGAAGCGAGGTTGTGGGTGACCAAGTTGAGCATGCCAAAGATGGAGTGATGGTGATACTTGCATAGTGAAATAAACTTTTGGGACACTAGGTGATGAAAAACTTGTTGTAGATGGCCATTCATAGAGATCTCCATTACTCTGACCTTGCAAAAGACATGCTCCAGCGTTCAAATCCTTCACAAGAAAATAATAAGGAAAAAATTCAATAGTGGTTAGATTTTGATGTCAAAATTTTGAGACAGAAACTTATCTTTTTTTAATGTAAGGAGAGCACAAAATATTGCGCAGTTTAAAAGAATTGACAGGTGAGGAGAGAGTACTGTGGCCTATATGTGTGATAGGAACAGTTTTACCATCTCCAACAATGATTTCATCTGTGCTTGGAAATCCAGTAGAGGCTTGTAGAGATTGAGAACTGTTGGTAATGTGATGAGAAGCTCTAAAATTAACTATCCAGCTATTGGAAGGGTCGGAAGCATACACCATATGATTGGCAAAGTTGGCTTGAGATTCAATTGAGACCTTGAGCAACAAACTTTGGCTATATCACCAGATTTATCACATAAATGACTTTGGATACATTGCTGGTTGTAGCGACTAGTGTAAGAGAGATTGAAAGATGTAGGATATTGAGAAATATTGTTATAGTGGGGGTTGGGGTTGGCTTGTGATGTGTTCCTGAGATTTAAAGTAGTAAGGTTTTTGTTCTTGAAATTAGAGTTATGGAACTTTTGGTGAAATTGGATAGTGATGATTGGTGTGACGCTCTTTGGTTCTGAATGTTTTATGAACATTTCATGTGCTAGCAATTTGTTGTTAAGTTCTTCAAAAGAAATAGGGTTATCTCTAGCTAATAGCAGCAGAGAGTTTTTTGTAGTCATAACCTAGATCACTTAGAACTTTGATGATAATTTCTTAATCTGACAACTAGCCACTAGAGGTCGATTGATTTGATTTCTTTCATGTATTCACCAACTGAACATGAGTCCTTTTTCCGGTTGGCTAGAGTATCATGAAGGCTAAATATGCGTGAATGAGATTTATTGGCATAGGTGGTTTGAAGTATATTGCAGGCATGGTTGGTAGTGGATGCATGAGCTATCAAAGGCGCTATTGTGGGATCAACTGATGCCATGATGACATTGCGAACTAGACTGTCTTGCCTTAGCTAGAGGTGAAAGGCATTGTTGGAAACTTTTTGGTAGATTCATCTCGAATATGAGTGGGTAGAGGAGTGGATGAACCATCAACAAAGCCAAAAAGATCATAGCCCAAAAGAAGTGTGGTGACTTAAGGTTTCCAAGTACAATAGTTCGAATTCCCTAATAGTTTCAAGGAGAGTTGGCTGGTAGGATTGAAAGAGATGAGTTGGGAGGGTTGAACAATGCTACTCTGATTGATGGAACGATGGGTAAGAAAGTGGTTGATGATGAAGATAATGGTGTTTTGTCACCCATTCCGGAAAAAAAGAAGGATAACTCGTGTGAGTTTATTTTAGGCTCTTGATACCATCTATGAGTTGATAAGAATTGCAAAAGTCATATATATTGATCACGATAGAGAAGTTTATATACAAGTACAAGAGGAGAAGCGAAAGAGGAGATAGAGTTCTATGTGCATAAGACTCTTGTGGAGATAAAGAAAGAATCTCATAAGGTATAACTTAAACTAGGATTCCTGGATAGGATATGAGTGTCTATCCTTATCAATCTCCCGCATATACAAAACAAAGAGAGAGTCTATGCATCTTCAAGAAATATAACCAATAGCAAGTGTTTTTTATCTTATTATTATTATTATTATTTATTTTTATTTTTATTATTATTCTTTTTTCTGGATGTTACCCTCCAGTAACGAATCTCAGATTACATGCTATTAACTTTCGTGTGAATTTTTGTGACTCGAGTTTAATAATGGTATTTATATGTGTAGGAGTCAACTGAAAGTGATTTGAAAAGCCTGCGTGCAAACTAAAGTAAAAACGAAAGAATTTGGATGAAATATGACTTTGGTGCCCAGGTTCACGTCAGGCACCAACCAAAATACCAAGGGCAGCAAAGTACAAAAGTGAAAAAAGTTTGGCGCCAGGCACCAACCAAAATACAGTTGATAGCAGGCTAAAACTTTCACTGTCCAGCTTCGGCTAGGTGTAAATCGTGATACCCAAGGGTGGATTTCTGTTGAAAATAAAATTAAAATAAACTTGATTTTGTAATAATTATTTGGGCTTAAGAAATTATGAAAAATAAAGAGCCCAATTAGCCTATTTTCTAGAATGTGAGCCCATTTGGCCCATGTTCTAGAAATATGCTCTAGAAATATCTTTAGAACAGTAGAATGATATAGATAAGTATGGAGTGATCTAGAGGGTGGATATTTTTGTAGCGTAGAAGGTGATTTATAGCCATAAGATTAAATCTTGGCTATTGATTGAGGAAGTGGCCAAGTATAAATAGGGTAGGATTGCTCATTTTGTATTAATCCAAAAAAATCAAAAGCAAGTTTGAGTAAGAAAAGTTTCTCTTTTCCAATATCTTTCTACTCTTCCAAAATTCCCTTAGCCTAAAAGCCTCCCTCCAAATATTAATAGCAATCCTCTTCCAACGAAGTGGTATCAGAGCCACAAGATTCTAACCAAAAATTTCTAAAATCATGGCAAATGGTGTTGCATCCTTCCAAGTTCCTATGCTCAACAAGAGCAACTATGATAATTGGAGTATCAAGATGAAGGCTCTCCTAGGTGCACATGATGTTTGGGATATTGTAGAGAAAGGCTACAATGAGCCCGGAGATGAATCTACATTATCCCAAACTCAAAATAATGGTTTGAAGGATTCAAGAAAGAGAGACAAGAAAGCTCTCTACCTCATCTACCAAGCATTGGATGATGATGGGTTCGAGAAGATCTCAAGTGCAACCACTGCTAAGGAAGCGTGGGAGAAACTCCAAACGTCTTGCAAAGGTGCCGAGCAAGTAAAGAAGGTACGTCTCCAAACATTAAGAGGAGAATTTGAGTCTTTACATATGAAAGAAGGGGAGTCCATTTCCGACTATTTTTCAAGAGTTTTGGTGGTTTCAAATGAAATGAAAAGAAATGGTGAAAAATTGGAAGATGTTAGAATTATTGAGAAGATACTCCGGCCATTAACTTCCAATTTCGATCATATTGTCATAACAATTGAAGAAACTAAAAATTTGGAGGAGATGTCGATTGATCAATTAATGGGATCCTTACAAGCATATGAAGAAAAGCATAAGAAAAAAACAAGATATAGTGGAGCAATTATTCAAGATGCAAATAAAAGATAAGGAAGAAAATATCGAAAATGGACAAGGTCAATATGGAAGAGGTCGTGGTCGTGGACGAGGTCGAGGCCATGGACGTGGACGAGGAGGTTTCAACAACAATGAAGAAAGAAGAGAATACCCAAGTCGTGGGAGAGGCAACCAAGGTGCAAGGTATGATAAATCTCAAATCAAATGTTATTCTTGTCAAAAATATGGACACTATGCTTCACAATGTAGAGGGTCTCAAACCAAAGTCGAAGAGACCGCCAATGTGGAGGATAAGGGCCAAAAAGACGTGACCCAACTTCTAGCATACAAAGGAGAAGAAGGGAGACAAGACAACACTTGGTACCTTGACACCGGGGCGAGCAACCATATGTGTGGAAAAAGGAGCATGTTCGTGGAGCTCGACGAATCGGTGAGTGGTAATGTCTCTTTTGGTGATGAATCCAAAATACCAGTGAAAGGCAAAGGTAACATCCTAATCCGCTTGAAGAATGGAAATCACCAATTTATCTCAAATGTCTACTATGTGCCCAACATGAAAAATAATATATTGAGTTTGGGGCAACTCTTAGAGAAGGGCTATGACATTCACCTGAAAGATCATAGTCTTTCCATAAGAGATAATAAAAATAATTTAATCACTAAGGTGCCTATGTCCAAAAATAGAATGTTCTTGTTGAACATTCAAAATGATGTTGCAAAGTGTCTTAAAGCTTGCTACAAAGATGTATCTTGGCTTTGGCATCTTCGATTTGGGCACTTGAATTTTGGAGGCTTGGAGCTACTATCCAAAAAGGACATGGTGCGAGGACTACCATCCATTAGACACCCCAATTGTGCGAAGGATGCCTACTCGGAAAGCAATTTCGGAAGAGTTTTCCAAAGGAGTCAAGCTCGAGAGCCCAAAAGCCATTGGAGCTCATACATACCGACATATGTGGTCCTATCAAGCCAAGATCCCTCGGTACAAGCAACTATTTCCTTCTATTTATTGATGATTTTTCTAGAAAGACATGGGTGTATTTCTTGAAGCAAAAATCGGAGGCATTTGAAGTATTCAAGAAATTCAAAGCGGCAGTGGAGAAAGAAAGTGGACTACACATAAAGGCCATGAGATTCGATCGTGGAGGCGAGTTCACTTCTACAGAGTTCCAGAATTTTTGCGAGGAACATGGAATAAGGCGTCCACTAACGGTATCAAGGTCCCTCCAACAAAATGGAGTGGCGGAAAGGAAGAACCGGACAATTCTAGACATGGCGCGGAGTATGCTAAAGAGCAAGAAGCTACCAAAGGAATTCTGGGCCGAAGCAGTAGCGTGTGCAGTCTATCTACTCAACTGATCACAAACAAGGAGCGTGTGGGGAAAGAAACCACAAGAAGCTTGGAGTGGAAGGAAACTAGGAATCTCCCATCTAAGAGTCTTTGGAAGCAAAGCATACGCACATGTACCTGACGAGACACGGAGCAAGCTCGATGACAAAAGTAAGGCGTTCATCTTTATCGGGTATGATTCCAACTCCAAAGGCTACAATTATATAATCCAGATACTAACAAGCTTGTGATAAGTCGGGACGTGGAGTTTGATGAAGAAGGAGAATGGAATTTTGGTTCTCACGAGGACTTTAATTCCATTATTCCAACCGAAGAAGAAGAACAAAGATCTACAGCAGAGGATGCCCAGCAAGAGCTAACTACTCCACCTACCTCGCCAACTGCAGTTCAAGATGACTCGCCACCATCGTTTCTGAATGAAAGGAGCGAGGAACGCGCAAGGAGTTTGGAAGACATTTATGAAGACACTGAAAGGTTAGAGGACCTAGCTCTTCTTTGTCTATTTGCTGATTGTGAACCAGTTACCTTTGAAGAAGCCGTATAAAGTAAGAAATGGAGAGATGCAATGGATGAGGAGATCCAGTCCATCGAAAAGAACGACACCTAGGAGCTGACTTCACTTCCAAAAGGGCAAAAGGCGATCGACGTCAAGTGGGTGTACAAGGCAAAGAAAAACTGTAAGGGAGAAATCGAAAGATACAAGGCGAGGCTTGTTGCAAAAGGATACAGTCAAAGAGCCGGCATCGACTATGACGAGGTATTTGCCCCTGTAGCCCATTTAGAAACTATAAGACTAATCATTTCTCTGGCAGCTCAAAATAAATGGAAGATACACCAAATGGATGTAAAGTCGGCGTTCTTGAATGGAGTCCTTGAGGAAGAAGTTTACATCCGACAACCTATGGGCTATGAGGTAAAGACGCAGGAAGACAAAGTCTTAAGATTGAAGAAGGCGTTATATGGACTAAAGCAAGCACCAAGGGTGTGGAACAGTAGGATCGACAAGTACTTGCAAGAAAATGACTTCGCCAAATGCCCACATGAGCATGCGCTCTATGCCAAGATGAAAGATAGAGATATCTTGATCGTTTGCTTGTACGTGGATGATTTAATCTTTGCAGGAAATAACCAAAGGATCGATGAGTTCAAGCAAGCGCTGGCTAAAGAGTTCGAGATGACCGACATTGGGCTTATGGCGTACTATCTTGGCATTGAAGTCAAACAACTTGAAGATGGAATTTTCATCTCACAGGAGGGCTATGCGAAGGAGATCCTAAAGAAGTTCAAGATGGATGATTGTAACCCAGTCAACACACCGGTGGAGTGCGGGATCAAGTTGTCGAAGCATGATGAAGCTGAGAAAGTGGACACGACGATGTTCAAGAGCTTAGTTGGGAGCTTACGATATTTGACTTGCACGAGACCCGATATTCTCTACGCCACCGGCCTCATAAGTCGCTACATGGAGAATCTAACTACTACACACTTGAAGGCTGCAAGAAGAATTCTCTGCTACCTCAAAGGTACAATCAACTTTGGCTTGTTCTATTCAACTTCTAATGATTATAAGCTTGTTGGTTATAGCGACAGCGATTGGGCCGGAGACATTGATGATAGAAAAAGTACCACGGGCTTCGTGTTCTTCATGGGAGACACCGCCTTCACTTGGATGTCCAAGAAACAACCAATTGTCACTCTATCCACATGTGAAGCTGAGTACGTTGCCGCTACCTCCTGTGTATGTCATGCAATTTGGATGCGAAGTTTGCTAAAGGAGCTCGGATGGCCACAAGAAGATCCAACTACAATTTGCGTGGATAATAAGTCGACGTTGGCGTTGGCTAAAAATCCGGTGTTCCATGATCGAAGCAAGCATATTGACACATGCTATCACTACATAAGAGAGTGCATCACAAGAAAGGATGTACAAGTAGAGTACGTGAAGTCCAAAGACCAAGTTGCGGATATCTTCACCAAGCCACTCAAGCAAGAGGACTTCATCAAGTTAAGAAGTTTGCTTGGTATGACAATCAAGTTTAAGGGGGGGTGTTGAAAATAAAATTAAAATAAACTTGATTTTGTATTAATTATTTGGGCTTAAGAAATTATGAAAAATAAAGAGCCCAATTAGCCTATTTTCTAGAATGTGAGCCCATTTGGCCCATGTTCTAGAAATGTGCTCTTGAAATATCTTTAGAATAGTAGAATGATATAGATAAGTATGGAGTGATCTAGAGAGTGGATATTTTTGTAGAATTGTGTAGAAGGTGATTTGTAGCCATTAGATTAAAGTTGTGTTGGATAAATCTTGGCCATTGATTGAGGAAGTGGCCAAGTATAAATAGGAATAGGATCGCTCATTTTGTATCTAGCCAAAAAAATCAAAAACAAGTTTGAGTAAGAAAAGTTTCTCTTCTCCAAAATCTTTCTACTCTTCCAAAATTCCCTTAGCCTAAAAGCCTCCCTCCAAATATTAATGGCAATCCTCTTCCAACAATTTCGTCCTAATTTGGCTAGGACTTGGTGATTTCAACTCTACACATCCCCATCATGTATAAAAGGGGTTCTAAATCTGTTTTTTTTTTTTTTTTGGAGGGTGGAGAGGGGTGAGGATGATACATTATTTGGAAGCAAGAACATCACGTGGAACAACTTTTGGAGGAGAATATCATCGAGTTCTTCATTCCATTATTTTTTGTAATTTTTTTATGCAAAATACTTGGGTATTTGTTATTATGAACATGAGTGACTAAGCACACTAGTTTCTAGGATTGTGTTTGACATGAATATGTGAAGTTTGTTAATTCCATCATTGTTGTTTCGAGTTATCACTTTTGGATGTTTCTCTAATTCTTGCATAATTACTTAATTATTTGTCCAGTTGTTGAGTTCTATTTACTATCTATATTATGCTTGGAAAAGCCGTGTTTAGATTAGAGTAGTTTAGACAATATTATTGGTTATCTTGGATAGTAACTTGATTTAAGTCTGCTTAGTTAACAATTACTTTAATCTCCGTAGGTTCGACATCCGACTTTCGTATCATTTTATTAATTGACGGTTACGTATACTTACGTGTACTTGGGAAACCAACACACTTGTCATAAAATTGACCTTCTAACGAACCATGACACGACATCCATTTTCTTGTCATATCAAACCTTGAGATACTATTTCCACGGTTTAAAAAAATTCTTAGGGCTTGTTTGGTACGAGGTATAAGGGACAATTAATTCCGGGATTAAATTTGAAATGAGTTTATCCCATATTTGATTGGGATAAAATCGCGGTATAACTAACCCTGAGATTAATTATCCCTTAATTGTATGTTTTTTATCCCTATAGGAAGCTGAGATAACTAGTCCCGAAATAAATAATCTTGGAATAACTTATTTCCAACAAAACGACCTCTTAATGATTTTAAAATAGTAATTACAGCACCAACTAATCTACTAACACTTTTCTTTATGTTGCTTACTAATTAAGCTAGTTTTGAAAATGTATACCCTTGGTTAGAACTTGATCAATGAGGTTTAGTTAACGTAAAGTTCACGAGGTAAAGTGTCTCTCTGTACATGGGTGGAGCTCGGGATCGAGGTACGGGTTTGATTCGGTATAAATTATATATTTATTTTTAATGAATTATTTAATATATATTAATAATTAAATCCAATAAATTAAAAGTGCTAAAATTTAAAATCCATAAATTTTAAATCTTAGCCCCTATTCTTATCTCCATTTCTGGCGAATTTATGAAGTCAAAGGTCATATAGATGGAGAAGAATAGCTGTCCTCGGTGTATAAAAGGTATGGAGTAATATATACGTGATAATTCAGTTTGTTCTTTAATAACTAAGTATGAGCTTTATATTTATCTTTAATAAACTATTGTACATTAATCGCGTGGCTTGTGTTTGCTTATTTTATTTTTTGGTCTTAATTAAGTTCAAAGTGAAATCTGCAATCAGTAGGTGACCACGGTACCCCACTATTCTAATACTTTGACCAGATACCTTGATTTAATATATAATGCGTGTTCAGTACGATAGAAAACAGTTTTGTGACTCTGTTCTGGAAAATAAATTATTTTTCTGATTTTTAGTTGTTAGAAAATATATTTCACCAACGAGAAAAATAAATTTCCTCACTTTTGAGCGGAATAGATATTTTTTCATGGGTTCATTACTCAGATAGTCATTGAATTATGTAAAATTATTAAATAAAGTCATTTTTTTATTTGTAATATGAAAGTCATTTAACTATTCCTACTGCATTCTGACGATCACTCAATCAAATTTATTGATTTTTTTATAGAAAATGCTGACTTGGTAATCCACATGTATTTTTGGACTACATAAAATAATTAACACCAAAACAAAATATAGAAACCCACACATACAACCAATCCGTCTCGATTCGACCAATTTATAAGAAAGAGCATTGTATGATTTTTGGTGGATTTTGATCTTTATAAACGGTTCGGATCAGGTGTATGGGTAGGTTTATATACTTTATTCGTGTGTTAATTATTCTATGTGGTCTAAACATCTATGTGGACTTCTAAGTCGGTATTTTTCTCTCGAAATTAATATTTGATTGAGCCATCATCAGTGCAATACAGATAGTTTAGTGATTTTCTTGTTATAAATAAAAAAAAGTAACTTTATTTCATAATTTCACATAATTCAATAACAATATGAGTAACGGACTCACACATAACTAATTAGCGCATAACTTGATATCACTGCTCCAAACATAGACATAAGTATCAATTTTTAGTACTTAGAAAATTTCATGGAATCACTATACAATTTGCTAACTTTATCATTATAAATCAAAGTCCCCGCGTAATCATTGTATGTGGCTACTTTGACCGGATACAAAGTTAGAGGAAAAAGACTTTTAAATCTTCTAATCAAAAATAAATCATAAATAATTTTGTGACTTTAAATTATCTTATCAAGCTAATTAAATAAAAAGTTTAAGATTAAATTATTTTTATATATAAAAAAAAATTTTGGTGCACAGTAAAAAAAGAAGATGTACCACATAAATTGAGACATATAAAGTAATAAATATTTTTAACTTTTCAACCAATAACACAAATTAAAATATTAAATCATTTTTTAAAAGCATTTATCAAACACATCGGGGTTATGGGGTAGCTGGCTGGTATGTTGAAGTTGTTTCGAGGAAAGTATATTTTTTTGAGTCTCCTCATCCGGTATTTGATATTTATATTGGTACTCAATTAAATTCAGATTCCAACCGAAAAATTAATTTATATTAGGAAATAAAATGTTTTTTAACAAATATAATTTTATATCAAGAGCTCGAACTCGATATTGCTAATTAAGAATAAATGAGGAGTACCGTCACAATCTTTATTGGCGAGGAAAGTATGTTTCCCATTGCAACCACACGTTCACACCAAAATAAACAGAAGAAGAAAATAATTAAAATTGGCGGTCGAACCACTCCATCTAAACAACATGGAAATAAGAAAACAAGAAACTTATTCTTTTCTTTCTAAATTCATCCAACCTCTCTCTATATATTTATATCATAAACACAAGAAATATGAGAGAAATCAAAAATGGAAAAGCTAAACCTAATTCTATTGCTTTGCTCCATTGCTATTATTACCATATCATCAATTGCTCATGCCAATATTTCCCAAGAACCTAAAGCAGTAGAAAAATGGTTCGAAAAACTTTCCCATGCAAAACCAAAAATAACCAAACTTCATTTCTATTTTCACGATATAGTTAGTGGTAAAAACCCAACTGCAATACCAATTGCACAAGCCAATTCTACTTCTCATTCTCCTACATCTTTTGGTTTGTTAGCAGTGTTAGACGATCGATTGACAATAGGACCAGAAGTCAATTCAACAACTATTGGACGAGCTCAAGGAATTGTAGGTGCAGCTTCAATTGATGAGTTTAGTTTATTAATGAGTCTTAATTTTGTGTTTACTAATGGGAAATATAATGGTAGTACACTTAGTCTACTTGGTCGTAACACAGTTTTAAATGAATATAGAGAAATGCCGATTGTCGGTGGTTCTGGTGCTTTCCGGCTAGCTCGCGGCGTCGCCACCGCAAAGAC